>CM052573.1:92917977-92945665 GCA_028551445.1 Miopithecus talapoin
GTCACCAGTGTTTTTGGGTAATCTCAGAAATGATATTTTGGATCGCATTGAAGCCTATGCTGACAAAGGAAATATCCTCAAATAAAAACGAGAAAGAAGCTTTCTGAGAAACATCTTTATTAGGTGTGAATTCACCTCACAGAATTACACTTTTCTCTTCATGAAGGAGTTTGTTATCGCTGTGTTCCTGTAATCTACAAAGTGATATTTGGGAGTGCACAGAGGCATATGGCAAAATAGGAAATATCTTCAGATGAAAACTAGAAAGAAGACTTCTGAGAAACTGTTCTCTGATGTGTGAATTCGTCTCACAGGGTAACACTTTCTTTTCCTGAAACAGTCTGTTTCCACTGTTTTTGGAGAATCTGAGAAGTGATATTTTTTATCGCATTGAAGCCTACGTGGACAATGGACACATCCTGAAATAAAAACTAGAAAGACGCTTTCTGAGAAACTTCTTTCTGATGTGGGAACTCACCTCACAAAATTACACCTTTCTCTACATGAAGGAGTTTGCTAACACTGTGTTCGTGTAATCTGCAAGGTGATATTTGGGAGTGCACTGAGGCATAAGGTGAAAAAGGAAATATCCTCAGTTGAAAACCAGAAAGGTTTCTGAGAAACTGTTCTCTGATGTGTGAATTCGTCTCACAGAGTTACACTTTCTTTTCCTGGAGCACTCTATTGCCACTGTTTTTGGGGAACCTGAGAAGTGATATTTTTATCGCATTGAGGCCTTCATGGACAAAAGAAATATCCTCTAATAAAAACTAGAAAGAAGCTTTCTGAGAAACTTCTTTGTGATGTGTGAATTCACCTCACACAATTGCACCTTTCTCTTCATGAAGGTGTTTGGTAACACTGTTTCCGTAATCTGCAAAGGGATATTTGGGAGTGCACTGAGTCACATGGTGAAAAAATAAATATCCTCTGATGAAAACTAGGAAAAAGGTTTCTGATAAACTGTTCTGTGATGTGTGAATTCGCCTCACTGAGTTACAGTTTATTTTCCTGGAGCAATCTGTTAAATATGAAAAGGGATATTTTTTATTTCATTGATGCCTAAGAAGAAAAAGAAAGTATCCTCAAATGAAAGTTAGAAAGAACCTTTCTGGGAAACTTCTCTGTAGTGTGTGAATTCATCCCAAGGAAATACACCTTCCTCTTCATGAAACAGTTTGCTACAACGGTTTTTGTGGAATTTGCAGAAGGATATTTGGGAGAGCATAGAGGCATAAGGTGCGAAAGGAAATATACTGAGATGAAAACCAGAAAGAAGCTTTCTGAGAAACTGATTTCTGATGTGTGAATTCATCTCACAGAGTTCAACATTCGTTTCATGGAGCAGTCTGTTACCAGTGTTTTTGGGGAATCTCAGAAATGATATTTTGGATCGCATTGAAGCCTATGCTGACAAAGGAAATATCCTCAAATAAAAATGAGAAAGAAGCTTTCTGAGAAATATCTTTATTATGTGTGAATTCACGTCACAGAATTACACCTTTCTTTTTATGAAGGAGTTTGCTAACACTGTGTTCCTGTAATCTGCAAAGTGATATTTGGGAGTACACTGTGGCATTTGGTGAAAAAGGAAATATCCTCAGATGAAAACTAGAAAAAATTTTTCTGAGAAACTGTTCTCTGATGTGTGAATTCATCTCACAGAGTTACACTTTTTTTTCATGGAGCAGTCTATTACCGCTGTTTTTGGTGAAACTGAGAAACGATAATTTTATCGCATTGAAGCCTACGCAGAAAAAGGACATATCCTCAAATAAAAACTACAAACAAGCTTTCTGAGAACCTTCTTGAGAGGTGTGAATTCACCTCGCAGAATTACCCCTTTCTCTTCATGAAGGAGTTTGCTAACACCGTGTTCCTCTAATCTGCAAAGTGATATTTGGGAGTGCACTAAGGCATATGGTGAAAAATTAAATATCCTCAGATGAAAACAAGAAGGAAGGTTTCTGAGACTGTCCTGTGATGTGTGAATTCGTCTCACAAAGTTACAGTTTCTTTTCCTGGAGCAGTCTGTTACCACTCTTTTTGGGGAATCTGAAAAAGGATATTTTTTTTTCGGGAGCTGTTAGAGGCTTACGGTGAAAGAGGAAATACCTTCAGATAGAAACTGGAGAGAAGCTTTCTGAGGAGCTCTTTTGTGACATGTGCATTCCACTAACAAAATTATACCTTTCTTCTCATAGACGATTGTGGAATCCCTTTTTTTAGGAAAAGCTAGTGAAGGAACATTTGGGAGTATAGGGAAGGCTATTTTGAAAACGGAAGTATCCTCAGACAAAAACTGGAAAGATTTCTGCGAAACTGCTTTGTGATAGATACGTTTATTCATCTCACATAGATAAAACTTGTTTTTTTAAGCAGTTTTGAAACTACGTCATGGACGGATCCACAAAGGGACATTCGAGAGCACTTTTGGGCCTATGGAGAAGTAGAAAATATCTTCAGATAAAAACTAAAGAGTAGTTTTCTTAGAAACTGCTTTGTGATGCATGCATTACACTCAGGGAGTTATACCTCTCTTCTCATAAGACAGTGTTTGAACACTGTTCCTGTAAAACCAAAAAAGTAGTATTTTGGAGCACATGGAAGACCATAGAGAAAAGCGAAATATCCTGAATTAAAACCCAGAAAGAAGCATTCCAAGAAACTGCTCTCTGACATGTGCATTCATTTCAGATAGTTAAAGCTTAGTCTACATTTTCCAGTTTGGAAAGTCTGTCTTTGAGGATTGTGCGAACAGATATTAAGTGGCGACTGGAGGCCTGTGGTGAGCAAGGAAATGTCTTCCGTTGAAAACTGGAGAGAAGCTTTCTGAGCAACAGCTTTTTGATGTGTGTATCATCTCATAGAGTTAAATCATTCTTCGGATTGAGCAGTTTGAAATCACTCGTTCTGTGGAACCCGAGAAAGGACATTTGGGAATGCTCTTAAAAATATGCTGAAAAGTTGGTATATAAACAGAATTAGTAACCAACAGTTACAAACATCACTGCATTAAAATATTTGCAGTTTGCATTTCTTTTTCATGTTGAGGTTCAACCTAAAACTGGAATAGAAGTGGTGATAATACCAAATACTATTTAAAAACTGGCATGATTTCATTTGTTCACAGAGATGTTTAGATATGCCTTTCCTTTTCAAAAATATATTACTGACTCAAACTCAAAAAAAAAAAATATGCTGAAAAAGAAATACCCTCCACTAAAAACCAGAAGAAAGCTTTCTGTGAAACTGCTCTGTGTCATGTGAATCCACTCGCACAGTTAAGCTTCTGTTTTCTTTGAGCAGTATTCTAACACTGATTTAGTTTAGTCAGCTAAGGGATACTTGGTAGCACTTAGAGGTTTATGGTGAAAATGGAAATATCATGAGATAGAGACTGGAGAGATTTCTGAGGAGCTGCTTTGTGACGTGTGCATTCCACTCACAGTGTTATACCTCTATTTTCATACAGCATTTCGGGGAAACCCTTTTGGAGAAAAACATACCAAGTGATATTCAGCAGTATGTTGATGCCTATGGTGAAAAGGTAAATAGAATCAGACAAAAATCAGAAAGAAGCTTTCTATGAAATTGCTCTGTGATATGTGTATTCATCCCATATAGATAAAGCTTTCTTTACATTACACAGCTTTGAAACTCCATCATGGATGCATCCACAAAGGGATATTTAGGATCACTTTTGGGCATATGGCGAAAAAGGAAATATCGTCAGATTAAAAGTGGAGAGAAGCTTTCTGAAAAACTGCTTGGTGATGTGTGCATTCTACTTAGGGAGTTTTACCTTTCCTCTCATAAGGCACTGTTTGAACAGTGTTCCTGTATAAAAAAAAAATGATATTCAGAGCACTGTGAAGACTATGGCAAAAAGTGAAATGTCATCCAATAAAACCCAGAAGGAAGCATTCCAAGAATCTGCTCTCTAATATGTTCATTCATTTCACAGAGTTAAAACTTACTCTACATTTTTCAGTTTGGAAAGTCTGTCTTTGAGGATTCTGTGAAGGGATATTAAGTGGCAACCAGAGGCCTGTGACGATCAAGGAAACGTCTTCCATCGAAAATGGGAGAGAAGCTTTCTGAGCAACTTTTTGTGATGTTTGTATTCATCTCATAATGTTAAATCATTCTTTGGATTGAACAGTTTTAAATCACTGTTTCTGTGGAATCTGAGAAAGGACATTTGGGAACGTTTTTTAGAATATCCTGAAAAAGAAATAACCTCAGTTGGAAACCAGAAGGAAACTTTCTGTGAAACTACTCTGTGTCTCGTAATTCTGCTTGCACAGTTAAGTTTCTCTTTTCATTGAGCAGTATTCTAAGACTGTTCTTGTTTAGTCTGCAAAGGGATATTCGGGAGCACTTTGAGACTTATGTTGAAAAAGGAAATAACTTTAGATAGAAACTGGAGAGAAGCTTCCCGAGGAGCTGCTTTGTGACACGTGCATTCCACTCACAGAGTTATGCCTTTCTTCACATAAAGGATTGGGGAATCCCTTTGGAAGAAAAGCTACCAGGGGACATTCGGGAGTATATGGACAGCTATGGTGAAAAAGGAAATATCCTCAGAAAAACCTGGAAAGAAGCTTCCTGTGAAACTGTTTTGTGACAGATATGCTTATTCATCTCACTTACATAAAACTTTCCTTATATTATGCAGTTTTGAAACTCCGTCATGGAAGGATCCGCGAAGGGACATTCGGGAGCCCATTCAGGCCTATGGTGAAAAAGTAGGTATGTTTAGATTAAAAGTGGATAGAAGCTTTCTGACAAACTGCTTTGTGATGTGTGTATTCATCTCATAGAGTTAAGTCATTCCTGGGATTGAAGAATTTGAAATCACTCTTTCTGTGAAACTTGAGAAAGGACATTTGGGAATACTCATAAGAACGTGCTGAAAAAGAAGTGCCCTCTGATAAAAAGCAGAAGGAAGCTTTCTGTGAAACTGCTCTGTGTCGTGTGAATTCCCCTCGTAGTTACGCTTCTATTTTCATTGAGCAGTATTCTACCACTGTTTTAGTTTAGTCAGCTAAGGGATACTCAGGAGCACTTTGAGGCTTCCTGTGAAAAAGGAAATATCTTCAGATAGAAACTGGAGAGAAGCTTTCCAAGGAGCTGCTTTGTGAAGTGTGCATTGCACTCACAGAATTATACCTTTGTCTCATAGAGGACTTTGGAATCCCTTTTGGAGAAAAAGCTACCAGGGGACATTCGAGAGTATATGGACAGCTATGGTGAAAAAGGAAATATCCTGAGAAAAAAACTGGAAAAAAGCTTTCTGTGAAACTGCTTTGTGATAGATATGTGTATATATCTCACATAGATAAAGTTTTCTTTACATTACACAGCTTGGAAACTCCATCATGGATGGATCCGCGAGGGGATATTCGGGACCACATTCGGGCCTATGGTAGAAAAGGAAATACGGTTATATAAAAACTGGAGAGAAGCTTTCTGAGATACTGCTTTGTGTTGTGTGCATTCCACTCAACGAGTTTTACCTTTCTTCTCATAAGACACTGTTTGAACATTGTTCCTGTAAAACTAAAAAAATTGATATTCAGAGCACTTTGAAGACTATGGTGAAAAGTGAGATGTCATCCAATAAAACCCAGCAAAAAGCTGTCCAAGAAACTGCTCTCTGACATGTCCATTCATTTCACAGAGTTAAAGATTACTCTACATTTCCCAGTTTGGATAGTCTGTCTTTGTGGATTCTGTGAAGGGATATTAAGTGACGACTGAGGGCTTTGTTGAGCAAGGAAATGTCTTCCTTTGAAAAATGGAGAGAAGCATTATGAGCAACTCTTTTGTGATATTTGTATTCATGTCATAGAGTTAAATTATTCTTGGAATTGAGCAGTTCGAAATCACTGTTTCTGTGGAATCTGAGCAAGGACATTTCAGAATGGTGTTCAGAATATCCTCAGAAAGAAATAACCTCAGATGGAAACCAGAAGGAAGCTTTCTGTGAAACTGCTCTGTGTGGTGTGAATTCTGCTAGCACAGTTAAGCTTCTCTTTTCAATCAACAGCATTCTAACACTATTTTTGTTTAGTCTGTGAAGGGATATTGGGAGTGTTGTGAGGCTTACAGTGAAAAAGGAAATATCTTCAGATAGAAACTGGAGAGAAGCTTTCTGAGGGGCTGCTGTTTGACGTGTGCATTCCACTCACAGAATTATACCTTTCTTCTGATAGAGGATTGGGGAATCCCTTTTGGAGGAAAAGCTACCAAGGGACATTCGGGAGTATATGGATGGCTAAAGTTAAAAATGAAGTATCCTCAGACAAAAACTGGAAAGATGATTTCGGTGAAACTGCTTTGTTATAGATATGTTTATTCATCTCATTCGATAAAACTTTCCTTATATTACGCAGTTTGGAAACTCTGTCAAGGACGGATCCACGAAGGAATATTCAGGAGCACATTCAGGCCTATGGTGGAAGAGGAGATATCTTCAGATAAAAACTGGAGAGAAGTTTTCTAAGAAACTGCATTGTGATGTGTGCATTCAACTCAGGGACTTCTACCTCTTTTCTCATAAGGCAGTGTTTGAACACTGTTCCTGTAAAACCAAAAAAGTGATATTTTGGAGCGCATTGAATACTACAGTGAAAAGTGAAATATCCTCAAATAAAACCCACAAAGGAGCATTCCAAGAAACTGCTCTCTGATATGTTGATTCATTTCACAGAATTAAAGCTCAAACTACATTTCCCGATTTGGAAACTCTGTCTTTAGGAATCTGTAAAGGGATATTAAGTGACGCCTGGAGGCTTGTGGTGAGCAAGGAAACATCTTCCGATTAAACTGGAGAGAAGCTTTCTGAGCAACTGCTTTGTGACATGTGTATTCATCTCATAGAATTAAACCATTCTTTGGATCGATTAGTTTGAAATCACCGTTTTTGTAGAATCTGAGGAAGGATATTTGGGAACGTTCCTTAGAATATGGAAAAAGATCTATCCTCAGGGAAAATCTAGAAGGAAGCTTTCTGTGAAACTGCTCTGTGTCATCTTAATTTCTCTCAGTCAGTTAAGCCTCTCTTTTCATTGAGCAGTTTTCTAACACTGTTTGTGTTTAGCCTGTGAAGGAATATTCTTGGAGTGCTTTGAGGCTTACGATGAAAAAGGATATATGTTCAGACGGAAATTGGAGAGAAGCTTTCTGAGGAACTATTTTGTGACATGTACAATCCACTCACTGAGTTACACTTTTCTTCTCATAGAGGATTGGGGAATCCCTTTTGAAGAAAAAGCTACCAGGCGACATTAGGGAATATACGGATGGCCATGCTGAAAAAGGAAATATCCTCAGACAAAAACTGGAAAGAAGCTCTATATCAAACTGCTTTGTGATAGATACGTTATTCACCTCACAAAGATTAAACTTTCTTTCTATTACGTAGTTTTGAATCTCCGTCATGGATGGATTCGCGAAGGGACATTCGGGAGCACATTCAGGCCTATGGTGAAAAAGGAAGTATCTTCAGATAAAAACTGGAGAGAAGTTTCCTGAGAAACTGTTTTGTGATGTGTGCATTCCACTCAGGCAGTTCTACCTCTTTTCTCATAAGACAGTGTTTGAACACTGTTCCTGTAAAACCGAAAAAGGGATATTTCGGAGTGCATTGAAGACTATGGCAAAAAGTGAAATATCCTCAGGTAAAACCCAGAGAGAAGCGTTCCAAGAAACTGCTTTCTAATATGTGCATTTATTTCACGGAGTTTTAGCTTACTCTACCTTGCCCACTTTGGAAACTCCTTCTTTGAGGAATCTGTGAAGGGATACTAAGTGACGCCCGGAGGCTTGTGGTGAGCAAGGAAACGTCTTCCAGTGAAAACTGGAGAGAAGCTTTCTGAGCAACTGCGTGGTGATGTGCGTATTCATCTCATAGAGTTAAACCATTCTTTGGATTGAGCAATTTGAAATCACTGTTTTTGTGGAATCTGAGGAAGGACATTTGGGAATGCTCCTTAGAATATGGAGAAAGAAATATCCTCAGATAAAATCCAGAAGGAAGAGTTCTGTGAAGCTGCTCTGTGTCGTCTTAATTCCTCTCACTCAATTAAGCCTCTCTTTTCATTGAGCAGTTTTCTAACCCTGTTTATGTTTAGCTTGTGAAGGATTATTCGGGAGCACTTTGAGGCTTACGGTGGAAAAGGAAATATGTTCCTACCGAAACTGGAGAGAAGCTTTCTGAGAGAGTGCTTTGTGATGTGTGCATTCCACTCACAGTGTTATACCGCTCTTCTCATACAGCATCGGGGAAACCCTTTTGGAGAAACAGGTACCAAGTGATATTCGGGAGCATGTTGATGCCTATGGTGAAATGGGAAATAGCTTCAGACAAAAAGTGGAAAGAAGCTTTCTATGAAACTGCTTTATGATATGTGTATTCACATAAGTCTTTCTTTACATTACGCAGTTAGAAACTCTGTCGTGGACGGATCCATGAAGGGACATTCGGGAGCAACTTCAGGGCTATAGTGAAAAAGGAAATATCTTCAGAGAAAAACTGGAAAGAAGCTTTTTGTGAATCTTCTTTATGCTGTGTTTAATCATCTCATATACATAAGGCTTTCTTTACATTATGTAGCTTGAAAACTCCATCATGGATGGATCCACAAAGGGATATTTGGGATCACATTCAGGCCTATGTTGATACAGGAAATATCTTCAGATAAAAACTGGAGAAAAGCTTTCTGCGAAACTGCCTGGTGATGCATACATTCCACTCAGGGAGTTATACCTTTCTTGTCATAAGGAACAGTTTGAACACTGTTCCTGTAAAACTAAAAAAGTGCTGTTCGGAACACTTTGAAGACTATGGCGGAAAGCGAAATGTCGTCCAATAAAACCCAGAAAGACGCATTCCAAGAAACTGCTTTCTGACGTGTCCATTCATTTCACAGAGTAAAAGCTTACTCTACATTTCCCAGTTTGGAAAGACTGTCTTTGAGAATTCTGCGAAGGGATATTAAGTGGGGACCAGAGGCCTGTGGAGAGGAAGGAAATGTCTTCTGTTGAAAAGTGAAGAGAAGCTTTCTGAGCAACTGCTTTGTGATGTGTGTATTCATATCATAGCGTTAAATCATTCTTTTCATTGAGGAGTTTGAAATCACTCTTTCTGTGGAACCTGAGAAAGGACATTTGGGAACGCTCTTAAGAATATGCTGAAAAAGAAATACCCTCCGATAAAAATCAGAAGGAAGCTTTCTGAGAAACTTCTCTGTGTCATGTGAATTCCAATCACACAGTTAAGTTTCTGTTTTCATTGAGCAGTATTCTAACACTGTTTTTGTTTAGTCTGCGAAGGGATATTCGGGAGCGCTTTGAGGGTTACAGTGAAAAAAGGAATATCTTCCGATAGAAACTGGAGAGAAGCTATCCGAGGAGCTGCTTTGTGACATGTGCATTTCACTCACGTAATTATACTTTTCTTCTCATAGGGGATTGGGGAATCCCTTTTAGAGAAAAAGCTACCAAGGAATATTCGTGAGTATATGCACGGCTATGGTGAAAAAGGAAATATCCTCAGACAAAAACTGGAAAGAAGCTTTCTGTGAAACTCCTTCATGATAGATATGTTTACTTATCTGACATAGATAAAACTTTCTTTCTATTACACAGTTTTCTAACGCTGTCATAGAAGTATTTGCAAAGGGACATTCAGGAGAACATTCAGGAATATGGTGAAAAAGGAGATATCTTCAGATAAAAACTGGACAGAAGCTTTCTGAGAAACTGCTTTGTGATGTGTGCATTTCACTCAGCGAGTTATACCTCTTTTCTCATAAGGCAGTTTTTGAACACTGTTCCTGTAAAACCGAAAAAATAATATTTTGGAGTGCATGGATGACTATACAAAAAGTGAAATATCCTGAAATAAAACTCAGATAGAAACGTTCCAAGAAACTGTTTCTGGCGTGTGCATTCAATTCAGAGAGTTAAAGCTTACTCTACATTTCCCAGTTTGGAAAGTCTGTCTTTGAGGATTCTGTGAAGGGATATTAAGTGGTAAATGGAGGCCTGTGGGGAGAAAGGAAATGTCTTTCATTGAAAACTGAAGAGAAGCTTTCTGAGCAACTGCTTTGTGATGTGTGTATTCATCTCATAGAGTTAAATCATTCTTTTACTTAGCAGTCTGAAATCACTCTTACTGTGGAACTGGAGAAAGGACGTTTGTGAATACTCTTAAGAACATAAGGCAGTGTTTGAACACTGTTCCTGTAAAACTGAAAAAGTGATATTATGGAGAGCATTGAGCACTATGGTGAAAAGTGAAGTATCCTGAAATAAAACCCAGAAGGAAGCGTTCCAAGAAACTGCTTTCTGATATGTGCATTCACTGCACAGAGTTAAAGCTTACTCTACGTTGCCCAGTTTGGAAACTCTCTTTTTCAGGATTCTGTGAAGGGATATTAAGTGGCACCCAGAGGCTTGTGGTGAGCAAGGAAACGACTTCCGAAGAAAACTGGAGAGAAGTTTCTGAGCAACTGCTTTGTGATGTGTGTACTCATCTCATAGAGTTAAAACATTCTTTGGATTGAGTAAATTGAAATCACTGTTTGTGGAATCTGAGGATGGATATTTGGGAACGCTCCTTAGAATATGAAGCAGGAAATATCCTCAGGTAAAATCCAGGAGGAAGCTTTCTCTGAAACTGCTCTGTGTCACGTTAATTTATCTCGCTCAATTGAGCCTCTCTTTTCATTGAGCAGTTTTCTAACCCTGTTTATGTTAAGCATGTGAGGGGTTATTCGGGAGTGCTTTGAGGCTTACAATGTAAAAGGAAATATGTTCAGACGGAAACTGGAGAGAAGCTTTCCGGGGAACTGCTTTGTGATGTGTGCATTCCACTCACAGTGTTATACCTCTCTACTCATACAGCATCAGGGAAACCCTTTTGGAGGAAAATGTACTAAGTGATATTTGGGAGCATGTTGATGCCTGTGGTGAAAAGGGAAATAGCCTCAGAGAAAAACTGGAAAGAACCTTTCTATGAAACTACTCTGTAATATGTGTATTCATCTCACATGGATAAAGCTTTCTTTACACTATGCAGCCCGGAAACTCTGTCATAGACAGATCCATGAAGGGACATTCGGGATCACATTCAGGACTATAGTGAAAGAGGAAATATGTTCAGATAAAAACTGGAAAGAAGCTTTTTGTGAATCTGCTTTTTGCTATGTTTATTCATCTCACGTAGATAAAGCTTTCTTTACATTACACAGCTTGGAAACTCCATCATGGATGGATCCGTGAAGACATTTTTGGGGTTCCATTTGGGTCTATGGTGAAAAAGGAAATATCGTCCAATAAAAACTGGAAAGAAGCTTTGTGAGAAACTGCTGGTGATGTGTGCATTCCATTCACAGAATTAAACCTTTCTTCTCATAGAGGATTGGGGAATCTCTTTTGGAGAAATAGCTACCAGGGGATATACAGGAGTATATGGGCGGCCATGGTGAAAAAGGAATTATCCTCAGACAAAAACTGGAAAGAAGATTTCAGTGAAACTGCTTTGTGATAGATATGTTTATTCTTCTCACATAGAAAAAACTTTCCTTTTATTACACAGTTTGGAAACTCCGTCATGGATGGATTCGCGAGGGGACACTCGAGAGCACATTCTGGACTATGATGAAATAGGAAATATCTTCAGATAAAAACTGGAGAGAAGTTTTCTGACAAACTGCTTTGTGACGTGTGCATTCCACTCAGGGAGTTATACGTCCTTTCTCATAAGGCAGTGTTTGAGCACTGTTCTGTAAAACCAAAAAAGTGATATTTTGGAGTGCATTGAAGACTATTGTGAAAAGTGAAATGCCCTCAAATAAAACCCTGAAAGAAGCGTTCCAAGAAACTGCTCTCTGATATGTGCATTCATTTCTCAAAGTTAAAGCTTACTATACGTTGCCCAGTTTGGAAACTCTGTCTTTGAAGAATTTGGGAAGGGATATTAAGTGGCACCTGGAGGCTTGTGGTGAGCAAGGAAACGTTTTCTGATGAAAACTGGAGAGAAGCTTTCTGAACAACTGCTTTGTGATGTTTGTATTCGTCTCATACACTTAAACCATTCTTTGGATTGAGGAGATTGAAACCAGTTTTTGTGGAATCTGAGGAAGGACATTTGGGAAAGTTCCTTGGAATATGGAGAAAGAAGTATCCTCATGTAAAATCCAGAAGGAAGCTTTCTGTGAAATTACTTTGTGTCGTCTTATTTTCTCTTGCTCAGTTAAGCCTCTCTTTTCATTGAGCAGTTTTCTACCCTGTTTATGTTTAACGTGTGAAGGGATATTGGGGAGTGCTTTGAGGCGTACGGTGAAAAAGGAAGTACGTTCAGACCGAAACTGGAGAGAAGCTGTCCAAGGAACTACTTTGTGACGTGTACATTCCACTCACAGTGTTATACCTTTCTTCTCATACAGCTTTGAGAAAACCCTTTTGGAGAAAAAGGAACCAAGGGATATATAGGGGAGTATTGACGCCTACGGTGAAAAGGAAATTGTCTCAGACAATAACTGGAAAGAAGTTTTCTGTGAAACTGCTTTGTGATATGAGTATTCATATCACATAGATAAAGGTTTCATTACATTACGCAGCTTGGAAACTCTGTCAAAGACGGATCCACAAAGGGACTTTCGGGATCACATTCAGGAATGTGGTGAAAAAGGAAATAACTTAGGATAGAAACTGGAAAGAAGCTTTCTGCTAATCTGCTTTTTGCTGTGTTTATTCATCTAACATAGATAAAGCTTTCTTTACATTACTCAGCTTGGAAACTCTGTCATGGTTGGATCCACGATGGGATATTCAGGATCACATTCAGGACTATGGTGTAATAGGAAATAACTTCAGATAAAAACTAGAGAGAAGCTTTCTGAGAAACTTCTTTGCAATGTGTGCATTCATATCATAGAGTAAAATCACTCTTTGGATTCAGCAGTTTGAAATCACTGTTTCTTTGGAAAGCGAGAAAGGATATTTGGGAACGCCCTTTGGAATATGGTGAACAAGAAATACCCTCAGGTAAAAACCAGAAGGAAGCCTTCTGTAAAACTGCTCTTTGTCGTGTGAATTCCACTCGCACAGTTAAGCTTCTCTTTTCATTGAGCAGTATTCTAACACTGTTTTTGTTTAGTCTGCAAAGGGATATTCGGGAGTGCTTTGAGGCTTACGGTGAAAAAGGAAATATCCTCAGAGAGAAACTGGAGAGAAGCTTTCTGAGGATCTCCCTTGTGACGTGTGCATTGCACTCACAGAATTATACCTTTCTTCTCATAGAGGATTGGGGAATCCCTTTTGGAGAAAAAGCTACCAAGGGACATTCAGGAGTATGTGGATGGCTATGGTGAAAAAGGAAATATACTCAGATAAAAACTGGAAAGAAGATTTCTGTGAAACTTCTTTGTGATAGATATGTTTATTCATCTCACATAGGTAAAACTTTCCTTATATTATGCAATTTGGAAACTCCGTCATGGACGGATCCATGAAGGGACATTCGGGAGCACATTCAGGTCTATGGTGAAAAACGAAATATCTTGAGATAATAAATGGAGAGAAGTTTTCTGAGAAACTGCATTGTGTTGTGTGCATTCCACTATGGGAACTACATCTTTTTTCTCCTAAGGAGGTATTTGAACACTGTTCCTGTAAAGCAGACAATGTGACATTGAAGCACATTGAAGACTATGGTAAAAAGTAAAATATCCTCAAATAAAACCCAGAAAGAAGCATTCCAAGAAGCTACTCTCTGACATGTGCATTCATTTCACAGAGTTAAAGCTTTCTCTACTTTGCCCAGTTTGGAAATTCTGTCTTTCACGAATCTATGAGGGGATATTAAGTGGCGCCCGGAGGCCTCTGGTGAGCAATGAAATGTCTTCCCATGAGAAGTAGAGAGAAGCTTTCTGAGCAACTGCTTTTGATGTGTGTATTCATCTCATTGTGTAAAACCATTCTTTGGATGGAGCAGTTTGAAATCACTACTTCTGTGGAATCTGATTAAGGACATTTGGGAACACTTTTTAGAATGTAGAGAAAGAACTATCCTCAGATAGAAACCAGAAGAAAGCTTTCTGTGAAACTGCTATGTGGCGTGTGAATTGCCATCACCCTGTTAAGCTTCTCTTTTCATTGAGCAGTCTTCTAACATTGTTTATGTTTAGCGTGTGAAAGCATATTCGGGAGCGCTTTGAAACTTACAGTGAAAAAGGAAATATGTTCAGATAAAAACTAGAGAGAAGCTTTCCAAGAAACTACTTTGTGACATGTGCATTCCACTCACAGAGTTATACCTTACTTCTCATAGAGGATTGGGAAATCCCTTTTGGAGAAAAAGCTACCAAGGGACATTCAGGAGCATACACATGGGTATGGTGAAAAAGGGTATATCCTCAGACAAAAACTGGAAAGAAGCTTTCTGTGAAATTGCTTTGTGATAGATATATTTATTCATCACACATAGATAAAACGTTCTTTATATTATGCAGTTTGGAAACTCTGTCATGGACTTATCCGCGAAGGGACATTCGGGAGAACATTCAGGCCTACGTTGAAAAAGGAAATATCTTCAGATTAAAACTGGAGAGACGTTCTCTGAGAAATTGCTTTGTGATGTGTGCCTTCCACTCAGGGAATTATACCTCTTTTCTCATAAGGCAGTGTTTGAACACTGTTCCTGTAAAACCGAAAAAGTGATACTTTGTAGCACATTGAATACTACAGTGAAAAGTGAAATATCCTCAAATAAAACCCACAAAGAAGCATTCCAAGGAACTGCTCTCTGATATGTTGATTCAGTTCACAGAGTTAAAACTCACACTACATTTCCCAGTTTGGAAACTCTGTCTTTGAGGAATCTGTGAAGGGATATTAAGTGGCGCCCAGAGGCTTGTGGAGAGCAAGAAATCATCTTCCGATGAAAACTGGAGAGAATTTTTCTGAGCAATTGCTTTGTGATGTATGTATTCATCTCATAGAGTTAAACCATTCTTTGGAATGAGCAGTATGAAATCACGGTTTTTGTGGAATCTGAGGAAGGAAATTTGGGAATGCTCCTTAGAATATGGGAAAAGAAATATCCTCAGGTACAATCCAGA
This sequence comes from Miopithecus talapoin, assembly GCA_028551445.1. Classification (NCBI taxonomy): domain Eukaryota; kingdom Metazoa; phylum Chordata; class Mammalia; order Primates; family Cercopithecidae; genus Miopithecus; species Miopithecus talapoin. The sequence goes on from CM052573.1 coordinate 92,933,115, forward strand.
AGGAAGCTTTCTGTGAAACTGCTCTGTGTTGTCTTAATTCCTCTTGCTCTGTTAAGCCTCTGTTTTCATTTAGGAGTTTTCTAACCCTGTTTATGTTTAGCATGTGAAGTGATATTCGGGAGCGTTTTGAGGCTTATGGTGAAAAAGGAAATATGTTCAGCCCGAAATTGAAGAGAAGCTTTCCAAGGAACTACTTTTTGTCATGTGCATTCCACTCACAGTGTTATACCTCTTCTCATATAGCTTTGGGGAAACCCTTTTGGAGAAAAATGTACCAAATGATATTCGGGAGCAAGTTGACGACTACGGTGAGCAGGGATATAGCTTCAGAAAAAAACTGGGAAGAACCTTTCTATGAAACTGCTCTGTGATATGTGTATTCATCTCACATAGGTAAAGCTTTCCTTACATTACACAGCTTGGAAACTTTGTCATGGAACGATCTACGAAGGGACATTTGGGAGAACATTCAGGACTATGGTGAAAAAGGAAATATCTTCAGATAAATACTGGAGAGAAGCTTTCTGAGAAACTGCTTTGTGATATGTGTATTCCACTCAGGGAGTTATACCTTTTTTCTCATAAGACAGTGTTTTGAAGACTTCCTGTAAAATTAAAAAAGTGATATTTCAAAGCCCATTGAAGACTACGGCAAAAGGTGAAATATCCTCAAATAACACCCAGACAAAAGCTTTCCAAGACACTGCTCTCTGATATGTGTATTCATTTCACAGAGTTAAAGCTTACACTATGTTGCCCAGTTTGGAAACTCTGTCTTTGAGGAATCTGCGAAGGGATATTATGTGGCGCCCGGAGGCCTGTGGTGAGCAAGGAAACGTCTTCCGATGAAAACTGGAGAAAAGCTTTCTGAGCAACTGCTTTGTGATGTGTGTATTCATCTCATAGAGTTAAACCACATTTTTGTTTGAGTGGTTTGAAATCACTGTTTCTATGGAATCTGAGGAAGGATATTTGGGAACACCCTTTAGAATATGGAGAAAGAAATAACCTCAGATAAACACCACAAGGAAGCTTTCTGTGAAACTACTATGTGTCAAGCGAATTCCTGTCACACGTTAAGCTTCTCTTTTCATTTAGCAGTTTTCTAACTTTGTTTATGTTTAGTCTGTGAAGGGATACCCTGGAGCGCTCTGAGGCTTATGGTGAAAACAGAAATATCATCAGATAGAAACTGGAGAGAAGCTTTCCAAGGAGCTGCTTTTGTGATGTGTGCATTCCACTCACAGAATTATACCTTTTCTCTCATAGAGGATTGGGAAATTCCTTTTGGAGAATAAGATTCCAAGGGACATTCACCATATGGAGGGCTACGCTGAGAAAGGAAATATTCTCAGGCAAAAACTGAAAAGAAGCTTTCTGTGTAAATGCTTTGTGATAGATATGTTTATTCATCTTAAATGGATAAAACTTTCTTTATATTACACAGTTTGGACGGATTCGTGAAAAGACATTAGGAAGCACATTCGGGCCTATGGTGAAAAATAATATATCATCAGATAAAAACCAGAAAGAAGCTCTCTGGGAGTCTGCTTTTTGCTATGTTTATTCGTCTCACATCAATAAAGCTTTCTTTATGTTACTCAGCCTGGAAACTCCATCATGGATGGATCCATGAAGGCACATTCACGATCATATTCAGGCCTATGGTGAAAAAGGAAATATCTTCAGATAAAAGCTGGAGAGAAGCTTTCTGTGAATCTGCTTTTTTGCTATGTTTATTCATCTCATGACAATAAAGCTTGATTTACATTACGCAGAGTGGAAACTCTGTCATGGACGGATCCGCAAAGGACATTAGGAAGCCCATTCAGGACTATGTTGAAACAGGTAATTTCTTCAGATAAAAACTGGAGAGAAGCTTTCTGAGAAACTGCTTTGTGATGTGTGCATTTCGCTAAGGGAGTTATACCGCTTTTCTCATAAGGCAGTGTTTTAACACTGTTCATGTAAAACTGAAAAAGTGATGTTTCAGAGCACATTGAAGACTATGGCAAAAAGTGAAATATCCTCAAATAACACCCAGAAAGAAGTGTTCTAGGAAACTACTGTCTGATATGTGCATTCATGTAACAGAGTTAAAGCTTACGCTACATTTCCTAGTTTGAAAACTCTGTCTTTGAGGAATCTGCGTAGGGATATTAAGTGGAGACCAGAGGGCTGTGGTGAGCAAGAAAATGTCTTCCCTTCAAAACTGGAGAGAAGATTTCTGAGCAACAGTTTTGTGATGTGTTTATTCTTCTCATAAAGTTACATCATTCTTTGGATTGAACAGTTTGAAATCACTGTTTCGGTGGAACCTGAGAAAGGACATTTGGGAACGCTCTTTAGAATATGCTGAAAAATTAATACCTTCAGATAAACACCAGAAGGAATCTTTCTGTAAAACAACTCTGTTTCGCGTGATTTCCACTCACATAGTTAAGGTTCTCTTTTTATTGAGCATTATTCTAATATTATTATTGTTTAGTCTGTGAAGGGATATTCTGGAGTCCTTTGAGGCTTACGGTGAAAACAGAAATATCTTCAGATAGAAACTGTAGAGAAGCTTTCCGAGTATCTGCTTTGTGATGTTTCCATTCCACTCACAGAGTTATATCTTTCTTCTCATAAAGGACTGGGGAATCCCTTTTCTAGAGAAAGCTACCAAGGGACATTCAGGAGTATACGGGTGGCTATGATGAGAAAGGAAATATCCTCAGACAAAAATTGAAAACAAGCTTTCTGTGAAACTGCCTTGGGATAGATACGTTTGTTCATCTCACATAGATAAAACTGTCTTTATATTTTGCGGTTTGGGAACTACGTCATGGACGGATCCACGAAGGGATATTCGGGAGCACATTCAGGCCTATGGTGAAAAAGGAAATATGTTCAGATAAAAACAAGAAAGAAGCTTTGTGTATACCTGTTTTTTTATTATGTTTATTCATCTCACATAAATAAAGATTTCTTTACATTACACAGCTGGGAAATTCCATCATGGACAGATCCTCGAATGGACATTCGGGTGCACATTCAGGGCAATGGTGAAAGAGGGAACGTCTTTAGATAAGAATCGTAGAGAAGCTTTCTGAAAAACTGCTTTGTGATTGTTTATTCCACTCAGAGGGTTATACCTCTATTGTCATAACGCAGTGTTTCAACATTGTTCCTGTAAAACTGAAAAAGTGATATTTGGGAGCGCATTGAAGACTATCTCGAAAAGTGAACTATCCTCAAATAAAAACGAGAAAGAAACATTACAAGAAACTGCTTTCTGATAAGTGCATTGAATACACAGAATTAAAGCTTGCTGTACATTGCCCAGTTTGGAAACTCTGTTTTTGAGGAATCTGCAAAGGGATATTTAGTGGCGCACGGAGGCCTGTGGTGAGCAAGGAATGTCTTCCATTGAAAACTGGGAAGAAGTTTTCTGATCAACTGCTTTGTAACTTGTGTATTTATCTCATAGAGTTAAATCATTCTTGGGACTGAGCAGTTTGAAATCACTGTTTCTGTGGAATCTCAGGAAGGACATTTGGGAATGTTCTTTAGAATATGGAGAAAGAAATATCCTCAGATAAAAACCAGAAGGAAGCTTTCTGTGAAACTGCTATGTGAGGTGTGAATTCCTCTCACTCAGTTAAGCTTCCCTTTTCATTGAGCAGTTTTCTTACCCTGTTTATGTTTAGCGTGTGAAGGGAGATTCTGGAGCACTTTGAGGATTGTGGTGGAAAAGGAAATATGTTCAGACCAAAACTGGAGAGAAGCTTTCCAAGGAACTGTTTTGTGACGTGTGCATTTCACTCACAGTGTTATACCTCTCTTCTCATACAGAACCGGGGAAACCCTTTTGGAGAAAAAGTTACCAAGGGATATTCAGGAACATGTTGATGCCTACGGTGAAAAGGGAAATAGCCTCAGCCAAAAACTGGAAAGAAACTTTCTATGAAACTGCTCTGTGATATGTGTATTTATCTCACATAGATAAAGCTTTTTTTACATTATGCAGCTTGGAAACACTGTCATCGACGGATCCATGAAGGGACATTCGGGAGCACATTCAGGACAATAGTGAAAAAGGAAATATATTCATATAAAAACTGAATAGAAGCTTTTTGTGAATCTGCTTTTTGCTATGTTTATTCATTTCACACATATAAAGCTTTCTTTACTTTACGCAGGTTTAAAATTCGGTCATGGAAGTTTCTACAAAGGGATATTCGGGATCACATTCGGGCCTATGGAGAAAAAGGGAACATCTTCAGATAAAAACTGGAGAGAAGCTTTCTGAGAAACTGCTTTGTGATGTGTGCATTCCACTCAGGGAGTTATAGCTCTTTTCTCATGAGGCAGTGTTTGAACACTGTTCCTGTAAAACGAAAAGGTGATTTTTCGGAGTGCGTTGAAGATTATGGTGAAAAGTGATATATCCTCAAATAGAACCCATGAAGAAGCATTCCAAGAAACTGTTCTCAGATATGTGCATTCAATTCACAGAAGCAAAGCTTACTCTACATTGTTCAGTTTGGAAATTTTGTCTTTGAGAAATCTGTGAATGGATATTTAGTGGTGCCCGGAGGCCTGTGGTGAGCAATGAAATGTCTTCCATTGAGAACTGGGGAGAATCATTCTGAGCAACTGCTTTGTGATGTGTGTATTCATCTCATAGAATTAAATCATACTTCGGATAGAGCAGTTTGAAATCACTGTTTCTATGGAATCTGAGGAAGGGCATTTGGGAACGCTCTTTGGAATATAGAGAAAGAAACACCCTCAGATAAAAAAAAAAAAAATGAAGGAAGCTTTCTGTGAAACTACTATGTGTTGTGTGAATACTTCTCACTCAGTTAAGCTTCTCTTTTCATTGAGCAATTTTCTAACAGTGTTTACGTTTAGAGTGTGAACGGATATTTAGGAGTGGTTTGAGGCTTATGGTGAAAAACCAATCATGTTCAGATAGAAACTGTAGAGAAGTTTTTCGAGGAACTGCTTTGTGACGTGGGCATTCCATTCACAGTGTTATACCTCTCTTCTCATACAGCATCAGGGAAACCCTTTTGGAGAAAAAGATACCAAGAGATATTCGGGGGCATATTAACGCCTATGGTGTAAAGGGAATTAGCCTCAGACAGAAACTGGAAAAAAGCTTTCTATGAAACTGTTCTGTGCTCTGTGTATTCATCTCACATAGATAAAGCTTTCTTTACATTATGCAGTTTGTAATCGCTGTCATGCAGGGATCCATGAAGGGACATTCGGGAGCAAATTCAGGACTCTGGTGAAATAGGAAATATCTTCAGATAAAAACTGGAGAGAAGCTTTCTGTGAATCTGCTTTTTGCTGTGTTTATTCCTCTCACATAGATGAAGCTGTCTTTACATTACATAGTTTGGAAACTCCGTCATGGATGGGTCCGTGAAGGGATATTCGGGATCGCATTCAGGCCTATAGTGAAAAAGGAAATATTGTCAGATAAAAACTGGAGAGAAGCTTTCTGAGAAACTACTCTGTGATGTGTGCATTCCACTCAGGGTGTTATACCTCTTTTCTCATAAGACACTGTTTTAACACTGTTCCTGTAAAACCAAAAAGGGAAAATTTCGGAGCGCATAAAGGACCATGGAGAAAAGTGAAATATCCTCAAATAAAACCCAGAAACATGTGTTCCAAGAAACTACCCTCTGAAAATGTGCATTCATTTCACAGAGTTAAAGTTACACTATATTGCTTAGTTTGGAAACTCTGTCTTTGAGGAATCTGAGAAAGTATATTAAGTGGCTCCCAGAAGCCTGTGGTGAGCAAGGAAATGTCTTCCTTTAAAAACTGGAGAGAAGCTTTCTGAGCAACTGCTTTGTGACATGCGTATTCATCTCATAGAGTTAAATCATTTTTTGGATTAAGCAGTTTGAAATCACTGTTTTCTGGAATCTGAGGAAGGACATTTGGGAATGCTCTTTACAATATGGAGAAAGAAATATCCTCACATAAAAACCAGAAGGAAGCTGTCTGTGAAACTGTTATGTGTCATGTGAATTTTTCTGGCTCATTTAAGCTTCTCTTTTCATTCAACAGTATTCTAAAACTGTTTTAGTTTAGTCAGCTAGGGGTTACTCGGGAGTGCTTTGAGGCTTACGTTGAAAACGGAAATATCTTCAGATTGAAACTGGAGAGAAGATTTCCGATGATCTGCTTTGTGACATGTGCTTTCCACTCACAGTATTATACCTCTCTTTTCGTACAGCATCGGGGAAACCCTTTTGGCAAAAAAGACACCAAGTAATATTCGGAATATGTTGATGCCTATGGTGAAACTAGAAAGAGTCTCAGACAAAAACTGGAAAGAAGCTTTCTATGAAACTGCTCTATGATATGTGTATTTACTTCACGTAGATAAAACTTTTTTACATTGCGCAGCTTGGAAACTCTGTTTTGGACGGATCCACGAAGGGACATTCGGGAGCACATTTTGGACTATATTGAAAAAGGAAATATCTTCAGAGACAAACTGGAAAGAAGCTTTCTGTGAATCTGCTTTTGCTGTGTTTATTCACCTCACATAGATAAAGCTTTCTTTACATTACATAGTTTGGAAACTCTGTCATGGATGGATCAACGAAGGTATATTCGGGATCACCTTTGGGCCTATGGTGAAAAAGGAAATATCATCAGATAAAAACTGGAGAGAAGCTTTCTTAGAAACTGTATGATGATGTGTGCATTCCCCTCAGGGAGTTATACCTTTCTTGTCATAAGGCTCTGTTTGAACACTGTTCCTGTAAAACTAAAAAAGTGTTATTCAGAGCACATTGAAAACTATGGCAAAAAGTGAAATGTCGTCCAATAAAAGCCAGAGAGAAGTTTTGCAAGAAACTGCTCTCTGACATGTCCATTCATTACACAGAGTTAAAGCTTACTCTACATTTCCCCGTTTAAAATTTTTTTTTTTTGAGGATTCCGCGAAGGGATATTAAGTGGCAACAGGAGGCAGGTGGCAAGCAAGGAAATGTCTTCCATTGAAAATTGGAGCGAAGCTTTCTGTGCAACCCCTTTGTGATGTTTGTATTCGTCTCAGAGAGTTGAATCATTCTTTGGATTGAGCAGTTTGAAATCACTGTTTCTGCGGACTCTGAGAAAGGACATTTGGGAACGCTCTTAGGGACATGGATGCAGCTGGAAACCATCATTCTTAGCAAACTATCACAAGAACAGAAAACCAAACACCGCATGTTCTCACTCATAGGTGGGAACTGAACAATGAGATCACTTGGACTCGGGAAGGGGAACATCACACACCGGGGCCTATCATGGGGAGGAGGGAGGGGGGAGGGATTGCATTGGGAGTTATACCCGATGTAAATGACGAGTTGATGGGTGCTGATGAGTTGATGGGTGCAGCACAGCAACATGGCACAAGTATACATATGTAACAAACCTGCACATTATGCACATGTACCCTAGAACTTAAAGTATAATAATAAAAAAAATAAATAAAATGGATTAAAAAAAAAAGAATATCCTGAAAAAGAAATAACCTCAGATAGAAACCAGAAGCAAGCTTTCTGTGAAACTGCTCTGTGTGGTGTGACTTCTGTTCACACACTTAAGCTTCTCTTTTCAATCAGCAGCATTCTAACACTGTTTTTGTTTAGTCTGCTAAGGGATATTCGGGAGTGCTTTGAGGCCAATGGTGAAAAGGAAATATCTTCAGTTAGAAAATGGAGAGAAGCTTTACGAGGAGCTGCTTTGTGACGTGTGCATTCCACTCACAGAATTATACCTTTCTTCTCATACAGGGTTGGGGAATCCCTTTTGGAGAAAAAGTTACCACAGGACACTAGGGAGTATAGGGATGGCTATGGTGAAAAAGGAAATATCCTCAGACAAAAACTGGAAAGAAGCTTTATGTGAAACTGTTTGTGATAGATATGTTTATTCATCTCACATAAATAAAACTTTCTTTCTATTACGTAGTTTGGAAACGCTGTCATGGATGGATTCGTGAAGGGACATTCGGGAGTACATTCAGGCCTATAGTAGAAAAGGAGACATCTTCAAATAAAAATTGGATAGAAGCTTTCTGAGAAACTACTTTGTGATGTGTGTATTGTACTCAGGGTATTATATCTCTTTTCTCATAAGGCAATTTTTGAACCCTGTTCTTGTAAACCGAAAAAGTGATATTTCGGAGTGCAATGAAGACTATGACAAAAAGTCTAATATCCTGAAATAAAACCCACAGAGAAACATTCCAAGAAACCGCTCTCTCATATGTGCATTCATTTCACAGAGTTAAAGCTTACTCTACGTTGCCCAGTTTGGAAACTCTGTCTTTGAAGAATCTAGGAAGGGATATTAAGTGGCACCTGGAGGCTTGTGGTGAGCAAGGAAACGTCTTCTGATGAAAACCAGAGAGAACTTTTCAGAGCAACTGGTTTGCGATGTGTGTATTCGTCTCATGGAGTTAAACCATTCTTTGGATTCAGAAGCTTGAAATCACTGTTTCTGTGGAATCTGAGAAGGAACATTTGGGAACACTCTTTAGAATATCCCAAAAAAGAAATAACCTAGATAAAAAGCAGAAGGAATCTTTCTGTGAAACTGCTCTGGGTCGCATGATTTCCATTCACACAGTTAAGCTTCTCTTTTCATTGCACAGTATTCTAACACTGTTTTTGTTTAGTCTGCCAACTGGATATTCAGGAGCGCTTTGAGGTTTATGGTGAAAAAATAAATACCTTCAGATAGAAACTGGAGACAAGCTTTCCGAGGAGCTGCTTTGTGACATGTGCATTCTACTCACAGAATTATATCTTCCCTCTCATAGACGATTTGGGTATTCCTTTTGGAGAAAAAGCTACCAGGGGATATTCGAAAGTATATGGACGGCTATGGTGAAAAAGGAAATATCCTCAGACAAAAACTGGAAACAAGATTTCTGTGAAACTGCTTTGTGATAGATACGTTTTTGCATCTCAAATAGATAAAACTTCCCTTATATTACACAGTTTGGGAATTCCGTCATGGACGAATCCACGAAGGGACATTTTGGAGCACATTCAGGCCTATGGGGAAAAAGTAGATATCTTCAGATAAAAACTAGATAGAAGCTTTCTGAGAAACAGCTTTGTGATGTATGCATTCCACTCAGGGAGTTATACCTCTTTCCTCATAAGGCAGTGTTTGAACACTGTTCCTGTAAAACCGAAAAAGTAATATTTCGGAGCACATGGAAGACTATGGCAAAAAGTGAAATATCCTGAAATAAAACCCAGAAAGAAGCGTTCCAAGAAACTGCTCTCTGACACGTGCATTCATTTCAGAGAGGTAAAGCTTACTCTACATTTTCCAGTTTGGAAAGTCTGTCTTTGAGAATTCTGCAAATGGATATTCAGTGGTGATCGGAGGCCTGTGGCGAACAAGGAAATGTCTTCTGTTGAAAACTGGAGACAAGCTTTCTGAGCAACTACTTTGTGATGTGTGTATTCATCTCATAGAGTTAAATCATTCTTTGGATTGAGCAGTTTGAAATCACTGTTTCTGTGGAACCTGAGAAAGGACATTTGGGAATGCTCTTAAAAATATACTGAAAAAGAAATATCCTCTGATAAAAACCAGAAGGAATCTTTCTGTGAAACTGCTCTGTATCATGAGAATTCCACTCGCACACTTAAGCTTCTGTTTTCATTGAGCAGTATTCTAACACTGTTTTAGTTTAGTCAGCTAAGGGATACTCGGGAGCACTTTGAGGCTTATGATGAAAACAGAAATATCTTCAGATAGAAACTGGAGAGAAGATTTCCGAGAAACTGCTTTGTGACGTGTACATTCCACTCACAGAGTTACATTTTTCTTCTCATAAATGGTTGGAGAATCCCTTTTGGAGAAAATGTTACCAGGGGACATTCGCAAGTATAAGAACAGCTATGATGGAAAAGGAAATATCCTCAGACAAAAACTGGAGGGAAGCTTTTTGTAAAACAGCTTTGTGATAGATTTGTGTATTCATCAACATAGTTAAAATTTTCTTTCTATTACACAATTTTGAAACGCCATCATGGACGAATTCATGAAGGGACATTCAGGAGCACATTCAGGCCTATGGTGAAAAAGGAAATATTCAGATAAAAACTGGAGAGAAGCTTCCTGAGAAACTGCTTTGTGATGTGTGCGTTCCACTCAGGGAGTTATACCCCTTTTCTCATAAGGCAGTGTTTGAACAATGTTCCTGTGAAACAAAAAAGTGATATTTCGTAGTGTATTGAGGACTATGGCAAAAAGTGATATATCCTTAAATAAAACCCAGAAAGAAGCATTGCAAGAAACAGTTCTCGGATATGTGCATTCATTTCATAGAGGTAAAGCTTACTCTACATTGCTCAGTTTGGAATTTTTGTCTTTGAGAAATCTGTGAAAGGATATTAAGTGGCACTCAGAGGCCTGTGGTGGGCAAGGAAATGTCTTCTGTTGAAAACTGGAGAGAAGTTTTCTAAGCAACTGCTTTGTGATGTTTGCATTCATCTCATAGAATTAAATCATACTTTGGATTGAGCAGTTGGAAATCACTGTTTCTGTGGAATCTGAGGAAGAATATTTGGGAACGTTCTTTAGAATATGGAGAAAGAAATACCCCCAGATAAGAAAAAAGAAGGAAGCTTTCTGTGAAACTACTATGTGTTCTGTGAATACCTCTGGCTCAGTTAAGTTTCCTTTTTCATTGAGTAATTTTCTAACTCTGTTTATGTTTAGCATGTGAAGGGATATTCAGTAGTGCTTTGCAGCTTATGGTGAAAAAGAAAACATGTTCAGATAGAAACTGTAGAGAACTGCTTTGTGACGTGGGCATTCCACTCACAGTGTTACACCTCTCTTCTCACACAGCATCAGAGAAACCCTTTTGGAGAAATAGGTACGAAGGGATATTGGAGAGCATATTGATGCCTATTGTGAAAAGGGAAAGAACCTCAGGCAAAAACTGGAAAGAAGTTTTCTGTGAAACTACTTGGTAATATGTGTATTCATGTCACATAGTTAAAGCTTACTGTACATTATGAAGCTTGGAAACTCTGTCACGGAGGGATCTGAGAAGGGACATTTGGGAGCATATTCAGGATGAAGGTGAAAAAGGAAATACTTTCAGATGTAAACTGGAAAGAAGCTTTCTGTGAATCTGCTTTTTGCTAAGTTTATTCATCTCACGTAGATAAAGCTTTATTTACATAACGTAGCTTGGAATCTCAGTCATGGACAGATCCGTGAAGGGCATTCGGGAGCACATTCACGAATACGGTGAAGAGGGAAATATCTTCAGAAAAAACCAGAAGGAAGCTTTCTGTGAAACTGCTCTGTGTTGTGTGAATTCCACGTGCACAGTTAAGCTTCTGTTTTCATTGAGTAGTATTCTAACACTGTTTATGTTTAGCAACCAAAGGGATGTTCAGGAGCGCTTTGAGGTTCGCAGTGAAACAGGAAATACGTTCAGATAGAAACAGGAGAGAAGCATTCCGAGGAACTGCTTTGTGACATGTGCATTCCACTTACAGTGTTATACCTCTCTTCTCATACAGCATCAGGGAAACCCCTTTGGGGAAAAATTTATCAAGGGATATCCGGGAGCATATTGATGCCTATTGTGAAAAGAGAATTAACCTCAGACAAAAACAGGAAAGAAGCATTCTGTGAAACTGTTCTGTGATATATGTATTCATCTCACATAGATACAGCTTCCTTTACAATACGCAGGTTGGAAACTCCATCATGGACGGATCCACGAAGGGATATTCGGGAGCACATTCAGGTCTACGGTGAAAAAGGAGATATCTTCAGATAAAAACTGGAAGGAAGCTTTCTGAGAAAATGCTTTGTGATCTGTGCATTCCACTCAGGGAGTTTTACCTCTTTTCTCATAAACACTCTTTTCTCATAAACTCTTTTCTCATAAACACTCTCATAAACTCTTTTCTCATGAACACTCTTCCAGTAAACCCGAAAAAGTTCTATTTCAGAGCGCAAGGAAGACTATGGTGAAAACTGAAATATCCTGAAATAAAACCCAGAAAGAAGCATTCCAAGAAACTGCTTTCTGATGCATGCATTCATTTCAGAGAGTTAAAGCTTACTCTACAACTCCCAGTTTTTAAAGTCTGTCTCTGAGGATTGTACGAAGGAATATTAAGAGACGACCAGAGGCCTGCGGCAAGAAACGAAATGTCTTTCGTTGAACACTGGAGAAAAGCTTTCTGAGCAACTACTTTGTTATGTGTGTATTCATCTCATAGAGTTAAATCATTTTTGGATTGAACAGTTTGAAATCATTATTTCTGTGGAACATGAGAAAGGACATTAGGGAACGCTCTTAAGATGTCCATCAGTGACAGATTGGATTAAGAAAATGTGGCACATGTACACCATGGAATACTATGCAGCCATAAAAAAGGATGACTTTGTGTCCTTTGTAGGGACATGGATGCAGCTGGAAACCATCATTCTTAGCAAACTATCGCAAGAACAGAAAACCAAACACCGCATGTTCTCACTCATAGGTGGGAACT
>CM052573.1:92945765-92963103 GCA_028551445.1 Miopithecus talapoin
ACTTAAAGTATAAAAAAAAAAAAAAAAAAAAAAGAATATGCTGAAAAAGAAATACCCTCCGATAAAAACCAGAAGGAAGCTTTCTGTGAAACGGCTCTGTGTCTTGTGAATTTCACTCACACAGTTAAGCTTCTGTTTTCATTGAACAGTATCCTAACACTGTTTTAGTTTAGTCAGCTAAGGGATACTCAGGAGCGCGTTGAGGCTTATGGTGAAAACGGAAATACCTTCAGATAGAAACTGGAGAGAAGATTTTCAAGGAGCTGCTTTGGGTATGTACATTCCACTCACAGAGTTATACTTTTTATCTTATAGAGGATTGGGGAATCCCTTTTGGAGAGAAAGCTACCAGGGGACATTCGGGAGTATATGGACAGCTATGTTGAAAAACGAAATATCCTCAGGCAAAAACTGAAAGGAATCTTTCTGTGTAATTGCATTCTGAAAGATATGTGTATGTCTCACATAGACAAAACTGTCTTTATATTATGCACTTTGAAAACTCTGTCCTGGATGGATCCGCGAAGGGACATTCAGAAGCACATTCAGTACTATGGTGAAAAAGGAAATTTCTGAAACAAAAACTATAAAGAAGCTTTCCGTATATCTGTTTTTTGCTGTGTTTATTCATCTCACATAGATAAAGCTTTCTTTACATTATGCAGCTTGGAAACTCCGTCATGGACAGATCCACGAAGGGACATTGGGGTGCAGATTCAGCCCTAGGGTGAGAAAGGAAATATCTTCAGATAAGAACCGAAGGGAAGCTTTCTGAGAAATTGCTTTGTGATGTGTGCATTCCACTCAGGGGGTTATACCTCTATTCTCATTAGGCAGTGTTTTAACGCTTTTCTTGTAAAACCGAAAAAGTGATATTTCGGAGCACATTGAAAACTATGGTGAAAATTTAACTATCCTCAAATAAAAACGAGAAAGAAACGATACAAGAAACTGCTCTCTGATATGTGCATTCAGTTCACAGCGTTGAAGCTAGCTCTTCATTGCCCAGTTTGGAAACTCTGTCTTTGAGGAATATGCGAAGGGATATTAAGTGGCTCCCAGAGGCCTGTGACAAGCAAGGAACATCTTCCGTTGAAAACTGGGGAGAAGCTTTCTGAGAAACTGCTTTGTAACTTGTGTAGTCATCTCATAGAGTTAAATCATTCTTGGGATTGAGCAGTTTAAAATCACTGTTTCTGTGGAATCTGAGGAAGGACATTTGGGAATGCTCCTTAGAATATGCTGAAAAAGAAATAACCTCAGATAAAAACCAGAAGGAAACTTTCTGTGAAACTGTTCTGTCTTGTGTGAATTCCACTCACTAAGTTCAGCTTCTCATTTCATTGAACAGTATTCTAACACTGTTTTTCTTTAGTCTGTGAAGGGAATTTCGGGGACACTTTGAGGCTTATGGTGAAAACGGAAATATCTTCAGATAGAAACTGGAGAGAAGTTTCCGAGGAACTGCTTTGTGACGTGTGCACTTCACTCAAAGAGTTATATGTTCCTTCTCATAGAGTATTGGACATTTCCTTTTGGAGAAAAAGCTACCATGTGACATTCGGAAGTACATGGATGGTTATGGTTAAAAAGGAAATATCATCAGAAAAAAAAACTGGAAAGAAGCCTTCTGTGAAACTGCTTTGTGATAGATAGGATTATTGATATCACATAGATCAAACCTACTTTATATTACGCAGTTAGGAAACTCCGTCATGGACGGATCTGCGAAGGGACATCGGGAGCAAATTCAGGCATATGGTGAAAAAGGAAATATCTTCAGATAAAAATGGAGGAGAAACTCTGAGAAACGGCTTTGTGATGTGTGCATTCCACTCTGGGAATTATACCTCTTTTCTCATAAGGCAGTGTTTAAACACTGTTCCTACAAAACCGAAAATGTGATATTTCAGAGCACTTCAAAGACTACGGCAAAAAGTGAACTATCCTCCATTAAAACTCAGAAAGAAGAGTTCAAAGAAAATGCTCTCTTATATGTGCATTTATTTCACAAAGATAAAGCTTACCCTACGTTTCCCAGTTTGAAAATTCTCCCTTGAGGGATCTGCTAAGGGATATTAATTGGCACCCAGAGGCCTGTGTTGAGCAAGGAAATGTCTTTCGTTGAAAACTGGAGAGAAGCTTTCTGAACAACTGCTTTGTGATGAGTGTATTCATCTCATACAGGTAAATCATTCTTTGGATTGAGCAGTTTGAAATCACTCTTTCTGTGGAACCTGAGAAAGGACATTTGGAAACTGTCTTAAGAATATGCTGAAAAAGAAATACCCTCCTACAAAAATCAGAAGAAAACTTTCTGTAAAACTACTCTGTGTCATGTGAATTCCATTCACACAGTTAAGCTTCTGTTTTCATTGAGCAGTATTCTAACACTGTTTTAGTTTAGTCAGCTAAGGGATACTCAGGAGCCCTTTGAGGCTTATAGTGGAAATGGAAATATCTTCACACAGAAACTGGGGAGAATATTTCTGAGCAACTACTTTGTGACGTGTGCATTCTACTCACAGAGTTATATTTTACTTCCCATGGAGGATTTTGGAATCCCTTTTGGAGAAAAAGCTACCAGGGGACATTAGGGAGTATATGGACAGCTATGGTGAAAAAGGAAATATGCTCAGAAAAAAATCTGGAAAGAAAATTTCAGTTAAACTGCTTTGTGATACATATGTTTATTCATCGCACATAGATAAAACTTTCCTTATATTGCACAGTTTGGAAACTCTGTCATGGACCGATCCACGAAGGGAAATAGAAGCACATTCAGACCTACTGTGAAAAAGGAGATATCTTAAGATTAAAACTGGATAGAAGCTTTCTGACAAAGTGCTTTGTGATGTATGCATTCCACTCAGGAAGCTATTCCTGTTTTCTCGTAAGGCAGTGTTTGAACACTGTTCCTGTAAAACCGAAAAAGTGATATTTTGGAGCGCATGGAAGACTATGGTGAAAAGTGAAATTCCTGAAATGAAACCCAGAAAGAAGCATTCCAAGAAACTGTTCTCTGGCACATGCATTCATTTCAGAGAGTTAAAGTTTACTCTACATTTGCCAGTTTGGAAAGTCTAACTTTGAGGATTCTGCGAAGGGATATTAAGTGGCGACCTGAGGCCTGTGTTGAGCAGGGAAATGTCTTCCATTGAAAACTGGAGAGAAGCTCTCTGAGCAACTGCTTTGTAATGTGTATATTCGTCTCATAGAATTAAACCAATCTTTGGAATGAGGAGTTCGAAATCCCTGTTTCTGTGGAATCTGAGGAAGGACATTTGGGAGCGCTCCTTAGAATATGGAAAAAGAAATATCCTCAGGTAAAATACGGAAGGAAACTTTCTGTGAATCTGCTCTGTGTCGTCTTAATTCCTCTCATTCAGTTAAGCCTCTCTTTTCATTGAGCCATTTTCTAACCCTGTTTATGTTTAGTGTGTGAAGGAATATTCAGGAGCATTTTGAGGCTTACGGTAAATAAGGAAGTATGTTCAGACCGAAAGTGGACAGAAGTTTTCCGAGGTACTGCTTTGTGATGTGTGCATTCCATTCACAATGTTTTACCTTTCTTCTCATACAGCATCGGGGAAACTCTTTTGGAGAAAAAGTTGCCAAGTGATATTCGGGAGCATGTTGATGCCTATAGTGAAAAGGGAAATGGCTTCAGACAAAAAATGGAAAGATGCTTTCTATGAAACTGCTCTGTGATATGTGAATTCATCTCATATAGATAAAGCTTTCTTTACATTACGCAGCTTGGAAACTCTGTCATGGACGGATCCACGAAGGGTCATTCGGGAGTACATTCAGGACTATGGTGAAAAAGGAAATATCTTCAGCTAAAAACTGGAAAGAAGCTTTCTCTGAATCTGTTTTTTGCTATGTTTATTCATCTCACATAGATAAAGCTTTCTTTACATTACACAGCTTGGAAACTCCGTCATGGATGGATCCGTGAAGAGATATTCAGGATCACATTCGGGCCTATGGTGGAAAAGGAAATATCGTCTGATAAAAACTGGAGAGAAGCTTTCTGAGAAACTGCTTGGTGTTGTGTGCATTCCACTCAGGGAGTTATACCTTTCTTCTCATAAGGGACTGTTTGAACACTGTTCCTGTAAAACTAAAAAAGTGATATTCAGAACACACTGAAGACTATGGCAGAAAGTAAAATGTCGTCAAATAAAACCCAGAAAAAAGCGTTCTAAGAAACTGCTCTCTGCATGTCCATTCATTTCACAGAATTAAAGTTTACTCTACATTTCCCAGTTTGAAAAGTCTGTCTTTGAGGATTCTGCGAAGGTATATTTAGTGACAACCAGAGGCCTGTGGTGAGCAAGGAAGTGTCTTCCGTTGAAAATTGGAGAGAAACTTTCTGAGTAACCCTTTTGGAATGTTTGTATTCATCTCAAAGAGTTAAATCATTCTTTGGATTGAGCAGCTTCAAATCCCAGTTTCCGTGGAATCTGAGAAAGGACATTTGTGAACGCTCTTTAGAATATCTTGAAAAAGAAATAATATCTGATAGATGCCAGAAGGAAGCTTTCTGTGAAACTGCTATGTTGCGTGAAATCCACTCACACAGTTAAGCTTCTCTTTTCATTGAGCAGTATTCTAACACTGTTTTTTTAAGTCTGTGAAGGATTATTCGGGAGCGCTTTAAGGCTTATGGTGAAAAAGGAAATAGCTTCACATAGAAACTGGAGAGAATCTTTCCGAGGAACTGCTTTGTGACTTGTGCATTTCACTCTCAGAATTATACCTTTCTTCTCATAGAGGATTGAGGAATCCCTTTCGGAGAAAAAGCTACCAGGGGACGTTTGGGAGTATATGGACGGCTATGGTGATAAAGGATATAGCCTCAGAAAAAAACTGGAAAGAAGATTTCTGTGAAACTGCTTTGTGATAGATATGTTTATTCATCTCACATACATAAAACTTTCCTTATATTACGCAGTTAGAAATCTCCGTCATGGATAGATCAGTGAACGGACACTTGGAAGCGCATTCAGGCCTCTGGTGAAATAGGAGATATCTTCAGATAAAACCTGGATAGAAGCTTCCTGAGAAACTGCTTTGTGATGTATGCATTCCACTCAGGGAGTTATACCTCATTTCTCATAAGGCAGTGTTTGAACACTGTTCATATAAAACCGAAAAAGTAATATTTCAGAGCGCATGGAAAACTATTGCGAAAAGTGAAATATCCTCAAATAAAACCCAGAGAGAAGCATTACAAGAAACTGCTCTCTGATATGTGCATTCATTTCAGAGAGTTAAATCTTACTCTACGTTGCCCAGTTTGGAAACTCTGTCTTTGAGGAATATGTAAAGGGATATTTAATGTCACCTGGAGGCTTGTGGTTAGCAAGGAAACAACTTCCGATGAAAACTGGAGAGAAGTTTCTCAGCAACTGCTTCGTGATGTGTGTATTCATCTCATACAGTGAAACCATTTTTTGGATTGAGCACTTTGAAATCACTGCTTTTGTGGAATCTGAGGATGGACATTTGGGAACGCTCCTTAGAATATGGAGGAGGAAATATCCTCAGGTAAAATCCAGAAGGAAGATTTCTTTGAAACTGCTCTGTGTCGTCTCAATTCCTCTTGCTCAGTTAAGCCTCTCTTTTCATTGAGCAGTTTTCTAATGCTGTTTATGTTTAGTGTGTGAGGGGACATTCAGGACCGCTTTTAGGCTTATGGTGAAGAAGGAAATATGTTCAGATCGAAACTGGAGAAAAGCTTTCCGAGGAACTCCTTTGTGACATGTGCATTCCACTCACAGCGTTATACCTCTCTTCTCATATAGCAGCGGGAAACCCTCTTGGAAAAATAGGTATGAAGGGATATTGGGGAGAATATTGACACCCGTGGTGAAAAGGGAAATAGCCTCAAGAATACTGGAAAGAAGTTTTCTGTGAAACTGCTTAGTGATATTTTTATTCTTGTCACATTTTTAGAGCTTTCTTTATATTGCACAGCTTAGAAACTCTGTCATGGTCATATCCGCGAAGGGACATTTGGGAGCACATTCACGACTATGGTGAAATAGGAAATATATTCAGATAAAAACTGGAAAGAAGCATTCTGTGAATCTACTTTTTGCTATGTTTATTCATCTCATGAAGATAAATATTTCTTTAAATTACGCAGCTTGAAAACTCTGTCATGGATGGATCCATGAAGGGCATTTGGGAGCACATTCTGGACTATGGTGAAAAGGGAAATGTCATCAGATAAAAACCAGAAGGAAGCTTTCTGTGAAACTGCTCTGTGTTGTGTGAATTCCACTCGCACATTTAAGCTTCTATTTGCATTGAGCCGTATTCTAACACTGCTTATGTTTAGCGTGTGAAGGGATTTTCAGGAGCGCTTTGAGGCTTATGGTGAAAAAGGAAATATGTTCAGATAGAAACTGGAGAGAAGCTTTCTGAGGAACTGTTTTGTGACGTGTGCATTCCACTTACACTGTTAAACGTCTCTTCTCATACAGGATCAGGGAAACCCCTTTGGAGAAAAATTTACCAAGGAATATCTGGGAGCATACTGATGCCTATTGTGAAAAGGGAAATAGTCTCAGATAAAAACAGGAAAGAAGCATTCTGTGAAACAACTCTATGATATATGTATTCATCTCACATATATAAAGCTTCATTTACAGTACGCAGCTTGGAAACTCTGACATGGAAGGATCCGCAAAGGTACGTTTGGGAGCACATTCAGGACTATGGTGAAAAAGCAATTATTTTCAGATGAAAACTGGAAAGAAGCTTTCTGTGAATCTGCTTTTTGCTGTGTTTATTCATCTCACATAGATAAAACTTTCTTTACATTACACAGTTTGGTAACTCTGTCATGGACGGATCCCCCAAGGGACATTCGGGAGCACATTTAGGACTATGGTAAAAATGGAAATATCTTCAGATAAAAACGAGAGAAGTTTTCTGAGAAACTGCTTGGTGATGTGTGCATTCCACTCAGGGAGTTATACCTCTTTTCTCATGAGGCAGTGTTTGAACTCTATTCCTGTAAAACCGAAAAAGTAATATCTCGGAGCGCATGGAAGACTATGGTGAAAAGTGAAATATCCTGAAATAAAACCCAGAGGAAGCATTTCAAGCAACTTGTCTCTGACATGTGCATTCATTTCAGAGGGTTAAAGCTTACTCTAAATTTCCCATTTTGGAATGTCTGTCTTTGAGGATTCTGTGAAGGGATATTAATTGCCAATCGGAGACCTGTGGTGAGCAAGGAAATATCTTCCATTGAAAACTTGAGAGAAGCATTCTGAGTAACAGCTTTGTGATGTGTGTATTCACCTCATAGATTTAAATCATTTTTTATGTTGAGCAGTTTGAAATCACTGTTTCTGTGGAACCTGAGAAATGACATTTTGGAATGCCTTAAGAATGTGCTGAAAAATATATACCCTCCGATAAAAACCAGAAGGAAGCTTTCTGTGAAACTACTCTGTGTCATGTGAATTCCATTCACACAGTTAAGCTTCTGTTTTCATTGAGCAATATTCCAACACTGTTTTAGTTTAGGCAGCTAATGGATACTTGGAATGATTTGAGGATTATTTTGAAAATGGAAATGTCTACAGATAGACACTGGAGAGAAAATTTACGAGAAGCTTCTTTGTGACATGTGCATTCCACTCAAAGAGTTACATTTTTCTTCTCATAGAGGATTGGGGGATCCCTTTTGGAGAAAAAGCTATCAGAGGACATTTGGGAGTATATGGTCGGCTATGGTGAAAAAGGAAATATTCTCAGACAAAAACGGGAAAGAAGCTTTCTGTGAAACTGATTTCTGATAGATATGTTTGTCCATCTCACATAGATAAAACTTTGTTTCTATTACGCAGTTTTCAAACACCATCATGGACGGATTCGCAAAGGGACAGTCAGGAGCACATTCAGGCCTATGGTGAAACAGGAAATATATTCAGATAAAAACCGGACAGAAGCTTTCTGAGAAAGTGCTTTGTGATGTGTGCATTGCACTCAGGGAGTTATACCTCTTTTCTCATAAGGCAGTGTTTGAGCACTGTTCCCATAAAACCTAAAAAGAGATATTTTGGAGCACACTGAAGACTATGGTGAAAAGTGAAATATCCTCAAATAAAACCCAGAAAGAATCGTTAAAAGTAACTGTTCTCTGATATGTGTGTTCATTTCAGAGTGTTAAAGTTTACTATACATTGCCCAGTTTGGAAACTGTATCTTTGAGGAATCTGGGAAGGGATATTAACTGGCATCCGGAGGCCTGTGGGGAGCAATGAAATGCCTAACATTGAAAACTGCAGAGAAATTTTTGAGCAACTGCTTCATGAGATGTGTATTCATCTCATAATGGTAAATCATTCTTTGGATTGAGCAGTTTGAAATAACTGTTTCTGTGGAATCTGAGGAAGGACATTTGGGAATGCTCTTTAGAATATGGAGAAAGAAATATCCTCAGATAAAAACCAGAAGGAAGATTTCTATGAAACTGCTATGGGTAGTTTGAATTCATCTCGCTCAGTTAAGCTTCTCCTTTCATTGAGCAGTTCTCTAACGCTGTTTATGTTTAGCGTGTGAAGGAATATTCGGGAGCACTTTGAGGGTTACGGTGAAAAAAGAAATATGTTGAGAAAGAAACTGGAGAGAAGCTTTTCGAGGAACTGCTTTGTGACGTGTGCATTCCACATACTGTGTTATATCTCTCTTATCATACAGCATAAGGGAAACACTTTTGGACAAAAATGTACAAAGGGATATTTGGGAGCATATTGACGCCTATGGTGAAAAGGGAAATCGCCTTAGACAGAAATTGGAAAGAATCTTTCTGTGAAACTGCTCTGTGCTATGTGTATTCATTTCCCATAGATAAAGTTTTCTTTACATTATGCAGCTTGGAAACTCTGTCATGGTCAGATTCGCAAACGGACATTAGGGAGCACAATCAGGGCTATGGTAAAAATAGTAATATCTTCAGATAAAAACAGGAAGGAAGCTTTCTGTGAATCTGCTTTTTGTTATGTTTATTCATCTCACATAGACAAAGCTTTCTTTACTATACACAGCTTGAAACTCCATCATGGATGGATCCACGAAGGGATATTCAGGATCACATTCGGGCCTATGGTGAAAAAGGAAATATCATCAGATAAAAACTGGAGAGAAGCATTCTGAGAAACAATTTGGTGATGTGTGAATTCCACTCGGAGAGTTATACGTTTTTTCTCATAAAGATCTCTTTGGACACTGTTCCTGTAAAACTAAAATGGTGATATTGAGAGCACATTGAAGACCATGGGGAGAAGTGAAAATTCGTCCAATAAAACATGGAAAGAAGCATTCCAAAAAACTGCTCTCTGACATGTCCATTCATTTCACAGAGTTAAAACTTAGTCTACATTTCCCAGTTTGAGAAGTCTGTCTGTGAGGATTCTGCGAAGGGATATTAAGTGGCAACTGGAGACCTGTGGCAAGCAAGGAAATGTCTTCCATCAAAAATTGGAGAGAAGCTTTCTGAGCAACTCTTTTGTGATGTGTGTATTCATCTCATAGAGTTAAATCATCCTTTGGATTTAGCAGTTTGAAATCACTGTTTCTGTGGAACCTGAGAAAGGACATTTGGGTATGCTCTTTAAAATATACTGAAAAAGAAATTACCTCTGATAGAAACCAGAAGGAAGCTTTCTGTGAAACTGCTCTGCATTGCATGAATTCGGGTCACACAGTTAAGCTACACTTTTCATTGAGCAGTATTCTACCACGATTATTGTTTAGTCTGTGAAGGCATATTCGGGAGCGCTTTGAGGCTTATGGTGAAAAAGGGAATATCTTCAGATAGAAACTGGAGAGAAGTTTTTGGAAGAGCTGCTTTGTGACGTGTACATTCCACTCACAGAGTTATATTTTTCTTTGCATAGAGGTTTGGGGAATCCATTTTGGAGACAAATCTCCCAGAGGACCTTCGTAAGTATATGGACGGCTATGGAGAAAAAGGAAATATCCTCAGACAAAAACTGGAAAGAAGATTTCTGTGAAACTGCTTTGTGATAGATATGTTTATTCATCTCATATAGATAAAACTTCCCTTATATTATGCACTTTGGAAACTCCGTCATGGACAGATCGGCGAAGGGAAATTGGGAGCACATTCAGGCCTGTGGTGAAAAAGCAGATATCTTCAGATAAATACTGCATAGAAGATTTCTGAGAAACTGCTTTGTGATGTGTGCATTCCACTCAGGGTGTTATACCTCTTTTCTCGTAAGGCAGCATTTGAAAACTCTTCCTGTAAAACCGAAAAAGTGATGTTTCAGAGTGCATTGAAGACAAGGGAGAAAAGTGAAATATCCTCAAATAAAACCCACAGAGAAGTGTTCCAAGAAACTGCTCTCTGATATGTGCATTCATTTCACAGAGTTAAAGCTTACTCTACATTGCCCAGTTTGGAAACTCTGTTTTTCAGGAATCTGTGAAGGGACATTAAGCGGTGCTCGGAAGCTTGCGGTGAGCCAGAAAACGTCTTCCGATGAAAACTGGAGAGAAGCTTTCTGAGGAACTGCTTTGTGATGTGTGTATTCGTTTCATAGAGTTAAACCATTCTTTGGATTGAGCAGTTTGAAATCACTGTTTTTGTGGAATCTGAGGAAGGGCATTTGGGAACACTCCTTAAAATATGGAGAAAGAAATATCCTCAGGTAAAATCCAGAAGGAAGCTTTCTGTGAAACTGCTCTGTGTCATGTTAATTCCTCTCGCTCAGTTAAGCCACTCTTTCCATTGAGCAGTCTTCTAACCCTGTTTATGTTTAGCGTGTGAAGGGATATTCGGGAGTGCTTTGAAGCTTACGGTGAAAAAGGAAATATGTTCAGACCTAAACTGGAGAGAATCATACTGAGGAACTGCTTTGCGACGTGTGCTTTCCACTCACAGTGTTATACCGCTCTTCTCATACAGCATCGGGCAAACCCATTTGGAGAAAAATGTACCAAGTGATATTTGGGAGCATGCTGATGCCTATGTTGAAAAGGGAAATAGAGTCAGACAAAAAAAGGAAAGAAACTTTCTATGAAACTGCTCTCTGATATGTGTATTCATCTCACATAGATAAAGCTTTCATTACATTACACAGATTGGAAACTCTGTCATGGACGGATCCATGAAGGGACATTCGGGAGCACATCCAGGACTATGGTGATAAACGAAATATCTTCAGATAAAAACTGGAAAGAAGTTTCTGTGAATCTGCTTTTGCTATGTTTATTCATCTCACATAGATAAAACTTTCTTTACATTACGCAGCTTGGAAACTCTGTCATGGATGGATCCGTGAAGGGATATTCAGGATCACATTCGCACCTATGGTGAAAAAGGAAATATCATCAGATAAAAACTGGAGAGAAGCTTGCTGATAAACAGCTTTGTGATTTGTACATTCTACTCAGTGAGTTGTATCTCTTTTCTCATAAGGCAGTGTTTGAACACTGTTCCTGTAAAACCAAAAAAACTGATATTTCGGATCACATAAAGGTCTATGGGGAAAAGTGAAATATCCTCAAATAAAACCCAGAATGAAGCATTCCAAGAAACTACTTTCTGACAATATGCATTCATTACACAGAGTTAAAGCTTACACTATATTGCCCAGTTTGAAAACTCTGTCTTTGAGGAATCTGCCAAAGGACATTAAGTGGCGCCCGGAGGCCTGTGGTGAGCAACAAAACCTCTTCCAATGAAAACTGGATAGAAGCTATCTGAACAACTGCTTTGTGACATGTGTATTCATCTCATAGAGTTAAATCATTCTTTGGATTAAGTAGTTTGAAATCACTGTTTCTCTGGAATCTGAGGAAGGACATTTGGGAATTCTCTTTACAATATGGAGAAACAAATATCCTCACATAAAAACCAGAAGAAAGCTGTTTGTGAAACCGTTATGTGTCATGTGAATTCCTCTTGCTGAGTTATGTTTCTGTTTCATAGAGTAGCATTCTAACACTGTTTTAGTTTAGTCAGCTAGGGGATACTCGGGAGCACTTGGAGGCTTATGGTGAAAATGGAAATATCTTCAAATAGACACTGGAGAGAAGATTTCCGAGGACATGCTTTGTGACATGTGCATTACACTCACAGAATTATACCTTTCGTCTCATAGAGGATTGGGGAATAACTTTTGGAGAAAAAGCTACCAGGGTACCTTTGGGAGTATATGGACAGCTATGGTGAAAAAGGAAATGTCCTCAGGCAAAAACTGGAACTAACCTTTCAGTGAAACTGCTTTGTGATAGATATGTTTATTCATCTCACATCAATAAAACTTTCTTTCTATTATGCAGTTGTGAAATGACATCATGGACGGATTCCCAAAGGGATGTTCGGGAGCACATTCAGGCCTATCGTGAAATAGGAAATATCTTCAGATAAAAACTGGATACAAGCTTTTGGAGAAACTGCTTTGTGATGTGTGCATTCCACTCAGGGAGTTTTATCTCTTTTCTCATAAGGCAGTGTTTGAACACTGTTCCTATAACACCGAAAAAGTGATATTTGGGAGCAATTTGAAGAATGGCAAAAAGTGAAATATCCTTAAATAAAACCCAGAGAGAAGCATTCCAAGAAACTGCTCTCTGATATGTGATTTCATTTCAGAGAGTTAAAGCTTACTCTACATTGCCCAGTTTGGAAACTCTGTCTTTGAAGAATCTGTGAAGGGATACTAAGTGGTACCCTGAGGATTGTGGTGAGTAAGGAAACGTCTTCTGATGAAAACTGGAGGGAGGCTTCCTGAGTAACTGCTTGGGATGTGAGTATTCGTCTCATAGATTTAAACCATTCTTTGGATTGAGCAGTTTGAAATCACTGTTTTTGTGGAATCTGAGGAAGGACATTCAGGAACGCTCCTTAGAATATGGAGAAAGAAATATCCTCAGGTAAAATCCAGAAAAATCTTACTGTGAGATTGCTCTGTGTCATCTTAATTTCGCTTGCTCAGTTAAGCCTCCCATTTCATTGTGCAGTTGTCTAACGCTGTTAGTATTTAGCATGTGAAGGGATATTCAGGAGTTCTTTGAGGCTTTTGGTGAAAATGGAAGTATGTTCAGACCGAAACTGGAGAGAAGCTTTCTGAGGAACTGCTTTGTGACGTGTGCATTTCACTCACAGTGTTATACCTCTCTTCTTATACAGCATTGGGGAAACCCTTTTGCAGAAAAACGTACCAAGTGATATTCGGGAGCATGTTGATGCCTATGGTAAAAAGGAAATAACCTCGGACAAAAACTGGAAAGAAGCTTTCTATGAAACTGCTCTGTGATATGTGTATTCATCTCACATAGATCAAGCTCTCTTTACATTACGCAGCTTGGAAACTCTGTCATGGACGGATCCATGAAGGGACATTCAGGAGCATATTCAGGACTATGGTGAAAAAGGAAATATCTTCAGATAAAAACTGGAAAGAAACTTTCTGTGAATCTGCTTTGTGATGTGTGCATTCCACTCAGGGAGTTATATCTTTTTTCTCGTAAGGCTCCGTTTCAACACTCTTCCTGTAAAATTGCAAAAGTGATATTTGGAGCACATTGAAGACTATGGTGAGAAGTGAAATGTCGTATAATAAAACCCAGAAAGAAGCATTCCAAGAAACTGCTCTCTGACGTGTCCATTCATTTCACAGAGGTAAAGCTTTCTCTACATTAGCAGTTTGGAAAGTCTGTCTCTGAGGATTCTGCAAATAGATATTAAGTGGCGACCGGAGGCCTGTTGTGAGCAAGGAAATCTCTTCCGTTGAAAACTGTAGAGAAGATTGCCGAGCAACTGCCTGTGATGTGTGTTTTCAACTCATAAAGTTAAATCATTCTTTGAATTGAGCCGTTTGAAATCACTGTTTCTGTGAAACCTGAGAAAGGACATTTGTGAACGCTCTTTAGAATATGTTGAAAATGAAATACCCTCAGATAAAAACCACAAGTAAGCTTTCTGTGAAACTGCTCTAAATCGTACGAATTCCACTGACACAGTTAAACTTTCCTTTTCATTGAGCAGTATTGTACCATTCTTTTTGTTTAGTCTGTGAAGGTATATTCGGGAGCGCTTTGAGGTTTACAGTGAAAACAGAAATATCTTCATATAGAAACTTGACAGAAGCTTTCCAAAGAGTTGCTTTGTGACGTGTGTATTCCACTCACAGAGTTATACCTTTCTACTCATAGAGGATTGGGGAATCACTTTTGGACAGAAAAGAACTAAGGGACACTCGGGAGTACGTGGACGGGTATGGTGAAAAAGGAATTATGCTCAAAGAACAACTGGAAGGAAGCTTTCTGTGAAACTGTTTTGTGATATGTTTATTCATCTCGCATAGATAAAAATTCCTTTATATAATGCAGTTTGGAAACTCTGTGATGGACGGATCCGTGAAGGGACATTCGGGAGCACATTCAGCACTATGGTGAAAATGAAAATATCTTTACATAAAAACTGGAGAGAAATTTCTGAGAAACTGCTTTTTGATGTGTGCATTCCACTCAGGGAGTTATACCTCTTTTCTCATAAGGCAGTGTTTGAACACTGTTCTTGTAAAACCGAAAATGTGATATTTTGGAGCGCATCAAAGACTATGGAAAAAGTGAAATACACTCAAATAAAGACCCAGAAAGAAGCATTCCAAAAAACTGCGCTCTGATATGTGCATTCATTTCACAGAGATAAAGCTTAATCTACATTGCCCAGTTTGGAAACTCTATCTTTGAGAAATCAGCGAAGGGATAGTAAGTGGCACCCTGAGGCCTTTGGTGAGCAAGGAAACGACTTCCGTTGAAAACTGGAGGGAAGCTTTCTGTGCAACTGCTTTGTGATGTGTGTATTCATGTCATAGAGTGAAATCATAGTTTGAATTGAGCAATTTGATATCACTTTTTCCATGGAATCTGAGGAAGGACATTTGGGAATGCTCTTTAGAATATGAAGAAAGAAAAATAATCAGATAAACAAAAGTAGGAAGCTTTCTATGAAACTACTATGTGTCGTGTGAATTCCTCTTGCTCTGTTAAACTTCTCATTTCACTGAGTAATTTTCTAACACTGTTTATTTTTATCATGTGAAGGGATATTTGGAAGTGCTTTGAGGCTTACAGAGAAAAAGGAAATATGCTCAGATAGAAACTGGTGAGAATCTTTCCAAGGAACTGCTCTGTGACGTGTGCATTCCACTCACAGTGTTATACCTCTCTTCTCATCCAGCATCACAGAAACCCTTTTGGAGAAAAAGGTACCAAGAGATATTCAGGGGCATATTAATGCCTATGGTGAAAAGGGAAATAGTCTCAGACAGAATCTGGATAGAATCTTTCTGTGAAACTGCTTTCTGTGAAACTTTCTGTGAAACTTTCTGTGCTATGTGTATTTATCTCGCATAGATAAAGCTTTCTTTACATTATGCAGCTTCGAAACTCTGTCATGGACGGATCCGAGAAGGGATATTCGGGAGCTCATTCAGGACTATGGTGAAAAAGGAAATATCTTCGGATAAAAACTGGAAAGTAGCATTCTGTGAATCTGTTTTTTGCTGTGTTTATCCATTTCTCGTAGATAATGCTTTCTTTACATTACACAGCTTGGAAACTCTGTCTTGGACGGATCCACAAAGGGCATTTGGGAGCATATTCAGAACTATGGTGAAAAGGGAAACATTTCGGATAAAAACCAGAAGGAAGTTTCCTGTGAAACTGCTATGTGTTGTTTGACTTCCTCTCACTCAGTTAACCTTCTCTTTTTATTGAGCAGTTTTCTAGCACTGTTTATGTTTAGTGTGTGAAGAGATATTCGGGAGTGCTTTGAGTCTTACGATGAAAACGGAAGTATGTTCAGGTAGAAACTGGAGAGAAGTTTTCTGAGAAACTGCCTTGTGATGTGTGCATTCCACTCAGGGAGTTATACTTCTTTTCTCGTAAGGTAGTGTATGAAAACTGTTCCTGTAAAAGCGAAATAGTGATATTTCAGAGTGCATTGAAGACTAGGGTGAAAAGTGAAATATCCTGAAATAAAACCCAGAATTTGTGATCCAAGAAACTGCTCTCTGATATGTGCACTTATTCCACAGTGTTAAAGCTTACTGTACGTTGCCCAGTTTTGAAACTCTGTGTTTCAGGAATCTGTGAAGGGATATTAAGTGACACCTGGAGGCTTGTAGTGAGCAAGGAAACGTTTCTGATGAAAAGTGGAGAGAAGTTTTCTGAGCTACTGCTTTGTGATGTGTGTATTCGTCTCACATAGATAAAGCTTCTGTGAAGATTTATCCCTAGTCTGTGAAGGGATATTTGGGAGTGCTTTGAGGCTTACTTTGAAAAAGGAAATATCTTCTGATAGAAACTGGAGAGAAGCTTTCCAAGGAACTACTTTGTGACGTGCGCATTCCACTTACAGTGTTCTACCTCTCTTCTCATACAGCATCAAGGAAACCCCTTTTGGGGAAAAATTTACCAGAGGATACCCGGGAGCATATTGATGCCTATTGTGAAAAGGGAAATAGCCACAGATAAAAACAGGAAAGAAGCATTTTGTGAAACTGTTCTGTGATATATGTATTCATCTCACATAGATAAAGCTTCCTTTACAGTACCCAGCTTGGAAACTTTGTCATGGACGGATCCATGAAGGACATTCGGGAGCACATTAAGGACTATGGTGAAAGGACAAATATCTTCAGATAAAAACAAGAAGGAAGCTTTCTGTGAATCTGCTATGTGTCGTGTGAATCCCTCTCGCTCAGTTAAGCTTCACTTTTCATTGAGCAGTTTTCTAACACTGTTTATGTTTAGCGTGTGAAGGGATATTCAGGAGTGCTTTGAGGCTTACAATGAAAAAGAAAATATTTTCAGGTAGAAACTGGGGAGAAGCTTTCTGAGAAACTGCTTTTTGATGTGTGCTTTCCACTCAGGGAAGTATACCTCTTTTCTCATAAGGCAGTGTTTGAACCCTGTTCCTGTAAAACGAAAAAGAGTTATTTTGGAGTGCATTGAAGACTATGGTGAAAAGTCATATATCCTTAAATAAAACCCAGAATGAAGCATTCCTGGAAACTTTTCTTGGATATGTGCATTCATTTAACAGAGGTACAGCTTAATCTACATTGCCCAGTTTGGAAATCCTGTCTTTGAGAAATCTGCGACGGCATTTTTTTTTCTTTCTTTTTTTTTTTTTTTATTATACTTTAAGTTCTAGGGTACATGTGCATAACGTGCAGGTTTGTTACATATGTATACTTGTGCCATGTTGCTGTGCTGCACCCATCAAATCGTCAGCACCCATCAACTCGTCATTTACATCAGGTATAAC
>CM052573.1:92963603-93018487 GCA_028551445.1 Miopithecus talapoin
TTTAATTCTCCATTTGCTTGGTAGATCTTCCTCCATCCCTTTATTTTGAGCCTATGTATGTCTCTGCGTATGAGATGGGTCTCCTGAATACAGCAGAGTGATGGGTCTTGACTCTTTATCCAGTTTGACAATCTGTGTCTTTTAATTGGAGCATTTAGTCCATTTACATTTAAGGTTAATATTGTTATGTGTGAACTTAATCCTGCCATTATGATATTAGCTGGTTATTTTGCTCGTTAGTTGATGCAGTTTCTTCCTAGCCCAAATGGTCTTTACATTTTGGCATGTTTTTGCAATAGCTGGTACGGGTTGTTCCTTTCCATGTTTAGTGCTTCCTTCAGGGTCTCTTGTAAGGCTGGCCTAGTGGTGACAAAATCTCTAAGCATTTGCTTCTCTGTAAAGGATTTTATTTCTCCTTCACTTACGAAACTTAGTTTGACTGGATATGAATTTCTGGGTTTAAAATTCTTTTCTTTAAGAATGTTGAATATTGGCCCCCACTCTCTTCTGGCTTGTAGAGTTTCTGCTGAGAGATCTGCTGTTAGTCTGATGGGATTCCCTTTGTGGGTAACCCGACCTTTCTCTCTGGCTGCCCTTAAGATTTTTTCCTTCATTTCAACTTTGGTGAATCTGGCAATTATGTGTCTTGGAGTTGCTCTTCTCGAGGAGTATCTTTGTGGCGTTCTCTGTATTTCCTGGATTTGAATGTTGGCCTGCCCTACTAGGTTGGGGAAGTTCTCCTGGATGATATCCTAAAGAGTGTTTTCCAACTTGGTTCTATTTTCCCCCTCAATTTCAGGCACCCTGATGAGACGTAGATTTGGTCTTTTTACATAATCCCATACTTCTTGCAGGCTTTGTTCATTTCTTTTTCTTCTTTTTTCTTTTGGATTCTCCTCTCGCTTCATTTCGTTCATATGATCCTCAATCGCTGATACTCAAACAGGAAGGACACCTCCACTAAAACCCCATCAGTACGTCACCATCATCATTAAAGACCAGAGGCAGATAAAACCACAAAGATGGGGAAAAAGCACGGCAGAAAACCTGGAAATTCAAAAAATAAGAGCACACCTCCCCCGGCAAAGGAGCGCAGCTCATCACCAGCAACGGATCAAAGCTGGACGGAGAATGACTTTGACGAGATGAGAGAAGAAGGCTTCAGTCCGTCAAACTTCTCAGAGCTAAAGGAAGAATTACGTACCCAGTGCAAAGAAACTAAAAATCTTGAAAAAGAAGTGGAAGAATTGATGGCTAGAGTAATTAATGCAGAGAAGGTCATAAACGAAATGAAAGAGATTAAAACCATGACACGAGAAATACGTGACAAAGGCACAAGCTTCAGTAATGCGACGGCATATTAAGTGGAGCCTGGAGTCCTGTGGTAAGCAAGGAACTGTCTTCCATTGAAAACTGGAGAGAATCATTCTGAGAAACTGCTTTGTGATGTGTGTATTCATCTCATAGAATTAAATCATACTTTGGATTGAGCAGTTTGAAATCACTCTTTCTGTGGAATCTGAGGAAGGACATTTGGCAATGCTCTTTAGAGTATGGCTAAAGAAATCCCCTCAGATAAAAAGAAAGAAGGAAGCTTTCTGTGAAACTACTATGTGTCGTGTGAATACATCTTGCTCAGTTAAGCTTCTCTTTTCATTGAGCAATTTTCTAACATTGTTTATGTTTAGTGTGTGAAGGGATATTCGGGAGTGCTTTGAGGCTTACAGTGAAAAAGGAAACATGTTCAGACCGAAACTGTAGAGAAGCTTTCCGAGGAACTGCTTTGTGACTTCTGCATTCCACTCACAGTGTTATACCTCTCTCCTCATACAGCATCAGGGAAACCCTTTTGGAGAAAAAGGTACCAAGAGATATTCGGGGGCACATTAACGTCTATGGTGAAAAGGGAAATAGCATCAGACAGAAACTGGAAAGAAGATTTCTATGAAACTACTCTGTGCTATATGTATTTATCTCACATAGATAAAGCTTTCATTACATTATGCAGTTTGTAGTCGCCGTAATGCAGGGATTCAAGAAGGGACATTCGGGAGCAAATTCAGGACTGTGGTTAAAAAAGGATATATCTTCAGATAAAAACTGGAAAGAAGGTTTCTGTGAATCTGCTTTTTACTATGTTTATTCATCTCACATAGATAAAGCTGTCTTTACATTTTGCACCTTGGAACCTCCGTCATGGATGGATCCGTGAAGGGATATTCGGGATCACATTGACACCTATGGTGAAAAAGGAAATATCATCAGATAAAAACTGGAGAGAAGCTTGCTGAGAAACTGCTTTGTGATGTGTACATTCTACTCAGGGAGTTATACCTCTTTTCTAATAAGGCACTGTTTGAACACTGTTGTTGTGAATCCAAAAAACTGGTATTTCAGATCGCATAAAGTAATATGGAGATAAGTGAAATATCCTCAAATAAAACTCAGAAAGAAGCGTTCCAAGAAAATACTCTCTGACAATGTGCATTCATTACACAGAGTTAAAGCTTATACTATATTGCCCAGTTTGGAAACTCTGTCTTTGAGGAATCTGCCAAAGGATATTAAGTGGCACCCAGAGGCCTGTGGTGAGCAAGGAAATGTCTTCGGTGAAAACTGGAGAGAAGCTTTCTGAGCAACTGTTTTGTGATGTGTTATTCATCTCACAGAGTTAAATCATTCCTTGGATTAAGCAGCTTGATATCACTGTTTCTCTGGAATCTGAGGAAGGACATTTCGGAATGCTCTTTACAATATGGAGAAAGAAATATCCTCACATAGAAACCAGAGGAAGCTGTCTGTGAAACTGTTATGTGTCGTGTGTATTCCTCTCGCTGAGTTAAGCTTCTGTTTCATTGAGTAGTATTCTAACACTGTTTTTGTTTAGTCACCTAGGGGATACTCGGGAGCGCTTGGAGGCTTATGGTGAAAACGGAAATATCTTCAGATAGAAACTGGAGAGATTTCCCAGGAGCTGCTTTGTGATGTGTGCATTCCACTCACAGAGTTATATGCCACTTCTCAGAGAGAATTGGGAAAATCCTTTTGGAGAAAAAGTTACCAGGGGACATTCAGGAATATATGGACCACTATGGTGAAAAAGGAAATATCCTCAGACAAAAACTGGAACGAAGCTTTCAGTGAAACTGCTTTGTGATAGATATGTTTATTCATCTCACATTGATAAAACTTTCTTTCTATTACGCAGTTTTGAAACGACGTCATGGACGAATTCCCGAAGGGAACTTCGGGAGCACATTCAGGCCTATCGTGAAATAGGAAATATCTTCAGATAAAAACTGGATACAAGCTTTCAGAGAAACTGCTTTGTGATGTGTGCATTCCACTCAGGGAGTTTTACCTCTTTTCTCATTAGGCAGTGTTTGAACACTTTTCCTATAAAAACGAAAAAGTGATATTTGGGAGCGCATTGAAGACTATGGCAAAAAGTGAAATATCCCCAAATAAAACCCAGAGAAAAGTATTCCAAGAAACTTCTCTCTGATACGTGAATTCATTTCAGAGAGTTAAAGCTTACTCTACGTTGCCCAGTTTGGAAACTCTGTCTTTGAGAAATCCGTGAAGGGATATTAAGTGTCACCCTGAGGATTGTGGTGAGTAAGAAAACATCTTCTGATGAAAACTGGAGAGAAGATTTCTGAGCAACTGCTTGGGATGTGTGTATTCGTCTCATAGAGTTAAACCATTCTTTGGATTGAGCAGTTTGAAATCACTGTTTTTGTGGAATCTGAGATGGGACATTTGGGAACGATCTTTAGAACGTAGAGAAAGAAATCATCTCAGGTAAAATCCAGAAGGAATATTTCTGTGAAACTGCTCTGTGTCATGTCATTTTCACTCGCTCAGTTAAGCCTCTCTTTTCATTGTGCAGTTTTCTAACGCTGTTTGTATTTAGCGTATAAAGGGATATTCAGGAGTTCTTTGAGGCTTTTGTTGAAAAAGGAAATATGTTCAGAACGAAACTGGAGAGAAGCTTTCTGAGGAACTGCTTTGTGACGTGTGCATTTCACTCACAGTGTTATACCTCTCTTCTTATACAGTATTGGGGAAACCCTTTTGCAGAAAAATGTACCAAGTGATATTCAGGAGCATGTTGATGCCTATGGTGAAAAGGAAATAGCCTCAGATAAAAACTGGAAAGAAACTTTCTATGAAACTGCTCTGTGATATGTGTATTCATCTCACATAGATCAAGCTTTCATTACATTACACAACTTGGAAACTCTGTCATGGATGGATCCATGAAGGGACATTCGGGAGCATATTCAGGACTATGGTGAAAAAGGAAATATCTTCAGAAAAAACTGGAAAGAAGTTTCCTGTGAATCTGCTTTGCGATATGTGCATTCCACTTAGGGAGGTATACCTTTTTTCTCATAAAGCTCTGTTTCAACACTGTTCCTGTAAAATTACAAAAGTGATATTCGGAGCACATTAAAGACTATGGCGAGAAGTGAAATGTCATATAATAAAACCCAGAAAGAAGCATTCCAAGAAACTGCTCTCTGACGTGTCCATTCATTTCACAGAGTTAAAGCTTTCTTTACATTTCCCAGTTTGGAAAGTCTGTCTTTGAGGATTCTGCGAAGGGTTATTGAGTGGCGACCGGAGGCCTGTGTCAAGGAAGGAAATCTCTTCCATTGAAAACTGGAGAGAAGATTTCTGAGCAACTGCCTGTGATGTGTGTTTTCATACCATAGAGTTAAATCGTTCTTTGGATTGAGAGTTTGAAATCACTGTTTCTGTGGAACCTGAGAAAGGACATTTGTGAACGCTCTTTAGAATACACTGAAAATGAAATACCCTCAGATAAAAACCAGAAGTAAGCTTTCTGTGAAACTGCTGTGGATTATGTGAATCCCACTCACACAGTTAAACTTTCCTTTTCATTGAGCAGTATTGTACCATTCTTTTTGTTTAGTTTGTGAAGGCATATTTGGGAGCACTTTGAGGTTTATAGTGAAAACAGAAATATCTTCAGATAGAAACTGGAGAGAAGCTTTCCGAAGAGTTGCTTTGTGACGTGTGTATTCCACTCACAGAGTTATACTTTTCTACTCATAGAGGATTTGGGAATCACTTTTGGAGAAAAAGGAACTAAGGGACACTCGGGAGTACATGGATGGGTATGGGTGAAAAAGGAATTATGCTCAAACAAAAACGGGAAAGAAGCTTTCTGTGAAACTGCTTTGTGATAGATATATTTATCCATCTCACATAGATAAAACTTTCTTTATATAATGCAGTTTGGAAACTCTGTGATGGACGGATCCGCGAAGGGACATTCGGGAGCACATTCAGCACTATGGTGAAAATGAAAATATCTTCAAATAAAAACCGGAGAGGAACTTTCTGAGAAACTGCTTTTTGATGTGTGCATTCCACTCAGGGAGTTATACCTCTTTTCTCATAAGGCAGTGTTTGAACACTGTTCCTGTAAAACTGAAAACGTGATATCTTGAAGCCCATGGAAGACTACGGTGAAAAGTGAAATATCCTCAAATAAAACCCTGAAGAAGCATATCAAGAAATTTCTCTCTGTTATGTGCGTTCATTTCATGGAGTTAAAGCTTATTCTACATTGCCCAGTTTGGAAAGTCTGCCTTTGAGGATTCTGGGAAGGCATATTAAGTGGCAACCAGAGGCCTGTGGCGAGCAAGGAAATGTCTTCCGTTGAAAATTGGAGAGAAGCTTTCTGAGCAACTGCTTTGTGATGTGTGTATTCATCTCATAGAGTTAAATCATTCTTTGAATTGAGCAGTTTGAAATCACTATTTCTGTGGAATCAAGGGAAGGACATTTGGGAATGCACTTTAGAATATGGAGAAATAAATATTCTCAGATAAAAACCAGAAGGAAGTTTTCTCTGAATCTGCTATGTGTCATGTGAATTCTATTCACTCAATGAAGCCTCCCTTTTCATTGAGTATTTTCTCTAACACTGTTTATGTTTAGCATGCGAAGGCATATGTGGTAGCACTTTGAGGCTTACAGTGAAAAAGGAAATATGTTCAGACCGAAACTAGAGAGAAGCTTTACGAGGAACTGCTTTGTGACGTGTGCATTCCACTCACAGTGTTATACTTCTCTTCTCATACAGCATAAGGGAAACAATTTTGGGGAAAAATTTACTATGGGATATCCAGTAGCATATTGATGCCTATTGTGAAAAGGGAAATGGCCTCAGACAAAAACGGGAAAGAAGCATTCTGTGAAACTGCTTTGTGATATACGTATTCATCCCATATAGATAAAGCTTTTTTACAGTACACAGCTTGGAAATTCTGTTATAGAAGGATCCGCGAAGGGACATTCAGGAGCACATTCATGACTATACTGAAAAAGGAAATATTTTCAGATGAAAACTGGAAAGAAGGTTTCTGTGAATCTGCTTTTTGCTATGTTTATTCATCTCACGTAGATAAAGCTTTCTTTACATTACACAGTTTGGTAACTCTGTCATGGACGGATCCCCAAAGGGACATTTGGGAGCACATTCAGGACTCTGGTGAAAATGGAATTATCTTCAGTTAAAATATGGAGAGAAGCTTTCTGAGAAGCTGCTTTGTGATGTGTGCATTCCACTCAGGGAATTATACCTCTTTTCTCATAACACAGTGTTTGAACACTGTTCTTCTAAAATCGAAAAAGTGATATTTCAGAGCGCATTGAAGACTATGGCGAAAAGTGATATATCCTCAAATAAAACCCAGAAAGAAGCGTTCCAAGAAACTGCTCTCTGATATGTGCATTCACTTCACAGAGATAAAGCTTACTCTACATTGCGCAGTTTGGAAACTCTATCTTTGAGAAATCTGCAAAGTGATGTAAGTGGCGCCCTGAGGCCTTTGGTGAGCAAGGAAACAGCTTCCGTTGAAAACTGGAGGGAAGTTTTCTATGCAACTGCTTTGTGATGCGTGTATTCATGTCATAGAGTGAAATAATACTTTAATTGAGCTGTTTGATATCACTGTTTCTGTGGAACCTGAGCAAAGACATTTGGAAATGCTCTTTAGAATATGGAGAAAGAAATATAATCAGATAAACAAAAGTAAGAAGCTTTCCATGAAACTAATATGTGTCATGTGAATTCCTCTTGCTCAGTTAAACTTCTGTTTCCATTGAGCAGTTTTCTAACACTGTTAATTTTTAGTGTGTGAAGAGATACTCGGGAGCGCTTTGAGGCTTAAGGAGAAAAAGGAAATATGTTCAGATAGAAAGTGGCGAGAAGCCTTCTGAGGAACTGCTTTGTGATGTGTGCATTCTACTCACAGTGTTATACCTCTCTTCTCATACAGCATCAGGGAAACCCTTTTGGAGAAAAAAGGTACCAAGAGATATTCCAGGGCATATTAATGCCTATGGTGTAAAGGGAAATAGTCTCAGACAGAAAATGGATAGAAGCTTTCTGTGAAACTGCACTGTGCTATGTGTATTCATCTCACGTAGATAAAGCTTTCTTACATTACGCAGCTTTGAAACTCTGTCATGGACGGATCTGCAAAGGGATATTCGGGAGCTCATTCAGGACTATGGTGAAAAAGGAAATATCTTCAGATAAAAACTGGAGAGAAGCTTTTTGTGAAACTGCTTTGCGATGTGTGCATTTCACTCAGGGAATTATACCTCTTTTCTCATGAGGCAGTGTTTTAGCACCGTTCCTGTAAAAATGAAAAAGTGTTATTTGAGATTGCATTGAAGACTATGGCAAAAAGTGAAATATCCTCAAATAAAACCCAGAAAGAAGCGTTCCAAGAAACTGCTCTCTGATGTCTGCATTCATTTCACAGAATTAAAGCTTACACAATATTGTCCAGTTTGGAAACTCTGTCTTTGAGGAATCTGCGAAGGGATATTAAGTGGAGCCAAGAGGCCTGTGGTGAGCAAGAAAATGTCTTCTGATGAAAACTGGAGAGAAGTTTTCTGAGCAACTGCTTTGTGATGTGTGCATTCATCTCATAGAGTTAAACCATTCCTTAGATTGAGCAGTTTGAAATCACTGTTTCTGTGGTATCTGAGGAAGGACATTTGGGATAGCTCTTTGGAATATGGAGAAAGAAGTATCCTCAGATGAAATCCAGAAGGAAGCGTTCTGTGAAACAGCTATGTGTCACGTGAATTCCTCTCGCTCACTTAAGTTTCCCTTTTCATTGAAGAGTTTTCTAACACTGTTTAGGTTTAGCATGCAAAGGGGTATTCGGAAGCGCTTTGAGTCTCACAGTGAGAAAGGAAACATGCTCAGATAGACACTGGAGAGAAGCTATCCGAGGAACTGCTTTGTGTCGTGTACATTCCACTCACAGTGCTATAACTCTCTTCTCATACAGGATCAGGAAAATCCTTTTGGACAAAAAGGAACCAAGGGATATTCGGGAGCATATTGATGCCTATGGTGAAAATGGAAATAGCCTCAGACAAAAACTGGAAAGAAACTTTCTGTGAAACTGCTCTGTGCTATTTGAATTCACCTTACATAGATAAAGCTTTCTTTACATTACGAAGCTTGGAAACTCCGTCATGTACGGATTCGTGAAGGGACATTCAGGAGCACATTCAGGCCTATGGAGAAATAGGAAATATCTTCAGATAAAAACCGGGGAGAAGCTTTCTGAGAAACTGTTTTGTGATATGTGCATTCCACTCAGGGAGTTATACCTCTTTTCTCATAAGGCAGTGTTTGAACACTGTTTCTGTAAAACCGAAAATGTGATATTTCAGATTGCATTGAAGACTATGGCAAAAAGTGAACTATCCTCAAATAAAACCCAGAAAGAAGCATTTGAAGAAGCTGCTCTCTGATATGTGTATTCATTTCACAGTGTTAAAACTTACTCTATGTTGCTCAGTTTGGAAACTCTATCTTTGAGGAATCTGCAAAGGGATATTTAGTGGTGCCTGGAGACCTGTGGTGAGCGAGGAAATGTCTTCCGATGAAAACTGTAAAGAAACTTTCTGAGCAACTGCTTTGTGGTGTGTGTATTCATCTCATAGAGTTAAATCACACTTTGTATTGAGCAGTTTGAAATCACTGTTTCTGTGGATCCCGAGAAAGGACATTTGGGAATGCTTTTTAGAATATGCTAAAAAAAAAATCCTCAGATAAAACTGGAAGGAAGTTTTCTCTGAAACAGCTCTCTGTCATGTGTATTCTAATCACAGAGTTCAGCTTGTCTTTTCATTGAGCAGTACTCTAACACTGTGTTTAGTGTGCAAAGGGATATTCGGGAGTACTTTGAGGCTTATGGTGAAAACGGAAATATCTTCAGATAGAAACTGAAAAGAAGATTTCAGAGGAGCTGCCTTGTGATGTGTGCATTCCACTCACAGAAATATACCTTTCTTCTCATACAGCATCGGGGAAACCATTTTGTAGAAATAGGTACCAAATGATATTCGGGAGCTTGTTGACACCTATGGTGAAAAGAGAAATAGCCTCAGACAAAAACTGGAAAGAAGCTTTCTATGAAACTTCTCTGTGATATATGTAATCATCTCACATAGATAAAGCTTTATTTACATTATGCTGCTTGAAAAATCCATCGTGGATGGATCCACCAAGGGATATTCGGGATCACATTCAGGCCTATGGTGAAAAAGAAAATATTGTGAGATAAAAACTGGAGAGAAGCTTTGTGTGAAACTACTTTGTGATGTGTGCATTCCACTCAGGGAGTTACACCTTTTTTCTCATAAGGTACTGTTTGAAAACTGTTCGTGTAAAACTAAATAAGTGATATTTGGAGTGCATTGAAGGCTATGACAAAAAGTGAAATGTCAGTAAATGAAGCCCAGAAAGAAGCATCCCAAGAAACTACTCTCTGACATGTCCATTCATTTCACAGTGTTAAAGTTTACTCTACATTTCCCAGTTTGGAAAGTCTGACTTTAAGCATTCTGTGAATGGATATTAAGTGGACTGGAGCCCTGCGGCAAGCAAGGAAATGTCTTCCATTGAAAATTGGGAAGAAGATTTCTGAGCAACTCCTTTGTGATGTTTGTATTCCTCTCAAAGAGTTAAATCATTCTTTGGATTGAGCAGTTTCAAGTCCCTGTTTCTGTGGAATCTGAGGAAGGATATTTGGGAACGCTAACTAGAATATGGAGAAAGAAATATCCTCAGGTAAAATCCGGAATGAAGCTTTCTGTGAAACTGCTCTGTGTCATCTTAATTCCTCTCTCTCAGTTAAGCCTATCTTTTCATTGAGCAGTTTTATACTCCTGTTTATGTTTAGCGTGGGAAGGGATATTCAGGAGGGCTTGTAGGCTTATGGTGAGAAAGGAAATATGTTCAGATAGAAACTGGAGAGAAGGTTTCTTAGAAACTGCTTTGTGACGTGTGCATTCCACTCACAATGTTATACCTCTCTTCTCATACAGCATTGGGGAAACCCTTTTAGAGAAAAAAGTACCAAGTGATATTCGGGAGCATATTCATGCTTACAGTGAAAAGGGAAATATCCTCAGAGGAAAACTGGAAAGAAGCTTTCTGTGAACTTGTTTGTGATGTATGCATTCCACTCAGGGAGTTATACCTCTTTTCCTATAAGGCAGTGTTTGAATGCTGTTCCTGTTCAACAGAAAAACTGATATTTCGTAGCACCTTGAAGACTATGGTGAAAAGTGAAATATAATCAAATAAAACTGAGAAAGAAGTGTTCCAAGAATCTGCTCTGCGATATGTGCATTCATTTCCCAGAGTTAAAGCTTTCTCTACATTGTCCAGTTTGGAAACTCTGTCTTTCAGGAAACTGCCAAGGGGTAGTAAGTGGCACCCAGAGGCCTGTGTTGAGCAAGGAAATGTCTTCTGTTTAAAAAATGGAGAGAAGCTTTGTGAGCAACTACTTTGTGATGTGTGTATTCACCTCATAGAGTTAAATCATTCTTTGGATTGAGAAGGTTGAAATCACTGTTTCTGTGGAACCTCAGAAAGGACATTTGGGAACGCTCTTAAGAATATGCTGAAAAAGAAAGACCCTCAGATAAAAACCAGAAGGTGGCATTCTGTGAAACTGCTCAGCCTCATATGAATTCCACTCACACAGTTAAGCTTCTGTTTACATTGAGCAGTATTCTAACACTGTTTTTGATTAGTCTCCTAAGTGATATTCGGGAGTGCTTTGAGGCTTATGGTGAAAACGGAAATATCTTCAGATGGAAACTGGAGAGAAGATTTCTGAGGAGCTGCTTTGTGATGTGTGCATTCTACTCACAGAATTATACCTTTCTTCTCATATGGCATTGGAGAAACCCTTTTTGAGAAAAAAGTAAAGGGGATAACGGGGAGCATATTGAGGCCTATGGTGAAAAGGGAAATAACCTCAGACAAAAACTGGAAAGAAGCATTTTGTAAAACTGCTCTGTGCTATGTGTACTCATCTCAGATAGATAAAGCTTTCTTTACATTACACAGTTTGGAAACTCTGTCATGGACTGATCCATGAAGGGACATTCGGGAGCACATTCAGGACTATGGTGAAAAAGGAAAGGTCCTCAGACAAAAACTGGAAAGGAGATTTCTGTGAAACTGTTTTGTGATAGATATGTTTATTCTTATCACAAACATAAAACTTTCTTTATATTACGCAGTTTGTAAACTCCATCATGGATGTACCTGCGAAGGGACATTCAGGAGCACATTGAGGCCTACAGTGAAAAAGGAAATATCTTTAGATAAAAACTGGAGAGAAGCTTTCTGAGAAACTGCTTTGTGATCTGTGCATTCCACTCGGGGAGTTATACGTATTTTTTCATAAGGCAGTGTTTGAACACTGTTCCTGTAAAACCGAAAAAGTGATATTTCGGAGCACCTAGAACACTATGGTGGAAAGTGAAATATCCTCAAATAAAACCCAGACAGAAGCATTCCAAGAAACTGCTGTCTGATATCTGCATTCATTTCACAGAGTTAAAGATTACTCTACATTGCCCTGTGTGGAAACTCTGTCTTTGAGGAATCTGTGAAGGGACACTAAGTGGCGCCGAGAGGCCTGTGGTGAGCAAGGAAATGTCTTCCGATGAAAACTGGAGAGAAGCTTTCTGAGCAACAGCTTTGTGATGTGTGTATTCATCTCATAGAGTTAAACCTTTCTTTGGATTGAGCAGTTTGAAATCACTGTTTCTGTGGACTCTGAGGAAGGACATTTGGGAACGCTCTTTAGAATATGAAGAAAGAAATATATTCAGATGAAAACCAGAAGGAAGTTTTCAGTTAAACTGCTATGTGTCGAGTGAATTCCTCTCCCTCATAAAGCTTCCCTTTCCATTGAGCAGTTTTCTAAAACTGTTTATGTTGAGTCTGGAGCGCTTTGAGGCTTATGGTGAAAACGGAAATATCTTGAGATAGAAACGGGAGAGAAGCATTCTGTGGAGCTGCTTTGTGACGTGTGCATTCCACTCACAGAGTTAAACCTTTTTTCTCATAGAGGATTGGGAAATCCCTTTTGGAGAAAAAGCTACCAAGGGACATTCACCCTATGGAGGGCTACGTTGAAAAAGGAAATATCCTCAGGCAAAATCTGAAAAAAAGCTTTCTCTGTAAATGCTTTGTTATAGATATGTTTACTCATCTCATATAGATAAAACTTTCCTCATATTACACAGTTGGGAAACTCCATCATGGAGGGATTCTCGAATGGACATTCGGGAGCAAATTCACGCCTATGGTGAAAAAGGAAATATCCTCAGATAAAAACCGGAGAGAAGTTTTCTGAGAAGCTGCTTTGTGAATTGTGCATTCCACTCAGTGAGTTATACCTCTTTTCTCATAAGGAAGTGTTTGAACACTGTTCCTGTAAAATCAAAATTGATATTTCGGAAAGCAATGAAGACTATGGAGAAAAGTGAAATATCTTCAGATAAAACCCCGAAAGTGCATTCCAAGAATCTGCTCTCTGATATTTGCATTCATTTCACACAGTTCAAGCTGACTCTACTTTGCCCAGTTTGGAAACTCTGTCTTTGTGGAATCTGCAAATGGGTAGTAAG
This sequence comes from Miopithecus talapoin, assembly GCA_028551445.1. Lineage (NCBI taxonomy): Eukaryota > Metazoa > Chordata > Mammalia > Primates > Cercopithecidae > Miopithecus > Miopithecus talapoin. The sequence continues at coordinate 92,976,609 of CM052573.1, forward strand.
TGGCACCCGGAGACCTCTGTTGACCAAGGAAATGTCTTCTGTTGAAAACTGGAGAGAAGCTTTGTGAGCAACTGCTTTGTGATGGGTGTATTCATCTCATAGAGTTAAATCATTATTTGGATTGAGCAGGTTGAAATCACTGTTTCTGTGAAACCTGAGAAAGAACATTTGAGAACGTTCTTAAGAATATGCTGAAAAAGAAAGACCCTCAGATAAAAACCAGAAGGAGGCATTCTGTGAAATTGCTGTCTGTTGTGTGAATTCCACTCGTACAGTTAAGTTTCTGTTTCCATTGAACAGTATTCTAATACTGTTTTAGATTACTCTCCTAAGAGATATTCGAGAGTGTTTTGAGGCTTATGGTGAAAACGGAAATATCTTCAGATAGAAACTGGAGAGAAGCTTTCTGAGGAGCTGCTTTGTGATGTGTGCATTCCACTGACAGAATTATACTTTTCTTCCCATACAGCATCAGAGAACCCTTTTGGAGAAAAAGGTACCAAGGGATAACTGGGAGTATATTGACGCCTACGGTGAAAAGGAAAATTGCCTCAGACAAAAACTGAAAAAAAGCTTTTTGTGAAACTGCTTTGTGCTATGTGTACTCATCTCACATAGATAAAGCTTTCTTTACATTACGCAGCTTGGAAATTCTATCATGGACAAATCTATGAAGGGATATTCGGAATCACATTCAGGATTATGGGGAAAAAGGAAAGGTCCTCAGACAAAAACTGGAAAGAATATTTGTGTGAAACTACTTCGTGATAGATATAATTATTCATATCACATAGATAAAACCTTCTTTATATGACGCAGTTTGTAAACTCCATCATGGACGTATCTGCGAAGGGACATTCAGGAGCACATTAAGGCCTGTGGTGTAAAAGGAAATATCTGTAGATAAAAACTGGAGAGAAGCTTTCTGAGAAACTACTTTGTGATCTGTGCATTCCACTCAGGGAGTTATACCTATTTTCTCATAAGGCAGTCTTTGAACACTGATCCTGAAAAACCGAAAATGTGATGTTTCAGAGCACCTTGAAGACTATGGAGGAAAACGAAATAACCTCAAGTAAAACCCAGACAGAAGCGTTCCGAGAAACTGCTCTTTGATATGTGCATTCATTTCACAGAGTTAAAGGTTACTCTACGTTGCCCAGTTTGGGAACTCTGTCTTTCAAGAATCTGTGAAGGGATATTTAGTGACGTCGGGAGGCCTGTGGTGAGCAAGGAAATGTCTTCTGATGAAAACTGGAGAGAAATTTTCTGAGCAACTGCTTTGTGATGTGTGTATTCATCTCATAGAGTTAAACCATTCTTTGGATTGAGCAGTTTGAAATCACTGTTTGGGTGAAATCTGAGGAAGGACATTTGGGAACGCTTTTTAGAATATGGAGAAAGAAATATCCTCATATGAAAACCAGAAGAAAGTTTTCTGTGAATCTGCTATGTGTCGAGTGAATTCCTCTCCCTCGTTAAGCTTCTCTTTTCATTGAACAGTTTTCTAAAACTGTTTATGTTTAGTCTGTGAAGGGATATTCTGGAGCACTTTGAGGCTTATGGTGAAAACGGAAATATCTTCAGATTAAAAATGGAAAGAAACTTTCCGAGAAGCTGCTTTGTGATGTGTGCATTCCACTCACAGAGTTATACTTTTTTTCTCATAGAGGATTGGGAAATCCCTCTTGGAGAAAAAGCTACCAAGGGACATTCACCATATGGAGCACTACAGTAAAGAAGGAAATGTCCTCAGGCAAAAACTGAAAAGGAGCTTTGGCTGTAAATGCTTTGTCATAAATATGTTTATTCATCTCACATAGATAAAATTTTCTTGACATTACGAAGTTTGGAAACTCCTTCATGGACGGATCCGCAAATTGACATTCGGGAACAAATTCAGGCCTATGGAGAAAAAGGATATATCTTCAGATAAGAACTGGATAGAAGCTTTCTGAGAAACTGCTTTGTGATGTGTGCATTCCACTCAGGGAGTTATACCTCTTTTTTCGTAAGAAACTGTTTGAACACTGTTCCTGTTAAATCGAAAATGTGATATTTCTGAGTACATTGAAGACTATGGAGAAAAGTGAAATATCCTCAGATAAAACCCAGAAAGAAGGTTCCAAGAATCTACACTCTGATATGTGCATTCATTTCACACAGTTCAATTTTCTAACACTGTTTATTTTTAGTATGTTAGGGGGTATTTGGAAGCATTTTGAGGCTTACAGTGGGAAAGGAAATATGTTGAGACCAAAACTGGAGGCAAGCTTCCGAGGAACTACTCTGTGACGTGTGCATTCCACTCAAAGTGTTATACCTCTCTTCACATACAGCATCAGGGAAACCATTTTGGGGAAAAAGTACCAAGGGATATTCAGGGGCATATTGATGCCTATGGTGAAAATGTAAATAACCTCAGACAAAAACTGAAAGGAAGCTTTCAGTGAAACTGCTCTGTGCTGTGTGTACTCATCTCACATAGATAAACCATTCTTTACCTTATGCAGCTTGGAAACTCTGTCATGGACGGATCCTGAAGGGAAGTTCGGGAGCACATTCAGGACTGTGGAGAAAAAGAAAATATCTTCAGATAAATCTTTAAAGACATTTCTATGAATCTGATTTTTGTTATGTTTATTAATTTCGCAAAGATAAAGTTTTCTTTATCTTATGCAGCTTGGAAACTTCCTACTGGATGGATCCGTGAAGAGATATTCGGGATCACATTCAGGCTTGTGGTGAAAAAGAAAATATCCTCAGATAAAAACTGGAGAGAAGCTTTCTGAGAAACTACTTTGTGATGTGTACATTCCACTCAGGGATTTATACCTCTTTTCTCATAAGGCAGTGTTTGAACACTGATCCTGTAAAACTCAAAAAGTGATATTTCGGAGCTCATTCAAGACTATGGCGAACAGTGAAATATTGTCAAATAAAACCCAGAAAGAAGCATTTCAAGAAACTGCTCTCAGATATATGTATTCATTTTACAGAGATAAGCTTACTCTACGTCGCCCAGTTTGGAAACTCTGTCTTTGAGGAATCTGTGAAGGGATATTAAGTGGCACCTGGATGCCTGAGGTGAGCAACGAAATGTCTTGCGATGAAAAGTGGAGAGAATCTTTCTGAGCAACTGCTTTGTGATGTCTGTATTCATTTCATAGAGTTAAACCATTCTTTGGATTGAGCAGTTTCAAATCACTGTTTCTGTGGAATCTAAGGAAGGACATTTGGGAACACTCTTTGGAATATGGAGAAAGTAATATTCTCAGGTAAAAACCAGAAGGAAGCCTTCCGTGAAACTGCTCTGTATTGTCTTAATTCGTCTCACTCAGTTAAGCCTCTCTTTTCATTGAGAAGTTTTCTAACACCGTTGGTGTTTAGTCTGCAAACGGATATTTGGGAGCACTTTGAGGCTTATGGTGAAAAAGGAAATATTTTCAGAGAGAAATTGGAGAGAAACCTCTGAGGAACTACTTTGTGACGTCTGCATTCCACTGTTTTACCTCTCTTCTATACAGCATCGGGGAAACACTTTTGGAGAAAAAGATACCAAGTGATATATGGGAACAAATTGACAGCAATGGTGAAAAGGGAAACAGCCTCAGACAAAAACTGGAAAGAAGCTCTCTATGAAACTGCTCTGTGATATGTGTATTCATCTCAAATAGATAAAGCTCCCTTTACATTACACAGCTTGGAATCTTTGTCATGGACGGATCCGTGAAGGGAGATTCGGGAGCATATTCAGGACTATGGTGAAAAAGGAAATATTTTCAGATAATAACAGGAAATAATCTTTCTGTGAATCTGTTTTTAGTCACGTTTATTCATCTCAGACAGATAAAGCTTCCTTTACATTACGCAGCTTGGAAACTCCATCATGGATGGATACGCGAAGGGACATCTGGGAGCACATTCAGGCCTACGGTGAAAATGGAGACATCCTCAGATAAAAACTGGATAGATGCTTTCTGAGAACTGCTTTGTGATGTGTGCATTCCACTCAAGGAGTTATGCCTCTTTTCTCATGAGGCAATGTTTGAACACTGTTCCTGTAAAACCGAAAAACTGATATTTCGGAGTGCATTGAAGATTATGATGAAAAGTCAACTATCCTCAAATAAAACCCAGAACGAAGCATTCCAAGAAACTGCTCTCTTATATGTGTATTCATTTCACAGAGTTAAAGCTGACTCTACATTTCTCAGTTTGGAAATTCTGTCTTTGAGGAATCTCTGCAGGGATATTAAGTGGCGCCCAGAGTCCTGTGATGAACAAGAAAATGTCTTCCGATGAAAACTGGAGAGAAGCTGTCTGAACAATTTCTTTATGATATGTGTATTCATCTCATAGAGTTAAATCATTCTTTGGATTGAGCAGTTCCAAATCACTCTTTCTGTGGAATCTGAGGAAGTACATTTGAGAACGGTCTTTAGAATATGGAGAAATCCTCTGATAAAAGCCAGAAGGAAGCTTTCCGTGAAACTGCCATCTGTCGTGTGAATTCCTCTCACCCAGTTAAAATTCTCTGTTTACTGAGCAGTTTTCAAACACTGTTTATATTTAGCATGCAAATAGATATTCGGGAGCGCTTGAGGCTTAGGGAGAAAAAGCATATATGCTCAGTAATAAACTTGTGAGAAGCTTTCCGTGAAACTGCTTTGTGACGTGTGCATTCCACTCACAGTGATATACCTCTCTTCTCATACAGCATAGGGCAAACCCTTTTGGAGAAAAAGGTACCAGGGGATATTTGTGAGCATATTGACGCCTATGGTGTAAAGGGAAGTAGAATCAGACAAAAACTGGAAAGAATCTTTCTGTATAACTGCTCTGTGCTATGTGTTTTCATTTCACATAGATAAAGCTTTCTATATATTACACAGCTTGGAAACACTGTCATGGTCAGATCTGCATAGGGACATTCAGGAATACATTCAGGACTATGGTAAAAATGGTAATATTTTCAGATAAAAACTGGAAAGAAGCTTTCGGTGAGTCTGTTTTTTGCTACATTTATTCATTTCACATAGATAAATATTTCTTTACATTACGAAGCTTGGAAACTCTGTCATGAATGGATCCGCAAAGGGATATTCGGGAGTACATTCAGGCCTATGATGAAAAGTGAAATATCGTCACATGAAAACTGGAGAGAAGCTTTCTGAGAAACTGTTTGGTGATGTGTGCATTCCACACACAGAGGTATACTTCTTTTTTCATAAGGCAGTGTTTGAACACTGTTCCTGTAAAAATGAAAAAGTGATATTTCAGAGCACATTGAAGACTATGGTGAAAAGTGAAATATCCTCAAATAAAACCCAGAAAGAAGGCTTCCAAGAAGCTGCTGTCTGATATGTGCATTCATTTCACAGAGTTAATGCATACTCTACGTTGCCCCGTTTGGAAACTCTGTCTTTGAGGAATCTTTGAAGGGATATTAAGTGTCGCCCGGAGGTCTGTGTTGAGCAAGAAATTGTCTTCCGTTGAAAACTGGAGAGACGCTTTCTGAGCAAATGCTTTATGACCTGTTATTCATCTCATGGTGTTAAATCATTTTTTGAATTGAGCAGTTCGAAATCACTGTTTCTGTGGAACCTGAGAAGGGACATTTGGGAACGCTCTTTAGAATATGCTGAAAAAGAAATACCCTCAGATAAAAACCAGAAGTAAGTTTTCTGTGAAACTGCAATGTTTTGTGTTAATTCTTCTTGCTCGGTTAAGCTTCTCTTTTCATTGAGCACTTTTCTTACACTGTTTTTGTTTAGTGTATGAACTGATATTCCGGTGCATTGTGATGCTTATGGTGAAAAAGGAAATATGATCAGATCGAAACTGGAGAGAAGCTTTCCGAGGAACTGTTGTGGTGTGTGCATTCCACTCACAGTGTTATACCTCTCTTCTCATATGGCATCAGGGAAACACTTTTGGAGAAAAAGGTAACAAGGGATATTCGGGAGAATGTTGACACCTACAGTGAAAATGGAAATAGCCTCAGACAAAAACTGGAAAGAAGCTTTCTGTGAAACTGCTTTGTGATATATGTATTCACCTCACATAGGTAAAGCTTTCTTTACATTACACAGCTTTGAAACTCTGTCATGGATGGATTCACAAAGGGACATTCTGGAGCACATTCAGGACGATGGTGAAAAAGGAAATATCTTCAGATAAAAACCGGAAAGAAGCTTTCTGTGAATCTGCTTTTTGCTATGTTTATACATCTCACGTAGATAAAGCTTTCTTTACATTACGCAGCTTGGAAACTCTGTCATGGACAGATACGCGAAGGGCATTCAGGACTACATTCAGGACTATGGTGAAAAGGGAAACATCTTCAGATAAAAACCAGAAGGAAGCTTTCTGTGAAACTGCTACATGTCGTGTGAATTCCTCTTGCTCAGTTAAGCTTCTCTTTTCATTGAGCAGTTTTCTAAAACTGTTTATGTTTAACGTGTGAAGGGATATTCTGGAGGGCTTTGAGGCTTACCGTGAAAAAGGAAATATATTCAGGTAGAAACTGGAGAGCTTTCGAGGAACTGCTTTGTGATGTGTGCATTCCACTCAAAGTGTTATACCTCTCTTCTCATACAGCATTGGGGAAACCCTTTTGGAGAAATAGATACCAAGGGATATTGGGGAGCGTATTGACCCTAAGGTGAAAAGGGAAATACCCTCAGGCCAAAACTGGATAGAAGCTTTCTGTGAAACTGCTTTGTGATATGTGTATTCATCTCACATAGCTAAAGCTTTCTTTACATTACACAGCTTGGAAACTCTATCATGGACAGATCTGCAAAGGGACATTTGGGAGCATATTCAGGACTATGGTATAAAAGGAAATATCTTCAAATAAAAACTGGAAAGAAGTTTTCTGTGTATCTGCTTTTTGCTACATTTATTCATCTCCCATCAACAAAGCTTTCTTTACATTACGCAGTTTGGAAACTCTGGCATGGACACTTCTGCGAAGGGACATTCGGGAGCACATTCAGGATGATGATGAAAAAGGAAATATATTCAGATAAAAACTGGATAGAAGATTTCTGTGAATATGCTTTTCACTATGCTTATTCATTTCACTTAGATAAAGCTTTCTTTACATTACCCAGCTTTCAAATTCCATCATGGAGGGATCGGAGAAGGGATATTTGGGATCACATTCAGGCCTATGGTGAAAAAGGAAGTATCTTCAGATAAAAACTGGAGAGAAGCTTTCTGAGAAACTGCTTTGTGATGTGTGCATTCCACTCAGGGAGTTATACCTCTTTTCTCATAAGGCAAAGTTTGAACGCTCTTCCTGTAAAACCTAAAAAGTGATATTTTGGAGCATACTGAAGAATATGGTAAAAAGTGAAACATCCCCAAATATAATCTAGAAAGAAGTGTTCCAAGAAACTACTCTGTGCTATGTGCATTCATTTCACACAGTTAAAGCTTACTCTACATTGCCCAGCTTGGAAAATCTGTCTTTGAGGAATCTGCAAGGGGATATTAAGTGGCGACCGGAGGCCTGTGGTGAGCAAGGAAATCTCTTCCGTTGAAAACTGTAGAGAAGGTTTCTGAGCAATTGTCTGTGATGTGTGTTTTCATCTCATAGACTTAAGTCATTGTTTGGATTGAGCAGTTTGAAATCACTGTTTCTGTGGAAACAGAGAAAGGACATTTGGGAATGCTCTTTAGAAAATGCTGAAAAAGAAATACTCTCAGACAAAAATCAGAAGGAAGCTTTCTGTGAAACTGTTCTGTGTCATGTGAATTACACTTGCACAGTTAAGATTCTCTTTTCATTGAGCAGTATTCTAACACGGTTTTTGTTTAGTCTGTGAAGGGATATTTGGGAGCTCTTTGAGGCTTATGGTGAACACTGAAATAACTTCAGATAGGAACTGGAGAGAAGTTTTCCAAGGAGCTGCTTTATGACGTGTGCATTGCACTCACAGAGTTATACCTTTATTCTCGTAGAGGATTGGGTAATCTCTTTTGGAGAAAAAGCTACCAAGGGACATTCCGGAGTATATGGACGTCTATGATGAGAAAGGAAATATCTTCAGACAAAAACTGAAAAGAAGCTTTCTGTGAAATTGCTTTGTGATAGATATGCATATTCCTCTCACAAAGATAAAACTTTGTTTACAATATGCAGTTTGGAAACTCCGTCATGGAAGGCTACATGTTGGGACACTCGGGAGCACATTCAGAAATACGGTGAAAAAGGAAATATCTTCAGATAAAAATTGGAAAGAAGTGTTCTGTGAATCTGCTTTTGCTATGTTTATTCATCTCACCTAGATAAAGCTTTCTTTACATTACACAGCCTGGAAACTCCATCATGGACAGATGCATGGTGGGATATTTGAGATCAAATTCAGGCCTATGGTGAAAAAAGAAATCTCTTTGATAAAAACTGGAGAAAGATCTTCAGAGAAACTGCTTTATGATATGTGCATTCCACTCAGGGAGTTATACCTCTTTTCTTTTAAGGCAGTGTTTGAACACTATTCCTGTAAAACCAAAAAAGTGATATTTCGGAGCGCTTTGAAGATTATGGCAAAAAGTGAAATATCCTTAAATAAAATCCAGAAAGCAGCATTGCAAGAAACTGCTCTCTGATATGTGCATTCATTTCACAGAGTTCAAGCTTACTCTACATTGCCCAGTTCGAAAACTCTGTCTTTGAGGAATCTGTGAAGGGGTATTAAGTGGCACTCAGAGACCTGTGGTGAGCAAGGTAATGCCTTCCGGTGAAAACTGGAGAGAAGCTTTCAGAGCAACTGTTTTGTGATGTGTGTATTGATCTCATAGAGTTAAAGCATTCTTTGGATTGAGCACTTTGAAATCACTATTTCTGTAGAATCTGAAGAAGGATATTTTGGAATTCTCTGTGGTATATGGAGAAAGAAATATCCTCAGATAAAAACCAGAAGGAAGATTTCTGGGAAACTGCTATGTGTCATGTGAATTCCTCTCGCTCATTTAAGCATCTCTTTTCATTTAGCAGTTTTCTAACACTGTTTATGTTTAGCATGCAAATGTATATTCAGAAGCACTTTGAAACTTACGACAAAAAAGGAAATATGTTCAAATACAAACTGGAGAGAAGCTTTCCAAGGAACAGCTTTTGACGTGTGCATTCTACTCACAGTGTTACACATCTCTTCTCATACAGCATTGGGGAAACCCTTTTGGAGAAAAAGGTATCATTGATATTCGGGAGCATATTGATGCCTATGGTGAAAGGTTAAATAGCCACACACAAAAACTGGAAAGAAGCTTTCTGTGAAACTGCTCTGTGATATGTGTATTCATCTCACATAGACAAAGCTTTCTTTACATTATGCAGCAGGAAAACTCTGTCATGGACAGATCCATGAAAGGACATTTGGAAGCACATACAGGACTACAGTGAAAGGGGAAATATCTTCAGATAAAAATTGGAAAGAAGCTTTCTGTGAATCTGCTTTTTACTATGTTTATTCATGTCACATAGATGAAACTTTGTTTACATTACCCTGGTTGGAAACTCTATCATGGATGAACCACGAAGGGACATTCAGTAACGCATTCAGACCTATGGTGAAAAAGGAGATATCCAAGACAAACACTCGAAACATTTCTGTGAAACTCTTTGTGATAGATATATTTATTGATCTCACATAGATAAAACTTTCCTTATATTAGGCAGTGTAGAAACTCTGTCATGGATGGAATTGTGAATGGACATTCAGGAGTATTCAGGCCTATGGTGAAAAAGGAGATATCTTCAGATAAAAACTGGAGAGAAGCTTTCTGAGAAACTGCTTTGTGATGTGTGCATTCCACTCAGGGAGTTATACCTCTTTTCTCCTAAGGCAGTGTTTGAACACTGCTCCTATAAAACAAAAAAAAAATAATATTTCGGAGCACATGGAAGACTATGGCAAAAAGTGAAATATCCTGAAATAAAACCCAGAAAGAAGTGTTCCAAGAAACTGCTCTCTGATGTGTGCATTCATTTCAGGGGGTTAAAGTTTACTCTAAATTTCCCAGTTAGGAAAGTCTGTCTTTGAGGATTCTGTGAAGGGATATTTAGTGGCAACAGGTGACCTGTGGCTAGCAAGGAAGTGTCTTCCGTTGAAAACTGGAGTGAAGCTTTCTGAGCAACTGCTTTGTGATGTGTGTATTCATCTCATAGAGTTAAACCATTCTTTGGATTGAGCAGTTTGAAATCACTGTTTGGGTGAAATCTGAGGAAGGACATTTGGGAGTGATCCTTAGAATATGCAGAAAGAAATATCTTAAGGTAAAATCCAGAAGAAAGCTTTCTGTGGAACTGCTCTGTGTCATCATAATTACTCTCGCTCAGTTAAGCCTCTCTTTCATTGAACAGTTTTCTAACTCTGTTTATGTTTTTCATGTGAAGGGATATTCAGGAGCGATATGAGGCTTACGGTGAAAAAGGAAATATGTTCACACTGAAACTGGACAGAAACTTTTCGAGGAACTGCTATGTGACTTGCGCATTCCACTTACAGTGTTATAACTCTCTTCTCATACAGCATTGGGGAAACCCTTTTGGATTTCCAAGGTATCAAGTGATATTCGGGAGCATGTTGATGCCTATGGTGAAAAGGGAAATAGCCTCAGACAAAAACTGGAAAGAAGCTTTCTATGAAACTGCTCTGTGATATGTGTATTCATCTCACATAGATAAAGCTTTCTTTACATTACGAAGCTTGGAAACTCTGTCATGGACGGATCCAGGAAGGGACATTCAGGAGCACATTCAGGGCTATGGTGAAAAAGAAAATATCTTCAGAGAAAAACTGGAAAGAAGCTTTCTGTGAATCTGCTTTTTGCTATGTTTCTTCATCTCACATAGAAAACGCTTCTTTCTTTACATTATGCAGCTTGGAATCTCTGTCATGGATGGATCCGCAAAGGGATATTCAGAATCACATTCGGGCCTATGGTCAAAAAGAAAATATCGTAAGATAAAAAATGGAGAGAAGCTTTCTGAGAAACTGCTTGGTGATGTGTGCATTCCACTCACGGAGTTTTACCTTATTTCTCATAAGACACTGTTTGAACTCTGTTCCTGTAAAATTAAAAAAGTGATATTCGGAGCACTTTGAAGACTATGTCAAAAAGTGAAATGTCGTCAAATGAAACCCAGAAAGAAGCATTCCAAGAAAATGTGACATGTCCATTCATTTCACAAAGTTAAAGCTTACTCTATATTTCCCAGTTTGGATAGTCTGTCTTTGAGAATCCTGCGAAGGGATATTATGTGGCAACCGGAGGCCTGTGGCAAGCAAGGAAATGTCTTCTGTTGAAAACTCAAGAGAAGCTTTCTGAGCAAGTGCTTTGTGATGCATGTATTCGGCTCATAGAGTTAAACCATACTTTGGATTGAGCAGTTTGAAATCACTCTTTCTGTGGAACCTGAGAAAGGACCTTTGGGAATGCTCTTAAGAATATTCTGAAAAATTAATACCGTCAGATGAAAACCAGAAGGAAGCTTTCTGTGACACTGCCCTGTTTTGTGTGAATTCTGCTTGCACAGTTACCTTTTCTATTCATTGAACAGTCTTCTAACACTATTTTTGTTTAATCTGCGAAGCGATATTCGGGAGTGCTTTGAGGCTTACGGTGAAAAAGGAAATATCTTAAGATAGAAACTTGAGAGAAGCTTTCCAAGGAGCTGCTTTGTGACATGCGCATTCCACTCACGGAATTATACCTTTCTTCTCATAGAGGATTGGGGAATCGCTTTTGGAGAAAAAGCTACCAATGGACATTCGGGAGTACAGAGATAGCATTGGTGAAAAAGGAAATATCCCCAGACAAAAATTACAAGGAAGATTTCTATGAAACTGCTTTGTGATAGATACGTTTATTCATTCACATAGATAAAACTTTCCCTATATTACGCAGTTTGGAAACTCCGTCATAGATGGATCTTCGAAGGGACATTTGGGAGCACATACAGGCTTACAGTGAAAAAGGAGACATCCTCAGATAAAAACTGGAGAGAAGCTTTTTGAGAAACTGCTTTGTGATGGGTGCATTCTACTCACGGAGTTATAACTCTTCTCTCATTAGGGAGTGTTTGAACACTGTTCCGTAAAACCAAAAAAGTAATATTTCAGAGTGCATGGAAGACTATGGCGAAAAGTGAAATATCCTGAAATAAAACCCATAAAGAAGCATTCCAAGAAACTGCTCTCTGACGTGTGCATTCATTTCAGAGAGCTAAAGCTTACTGTACATTTTCCAGTTTGGAAAGTCTGTTTTTGAGGATTCTGCAAAGGGATATTAAGTGGTGACTGGAGGCCTGTGGTGAGCAAGGAAATGTCTTCCGTTGAAAACTGGAGTGAAGCTTTCTCAACAACTGCTTTGTGATGTGTGTATTCATCTCATACAGGTAAATCATTCTTTGGATTGAGCAGTTTGAAATCACTCTTTCCGTGGAATCTGAGAAAGGAAACTTGGGGACTCTCTTAAGAAGATGCTGAAAAAGAAATACCCTCCGATAACAATCAGAAGAAAACTTTCTGTAAAATTACCCTATGTCATGTGAATTCCATTCACACAGTTAAGATTCTGTTTTCATTGAGCAGTATTCTATCACTGTTTTACTTTAGTCAGCTAAGGGATACTCAGGAGCCCTTTGAGGCTTATGGTGAAAACGGAAATATCTTCATACAGAAACTGGAGAGAAGATTTCCGAGGAGCTGCTTTGTGACGTGTGCATTCCACTCACGGATTTTTAATTTTCTTTTCATAGAGGATTGGGGAATCCCTTTTGGAGAAATAGATACCAGGGGACATTCTGGTATATATGGATGGCTACGGTGAAAAAGGAAATATCCTCAGGCAAAAACTGGAAAGAAGATTTATGTGAAACTGCTTTGTTATATATATGTTTATCCATCTCACATAGATAAAACTTTCTTTCTATTTCTCAGTTTTGAAACGCCGTCATGGACGGATTCACGAAGGGACATTAGGGAGCACATTCAGGTCAATGATGAAACAGGAAATATCTTCAGATAAAAACTGGAGAGAAGTTTTCTGAGAAACTGCTTTGTGATGTGTGCATTTCACTCAGGGAGTTATTCCTCTTTTCTCATAAGGCAGTGTTTGAACACTGTTTCTGTAATACCGAAAATGTGATATTTTGGAACGCATTGAAGACTATGGCGAAAAGTGAAATATCCTCAAATAAAACCCAGAAAGAAGCATTTCAAGAAATTGATTTCTGATATGTGCATTCATTTCACAGAGATAAAGCTTCCTGTATATTGCCCAGTCTGGAAAATCTGTCTTTGAGGAATCTGCTAGGGGATATTAAGTGACACCCGGAGGCCTGTGTTGAGCAAGGAAATCTCTTCCGTTGGAAACTGTAGAGAAGCTTTGTGAGCAAATTCCTGTGATGTGTGCTTTCATCTCATAGAGTTAAATCATTCTTTGGATTGAGTAGTTTGAAATCACTGTTTCTGTGGAACCTGAGAAAGGACATTTGGGAACACTCTTTAGAATATGTTGAAAAAGAAATACCCTTAGATAAAAACCACAAGGAAGCTTTTTGTGAAACTGCTCTGGATCGTGTGAATTCCACTCACACAGTTAAACTTCTCATTTCATTGAGCAGTTTGTACCATTGTTTTTTTTTTAGTCTGTGAAGGGATATTCGGGAGCGCTCTGAGGTTTATGGTAAAAACAGAAATATCCTTACATAGAAACTGAAGAGAATCTTTCCGAGGAGTTATTTTGTGACATGTGCATTCCACTCACAGAGTTATACCTTTCTACTCATAGAGGATTGGGGAATCACTTTTGGAGAAAAAGCTATGGAAGGACATTCAGGAGTACGTGGATGGATACGGTGAAAAAAGAATTATGCTCAAACAAAAACTGCAAAGAAGTTTTCTGTGAAACTGCTTTGTGATAGATATGTTTCTTCATCTCACATAGATAAAACTTTATGTAATGCAGTTTGGAAACTCTGTGATGGATGGATCTACAAAGGGACATTCAGGAGCACAATCAGCACTATGGTGAAAATGGAAATATTTTCAAATAAAAACTGGGAAGAAGCTTTCTGAGAAACTGTTTTGTGATGTGTGCATTCCACTCTGGGAGTTATCCTTTTTTTCTCATAAGGCAGTTTTTGAACACTCTTTTTGTATAACTGAAAAGGTGTTATTTCGAAGCCCATTAAAGACTATGGCAAAAAGTGAAATATCCTCAAATAAAATCCAGAAAGAAGCATATCAAGAAACTGCTCTCTGATATGTACATTCATTTCACAGAGTTAAAGCTTACTCTACATTACTCAGTTTGGAAACTCTGTCTTTGAGGAATTAGGGAAGGGATATTAAGTGGCACCCAGAGGCCTGTGGTGAGCAAGGAAACGTCTTCTGATGAAAACTGGAGAAAAGCTTTCTGAGAAACTGCTTGGTGATGTGTCAGTTCCACACAGGGAGTTATACCTTTCTTCTCAAAAGGCACTGTTGAACACTCTTCCTGTAAAACTAAAAAAGTGATATTTGGAGCACTTTGAAGACTATGGCAACAGTGAAATGTTGTTAAATAAAACCCAGAAAGAAACATTCCAAGAAACTGTTCTCAGACATTCCATGCATTTCACAGAGTTAAAGCTTACTCTACATTTCCCAGTATGGAAAGTCTGTCTTTGAGGATTCAGGGAAGGGATATTAAGTGGCAACCAGAGACTTGTGGTGAGCAAGGGAATGTCTTCCGTTGAAAATTGGAGAGAAGCTTTCTGAGCAACTCTTTTTTGATGTTAGTATGCACCTCATAGAGTTAAACCACTCTTTGGATGGAGCAGTTGGAAAACACTGTTTCTGTGGAATCATAGGAAGGATATTTGAGAATGCTCTTTAGAATATGGAGAAAGAAATATCCTCATATAAAAATCAGAAGGAAACATTCTGTGAAACTGCTATGTGTCATGTGAATTCCTCTCACTCAGTTAAGCTTGTCTTTTCATTGAGCAGTTTTCTAACACTGTTTATGTTTAGCATGCAAAGCGATATTCGGGGGTGCTTTGAAGCTTATGAGGATAAAGAATATATGTTCAGATAGATATTGGAGAGAAACTTTCAGTGAAACTGCTTAGTGACGTGTGCATTGCACTCACCATGTTATACCTCTCTTCTCATACAGCATTGAGGAAAACCTTTTGGAGAAAAAGGTACCAAGGTATATTTAGGAGCATATTGATGGCTATGGTGAAAAGGGAAATAGCCTCAGACAAAAACTGGAAATAAATTTCTGTGAAACTGCTCTGTGATATGTGTATTCATCTCACATAGATAAAGCATTCTTTACATTATGCAGCTTGGAAACTCTGTCATGGATGGATCTGCGAAGGGACATCCGGGAGCACATTCAGAACTATGGTGAAACATGTACTATCTTCAGGTAAAAACTAGAAAGAAGCTTTCTGTGAATCTGCTTTTTGTTATGTTTATTTACATCACATATATAAAGCTTTCCTTACATCATGCAGCCTGAAATTCTGTCATGGACAGATCCGCAAAGGGACATTTGAGTTCACATTCAAGCCTATGGTGAAAAAGGAAATATATTCAGATAAAAACTGGAGAGAAGTTTCTGAGAAACTGCTTTATGACACATGCATTCCACTCACAGAGTTATACCTCTTTTCTCCTAAGACAGTGTTTGAACACTGTTTCTGTAAAACCGTAAAGTGATATTTCGGAGCGCATTGAAGACTATGGTGAAAAGTGAAATATCCTCAAGTAAAACCTAGAAAGAAGCATTCCAGGAAACAGCTCTCTGATATGTGCATTCATTTCCCAGAGTTAAAGCTTACTCTACATTGCCCAGGTTGGAAACTCTGTCTTTGAGGAATCTGCGAAGGGATATTAAGTGGCACCCAGAGGCCTGTGGTGAGCAAGGAAATATCTTCCGATGAAAATTGTAGGGAAGCTTTCTGAGCAACTGCTTTGTGATGGGTGTGTTCATCCCATAGAGTTAACCCATTCTTTGTATTGAGCAGTATGAAATCACTGTTTCTGTGGAATAATAGGAAGGATAATTGGGAACGCTCTTTAGAATATGGAGAAAGAAATATCCTCAGATAAAAACCAGAAGGAAGTTTTCAGTGAAACTGCTATGTGTTCTGTGAATTCCATTCACTCAAATAAGCTTCTCTTTTCATTGAGCAATTTTCTAACACTGTTTATGTTTAGCGTGTGAAGGGATATGCGGGAGAACTTTGAGGCTTACGGTGAAAAAGGATATATGTTCAGATAGAAACTGAAGAGAAGTTTTCCAAGGAACTGCTTTGTGATGTGTGTATTCCACTCACAGTGTTATACCTCTCTTCTCATACAGCATTGGGGAAACCCTTTTGGGGAAAAATTTACCAAGGGATATCTGGGAGAATATTGATGCTTATTGTGAAAAAGGAAATAGCCTCAGACAAAAACTGGAAAGAAGCCTTCTGTGAAACTGCTCTGTGATATATGTATTCATCTCACATAAATAGAGCTTCCTTTACAGTACGCACCTTGGAATCTCTGTCATGGAAGGATCCGCGAAGGGACATTCGGGAGTACATTCAGGACTATGGTGAAAAAGGAAATATTTTCAGATGAAAACTGGAAAGAAGCTTTCTGTGAATCTGCTTTTTGCTATGCTTATTCATCTCACATAGATAAAGCTTTTGTTACATTACGCAGTTTGATAACTCTGTCATGGACAGATCCCCAAAGGGACATTTGGCAGCACATTCAGGACTATGGTGAAAATGGAAATACCTTCAGATAAAAACCAGAGAGAAGCTTTCTGAGAAACTGCTTTGTGATGTGTCCATTCCACTCAGGGAGTTATAGCTCTTTTCTCATAAGACAGTGTTTGAACACTGTTCCTGTAAAACCGAAAAAGTGTTATTTCGGAGCGCATTGAAAACTATGGTAAAAAGTGAAATATACTCAAATAAAACCCAGAAAGAAGCGTTCAAAGACACTGCTCTCTGAAATGTGCATTCATTTCACAGAGATAAAGTTTACTCTACGTTGCCCAGTTTGGAAACTCTATCTTTGAGAAATCTGCAAAGGGATAGTAATTGGCGCCCGGAGTCCTTTGGTGAGCAAGGAAACATCTTCCGCTGAAAACGGAAGGGAGGCTTTCTGTGCAACTGTTTGTGATGTGTGTATTCACCTCATAGAGTGAAATCATACTTCTAATTGAGCAGTTTGATATCACTTTTTCCATGGAATCTGAGGAAGAACATTTGAGAACACTCTTTAGAATATGGAGAAAGAAATATAATCAGATAAACAAACGTAGGATTCTTTCTGTGAAACTACTATGTGTCGTATGAATTCCTCTTGCACAGTTAAACTTTTCTCTTCATTGAGCAATTTTCTAACACTATTTTCAGCGTGTGAAGGGATATTCGGGAACGCTTTGAGGCTTACGAAGAAAAAGGAAATATGTTCAGATAGAAACTACCGAGAAGCTTTCCGAGGAACTGCATTGTGACGTGTGCGTTCCACTCACAGTGTTATACCTGTTTTCTGATACAGCATCAGGGAAACCCTTTTGGAGAAAAAGGTACCAAGAGATATTTGGGGGCATATTAATGCCTATGGTGAAAAGGAAAATAGCCTCAGACAGAAACTGGATCGAAGTTTTCTGTGAAACTGCTCTGTGTTATGTGTATTCATCTCACATACATAAAGCTTTCTTTACATTACACAGCTTCGAAACTCTGTCACAGACAGATCCGCGAAGGGATAATTGGGAGCACATTTAGGACTATGGTGAAAAAGGAAATATCTTCGGTTATAAACTGGAAAGAAACTTTCTGTGCATCTGCTTTTTGCTATGTTTATTCATTTCACGTAGATAATGCTTTCTTTACATTACACAGCTTGGAAACTCTGGCATGGACGGATCCGCGAAGGGCATTTGGGAGCAGATTCAGAACTATGGTGAAAAGGGAAATATCTTCAGATAAAAACCAGAAGGAAGCTTTCTGTGAAACTGCTATGTGTTGTGTGAATTCCTCTTGCTCAGTAAAGTTTCTCCTTTCATTCGGCAATTTTCTAACACTGTTTAGGTTTAGCGTGTGAAGGGATATTCAGGAGTTCTTTGAGTCTTATAGTGAAAAAGGAAATATGTTCAGGTAGAAATTGGAGAGAACCATTCTGAGAAACTGCTTGGCATTCCACTAAGGGAGTTATACCTCTCTTCTCATAAGCACTGTTTGAACACTGTTCCTGTAAATCTAAAAAAGTCATATTCGGAGCACATTGAAGACTATGGCAAAAAGTGAAATGTCGTTCAATAAAACACAGAAAGAAGCATTCCAAGAAAATGCTCTCTGACACGCCCATTCTTTTCACACAGTTAAAGCTTACTCTACATATCCCAGTTTGGAAAGTCTGTCTTTGAGGATTCTGCGAAGGCATTTAAGTGGCAACTGGAGGCCTGTGGTGAGCAAGGAAATGTCTTCCATTGAAAATTGGAAAGAAGTTTTCTTAGACACTATTTTGGGATGTTTGTATTCATCTCATAGAGTTACATTTCTCTTTGGATTGAACAGTTTGAAATGACTGTTTCTGTGGAATCTGAGAAAGGACATTTGGGAACGCTCTTTAGAATATCCACAAAAAGAAATAACCTCAGATAGAGAGCAAAAGGAAGCATTCTGTGAAACTGTTCTGTGTCACATGAATTCTGCACACACAGATAAGCTTCTCTTTTCACTGAGCAGTATTCTAACACTGTTTTTGTTTAGTCTGTGAAGGGATATTCAGGAGCGCTTTGAGACTTATGGTGAAAAAGGAAATATCTTAAGATGGAAACTGGAGAGAAGCTTTCCGAGGAGCTGCTCTGTGACGTGTACATTGCACTCACAGAATTATACCTTTCTTCTCATAGAGGATTTTGGAATCCCTTTTGGAGAAAAACCTACCAGGGGACATTCGTGCGTATAGGGACGGCTATGGTGACAAAGGAAATAGCCTCAGACAAAAACTGGAAAGAAGCTTTCTGTGAAACTGCTTTCTGATAGACTTGTTTTTTCATCTCACATAGATAAAACTTTCTTCCTGTTACATAGTTTTGAAACTCTGTCATGGACGAATTTACGAAGGGATGTTCGGGAGCACATTCAGGCCTATGGTGAAATAGGAAATATCTTCAGATAAAAACCGAAGAGAAGCTTTCTGACAAACTGCTTTGGGATATGTGCATTCCACTCAAGAGGTTATACCTCTTTTCTCATAAGGTAGTGTTTCAACACTGTTTCTGGAAAACCGAAAAAGTGATATTCCAGAGCGCATTGAAGACTATGGCGAAAAATGAAATATCCTCCAAAAAAACACAGAAAGAAGCGTTCCAAGAAACTGCTCCCTGATATGTACATTCATTTCACGGAGTTAAAGCTTACTCTACATTGCCCAGTTTGGAAAGTCTGTCTTTGAGGATTCTGAGAAGGGATATTAAGTGGCAACCGGAGGCCTGTGGTGAACAGGGAAATGTCCTACGTTGAAAACTGGAGAGGTTTCTGAGCAACTGCTTTGTGATGTGTGTATTCATCTCATAGAGTTAAATCATTCTTTGTGTTGAGCAGTTTGAAATCACTGTTTCTGTGGAACCTGAGAAAGGACATTTGGGAACGCTCCTTAGAATATCCTGAAAAGAAATAACCTCAGATAGAAACCAGAAGGAAGCTTTCTGTGGAACTGCCCTGGGTCGCATGAATTCCACTCACAGAGTTAAGCTACAGTTTTCATTGAACAGTATTCTAACACTGTTTTTGTTTAGTCTGCCAACTGGATATTCGAGAGAGTTTTGAGGTTTACGGTGAAAAAGGAAATACATTCAGATAGAAACTGGAGAGAAGTTTCCCGAGTAGCTGCTCTGTGACGTGTGTATTCCACTCACAGAATTATACCTTTCTTCTCATAGAGGATTGGGGAATCCTTGTTTGGAGAAAAAGCTACCAAGGTACATTCGGGAGTATATGGATGGCTATGGTGAAAAAGCAACTATCCTCAGACAAAAATTAGAAACAAGCTTTTTGTGAAACTGCTTTGTGATAGATATGTTTATTCATCTCATATAGATAAAACTGTCTTTATATTATGCAGTTTGGGAACTACGTCATGGACGGATTCACGAAGGTACATTCGGGAACACATTCAGGTCTATCATGAAATAGGCAATATCTTCAGATAAAAACTGGAGAGAAGCCTTCTCAGAAACTACTTTGTGACGTGTGCTTTCCACTCAGGGAGTTATACCTCTTTTCTCATAAGGCAGTATTTGAACACTGTTCCTGTAAAACTGAAAAAGTGGTATTTCGTAGTGCATTGAAGACTATGGCGAAAAGTGATATATCCTCAAAAGAAACACAGAGAGAGGCGTTCCCAGAAACTGCTGCCTGATATGTGCATTCATTTCACATAGTTAGAGCTTACTCTACGTTGCTCAGTTTGGAAACTCTGTCTTTGAGGAATCTGTGAAGGGATATTAAGTGGCGTCTGGAGGCTTCTGTTGAGCAAGAAAATGTCTTCCGATGAAAACTGGAGAGAAATTTTCTGAGCAACTGCTTTGTGATGTGTGTATTCATCTCATAGAATTCAACCATTCTTTGTATTGAGCAGTTGATAGGTGCTGACAAGTGGATGGGTGCAGCACACCAATATGTAACAAACTTGCACGTTACGCACATGTACCCTAGAACTTAAGTATAATAATAATAATAATAAAATAAATAAAAATAAGTAGAGTAAAAAGAGCTTATATGACATGAAATCACTGTTTTTGTAGAATCTGTGGAAGGACATTAGGGTATCCTTGTTAGAATATGGAGAAAGAAATATCCTCAGGTAAACAGAAGGAAGCTTTCTGTGAAACTGCTATGTGTTGTGTAATTCCTGTCGCTTAGTTAAGCCTCTTTTTTCATTGAGTAGTTTTCTAACCCTGTTTATGTTTAGCGTAAGAACGGATATTCGGGAGTGCTTTGAGGCGTACAGTGAAAAAGGATATATGTTCAGAGTGAAACTGGGGAGAGGCTTTCCAAAGAACTGCTTTGTGACGAGTGCATTTTACTCACAGTGATATATCTCTCCTCTCATACAGCATTGGGAAACCCTTTTGTAGAAAAGGTACCAAGTGATATTCGGGAACATGTTGATGTCTATGGTGAAAAGGGAAATAACCTCAGATAAAAACTGGAAAGAAGCTTTCTATGAAACCACTCTGTGATATGTGTATTCATCTTGCATAGATAAAGCTTTCTTTACACTATGCAGCTTAGAAACTCTGTCATGGACGGATCCACAAGGGGATATTCAGGAACACATTCAGGTCTATGGTCAAAAACGAAATATCTTTAGATGAAAACCGGAAAGAAGCTCTCTGTGAGTCTAATTTTTGCTATGTTTATTCATCTCTCATATATAAAGCTTTCTTTATGTTACTCAGACTGGAAATTCCATCATGGACGGATCTGCGAAGGGACATTCAGGAGTACATTCAGGATTATGATAAAAAAGGAAATATCTTCAGATAAAAACTGGAAAGAAGCTTTCTGTGAAACTGCTTTGTGACAGATATGTTCATTCATCTCACCTAGATAAAACTTCATCTATATTATGCAGTTTTAAATCTCCGTCATGGACGGATTCGCAAAGGGACATTCGGGAACACATTCAGGTCTATGATGAAATAGGAAATATCTTCAGATAAAAACTGGAGAGAAACCTTCTCAGAAACTGCTTTGTGACATGTGTATTCCATTCAGGGAGTTATACCTCTTTTCTCATAGGACAGTGTTTGAACACTGTTCCTGAAATACCAAAAAACTAATATTTTGGAGCACATGGAAGACTGCAGCGAAAAGTGAAATATCCTCAAATAAAACCCAGAAAGAACTGTTCCAAGAAACTGCTTTCTGATATGTGCATTCATTTCAGAGAGTGAAAGCTTACTCTACATTTCCCAGTTGGAAAATCTGTCTTGGAGTATTCTGCGAAGGGATATTAAGTGGCGACCGGAGGCCTGTGGCTAGCAAGGAAATGTCTTCCATTGAAAAATGAAGAGAAGCATTCTGAGCAACTGCTTTGGGAAGTGTGTATTCTTCTCATAGAGTTAAATCATTCTTTGGATTGAGAAGTTTGAAATCTCTTTTTCTGTGGAACTTGAGAAAGGACATTTGGGAATGCTCTTCAGAATACGCTGAAAAAAAAAATACCCTCTGATAAAAACCAGAAGGAAGCTTTCTGTGAAACTGCTCTCTGTCATGTGCATTCCACTTGCACAGGTAAGCTTCTGTTTTCATTGAGCAATATTCTAACACTGTTTTAGTTTAGTCAGCTAAGGGATACTCGGGAGCGCTTTAAGGCTTATGGTGAAAACGGAAATAACTTCCGATAGAAACTAGAGAGAAGATTTCCGAGGAGCTGCTTTGTTACGTGTGCATTTCACTCACAGAGTTATACTTTTCTTCTCATAGGATATTGGGGAATCCCTTTTGGAGAAAAAGCTACCAAGGGATATTCAGCAGTATATGGACGGCTATGGAGAAAAAGGAAATATCATGAGACAAAAACTGGAAAGAAGCTTTCTGTGAAACTTATTTGTGATAGATATATTCATTCTTCTCACATAGATAAAACTTTATTACTATTACACAGTTTTGAAACACCATCATGGACGGATTCGTGAAGGCACATTCGGGAGCACATTCAGGTCTATGGTATAATAGGAAATATCTTCAGATAAAAACTAGAGAGAAGCTTTCTGAGAAACTACTTTGTGATGTGTGCATTCCACTCAAGGAGTTATACCTCTTTTATCATAAGGCAGTGTTTGAACACTGTTCCTGTAAACCTGAAAAAGGAATATTTTGGAACGCATTGAAGACCATGGCGAAAAGTAAAATATCCTCAAAGAAAACCCAGAAAGAAGCATTCCAAGAAACTGCTCTCTGACATGTGCATTCATTTCAGAGAGTTAAAGCTTACTCTACATTTCCCCGTTTGGACAATCTGTCTTTCAGGATTCTGCGAAGGGATATTTTTGTGGTGACCGGAGACCTGTGGTGAGCAAGGAAATGTCTTCCGCAGAAAACTGGAGAGAAGCTTTCGGAGCAACCATTTTTTGATGTGTGTATTCATCCCTTAGAGTTAAATCAATCTTTGGATTGAGCAGTTTGAAATCACTTCTTTCTGTGGAAACTGAGAAAGGACATTTGGGAATGCTCTTAAGAATATGCTGAAAAAGAAATGCCTTCCGATAAAAACCAGAAGGAAGCTTTCTGTGAAACTGCTCTGTGTCACGTGTTTCCACTCACACAGTAAAGCTTCTGTTTTCATTCAGCAGTATTCTAACACTGTTTTAGTTTTGTCAGCTAAGGGATAATCGGGAGGGGTTTGAGGCTTATGGTGAAAACGGAAATATCTTCAGATAGAAACTGGAAAGAAGAGTTCTGAGGAGGTGCTTTGTGATGTGTGCATTTAACTCACAGAGTTATGCCTTTCTTCTCATAGAAGATTGGGGGAACTCTTTTGGAGAAAAAGCTACCAGGGGACATTCGGGGGTATATGGACGGTTATGGTGAAAAAGGAATTACCTGCGACAAAAACTGGAAAGAACCTTTCTGTGAAACTGCTTTTTCATGTGTGGATTCCACTCAGGGAATTTTACCTCTTTTCTCATAAGGCAGTGTTTGAACACTGTTCCTGTAAAACCAAAAACGTGATATTTCGAAGTGCATTGAAGACTATGGTGAAAAGTAAAATATCCTCAAATAAAACCCAGAGAGAAGCATTCCAAGAAACTGCTCTCTGATATGTGCATTCATTTCACAGAGTTAAAGGTTACTCTACATTGCGCAGTTTGGAAACTCTTTCTTTGAGGAATCTGTGAAGGGATATTAAGTGGCCCCCGGAGGCTTGTGGTGAGCAAGAAAATGTCTTCCGATTAAAACTGGAGAGAAGCTTTCTGAGCAACTGCTTTGTGAGGTGTGTATTCATCTCATAGAGTTAAATTATTCTTTTGAATGAGCAGTTTGAAATCACTGCTTTTGTCTAATCTGAGGAAGAACATTTGGGAACGTTCCTTAGAATATGGAGAAAGAAATATCCTCAGGTAAAATCCAGAAGGAAGCTTTCTGTGAAACTGCTCTGTGTCGTCTTAATTCCTCTCACTCCATTAAACCTCTGTTTTCATTTGGGAGTTTTCTAACCCTGTTTATGTTTAGAGTGTGAAGGGATATTTGGAAGCCTTTGAAGGCTTATGGTTGAAAAGGAAATATGTTCAGACCAAAACTGGAGAGAAGCTTTCCGAGAAACTGCTTTGTGACATGTGCATTCCACTCGCTGTGTTATACCTCTTCTCATACAGCCTCAGGGAAACTTGGAGAAAAAGGTACCAAGTGATATTCGAGAGCAAGTTGACGACTACGGTGAACAGGGATATAGCTTCAGAAAAAACTGGAAAGACCCTTTCTATGAAACTGCTCTGTGATATGTGTATTCATCTCACATAGATAAGGCTTTCTTTACGTTACACAGCTTGAAAACTTTGTGATGGACGGATCTACAAAGGGACATTGGGGAGCACATTCAGGACTATGGTGAAAAAGGAAATATCTTCAGATAAATACTGGAGAGAAGCTTTCTGAGAAACTGCTTTGTGATATGTGTATTCCACTCAGGGAGTTATACCTTTTTTCTCATAAGACAGTGTTTTGAACACTCTTCTTGTAAAACCGAAAAAGTGATATTTTGAAGCCCATTGAAGACTATAGCAAAAAATGAAATATCCTCAAATAACACCCAGAAAGAAGCGTTCCAAGAAACTGCTCTCTGATATGTGCATTCATTTCAGAGAGTTAAAACTTACATTACGTTGCCCAGTTTGGAAACTCTGTCTTTGAGGAATCTGTGAAGGGATATTAAGTGGCACCTGGAGGCCTCTGGTGAGCAGGGAAACGTTTTCTGATGAAAATTGGAGAAAAGCTTTCTGAGCAACTGCTTTGTGATGTGTGTATTCATCTCATATAGTTAAACCATTTTTTGTTTGAGCGGTTTGAAATCACTGTTTCTGTGGAATCTGAGGTAGGACATTGGGAACACACTTTAGAACATGGAGAAAGAAATAACCTCAGATAAACACCACAAGGAAGCTTTCTGAGAAACTGCAATATGTCAAGTGAATTCCTCTCCCATGTTAAGCTTCTCTTTTCATTTAGCAGTTTTCTAAAACTGTTTATGTTTAGTCTGTGAAGGGATATTCCAGAGCGCTTTTAGGCTTATGGTGAAAACAGAAATATCGTCAGATAGAAACTGGAGAGAAGCTTTCCAAGGACGTGTGCATTCCACTCACAGAATTATACCTTTTTTCTCATAAAGGATTGGGAAATTCCTTTTGGAGAAAAAGCTACCAAGGGACATTCACCATATGGAGGGCTATGCTGAAAAAGGAAATATCCTCAAGCAAAAACTGAAAAAGAAACTTTCTGTGTAAATGCTTTGTGATAGATATGTTTATTCATCTTAAATAGATAAAACTTTCTTTATATTACACAGTTTGGAAACTCCGTCATGGACGGATCCATGAAGGGACATTTGGAAGCACATTCAGGCATATGGTGAAAAAGAAAATATCTTCAGATAAAAATCAGAAAGAAGCTCTCTGGGAGTCTGCTTTTTGCTATGTTTATTCGTCTCACATCAATAAAGCTTTCTTCATGATTCTCAGCCTGGAAACTCCATGATGGGCGGATCCATGAAGGAACATTCATGATCATATTCAGGCCTATGGTGAAAAAGGAAATATCTTCAGATAGAAACTGGAGAGAACCTTCTGTGAGTCTGCTTTTTGCTATGTTTATTCATCTCATGATGATAAAGCTTGATTTACATTACGCAGTGTGGAAACTCTGTTATGGATGGATCCGCAAAGAGACATTCGGGAGCCCGTTCAGGAGTATGTTGAAACAGGTAATTTCTTCAGATAAGAAATGGAGAGAAGCTTTCTGAGAAACTACTTTGTGTTGTGTGCATTCTGCTAAGGGAGTATACCGTTTTTCTCATAAGGCAATGTTTGAACACTGTTCATGTAAAACTGAAAAAGTGATGTTCAGAACGCATTGAAGACTATGGTGAAAAGTGAAATATTCTCAAATAACACCCAGAAAGAAACGTTCGAGGAAACTACTCTCTGATATGTGCATTCATTTAACAGAGTTAAAGCTTAGTCTACATTTCCTAGTTTGAAAACTCTGTCTTTGAGGAATCTGCGAAGGGATATTAACTGGCAACCAGAGGGCTTTGGTGAGCATGAAAATGTCTTTCCTTCAAAACTGCAGAGAAGATTTCTGAGCAACAGTTTTGTGATGTGTTTATTCACCTCATAAAGTTACATCATTCTTTGGATTGAGCAGTTTGAAATCACTGTTTCTGTGGAAGCTGAGAAAGGACATTTGGGAACGCTCTTTAGAATATGCTGAAAAATTAATACCTTCAGATAAAAATCAGAAGGAATCTTTCTGTAAAACAGCTCTGTTTCATGTGAATTCCACTCACGTAGTTAAGCTTCTCTTTTTATTGAGCATTATTCTAATATTATTATTGTTTAGTCTGTGAAGGGATATTCGGGAGTCCTTTGAGGCTTACGGTGAAAATGGAAATATCTTCAGATAGAAACTGTAGAGAAGCTTTCCGAGTATCTGCTTTGTGATGTTTCCATTCCACTCACAGAGTTATACCTTTCTTCTCATAGAGGATTGTGGAATCCCTTTTGGAGAAAAAGTTACCAAGGGACATTTGGGAGTATATGGACGGCTATGGTGAAAAAGGAAATATCCTCAGACAAAAATTGGAAACAAGTTTTCTGTGAAACTGCTTTGTGATAGATATGTTTATTCATCTCATATAGATAAAACTGTCTTTATATTATGCAGTTTGGGAACTACATCATGGATGGATCCACGAAGGGATATTCGGGAGCACATTGAGGCCTATGGTGAAAAAGGAAATATGTTCAGATAAAAAAGGGAAAGAAGCTTTCTGTATATCATCTCACATAGATAAAGATTTCTCTACGTTACACAGCTTGGAAACTCCATCATGGACGGATCCACGAAGGGACATTCGGGTGCACATTCAGGGCAATGGTGAAAAAGGAAATGTCTTCAGATAAGAACCGTAGAGAAGCTTTCTGAAAAACTTCTTTTTGATATGTGTATTCCACTCAGAGAGTTATATGTCTATTCTCATGAGGCAGTGTTTCAACACTATTCCTGTAAAACTGAAAAAGTGATATTTCGGAGCGCATTGAAGACTACGGTGAAAAGTGAACTATCATCAAATAAACAGGAGAAAGAAGCGTTACAAGAAACTGCTCTCCGATAAGTGCATTGAGTTCACAGAATTAAAGCTCTGTTTTTGAGGAATCTGCAAAGGAATATTTGGTGGCACCGAGAGGCCTGGGGTGAGCAAGGAATGTCTTCCATTGAAAAGAAGGATGAAGATTTCTGATCAACTGCGTTGTAACTTGTGTATTCATCTCATAGAGTTAAATCATTCTTGGGACTGAGCAGTTTGAAATCACTGATTCTGTGGAATCTGAGAAAGGAAATTTGGGGACGGTCTTTAGAATATGGAGAAAGAAATATCCTCAGATAAAAACCAGAAGGAAGCTTTCTGTGAAACTGCTATGTGTGGTGTGAATTCCTCTTGCTCAGTTAAGCTTCCCTTTTCATTGAACAGTTTTCTAACCCTGTTTATGTTTAGTGTGTGAAGAGAGATTCGGGAGCTCTTTGAGGCTTATGGTGAAAAAGGAAATATGTTCAGAACGAAACTGGAGGGAAGCTTTCCGAGGAACTGCTTTGTGACATGTGCATTTCACTCAAAGTGTTATACCTCTCTTCTCATACAGAATCGAGGAAATCCTTTTGGAGAAAAAGGTAGCAAGTGATATTTGGGAGCATGTTGATGCCTATGGTGAAAAGGGAAATAGCCTCAGACAAAAACTGGAAAAAAGCTTTCCATGAAACTGCTCTGTGATATGTGTATTTATCTCACATAGATAACGCTTTCTTTACATTACACAGCTTGGAAAAACTACCATGGATGGATCCACGAAGGGACATTCAGGAGCACATTCAGGACTATGGTGAAAAAGGAAATATATTCAGATAAAAACTGGATAGAAGCTTTCTGTGAATCTGTTTTTTGCTATGTTTGTTCATTTCACACATATAAAGCTTTCTTTACACTACGCAGTTTTCAAATTCGGTCATGGAAGTATCCACGAAGGGATATTCGGGATCACCTTCAGGCTTATGGAGAAAAAGGGAATATCTTCAGATAAAAACTGGAGAGAAGTTTTCTGAGAAACTGCTTTGTGATGTGCGCATTCCACTCAGGGAGTTATACCTCTTTTCTCATAAGGCAGTGTTTGAACACTGTTCCTGTAAAATGAAAAGGTGATATTTCCGAATGCATTGAAGACTATGGTGAAAAGTGATATATCCTCAAATAAAACCCATGAAGAAGCATTCCAAGAAACTGTTCTCGGATATGTGCATTCAATTCACAGCGGCAAAGCTTACTCTACATTGCCCAGTTTGGAAATTCTGTCTTTGAGAAATCTGCGAAGGGATATTTAGTGGTGCCCAGAGGCCTGTGGTGAGCAATGAAATGTCTTCCATTGAAAACTGGAGAGAAACTTTCTGAGCAACTGCTTTGTGATGTGTGTATTCATCTCATAGAATTAAATCATACTTTGGATAGAGCAGTTTGAAATCACTGTTTCTGTGGAATCTGAGGAAGGGCATTTGGGAACGCTGTTTAGAATATGGAGAAAGAAATACCCTCAGATAAAAAAAAAAAATGAAGGAAGCTTTCTGTGAAACTACTTTGTGATGTGTGCATTCCACTTAGGGTTTTATACCTCTTTTCTCATAAGGCACTGTTTGAACACTGTTCCTGTAAAACCAAAAAAGTAATATTTCGAAGCGCATAAAGGACTATGGAGAAAAGTGAAATATCCTCAAATAAAACCCAGAAAGCTGTATTCCAAAACCTACCCTCTGACAATGTGCATTCATTTCACAGAGTTAAAGTTTACACCATATTGCCCAGTTTGGAAACTCTGTCTTTGAGGAATATGCCAAAGGATATCAAATGGCTCCCTGATATCTGTGGTGAGCAAGGAAACGTCTTCCATTGAAAACTGGAGAGAAGCTTTCTGAGCAACTGCTTTGTGACGTCTGTATTCGTCACATAGAGTTAAGTCATTCTTTGGATTAAGCAGTTTGAAATCACTGTTTCTCTGGAATCTGAGGAAGGACATTTGTGAATGCTCTTTACAATATGAAGAAAGAAATATCCTCACATAAAAACCAGAAGGAAGCTGTCTGTGAAACTGTTATGTGTCATGGGAATTCCTCTGGCTCAGTTAAGCTTCTCTTTTCATTGAGCAGTATTCTAACACTGTTTTAGTTTAGTCAGCTAGGGGATACTCGGGAGTGCTTTGAGGCTTATGTTGAAAACGGAAATATCTTCAGATAGAAACTGGAGAGAAGGTTTCCGAGGAGCTGCTTTGTGACATGTGCTTTCCACTCACAGTATTATACCTCTCTTCTCATACAGCATCGGGGAAACCCTTTTGGAGAAAAAGATACCAAGTGATATTCGGGAGCATATTGATGCCTATGGTGAAACTAGAAATAGTCTCAGACAAAAAGTGGAAAGAAGCTTTCTATGAAACTGCTCTATGATATGTGTATTCACCTCACATAGATAAAACTTTTTTACATTACGCAGCTTGGAAACTCTGTTATGGATGGATCCACGATTGGACATTTGGGAGCACATTCTGGACTATAGCGAAAAATGAAATATCTTCAGATAAAAACTGGAAAGAAACTTTCTGTGAATCTGCTTTTGCTATGTTTATTCATCTCACATAAATAAAGCTTTTTTTACATTACGTAGCTTGGAAACTCCATAATGGATGGATCCGCGAAGGGATATTTGGGATCACCTCTGGGCCTATGGTGAAAAAGGAAATACCTTCAGATAAAAACTGGAGAGAAGCTTTCTGAGAAACTGTTTGATGATGTGTGCATTCCCCTCAGGGAGTTATACCTTTCTTGTCATACAGTACCATTTGAACAATGTTCCTATAAAACTAAAAAAGTGATATTTGGAGCACATTGAAGACTATAGCGAAAAGTGAAATTTTGTCCAATAAAAGCCAGAGAGAAGCATTGCAAGAAACTGCTCTCTGACATGTCCATTCGTTACACAGAGTTAAAGCTTACTCTACATTTCCTGGTTTAAGATGCTTTTTTAAAAGGATTCTGCAAAGGGATATCAAGTGGCAACATGAGGCAGGTGGTGAGCAAGGAAATGTCTTCCGTTGAAAATTGGAGAGAAGCTTTCTGAGCAACTCCTTCGTGATGTTTGTATTCATCTCTTAGAGTTGAATCATTCTTTGGATTAAGCAGTTTGAAATCACTGTTTCTGTGGAATCTGAGAAAGGACATTTGGGAACGCTCTATAGAATATCCTGAAAAAGAAATAACCTCAGATAGAAACCAGAAGGAAGCTTTCTGTGAAACTGCTCTGTGTGGTGTGAATTCTGCTCGCACACTTAAGCTTCTCTTTTCAATCAGCAACATTCTAACACTGTTTTTGTTTAGTCTGCAAAGGGATATTCGGGAGTGCTTTAAGGCTTATGGTGAAAAAGGAAATATCTTAAGATAGAAACTAGAGAGAAGCTTTCCGAGGAGCTGCTTTGTGACGTGTGCATTCCACTCGCAGAATTATACCTTTCTTCTCATAAAGGGCTGGGGAATCCCTTTTGGGGATAAAGCTACCACGGGACACTAGGGAGTATAGGGATGGTATGGTGTAAAAGGAAATATCCTCAGACAAAAACTGGAAAGAAGCTTTATGTGAAACTGTTTGTGATAGATATGTTTATTCATCTCACATAAATAAAACTTTCTTTCTATTACGTAGTTTGGAAACGCTGTCATGGACGGATTCGTGAAGGGACATTCGGGAGCACATTCAGGCCTACGGTAGAAAAGGAGATATCTTCAAATAAAAATTAGATAGAAGCTTTCTGAGAAACTGCTTTGTGATGTGTGTATTGCACTCAGGAAATTATACCTCTTTTCTCCTAAAGCAGTGTTTGAACAATGTTCCTGTAAACCGAAAACAGTTATTTTTCAGAGCGCATTGAAGACTATGGGGGAAAGTGAAATATCCTGAAATAAAATCCACAGAGAAGCATTCCAAGAAACTGCTCTCTCATATGTGTATTCATTTCACAGAGTTAAAGCTTACTCTACGTTGCCCAGTTTGGAAACTCTGTCTCTGAGGAATCTGGGAAGGTATATCAAGTGGTGCCCAGAGGCTTGTGGTGAGCAAGGAAACGTCTTCTGATGAAAAGTGGAGAGAATCTTTCAGAGCAACTAATTTGAGATATGTGTATTTGTCTCATAGAGTTAAACCATTCTTTGGATTCAGTAGCTTGAAATCACTGTTTCTGTGAAATCTGAGAAAGGACATTTGGGAATGCTCTATAGAATATCCCCAAAAGAAATAACCTCAGATAGAAAGCAGAAGGAAACTTTCTGTGAAACTGCTCTGGGTCACGTGAATACCGCTCACACAGTTAAGCATCTCTTTTCATTGCATACTATTCTAACACTGTTTTTGTTTAGTCTGCGAAGGGATATTCGGGAGCGCTTTGAGGCTTATGGTGGAAAAGGAAATATCTTCAGATAGAAACTGGGGACAAGCTTTCTGAGGAGCTGCTTTGTGACGTGTGCAATTTACTCACAGAATTATACCTTTCTTCTCATAGAGGATTTGGGTATTTCTTTTGGAGAAAAAGCTACCAGGGGACATTCAAGAGTATATGGACGGCTATGGTGAAAAAGGAAATATTCTCAGACAAAAACTGGAAACAAGATTTCTGTGAAACTGGTTTGTGATAGATATGTTTTTGATTCTCAAATAGGTAAGACTTCCCCTGTATTACACAGTTTGGAAATTCCATCATGTACAAATCCAAGAAGGGACATTTTGGAGCACATTCAGGCTTACGGGGAAAAAGGAGATATCTTCAGATAAAAACTGGATAGAAGCTTTATGAGAAACAGCTTTGTGATGTATGCATTCCACTCAGGGAGTTATACCTCTTTCCTCATAAGGCAGTGTTTGAACACTGTTCCTGTAAAACCGAAAAAGTAGTATTTCGGAGCACATGGAAGACTATGGCGAAAAGTGAAATATCCTGAAATAAAACCCAGAAACAAGTGTTCCAAGAAACTGCTCTCTGACACGTGCATTCATTTCAGAGAGGTAAAGCTTACTCTACATTTCCCAGTTTGGAAAGTCTGTCTTTGAGAATTCTGCAAATGGATATTCACTGGCAACCGGAGGCCTGTGGCGAGCAAGGAAATGTCTTCCGTTGAAAACTGGAGTGAAGCTTTCTGAGCAACTGTCTCGTGATGTGTGTATTCATCTCATAGAGTTAAATCATTCTTTGGATTGAGCAGTGTGAAACCACACTTTCTGTGGAACCTGAGAAAGGAGACTTGGGAATACTTGTTAGAATACCCTGAAAAAGAAATAACCTCAGATAGAAACCAGAAGGAAGCTTTCTGTGAAACTGCTCAATGTCATATGAATTCCACTTGCATAGTTAAGCTTCTCTTTTCATGAGCAATATTCTAACACTGTTTCAGTTTAGTCAGCTAAGGGATACTTGGGAGTGCTTTGAGGCTTATGGTGAAAATGGAAAAATCTCCAGATAGAAACTAGAGATAAGCTTTCCTAGGAGCTGCTTTGTGACGTGTGCATTCCACTCACAGAGTTATACTTCTCTTCTCATAGAGGATTGGGGAGTCTCTTTTGGAGAAAAAGCTACGAAGGGACATTCGGTAGTATATGGATATCTATGTTGAAAAAAGAAATATCCTCAGACAAAAACTAGAAAGCAGTTTTCAGTGAAACTGCTTTGTGACAGATATGTTTACTCACCTCACATAGATAAAACTTTCTATTACGCAGTTTTGAAATTCCGTCATTGACGGATTTGCGAAGGCACATTTGGGAGCACATTCCGGCCTATGGTGAAATAGGAAATACCTTCTTATAAAAAGTGGAGAGAAGCCTTCTGTGAAACTGCTTGGTGATGTGTGCCTTCCACTCAGGGAGTTATACCTCTTTTCTCATAAGGCAATGTTTCAACACAGTTTCTGTAAAACCGAAAAAATGATATTTTGGAACACATTGAAGACTATGGAGAAAAGTAAAATATCCTCAGATAAAACCCAGAAAGAGTATTCCAAGAAACTTCTCTGTGATATGTGCATTAATTTCACACAGTTGAAGCTGACTCTATATTGCCCAATTTGGAAGCTCTGTCTTTGTGGAATCTGCAAAGGGGTAGTAAGTAGTGCCTGGAGGCCTGTGTTGAGCAAGGAAATGTCTTCTGTTGAAAACTGGAGAGAAGTTTTGTGAACAACTGCTTTGTGATGTGTGTGTTCATCTCATAGAGTTAAATCTTTCTTTGAAATGAGCAGGTTGAAATCACTGTTTCTGTGAAACCTGAGAAAGGACATTTGGGAACGCTCTTAAGAATATGCTGAAAAAAAAAGACGCTCAGATAAAAACCAGAAGGAGACATTCTGTGAAACTGCTCTCTGTTGTGTGAATTCCACTCCTACAGTTAAGCTTCTGTTTCCATTGAGCAGTATTTTAATACTGTTTTAGATTACTCTCCTAAGGGATATTTGGGAGCGCTTTGAGGCTTATGGTGAAAACGGAAATATCTTCAAATAGAAACTGGAGGGAAGCTTTCTGAGGAGCTGCTTTGTGACATGTGCATTCCACTCACAGAATTATACTTTTCTTCTCATACAGCATCGGAGAACCCTTTTGGAGAAAAAGGTACCAAGGGATAACCGGGAGCATATTGAGGCTTATGGTGAAAAGGGAAATAGCCTCAAACAAAAACTGAAAAGAAGCTTTTTGTGAAACTGCTCTGTACAATGTGTACTCATCACATAGATAAAGCTTTCTTTATATTACACAGCTTGGAAACTCTGGCATGGACAGATCCATGAGGGGACATTTGGGAGCACATTCAGGATTATGGGGAAAAAGGAAAGGTCCTCAGACAAAAACTGGAAAGAAGATTTCTGTGAAACTGCTTTGTGATAGATATGTTTATTTATATCACATAGATAAAACTTTCTTTATATTACGCAGTTTGTAAACTCCATCATGGACGTATCTGAGAAGGGACATTCAGGAGCACATTCAGGCCTATGGTGAAAAAGGAAATATCTGTAGATAAAAACTGGAGAGAAGCTTTCTGAGAAACTACTTTGTGATCTGTGAAGTCCACTCAGGGAGTTATACCTATTTTCTCATAAGGCCATGTTTGAAAACTGTTCCTGTAAAACTGAAAATGTGATATATCGGAGCACCTTGAAGACTATTGCAGAAAGTGAAATATCCTCAAATAAAACCCAGACAGAAGCGTTCCAAGAAACTGCTCTCTGATGTCTGCATTCATTTCACAGACTTAAAGGTTACCCTACGTTGCCCAGTTTGGGAACTCTGTCTTTCAGGAATCTGTGAAGGGATATTAAGTGATGTCGGGAGGCCTGTGGTGAGCAAGGAAATGTCTTCTGATGAAAACTGGAGAGAAGGTTTCTGAGCAACAGCTTTGTGATGTGTGTATTCGTCTCATAGAGTTAAACCATTCTTTGGATTGAGCAGTTTGAAATCACTGTTTGGGTGGAATCTGAGAAAGGATATTTGGTAACGCTTTTTAGTATAAGGAGAAAGAAATATCCACAGATGAAAACAAGAAGGAAGTTTTCTGTGAAACTGCTGTGTGTCGAGTGAATTCCTCTCCCTCGTTAAGCTTCTCTTTTCGTAGAGCAATTTTCTAAAATTGTTTATGCTTAGTCAGTGAAGGGATATTCTGGAGCACTTTGAGGCTTACGGTGAAAACGGAAATATGTCCAGATTAAAACAGGAGAGAAGCGTTCCAAGGAGCTGCATTGTGATGTGTGCATTCCACACACAGAATTATACCTTTTTTCTCATAGAGGATTGGGAAATCCCTTTTGGAGAGAAAGCTACAAAGGGACATTCACCATATGGAGTGCTACAGTGAAAAAGGAAATATCCTCAGGCAAAAACTGAAAAGAAGCTTTCTCTGTAAATGCTTTGTGATAGATATGTTTATTCATCTCACATAGATATAATTTTCTTTGCATTATGAAGTTTGGAAACTCCATCATGGACAGATCCACGAATTGACATTCAAGAACAAATTCAGGCCTATGGTGAAAAAGGAAATATCTTCAGATAAAAACCGGAGAGAGGCTTTCTGAGAAACTGCTTTGTGATATGTGCATTTCACTCAGGGAGTTTTACCTCTTTTCTCGTAAGAAAGTGTTTGAACACTGTTCCTGTAAACCCGAAAAAGTGATATTTTGGAGCGCATTGAAGACTATGGAAATAAGTGAAATATCCTCGGATAAAACCCAAAAAGAAACTTTCCAAGAATCTGCTCTCTGATATGTGCATTCATTTCTCACAGTTATATTTCTAACACTGATTTTTTTAGCATGTGTAGCCATATTTGGGAGCGTTTTGAGGCTTATGGTGAGAAAGGAAATATGTTCAGATAGAAACTGGAAAGAAGCTTTCTGAGGAACTGTTGTTTTGTGACGTGTGCGTTTCACTCAAAGTGTTATACCTCTCTTCACATACAGCATCGGGGAAACCCTTTTGAAGAAAAAGTACCAAGAGATATTCAGGGACATATTGATGCCTATGGTTAAAATGGAAATAACCTCAGACAAAAACTGGAAGGAAGCTTTCTGTGAAACTGCTCTGTGTTATGTGTACTCACCTCACATAGATAAACCTTTCTTTACATTATGCAGCTCGAAAACTCTGTCATGGATGGATCCTGAAGGGACATTCGGGAACACATTCACGACTGTGGAGAAAAAGAAAATACCTTCAGATAAATCTTTAAAGAAGTTTCTATGAATCTGATTTTTGCTGTTTATTTATTTCACGAAGATAAAGGTTTCTTTACCTTATGCAGCTTGGAAACTTCCTAATGGACGGATCCACGAAGAGATATTCGGAATCACATTCAGGTCTGTGGTGAAAAAGAAAATATCTTCAGATAAAAACTGGAGAGAAGCTTTCTGAGAAACTACTATGTGATGTGTGCATTCCACTCACGGATTTATAACTCTTTTCTCATAAGGCAGTGTTTGAACACTGATCCTGTAAAACTCAAAAAGTGATATTTCGGAGCTCACTCAAGACTATGGCAAAAAATGAAATATCGTCAAATGAAACCCAGAAAGAAGCATTTAAAGAAACTGCTCTCAGATATATGTATTCATTTTACAGAGTTAAAGCTTACTCTACATTTCCCAGTTTGGAAACTCTGTCTTTGAGGAATCTGCGAAGGGATATTAAGTGGCGCCTGGATGCCTGACGTGAGCTAGAAAATGTCCTGTGATGAAAACTGGAGAGAAGCTTTCTGAGCAACTTCTTTGTGATGTCTGTATTCATCTCATAGAGTTACATCACTCTTTGGATTGCGCAGTTTCAAATCACTGTTTCTGTGGAATCTAAGGAAGGACACTTGGGAACGCTCTTTGGAATACGAAGAAAGTAATATCCTCAGGTAAAAACCAGAAGAAAGCTTTCTGTGAAATTGCTCTGTATCGTCTTAATTCCTCTCACTCAGTTAAGCCTCTCTTTTCATTGAGATGTTCTTGAACACTGTTGGTGTTTCGCGTGTGAAGGGATATTCGGGAACACTTTGAGGCTTATGGTGAAAAAGGAAATATTTTCAGAGGGAAACTGGAGGGAAGCCTTCTGAGGAACTACTTTGTGACTTGTGCATTCCACTGTTATACCTCTCTTCTCATACAGCATCGTGGAAACCTTTTTGGAGAAAAAGGTACCAAGTGATATCGGGGCATATTGATGCCCATGGTGAAAAGGGAAATAGCCTCAGACAAAAGCTGGAAAGAAGCTTTCTGTGAAACTGCTCTGTGATATGTGTATTCATCTCACATAGATAAAGCATTCTTTACATTATGCAGCTTGGAATCTCTGTCATGGATGAATCCGTGAAGGAACATTTGGGAGCACATTCAGGACTATGGTAAAAATGGCAATATCTTCAGATAATAACTGGAAAGAATCTTTCTGTGAAGTTGTTTTTAGGTATGTTTATTCATCTCAGAGAGATAAAGTTTTCTTTACATTACACAGCTTGGAAACTTCCTCATGGATGGATCCACAAAGGGACATTTGGGACATTCGGGAGCACATTCAGGCCTACAGTGAAAAACTGCTTTGTGATGTGTGCATTCCACTCAGGGAGGTATACTGCTTTTCTCATAAGGCAGTGTTTGAACACTGCTCCTGTAAAACCAAAAAAATAATATTTTAGAATGCATGGAAGACTATGGCAGAAAGTGAAATATGCTGAAATAAAATCAAGAAAGAAGCGCTCCAAGAAACTGCTCTCTGACGTGTGCATTCATTTCAGACAGTTAAAGCTTACTCTACATTTCTCAGTTTGGACAAACTGTTTTTCAGGATTCTGCAAAGGGATATTTAGTGGCGACTGGTGGCCTGTGGGGAGCAAGGAAGTGTCTTCCGTTGAAAACTGGAGAGAGGCTTTCTGAGCAACTGCTTTGTGATACGTGTATTCATCTCATATAGTTAAATCATTCTTTGGATTGAGTAATTTGAAATCACTGTTTTTGTGTAACTTCAGAAAGGACATTTGGGAATGTTCTTAAGAATATGTTGAAAAAGAAATATCCTCCGAAAAAGACCAAAGGAATATTTCTGTGAAACTACTCTGTGTCATGTGAATTCCACTCGCACAGTTAAGCTTCTGTTTTCATTGAGCAGTATTCTAGCACTGTTTTACTTAAGTCAGCTAAGGGATACTCGGGAGTTCTTTGAGGGTAATGGTGAAAATGGAAACGTCTTCAGATAGAAACAGGAGAGAAGATTTCCAAGGAGCTGCTTTGTGACGTGTGCATTTCATTCAGAGTTATACTTTTCTTCTCATAGAGGATTGGGGAATATCTTTTGGAGAAAAAGTTACCAAGGAACATTCGGGAGTATAGGGATGGCTATGGTGAAAAAGGAAATGTCCACAGACAAAAACTGGAAAGAAGATTTCTGTGAAACTGCTTATTGATAGATATTTTTATTCATCTCACATAGATAAAACTTTCCTCATATTATGCAGTTTGGAAACTCTGTCATGAACAGATAGGCGAAGGGAAATCCAGGAGTACATTCAGGTCTATGGTGTAAAAGGAGATATCTTCAGATTGAAACTGGATAGAAGCTTTCTGAGAAACTTCTTTGTGATGTTTGTTTTCCACTCAGAGAGTTATACCACTTTTCTCATAAGGCATTGTTTGAACACTGTTCCTGTAAAACCGAAAAAGTGATATTTTGGAGCGCATTGAAGACTATGATGAATAGTGAAACATACTGAAATAAAATCGAGAAAGAAGTGTTCCAGGAAAATGCTCTCTTATATGTGCATTCATTTCACAGATTTAATGCTTACTCTATTACCCAGTTTCGAAACTCTGTCTTTGAATAATCTGTGAAGGGATATTTAGTGATGCCTGGGGGCTTGTGGTCAGCAAGGAAACGTCTTCTGATGAAACCTGCAGAGAAGCTTTCTGAGCAACTGCTTTGTGATGTGTGTATTCATCTCATAGAGTTAAACCATTCTTTGGATTGAGCCGCTGGAAATCACTGTTTTTGTGGAATCTGAGGAAGGACATTTGTGAACGAACCCCAGAATATGGATAAAGAAATATCCTCGGTAAAATCCAGAAGGAAGATTTCTGTGAAACTGCTCTATGTCGTCTTATTTCCTCTCACTCCGTTAAGCCTCTCTTTTCATTGAGCAGTTTTCTAATCCTGTTTATGTTTAGCGTGTGAAGGGATATTCGGGAGTGATTTGAGGCTTATGGTGAAAACGGAAATATCTTCAGACTGAAACTGGACAGAAGCTTTCGAAAGAACTGCTTTGTGAGGTTTGCATTCCACTCACAGTGTTATAACTCTCTTCTCATACAGCATCAGGGAAACCCTTTTGGAGAAACAGGTACCAAGTGATATTCGGGAGCATGTTGGTGCCTATGGTGAAAAGGAAAAGAGCCTCAGACAAAATTGGAAAGAATCTTTCTATGAAACTGCTCTGGGATATGTGTATTCATCTCACATAGATAAAGCTTTCTTTACATTATGAAGCTTGGAAACTCTGTTATGGACGGATCCACGAAGCGACATTCAGGAGCACATTCAGGACTATGGTGAAAAAGGAAATATCTTCCGATAAAAACTGGTAAGAACCTTTCTGTGAATTTACTTTTTGCTATGTTTATTCATCTCACATAGAAAACGCTTTCTTTACATTACGCAGCTTGGTAACTCGGTCATGGATGGATCCGTGAAGGGGTATTCAGAATCACATTCAGGTGTATGGTGAAAAAGAAAATATCATCAGATTAAAAATGGAGAGAAGCTTTCTGAGAAACTGCTTGGTGATGTGTGCATTCCACTCAGGGAGTTTTACCTTTCTTCTCATAAGACACTGTTTGAGCTCTGTTCCTGTAAAATTAAAAAAGTGATATTCGCAGCACATTGAAGACTATGTCAAAATTGAAATGTCATCAAATGAAACCCAGAAAGAAGTATTCCAGGAAAATGCTCTGTGACATGTCCATTCATTTCACAAAGTTAAAGCTTACTCTATAATTCCCAGTTTGGATAGTCTGTCTTTGAGGATCCTGTGAAGGGATATTATGTGACAACTGGAGGCCTGTGGCGAGCAAGGAAATGTCTTCCGTTGAAAACTCAAGAGAAGCTTTCTGAGCAAGTACTTTGTGATGTGTGTATTCGTCTCATAGAGTTAAACCATACTTTGGATTGAGCAGTTTGAAATCACTCTTTCTGCGGAACCTGAGAAAGGACCTTTGGGAATGCTCTTAAGAATATTCTGAAAAATTTAAACCATCAGATAAAAACCAGAATGAAGTTTTCTGTGACACTGCCCTGTTTCATGTGAATTCTGCTCACACAGTTACCTTCCCTTTTCACTAAGCAATATTCTAACACTATTTTTGTTTAATCTGCGAAGCGATATTCAGGAGCGCTTTGAGGCTTACGGTGAAAAAGGAAATATCTTAAGATAGAAACTTGAGAGAAGCTTTCCGAGGAGCTGCTTTGTGATGTGTGCATTCCACTCACGGAATTATACCTTTCTTCTCATAGAGAATTGGGGAATTGCTTTGGAGAAAAAAGCTACCAAGGGACATTCAGGAGTACAGAGATGGCATTGGTGAAAAAGGAAATATCCTCAGACAAAAACTAGAAGGAAGATTTCTGTGAAACAGCTTTGTGATAGATATGTTTATTCATTCATATAGATAAAAGTTTCCTTATATTACACAGTTTGGAAACTCCGTCGTGGATGGATCTGTGAAGGGACATTCGAGAACACATTCAGGCTTATGGTGATAAAGGAGATATCTTCAGATAAAAACTGGAGAGAAGCTTTCTGAGAAACTGCTTTGTGATGTGTGCATTCCACTCACGGAGTTATAACTCTTCTC
Source organism: Miopithecus talapoin (assembly GCA_028551445.1). NCBI lineage: Eukaryota > Metazoa > Chordata > Mammalia > Primates > Cercopithecidae > Miopithecus > Miopithecus talapoin. The sequence goes on from CM052573.1 coordinate 93,017,365, forward strand.
TCATAAGGGAGTGTTTGAACACTGTTCCGTAAAACCAAAAAAGAAATGTTTCAGAGTGCATGGAAGACTATGGTGAAAAGTGAAATATCCTGAAATAAAATCCAGAAAGAAGCATTCCAAGAAACTGCTCTCTGATGTGTGCATTCATTTCAGAGAGCTAAAGCTTACTCTACATTTCCCAGTTTGGAAAGTCTGTCTTTGAGGATTTGCAAAAGGATATTAAGTGGTGACCGGAGGCCTGTGGCGAGCAAGGGAATGTCTTCCATTGAAAACTGGAGAGAAGCTTTCTGAACAACTGCTTTGTGATGTGTGTATTCATCTCATAGAGTTAAATCATTCTTTGGACTGAGCAGTTTGAAATCACTCTTTCTATGGAAGCTGAGAAAGGACATTTGGGAACTCTTTTAAGAATATGCTGAAAAAGAAATACCCTCCGATAAAAATCAGAAGAAAACTTTGTGCAAAACTACTCTGTGTCATGTGAATTCCATTCACACAGTTAAGCTTCTGTTTTCATTGAGCAGTATTCTAACACTGTTTTAGTTTAGTCAGCTAAGGGATACTCGGGAGCACTTTGAGGCTTATGGTGAAAACGGAAATATCTTCATACAGAAACTGGAGAGAAGATTTCCGAGGAGCTGCTTTGTAACATGTGCATTCCACTCAGAGAGTTATACTTTTCTTCTCATAGAGGATTGGGGAATCCCTTTTGGAGAAAAAGCTATCAGGGGACATTCGGATGTATATGATGGCTATGGTGAAAAAAGAATTATGCTCAAACAAAAACTGGAAAGAAGCTTTCTGTGAAACTGCTTGATGATAGATATGTTTATTCATCTCACATAGATAAAACTTTCTTTTTATTTTATTTTATTTTATTTTATTTTATTTTTAAATTTATTTATTATTATTATACTTTAAGTTGTAGGGTACATGTGCATAATGTGCAGGTTTGTTACATATGTATACTTGTGCCATGTTGCTGTGCTGCACCCATCAACTCATCATTTACATCAGGTATAACTCCCAAAGCAATCCCTCCTCCCTCCCCCCTCCCCATGATAGGCCCCAGTGTGTGATGTTCCCCTTCCCGAGTCCAAGTGATCTCATTGTTCAGTTCCCA
>CM052573.1:93018987-93043847 GCA_028551445.1 Miopithecus talapoin
AGGTGAGGCAATGCCTCGCCCTGCTTCAGCTCTCGCTGGTCGGGCTGCAGCAGCTGACCAGCACCGATCGTCCGGCACTCCCCAGTGAGATGAACCCAGTACCTCAGTCGAAAATGCAGAAATCACCGGTCTTCTGTGTCGCTCGCGCTGGGAGTTGGAGACTGGAGCTGTTCCTATTCGGCCATCTTGCTCCGCCCTCTCCAAAACTTTCTTTATATAATGCAGTTTGGAATCTCTGTTATGGACAGATCCGCGAAGGGACATTCGGGAGCACAGTCAGCACTACGGTGAAAATGGAAATATATTCAAATAAAAACCGGGGAGAAGCTTTCTGAGAAACTGCTTTTTGATGTGTGTAATCCACTCAGGGAGTTATACTTTTTTTTCTCATAATGCAGTGTTTGAACACTCTTCCTGTAAAACCGAAAAGGTGATATCACGAAGCCCATTGAAGACTATGGCAAAAAGTGAAATATCCTCAAATAAAACCCAGAAAGAAGAATATCAAGAAACTGCTCTGTGATGTGTGCATTCATTTCACAGAGTTAACGCTTAATCTACATTACCCAGTATGGAAACTCTGTCTTTGAGGAATTAGGGAAGGGATATTAAGTGGCACCTGGAGGCCTGTGGTGAGCAAGGAAACGTCTTCCAATGAAAACTGGAGAAAAGCTTTCTGAGAAACTGCTTGGTGATGTGTCAATTCTACTCAGGGAGTTATACCTTTCTTCTGATAAGGCACTGTTGAACACTCTTCCTGTAAAACTAAAAAAGTGATATTCGGAGCACCTTGAAGACTACGGAGAAAAGTGAAATATCATCAAATAAAACCCAGAAAGAAACATTACAAGAAACTGCTCTCAGACATTCCATACACTTCACAGAGTTAAAGATTTCTGTAAATTTCCCAAGTTGGAAAGTCTGTCTTTGAGGATTCCACGAAGGGATATTAAGTGGCAACCAGAGGCCTCTGGTGAACAAGGAAATGTCTTCCATTGAAAATTAGAGATAAGTTTTCTGAGAAACTCTTTTCTGATGTTTGTATGCACCTCAAAGAATTAAAACACTCTTTGGATGGAGCAGTGTGAAATCACTGTTTCTGTGGAATCATAGGAAGGACATTTGGGAATGTTCTTTAGAATATGGAGAAAGAAATATCCTCATATAAAAACCAGAAGGAAGCATTCTGTGAAACTGCTATGTGTCATGTGAATTCCTGTCACTCAGTTAAGCTTATCTTTTCATTGAGCAGTTTTCTAACACTGTTTATGCTTAGTGAACAAAGCGATATTTGGGCGTGCTTTGATGCTTACGAGGAAAAAGGATATATGTTCAGATAGATACTGGAGAGAAACTTTCCTCGGAACTGCTTAGTGACATGTGCATTGCACTCAGTGTTATACGTCACCTCTCATACAGCATTGGGGAAACCCTTTTGAAGAAAAAGGTACCAAGAGATATTCGGGAGCATATTGATGGCTATGGTGAAAAGGGAAATAGCCTCAGACAAAAACTGGAAATAAATTTCTGTGAAACTGCTCTGTGACATGTGTATTCATCTCACATAGATAAAGCTCTCTTCATATTATGCAGCTTGGAAACTCTGTCATGGATGCATCTGCGAAGGGACATTCGGGAGCACATTCAGGATTATGGTGAAAAATGTAATACCTTCACATAAAAACTAGAAAGAAGCTTTCTGTGAATCTGGTTTTTGTTATGTTTATTTACCTCACATAGATAAAGCTTTCCTTAATTCACACAGTCTGGAAACACCGTCATGGACAGATCCACGAAGGGACATGTGAGTTCACATTCAGGCTTATGGTGAAAAAAGAAATATCTTCAGATAAATACTGGAGAGAAGATTCTGAGAAACTGCTTTGTGATGTGTGCATTCCACTCAGGGAGTTATAGCTCTTTTCTCCTAAGACAGTGTTTGAACACTGTTCCTGTAAAACTGAAAAAGTGGTATTTCAGAGCACATTTTAGACTATGGTGAAAAGTGAAATATCCTCAAATAAAACCTAGAAAGAAGTGTTCCAGGAAACAGCTCTCTGATAAGTGCATTCATTTCCCAGAGTTAAAGCTTACTCTACATTGCCCAGATCAGAAACTCTATCATTGAGGAATCTGTGAAGGGATACTAAGTGGCACCTAGAAGACTGTGGTGAGCAAGGAAACATCTTCTGATGAAAAGTGGAGGGAAGCTTTCGGAGCAACTGTTTTGTGATGTGTGTATTCATTTCATAGAGTTAAATCATTCTTGGGACTGAGCAGTTTGAAATCACTATTTCTGTGGAATCATAGGAAGGACATTTGGGAAAGCTCTTTAGAATCTGGAGAAGAAATATTCTCAGATAAAAACCAGAAGGAAGCTTTCTGTGAAACTACTATACATTGTGTGAATTCCATTCCCTCAACTAAGCGTCTCTTAACATTGAGCAGTTTTCTAACACTGTTTATGTTTAGCGTGTGAAGGGATATGCGGGAGCACTTTGAGGCTTATGGTGAAAAATAAATATGTTCAGATAGAAAGTGAAGAGAAGTTTTCTGAGGAATTGCTTTGTGATGTTTGCATTCCACTCACAGTGTTATACCTCTCTTCTCATACAGCACTGGGGAAACCCTTCTGGAGAAAAAATTTACCAAAGGATATCCGGGAGCATATTGATGCCTATGGTGAAAAGAGAAATAGGCTCAGACAAAAACTGGAAAGAAGCCTTCTGTGAAACTGCTCTGTGATATATGTATTCATCTCACATAGATAAAGCCTCCTTTACAATACACACCTTGGAAACTCTGTCATGGAAGGATCCTCGAAGGGACATTTGGGAGCACATTCAGGACTATGGTGAAAAAGGAAATATTTTCAGATGAAAACTGGAAAGAAGATTTCTGTGAATCTGCTTTTTCCCATGTTTAATCATCTCACATAGATAACGATTTTTTTACATTACACAGCTTGGAAACTCCATCATGTTTGGATCCACGAAGGGACGTTCCGCAGCACATTCAGGCCTACGGTGAAAAAGGAGATACCTTCAGATAAAAACTGGATAGAAGCTTTCTGAGAAACTACTTTGTGATGTGTGCATTCCACTCAGGGAGTTATACATGTTTTGTCAAAAGGTAGGGTTTGTACACTGTTCCTGTAAAACCGAAAAAGTAAAGATTTGGAGCACATTGAAGACTATGGGAAAAAGTGAAATATCATCAAATAAAACCCAGAAAGAAGCGTTCCAAGAAACTGCTCTGTGACATGCCCATTCATTTCACAGAGTTAAAGCTTACTCTACATTGCCCAGTTTGGAAAGTCTGTCTTTGAGGATTCTGTGAAGGGATATTAAGTGGCAATCAGAGGCCTGTGGCAAGCAAGGAAATGTCTCCATTGAAAACTGGAGAGAAGCTTTCTGAGCAACTGCTTTGTGATGTGTGTATTCAACAAAGAGAGGTAAACCATTCTTTGGGTTGAGCGGTTTGAAATCACTGTTTCTGTGGAATCTGAGAAAGGACATTTGGAAACGGTCTTTAGAATATCCTGAAAAAGAAATAACCTCTGGTAAAATCCAGAAGGAAGCTTTCTGTGAAATTGCTCTGTGTCACTTGAATTCCACTTGCACAGTTAAGTTTCTCTTCTCATTGAACAGTACTCTAACACTCTTTTTCTTTAGTCTGCAAAGGAATATTCGGGAGCACTTTGAGGCTTATGGTGAAAAAGGAAATATTTTCAGATAGAAAATGGAGAGAAGTTTCCGGAGGAGCTGTTTTGTGCGTGTGCATTCCACTCACAGAATTATACCTTTCCTCTCATAGAGGATTGGGGAATTCTCTTTGGAGAAAAAGCTACCAAGGGACATTCGGGAGTATATGGATGGCTTATGTGAAAAACAAATATCCTCAGACAAAAACGGGAAAGAAGATTTCTGTGAAACTGCTTTGTGATAGATATGTTTATTCATCTCACATAGATAAAACTTCCCTTATGTTACACAGTTTGGAAATTCCATCATGGATGAGTCCACGAAGGGACATTCTGGAGCACATTCAGGCCTATGGTGAAAAAGGTGATATCTTCAGATAAAAACAGGTTAGAAGCTTTCTGAGAAACAGCTTTGTGATGTGTGCACTTCACTCAGGGAGTTGTACCTCTTTCCTTGAAAGGCAGTGTTTGATCACTGTTCCTGTAAAACTGAAAAAGTGATATTTCGGAACGCATTGAAGACTATGGCAAAAAGTGAAATATCCTCAAATAACACTCAGAAATAATTGTTCCAAGAAACTCCTCTCTGACATATGCCTTCATTTCAGAGAGTTAAAGCTTACCTTACATTTCCCAGTTTGGAAAGTCTGTGTTTGAGGATTCTGCAAATGGATATTAAGTGGCAACCAGATACCTGTGACAAGCAAGGAAATGTCTTCCATTGAAACCTAGAGAACGCTTTCTTAGCAACTGCTTTGTGATGTGTGTATTCATCTCATAGAGTTAAATCATTCTTTGGAATGAGCTGTTTGAAATCACTCTTTCTGGGGAACCTGAGAAAGAACATTTGGGAATGCTCTTAAAAATGTGCTGAAAAAGAAATACCCTCCGATAAAAACCAGAAGGAAGCTTTCTGTGAAACTACTCTGTGTCATGTAAATTCCACTCACACAGTTAAACTTCTGCTTTCATTGAGAAGTATTCTAACACCTGTTTTAGTTTAGTCTGCTAAGGGAAACTCGAGAGAGCTTTGAGGCTTATGGTGAAAACGGAAATATCTTCAGATAGAAAGTGGAGAGAAGCTTTCTGAGGGGCTGCTTTGTGATGTGTGCATTCCACTCACAGAGTTACATTTTTCTTCTCATAGAGGATTGGGGAATCCCTTTTGGAGAAAAAGCGACCAAAGGAAATTTGCAAGTATATGGACGTCTATGATGAAAAAGGAAATATCCTCAGACAAAAAATTAAAAGAAGCTTTCTGTGAAACTGCTTTGACATAGTTATGTTTATTTATCTCACATAGATAAAAATTTCTTTCTGTTATGCAGTTTTGAAATTCCGTCATGGACGGATTCGCGAAGGGTCATTCGGGAGCACATTCAGGCTATGGTGAAATCGGAAATATCTTCTGATAAAAAGTGGAGAGAAGCTTTCTGAGAAACTGCTTTGTGATGTGTGTATTCCACTCAGGGAGTTATTCCTCTTTTCTCACAAGGCAGTGTTTGAACACTGTTCTTGTAGAACTGAAAATGTGATATTACGGAGCGTGTTGAACACTATAGCAAAAAGTGAAATGTCCTCAAATAAAACCCAGTAAGAAGTTTTCCAAGAAACTGCTCTTTCATATGTACATTCACTTCACAGAGCTAAAGTTTACTCTACGTTGCCCAGTTTGGAAACTCTCTCTTTGAGGAATCTGTGAAGGGATATTAAGTGGCGCCTGGAGGCTTGTGGTGAACAAGGTAACAACTTCCGGTGAAAACTGGAGAGAAGATTCTCAGCAAATGCTTTGTGATGTGTGTATTCGTCTCATAGAGTTAAATCATTCTTTGGATCGAGCACCTTGAAATCACTGTTTTTGTGGAATCTGAGGATGGACATTTGGGAACGCTCCTCAGAATATGAAGGAGGAAATATCCAGGTAAAATTTTACCTGAATTTTATCTTCAGTTAAGCCTCTCCTTTCATTGAGCAGTTTTCTAACCCCGTTTATGTTTAGCGTGTCAAGAGACATGCAGGAGTGCTTTGAGGCTTACGGTGAAAAAGGAAATATGTTCAGACCGAAACTGGAGAGAAGTTTTCCGAGGAACTGCTTTGCAACGTGTGCATTCCACTCACAGTGTTATACCTATCTTCTCATACAGCATCAGGGAAACCCTTTTGGAGAAATAGGTACGAAGGGATATTGGGGAGAATATTGACACCTATGATGAAAAGGGAAGTAGCTTCAGGCAAAAATTGGAAAGAAGTTTTCTGTGAAACTGCTTGGTGATATGTGTATTCATGTCACATAGTTAAAGCTTTCTTTACATTGCACAGCTTGGAAAATCTGTCACGGACAGATCCACGAAGGGACATTTGGGAGCACATTCATGACTATGGTGAAAAAGGAAATATATTCAGATAACAACTGGAAAGAAGCTTTCTGCGAATCTACTTTTTGCTATGTTTATTCATCTCACGTAGATAAATCTTTCTTTACATTATGCAGCTTGGAAACTCGGTCATGGACAGATCCGTGAAGGGCATTCTGGGTCACATTCAGGACTATAGTGCAAAGGGAAATATCTTCAGATAAAAACCAGAAGAATGCTTTCTGTGAAACTGCTCTGTGTTGTGTGAATTCCACTCCACAGTAAGCTTCTATTTGCATTGAGCCGTATTCTAACACTGCTTATGTTTAGCATGTGAATGGATTTTCAGGAGCGCTTTGAGGCTTACGGTGAAAAAGGAAATATGTTCAGATAGAAACTGGAGAGAAGCTTTCTGAGGAACTGCTTTGTGACATGTGCATTCCACTTACACTGTTATACCTCTCTTCACATACAGCATCAGGGAAACCCCTTTGGAGAAATATTTACCAAGGGATATCCGGGAGCATATTGATACCTATTGTGAAAAGGGAAATAGCCTCAGATAAAAACAGGAAAGAAGCATTCTGTGAAACTGCTCTATGATATATGTATTCATCTCACATAAATAAAGCTTCCTTTACAGTATGCAGCTTGGAAACTCTGACATGGAAGGATCTGTGAAGGTACATTTGGGAGCACATTCACGACTATGGTGAAAAAGGAAATATTTTCAGATGAAAACTGGAAAGAAGGTTTCTGTGAATCTGCTTTTTGCTGTGTTTATTCATCTCACATAGATAAAGCTTTCCTTACATTATGCTGCTTGGTAACTCTGTCATGGACGGATCCCCGAAGGGACATTTGGGAGCACATTTAGGACTCTGATGAAAATGGAAATATCTTCAGATAAAAACTGGAGAGAAGCTTTCTGAGAAACTCGATGGTGATGTGTGCCTTCCACTCAGGGAGTTATATCTCTTTTCTTATAAGGGAGTGCTTGAACACTGTTCCTGTGGGGAAAAAAAAAAAGTGGTATTTCAGACCACATGAAAGACTATGGCAAAAAGTGAAATATCCTCAAATAAAACTCAAAAAGAAGCGTCCCAAGAAACTGCTGTCTGACATGTGCATTCATTTCAGAGAGTTAAAGTTTACTCTACGTTTCCCAGTTTGGAAAGTCTGTCTTTGAATAATCTGAGAAGGGATATGAAGTGGTGCCCGGAGGCTTGTGGTGAGCAAGGAAACGTCTTAAGATAAAACATGGAGAGAAGCATTCTGAGCAACTGCTTTGTGATGTGTGCATTCGTCTCATATAGTTAAACCATTCTTTGGATTCAGCAGTTTGAAATCGTTTTTGTGGAATCTGAGGAAGGATATTTGGGAACACTTCTGAGAATATGGAGAAAAATATATCCTCAGGAAAATCCAGAAGGAAGCTTTCTTTGAAACTACTCTGTGTCGTCTTAATTTCTCTCTCTCACTTAAGCCTTTCCTTTCATTGAGCAGTTTTCTAATCCCGTTTATGTTTAGCGTGTGAAGGGATATTCCAGAGTGCTTTGAGGCTTCCGGTGAAAAAGGAAATATGTTCAGACCGGAACTAGAGAGAAGCTCCCTGAGGAACTGCTTTGTGACGTGTGCATTCCACTCAGTGTTATACCTCTCTTCTCAAACAGCATCGAGGAAACCCTTTTGGAGACAAAGTTGCCAAGTAATATTTGGGAGCATGTTGATGCCCACTGTGAAAAGGGAAATAGATTCAGACAAAAACTGGAAAGAAGCATTCTAGGAAACTGCTCTGTGATATGTGTATTCATATCACATAGATAAAGCTTTCTTTACATTACGCAGCTTGGAAACTCTGTCATGGATGGATCCATGAAGGGACATTTGGGATCACGTTCAGGAATACGGTGAAAAAGAAAATATCCTCAGATAAAAAGGAAAGAAGCTTACTGTGAATCTTCTTTTTTGGTATGTTATTCATCTCACATAGATAAAGCTTTCTTTACATTGCGCAGCTTGGAAACTCAGTCATGGATGGATCCGGGAAGGGATATTTGAGATCACATTCAGGTCTATGGTGAAAAAGGAAATATCGTCAGTTAAAAACTGTAGAGAAGATTTCTGAGAAACTGCTTTTTGATGTGCACATTCCACTCAGGGAGTTATACCTTTTTCCTCATAAGGCACAGTTTGAATACTGTTCCTGTAAAACTAAAAAAGTGATATTCAGAACACATTGAAGATTATGGCGAAAAGTGAACTGTCGTCAAATAAAACTCAGAAAGAAGCATTCCAAGAAATTGCTCTCTGACATGTCCATTCATTTCACAGAGTTATAGCTTACTCTATATTTCCCATTTTGGAAATCTGTCTTTGAAGATTCTGCGAAGTTTATTAAGTGGCAAACCGGAGGCTTGTGGCGAGCAAGGCAATGTCCGTTGAAAATTGTGAGAAGTTTTCTGAGCAACTACTTTGTGATGTTTCTATTCATGTCATAGAGTTAAATCATTCTTTGGATTGAGCAGTTTGAAATCACTGTTTCTGTGGAATCTGAGAAAGGACATTTGGGAACGCTCTTTAGAATATCCTGAAAAAGAAATAACCTCAGATAGAAACCAGAAGGAAGCTTTCTGTGAAACTGCTGTGTGTCTCGTGATTTCCACTCACACAGTTAAGCTTCTCTTTTCATTGAGCAGTATTGTAACACTGTTTTTGTTTAGTCTGTGAAAGGATATTCAGGAGCACTTTGAGGTTTATGGTGAAAAAGGAAATAATCTCAGAGAGAAACTAGAGAGAAGCTTTTCGAGGAGCTACTTTGTGACGTGTGCATTTCACTCACAGAATTATACCTTTCTTCTCATAGAGGATTGGGGAATCCCTTTTGGAGAAGTAGCCACCAATGGACATTCATAAGTATAGGGATGGCTATCGTGAAAAAGGTAATATCCTCAGACAAAAACTGGAAAAAATATTTCTTTGAAACTGCTTAGTGATAGATATGTTTATTCAACTCACATATATAAAATTTCCCTTATATTACGCAGTTTGGAAAATCCATCAGGGACGGATCCACGAAGAGTCGTTCAGTAGCATATTCAGGCCTGTGGTGAAAAAGGAGATATCTTCAGATAAAAACTGGATAGAAGCTTTCTGACAAACTGCTTTGTGATGTGTGCATTCCACTCAGGGAGTTATACCTTTTTTCTCATAAGGCAGTGTTTGAACACTGTTCCTGTAAAACCGAAAATGTAATATTTCAGAACACATGGAAGACTACGGTGAAAAGTGAAATATCCTGAAATAAAACCCAGAAGGAGCATTCCAAGAAACTGTTCCCTGATATGTGCATTCATTTCAGAGGGTTAAAGCTTACTCTAAATTTCCTATGTTGGGATGTCTGTCTTTGAGGATTCTGCAAAGGGATATTAAGTGGCCATTAGAGGCCTGTGGCAGGCAAGGAAATGCCTTCTGTTGAAAACTGGAGAGAAGCTTTCTGAGCAATGGCTTTGTGATGTGTGTATTCATCTCATAGACTTAAATCATTTTTTGTATTAAGCAGTTTTAAATCACTCTTTTTGTGGAACCTGAGAAACGACATTTGGGAATGCTCTTAAGAATGTGCTGAAAAATAAATACCATCCTATAAAAACCAGAAGGAAGCTTTCTGTGAAACTACTCTGTGTCATGTGAATTCCACTCACACAGTTAAGTTTCTGTTTTCATTGAGCAATATTCTAACACTGTTTTAGTTTAGTCAGCTAAGGGATACCCGGGAGTGCTTTGAGGCTTATGGTGAAAATGGAAATATCTTCAGATAGAAATTGGAGAGAAGATTAACGAGAAGCTGCTTTGTGACGTGTGTGAACCACTCACAGAGTTACAATTTTCTTCTCATAGAGGATTGGGGAATTCCTTTAGGAGAAAAAGTTACCAGGGAGCACTCAGGAATATAGGGACAGCTATGGTGAAAAAGGAAATATCCTCAGACAAAAACTGGAAAGAAGCTTTCTGTGAAACTGTTTTGTGATAGATATGTTTATCCATCTCACATAGATAAAGTTTTCTTTCTATTACGCAGTTTTCAAATGCCGTCATGGACGGATTCGGGAAGGGCCTTTGGGGGCACATTTAGGTCTAGGGTGAAACAGGAAATATCTTCAGATAAAAACTGGTGAGAAGCTTCCAGAGAAAGTACTTTGTGATGTGTGCATTGCACTCAGGGAATTATGCCTCTCTTCTCATAAGGCAGTGTTTGAGCACTGTTCCTGTAAAACCTAAAAAGGGATATTTCGGAGCGCATTGAAGACTATCACAAAAAGGGAAATATCCTCAAATAAAACCCAGAAAGAATCGTTAAAAGTAACTGCTCTCTGATATGTGCGTTCATTTCAGAGAGTTAAAGTTTACTATACATTGCCCAGTTTGGAAACTCTATCTTTAAGGAATCTGGGAAGGGATATTAAGTGGTGTCTGGAGGCCTGTGGGGAGCAAAGAAATGCCTACCATTGAAAACTGCAGAACAACTTTCTGAGCAACTGCTTCATGTGATGGGTATTCATCTCATAAAGGTAAATCATTCTTTGGAATGAGCAGTTTGAAATAACTGTTTCTGTGGAATCTGAGGAAGGACATTTGGGAATGCTCTTTAGAATATGGAGAAAGAAATATCCTCAGGTAAAAACCAGAAGGAAGATTTCTATGAAAGTGCTATGTGTAGTTTGAATTCCTCTTGCTCAGTTAAGCTTTTCTTTTCATTGAGCAGTTTTCTAACGCTGTTTATGTTTAGCATGCAATGGAATATTCTGGAGTGCTTTGAGGGTTACGGTAAAAAAGGAAATATGTTCAGATAAAAAATGGGGAGAAGTTTTTCGAGGAACTGCTTTGTGACGTGTGCATTCCACTCATTGTGTTATACCTCTCTTCTCATACAGCATCGGGGAAACACTTTTGAACAACAGGTACCAAGCGATATTCGGGAGCATATTGACGCCTATGGTGAAAAGGGAAATATCCTCAGACAGAAACTGGAAAGAATCTTTCTGTGAAACTGCTCTGTGCCATGTGTATTCATTTCCCATAGATAAAAATTTCTTTACATTACACAGCTTGGAAACTCTGTCATGGTCGGATCTGCAAAGCGACATTCAGGAGCACATTCAGGACTATGCTAAAAATAGTAATATCTTCAGATAAAAACAGGAAAGAAGCTTTCTGTGAATCTGCTTTTTGCTATGTTTATTCATCTCACATGGATAAAGCTTTCTTTACATTACACAGCTTAGAAACTCTATCATGGATGGATCCACGAAGGGATATTAGGGATCACATTCGAGCCTATGGTGAAAAAGGAAATATCATCAGATAAAAACTGGAGAGAAGTATTCTGAGAAACAGTTTGATGATGTGTGCATTCCACTGGGGGAGTTATACCTTTTTTCTCATAAGGCTCTCTTTGGACACTGTTCCTGTAAAATTACAAAAGGGATATTCAGAACACATTGAAGACTATGGGGAGAAGTGAAATGTCGTCCAGTAAAACCCGGAAAGAAATATTCCAAAAAACTGCTCTCTGACATGTCCATTCATTTCACAGAGTTAAACCTTACTCTATATTTCCCAGTTTGGAAAGTCTGTCTGCGAGGATTCTGCGAAGGGATATTAAGTGGCAAAGGGAGGCTTGTGGCAAGCAAGGAAATGTGTTAGGTTGAAAATTGCAGAGAAGCTTTCAGAGCAACTCTTTTGTGATGTGTGTATTCATCTCATAGAGTTAAATCATTCTTTTGATTGAGCAGTTTGAAATCACTGTTTCTGTGGAATCTGAGAAAGGACATTTGTTAATGCTCTTTAGAATATACTGAAAAAGAAATTACCTCAGATAGAAACCAGAAGGAAGCTTTCTGTGAAACTGCTCTGTGTTGCATGAATTCCGGTCACACTGTTAAGCTACACTTTTCATTGAGCAGTATTCTACCACTGTTTTTGTTTAGCCTGCGAAGGGATATTCGGGAGCGCTTTGAGGCTTACATTGAAAAAGAGAATATCTTCAGATAGAAACTGGAGAGAAGCTTTCGGGGGAGCTGCCTTGTGACATGTGCATTCCACTCACAGAGTTATACTTTTCTTTTCATAGAGGATTGGAGAATCCCTTTTGGAGAAAAAGCTCCCAGAGGACCTTCGGGAGTATATGGATGGCTATGGTGAAAAAGAAAATATCCTCAGACAAAAACTGGAAAGAAGATTTCTGTGAAACTGCTTTGTGATAGATATGTTTATTCATCTCACATAGATAAAACTTCTCTTATATTATGCACTTTGGAAACTCCGTCATGGACAGATCTGCAAAGGGAAATTTGGGAGCACATTCAGGCATATGGTGAAGAAGCAGATATCTTCAGGTAAATACTGGATAGAAGCTTTCTGAGAAACTGCTTTGTGATGTGTGCATTCCACTCAGGGAGTTATACCTCTTTTCTCCTAAGGCAGTGTTTGAAAACTGTTCCTGTAAAACCGAAAAAGTTATATTTCAGAGGGCATTGAAGACTAGGGCGAAAAGTGAAATATCCTCAAATAAAACCCAGAAAGAAGCGTTCCAAGAAACTGCTCTCTGGTATGTGCACTAATTCCACAGTGTTAAAGCTTACTTTACATTGCTCAGTTTGGAAATTCTGTCTTTGAGGAATCTGTGAAGGGATATTTAGTGGTGCCAGGAGGCGTGTGTTGAGCAAGGAAACGTCTTCTGATGAAAACTAGAGACAAGCTTTCTGAGCAACTGCTTTGTGATGTGTGTATTCGTCTCATAGAGTTAAACCATTCTTTGGATTGAGCAGTTTGAAATTTCTGTTTTTCTGGAATCTGAGGAAAGATATTTGGGAACGCTCCATAGAATATGAGGAAAGAAATATACTCAGGTAAAATCCAGAAGGAAACTTTCTGTGAAACTGTTCTGTGTCATTTTAATTCCTCTCACTCACTTAAGCCTCTCTATCCATTGAGCAGCTTTCTAACCCTGTTTATGTTTAGCATGTGTAGGAATATTCAGGAGCGCTTTGAGGCTTATGGTGAAAAAGGAAATATGTTCAGATAGAAACTGGAAAGAAGCTTTCCGAGAAACTGCTTTGTGACGTGTGCATTCCACTCAGAGTGTTATACTTCTGTTCTCATACAGCATCGGGAAACCTCTTTGGAGAAAAAGGTACGAGTGGTATTCAGGAGCATGTTGATGCCTATGGTGAAAAGACAAATAGCCTCAAACAGAAACTGGAAATAAACTTTTTGTGAAACTTCTTGGTGATATGTGTATTCATGTCACATAGTTAAAGCTTTCTTTACATTACACAGCTTGGAAACTCCGTCATGGACAGATCCGTGAAAGGACATTCGGGAGCATATTCAGGACTATTGTGAAAAAGGAAATATCTTCAGATAAAAACTGGAAAGAAGATTTCTGTGAATCTTCCTTTGCTATGTTTATTCATCTCACATAGATAAAGCTTTCTTTATATTTAGCAGCTTGGAAACTCTGTCAAGGATGGATCCGTGAAGGGATATTCGGGATCACATTGGGGCCTATGGTGAAAAAGGAAACATCATCAGATAAAAACTGGAGAGCTTTCTGAGAAACTGCTTGGTGATGTGTGCATTCCACTCAGGGAGTTATACCCTTTTGTCATATGGCACTGTTTGAACACTGCTCCTGTAAAACTAATAAAGTGACATTTTGAGCACAATGAATAATATGGCAAAAAGTGAAATGTCGTTCAATAAAATCCAGAAAGAAGCATTCCAAGAAACTGTTCTCTGATATGTGCATTCATTTCACAGAGTGAAAGCTTACTCTACATTGCCCAGTTTCGAAAGTCTGCCTTTGAGGATTCTGCGAAGGGATATTAAGTCACAACTGGAGGCCTGCGACGAGCATGGAAATGTCTTCCACTGAAAATTGGACAGAAGCTGAGCAACTCTTTTGTGTTGTTTGTATTCATCTCATAGAGTTAAATCAAACCTTGGATTGAGCAGTTTGAAATCACTATTTCTGTGGAATCTGAGAAAGGACATTTGGGAATGCTCTTTAGAATATCCTGAAAAAGAAATAACCTCAGAGAGTAACCAGAAGGAAGCTTTCTGTGAAACTGCTCTGGTGTTGTGTGAATTCTGCTCGAACAGTTAAGCTACACTTTTCATTGAGCAGTATTCTACCACTGTTTTTGTTTAATCTGTGAAGTGATATTCGGCAGCGATTTGAAGCTTACAGTGAAAAAGGGAATATCTTCAGATAGAAACTGAAGAGAAGCTTTCCAAGGAGCTGCTTTGTGAAGTGTGCATTCCTCTCACAGAGTTACACTTTTCTTCTCATAGAGGATTGGGGGATCCCTTTTGGAAAAAAAGCTACCAGGGGACCTATGGGTGTATATGGAGGGATATGTTGAAAAAGGAAATATCCTCATACAAAAACTCGAAAGAAGCTTTCTGTGAAACTGCTTTGTGATAATTCATCACACATAGATAAACTTTCTTTCTATTATGCAGTTTGGAAACGCCATCATGGAGAGATTCACGAAGGGACATTCGGGAGCATATTCAGGTCTATGGTAAAAAAGGAAATATCTTCAGATAAAAACTGGAGAGAAGCATTCAGAGAAACCGCTTTGTGATGTGTGCATTCCACACAGGGAGTTATACCTGTTTTCTCATAAGACAGTGTTTGAAAACTGTTCCTGTAAAACCGAAAAAGTGATATTTCAGAGAGCATTGAAGACTATGACGAAAAGTGAAATATCCTAAAATATAACCCAGAAAGAAGTGTTCCCAGAAACTACTCTCTGATATGTGCACTAATTCCACAGTGTTAAGCTTACTCTACGTTGCCCAGTTTCAAAACTCTGTTTTTGAGGAATCTGTGAAGGGATATTAAGTTGCGCCCAGAGGCTTGTGGTGAGCAAGGAAACGACTTCTGATGAAAACTGGAGAGAAACTTTCTGAGCAACTCCTTTGTGATGTGTGTATTCATCTCATAGAGTTAAACCATTCTTTGGATTCAGCAGTTTGAAGTCACTGTTTCTGTGGAATCTGAGGAAGGACATTTGGGAACGCTCATTAGAATATGGAGAATGAAATATCCTCAGGTAAAATCCAGAAGGAAGCTTCTGTGAAACTGTTGCATGTCGTCTTAATTCCTCTTGTTCAGTTAAGTCTCTCTTTTCATTGAGCAGTTTTTTAATGCTGTTTAAGTTTAGAGTGTGAAGGATTATTCAGGAGCGCTTTGAGGCTTATGGTGAAAAAGGAAACATGTTCAGTCTGAAACTGGAGAGAAGCTTTCAAAGGAACTGCTTTGTAACATGTGCATTCCACTCACAATGTTATACCTCTCTTCTCATATAGCGTCAGGGAAACCCTTTTGTAGAAAAAGGTACCAAGTGATATTCTGGAGCATGTTGATCCCTGTGGTGAAAAGGGATACAGCCTCAGCCAAAAACTGGAAAGAACTTTCTATGAAACTGCTGTGTGATATGTGTATTCATCTCACATAGATAAAGCTTTCTTTACACTACGCAGCCTGGAAACTGTGTAATGGATGGATCCACGAAGGGACATTCGGGATCACGTTCAGAACTGTGGTGAAAAAGGAAATATCTTCAGATCAAAACTGGAAAGATGCTTTCTCTGAATCCGCTTTTTGTTATGTTTATTCATCTCACATAGATAAAGCTTTTGTTACATTATGCAGCTTGGAAACTCCGTCATGGAAGTATCCGCAAAGGGATATTTGGAATCACATTTGGGCCTATGGTGAAAAAGGAAATACCGTCAGATAAAAATTGGAGGGAAGTTTTCTGAGAAACTGCTTGGTGATGTGTGTATTCCACTCTGGGAGATTTACCTTTCTACTCATAAGGCATGGTTTGAACACTGTTCTTGTAAAACTAAAAAAGCAATATTCGGAGCATATTGAAGACCATGGTGAAAAGTGAAATGTCATCGAATAAAACCCAGAAAGAAGCATTCCAAGAAACTGCTCTCTGACATGTGAATTCACTTCAGAGAGTTAAAGCTTACTCTACATTTCCCAATTTGGAAAGTTTGTCTTTGAGGATTCTGCGAAGGGATATTAAGTGGTGACTGGAGGCCTGTGTCGAGCAAGGAAATGTCTTCCGTTGAAAACTGAAGAGAAACTTTCTGAGCAACTGTTTGTGATGTGTGTATTCATCTCATAGAGTTAAGTCATTCCTGGGGTTGAACAGTTGGAAATCACTCTTTCAGTGGAACCTGAGAAAGGATATTTGGGAACGCTCTTAAGAATATGCTGAAAAAGAAAGGCCCCCTGATAAAAACCAGAAGGAAGCTTTGTGTGAAACTTCTCTGTGTCATGTGAATTCCACTCACACAATTACGCTTCAGATTTCATTGAGCAGTATTCTACCACTGTATTGTTTAGTCAGCTAAGGGATACTAGGGAGTGCTTTGAGGCTTATGCTGAAAACGGAAATATCTTCAGATAGAAACTGGAGAGAAGCTTTCCGAGGAGCTGCTTTGTGACGTGTGCATTACACTCAAAGAGTTATACTTTTCTTCTCATAGAGGATTGGAGAATCCCTTTTGGAGAAAAAGCTACCAGGGGACATTCAGGAGTATATGGACGGCTTTGTAGAAAAAGAAAATATCCTTAGACAAAAATTGAAAGAGTATTTCTGTGAAACTGCTTTGTGATAGATATGTTTATTCATCACACATAGGTAAACCTTTCCTTATATTATGCAGTTTGGAAACTCCGTCATGGATGGATCCGTGAAGGGACATTTGGGAGCACATTCAGGCCTATGGTGAAAAAGGAGTTATCTTCAGATAAAAAATGGATAGAAGCTTTCTGAGAAACTGCTTTGTAATGTGTGGATTCCACTCAGTGAGTTTTACCTCTTTCCTCATGAGGCAGTGTTTGAACACTGTTCCTGTAAAACCGAAAAAGTAATATTTTGGAGCACATGGAAGACTATTGTGAAAAGTGAAATATCCTGAAATAAAACTCAGAAAGAAGCATTCCAAGAAATGTGTGCATTCTGACATGTGCATTCATTTCAGAGAGATAAAGCTACTCTACATTTCCCAATTCTAAAGTCTGTCTTTGAGGATTGTGCAAAGGGATATTAAGTGGCGACTGGAGACCTGTGGCGAGGAAGGAAATGTCTTCCTTTGAAAACTGGAGATAAGCTTTCTGAGCAACTGCTTTATGATGTGTGTATTCGTCTCATATAGGTAAATCATTCTTTGGATTGAGCAATTTGAAATCACTGTTTTTGTGGAGCCTGATGAAGGATATTTGGGAATGCTTCCTAGAATATGGAGAAAGAAATATCCTCAGGTAAAATCCAGAAGAAAGCTTTCTGTGAAACTGCTCTGTGTCATCTAAATTGCTCGCACTCAGTTAATCCTCTCCTTTCATTGAGCAGGTTTCTAACCCCGTTTGTTTGACGTGTGAAGGACATTCGGGAGTGCTTTGAGGCTTACAGTGAAAAAGGAAATATGTTCAGACCGGAACTGGAGAGAAACTTTCCGAGGAACTGTTTGTGATGTGTACATTCCACTCACAGTGTTATACCTCTCTTCTCAAACAGCATCGGGGAAACACTTTTGGAGAAAAAGTTGCCAAGTGATATTTGGGAGCATGTTGATGGCCATAGTGAAAAGGGAAAAAGCCTCCAACAAAAATTGGAAAGAAGCTTTCTAGGAAACTGCTCTGTGATATGTGTATTCATATCACATAGATAAAGCTTTGTTTACATTATGTAGCTTGGAAACTCTGTCGTGGATGGATCCATGAAGGGATATTTGGGATGACGTTTAGGACTATGGTGAAAAAGAAAATATCTTCAGATAAAAAGGAAAGAAGCTTTCTGTGAATCTTCTTTTTTGGTATGTTATTCATCTCACATAGATAAAGCTTTCTTTACATTACGCAGCTTGGAAATTCAGCCATGGTTGGAACCGTGAAGGGATATTTGGGATCACATTCGGGCCTATGGTGAAAAAGGAAATATCATCAGAAACAACTGGACAGAAGGGCAGGCGCGGTGGCTCATGCCTGTAATCCCAGCACTTTGGGAGGCCAAGACGGGCGGATCACGAGGTCAGGAGATAGAGACCTTACTCACTAACATGG
This sequence comes from Miopithecus talapoin, assembly GCA_028551445.1. Lineage (NCBI taxonomy): Eukaryota > Metazoa > Chordata > Mammalia > Primates > Cercopithecidae > Miopithecus > Miopithecus talapoin. Next base: position 93,037,199 of record CM052573.1, read on the forward strand.
TGAAACCCCGTGTCAACTAAAAAATACAAAAAACTAGCCTGGCGAGGTGGCGGGCACCTGTAGTCCCACCTACTCGGTAGGCTGAGGCAGGATAATGGTGTGAACTCGGGAGGCGGAGCTTGTAGTGATCTGAGATCCGGCCACTGCACTCCCGCCTGGGTGGCAGAGCGAGACTCCGTCACAAAAAAAAAACAAAAATAAAAATAAAAACTGGACAGAAGCTTTCTGAGAAACTGGTTGGTGATGTGTACATTCCACTCAGGGAGTTATACTTTTTTCCTCATAAGGAACTGTTTGAACACTGTTCCTGTAAAACTAAAAAAGTGATATTCAGAACACATTGAAGACTATGGCGAAAAGTGAAATGTCATCAAATAAAACCCAGAAAGAAGCATTCCAAGAAATTACTCTCTGACATGTCCATTCATTTCACAGAGTTAAAGCATACTCGATATTTCCCGTTTTGGAAATCTGTCTTAGAGGATTCTGGGTAGAGATATTAAGTGGCAACCGGAGGCTTGTGGTGAGCAAGGAAATGTCTTCCATTGAAAATTGAGAGAAGCTTTCTGAGCAACTATTTTGTGATGCTTGTATTCATGTCATAGAGTTAAATCATTCTTTGGATTGAGCAGTTTGAAATCACTGTTTCTGTGGAATCTGAGAAAGGACATTTGGGAACGCTCTTTAGAATATCCTGAAAAAGAAATAACCTCAGATAGAAACCAGAAGGAAGCTTTCTGTGAAACTGCTGTGTGTCTCGTGATTTCTGCGCACACAGTTAAGCTTCTCTTTTCATTGAGCAGTATTCTAATACTGTTTTTGTTTATTCTGTGAAAGGATATTCGGGAGTGCTTTGAGGTTTATGGTGAAAAAGGAAATATCATCCGATAGAAACTAGAGAGAAGCTTTTCGAGGAGCTACTTTGTGACATGTGCATTCCACTCACAGAATTATACTTTTCTTCTCATAGAGCATTGGGGAATCCGTTTTGGAGAAAAAGCTACCAAGGGACATTCGGGAGTATATGGACGGCTGTAGTGAAAAAGAAAATGCCCTGAGACAAAAACTGGAAAGAAGATTTCTGTGAAACTGCTTAGTGATAGATATGTTTATTCATCTCACATAGATAAAACTTTCCTAATACCTCACAGTTTGGAAACTCTGTCATGGATGGATGCACGAAAGGACATTCTGGAGCACATTAAGGCCTCTGAGAAACTCTTTGGTGATGGTTGTATTCATCTCATAGAGTTAAATCATTCTTTGGATTGAAGAGTTTGTAATCACTGTTTCTGTGGAATCTGAGAAAGGACATTTGGGAACGCTCCATAGAATATCCTGAAAATGAAATAACCTCAGATAGAAACCAGGAGGAAGCTTTCTGTGAAACTGCTCTGTGACGCGTGAATTCCGCTCACACAGTTAAGCTTCGCTTTTCATTGAGCAGTATTCTAACACTGTTTTTGTTTACTCTGCAAAGAGATATTTGGGAGCGCTTTGAGGCTTATACCAAAGGAAATATCTTCAGATAGAAACTGGAAAGACACTTTCTTAGAAGCTGCTTTGTGTTGTGTGCATTCCATTCACAGAATTATACCTTTTTTCTCATAGAGGACTGGGGAATCCCTTTTGGAGAAAATGCTACCAAGGGACATTCAGGAATATAGGGATGGCTATGGTGAAAAAGGAAATAGCCTCAGACAAAAATTGGAAAGAAGATTTCTGTGAAACTGTTTTGTGATAGATACGTTTATTCATCTCACATAGGTAAAACTTCTGTTATATTACGCAGTTTAGAAACCACATCACGGAGAGATCTGCAAAGGGACAATCGGGAGCACATTTAGGCCTATGGTGGAAAAGGAGATATCTTCAGATAAAAACTGGATAGAAACTTTCTGAGAAACTGCTTTGTGGTGTATGCACTTCACTCAGGGAGTTATACCTCTTTTCTCAAAAGGCAGTGTTTGAACACTGTTCCTGTAAAACTGAAAAAGTAATATTTCAGAGCACATGGGAAACTATGGCAAAGGTGAAATATCCTGAAATAAAACCCAGAAAGAAGCATTCCAAGAAACTGCTCTCTCAAATGTCCATTCATTTCAGAGAGTTAAAACTTGCTCTACATTTCCCAGTTTGTAAATTGAGAATTTCCAAATCCAAAAAGGACAGACAGAATCCCAGTCTGTCCTTGAGGATTCTGTGAAGAGATATTAAGTGGCGACCTGAGACCTGTGATGAGCAAGGAAATGTCTTCCATTGAAAACTGGAGAGAAGCCGGGCGCGGTGGCTCAAGCCTGTAATCCCAGCACTTTGGGAGGCCGAGACGGGCGGATCACGAGGTCAGGAGATTGAGACCATCCTGGTTAACACGGTGAAACCCCGTCTCTACTAAAAAATACAAAAAACTAGCTGGGCGAGGTGGCGGGCACCTGTAGTCCCAGCTACTCGGGAGGCTGAGGCAGGAGAATGGCGTAAACCCAGGAGGCGGAGCTTGCAGTGAGCTGAGATCCAGCCACTGCACTCCAGCCTGGGCCACAAAGCGAGACTCCGTCTCAAAAAAAAAAAAAAAAAAAAAAAAAAAAAAAAAAAAAAAAAAAAGAAAACTGGAGAGAATTCTGAGCAACTGTTTTGTGATGTGTGTATTCATCTCATAGAGTTAAATCATTCTTTGGATTGAGCAGTTTGAAATCACTCTTTCTGTGGAAGCTGAGAAAGGACATTTGGGAACGCTCTTAAGAATAAGCTGAATAGAAGTACCCTCCTATAAAAACCAAAAGGAAACTTTCTGTGAAATTGCTCTGTGTCATATGAATGCCACTCACACAGTTACGGTTCGGTTTTCACTGAGCAGTATTCTACCACTGTTTTAGTTTAATCAGCTAAGGGATACTCGGGAGCACTTTGAGGCTTATGGTGAAAACGGAAATATCTTCAGATAGAAACTGGTGAGAAGATTTCCAAGGAGCTGCTTTGTGACGTGTGTGTTCCACTCACAGAGTTATATTTTTCTTCTCATAGAGTACTGGGTAATCCCTTTTGGAGGAAAAGCTAGCAGGGGACCTTCAGGATTATGTGTACATCTTTGGTGAAAAAGGAAATATCCTCAGACAAACGTTGGAAAGAGGACTTCTGTGAAACTGTTTAGTGATAGATATATTTACTCATCTCACATAGGTAAAACTTTGCTTATATTAGGCAGTATAGAAACTCTGTCATGGAAACATTTGCGAAGGGACATTCGGGAGCACTTTCAGGCCTACAGTGAAAAAGGAGATATCTTCAGATAAAAACTGGAGAGATGCTTTCTGGGAAACTGCTTTGTGATGTGTGCATTCCACTCAGGGAGTTTTACCTCTTTCCTCATAAGCCAGTGTTTGAACACTCTTCCTGTAAAACCAAAAAAGTAATATTTTGGAGTGCATGGAAGACTATAGTGAAAAGTGAAATACCTTGAAATAAAACCCCAAAAGAAGCGTTCCATGAAACTGCTTTCTGACGTGTGCATTCATTTCAGAGAGATAAAGCTTTCTCTATATATCCTAGTTGGGAAAGTCTGTCTTTGAGGATTCTGTAAAGGGATATTAACTGGCGACCGGAGGCCTGTGGCGAGCAAGGAAATGTCTTCCGTAGAAAACTGGGGAGAAGTTTTCTGAGCAACTGCTTTGTGATGTGTGTATTCATCTCATAGAGTTAATTCATTCTTTGGATTAAGCAGTTTGAAATCACTCTTTCTGTGGAATCTCAGAAAGGACATTTGGGAACGCTCTTAAGAAAATGTTGGAAAATAAATATCCTCTGATTAAAACCAGAAGGAAGATTTCTGTGAAAATGTTCTGTGTCATGTGAATTCCACTCGCACATTTAAGCTTCTGTTTTCATTGAGAAGTATTCTACCACTGTTTTAGTTTAGTCAGCTAAGGGATACTCGGGAGTGCTTCAAGGATTATGGTGAAAATGGAAATATCTTCAGATAGAAACTGGAGAGAAGATTTCCGAGGAGCAGCTTTGTGATGTGTACATTCCAATCACAGAGTTATACTTTTCTCCTCATAGAGGATTGGGGAATCCCTTTAGGAGAAAAAGTTACCAGGGAACATTCAGGAATATAGGGACAGCTATGGTGAAAAAGGAAATATCCAAACACAAAAACTGGAAAGAAGCTTTCAGTGAATCTGCTTTGTGATAGATATGTTTATTCATCTCACATAGATAAAACTTTCTTTCTATTACCCAGTTCTGAAATGTCATCATGGACAGATTCACGAACGGACATTCAGGAGCACATTCAGGCCTATGTAGAAATAGGAAGTATCTTCAGATAAAAACTGGAGAGAAGAGCAGTGAGTCGGAGCTCTATGGAGGTGGCGGTGGGTACTCGGTGGCGGCTGCAGCAGTGACTCCTCTGAGCTGAGTTTCAGGCCGTCCCCGACTCCTTCCTTCCCCTTCCCTCCCCCTTTTTTTTGTTTTCCGTTCCCCTTTCCCCTCCCTTCCCTATCCCCGATGACCGGATCCTGAGGAGGCAGCTGCGGTGGCAGCTGCTGAGTTCTCGGTGAAGGTATTTCATTTCTCCCATCCCATCCCCTCCCCACCCCATCTATTAATATTATTCTTTTGAAGATTCTTCGTTGTCAAGCCGCCAAAGTGGAGAGTGCGATTGCAGAAGGGGGTGCTTCTCGTTTCAGTGCTTCTTCGGGCGGAGGAGGAAGTAGGGGTGCACCTCAGCACTATCCCAAGACTGCTGGCAACAGCGAGTTCCTGGGGAAAACCCCAGGGCAAAACGCTCAGAAATGGATTCCTGCACGAAGCACTAGACGAGATGACAACTCCGCAGCAAACAACTCCGCAAACGAAAAAGAATGACATGATGCAATCTTCAGGAAAGTAAGAGGCATACTAAATAAGCTTACTCCTGAAAAGTTTGACAAGCTATGCCTTGAGCTCCTCAATGTGGGTGTAGAGTCTAAACTCATCCTTAAAGGGATCATACTGCTGATTGTGGACAAAGCCCTAGAAGAGCCAAAGTATAGCTCACTGTATGCTCAGCTATGTCTGCGATTGGCAGAAGATGCACCAAACTTTGATGGCCCAGCAGCAGAGGGTCAACCAGGACAGAAGCAAAGCACCACATTCAGACGCCTCCTAATTTCCAAATTACAAGATGAATTTGAAAACCGAACTAGAAATGTTGATGTCTATGATAAGCGTGAAAATCCCCTCCTCCCCGAGGAGGAGGAACAGAGAGCCATTGCTAAGATCAAGATGTTGGGAAACATCAAATTCATTGGAGAGCTTGGCAAGCTTGATCTTATTCACGAATCTATCCTTCATAAGTGCATCAAAATACTTTTGGAAAAGAAGAAGAGAGTCCAACTCAAAGATATGGGAGAGGATTTGGAGTGCCTCTGTCAGATAATGAGGACAGTGGGACCTAGATTAGACCATGAACGAGCCAAGTCCTTAATGGATCAGTACTTTGCCCGAATGTGCTCCTTGATGTTAAGTAAGGAATTGCCAGCGAGGATTCGTTTCCTGCTGCAGGATACCGTAGAGTTGCGAGAACACCATTGGGTTCCTCGCAAGGCTTTTCTTGACAATGGACCAAAGACGATCAATCAAATCCGTCAAGATTCAGTAAAAGATCTAGGGGTATTTATTCCTGCTCCTATGGCTCAAGGGATGAGAAGTGACTTCTTTCTGGAGGGACCGTTCATGCCACCCAGGATGAAAATAGATAGGGACCCACTTGGAGGACTTGCTGATATGTTTGGACAAATGCCAGGTAGCGGAATTGGTACTGGTCCAGGAGTTATCCAGGATAGATTTTCACCCACCATGGGACGTCATCGTTCAAATCAACTGTTCAATGGCCATGGGGGACACATCATGCCTCCCACACAGTCGCAGTTTGGAGAGATGGGAGGCAAGTTTATGAAAAGCCAGGGGCTAAGCCAGCTCTACCATAACCAGAGTCAGGGACTCTTATCCCAGCTGCAAGGACAGTCGAAGGATATGCCACCTCGGTTTTCTAAGAAAGGACAGCTTAATGCAGATGAGATTAGCCTGAGGCCTGCTCAGTCTTTCCTAATGAATAAAAATCAAGTGCCAAAGCTTCAGCCCCAGATAACTATGATTCCTCCTAGTGCACAACCACCACGCACTCAAACACCACCTCTGGGACAGACACCTCAGCTTGGTCTCAAAACTAATCCACCACTTATCCAGGAAAAGCCTGCCAAGACCAGCAAAAAGCCACCACCATCAAAGGAAGAACTACTTAAACTAACTGAAACTGTTGTGACTGAATATCTAAATAGTGGAAATGCAAATGAGGCTGTCAATGGTGTAAGAGAAATGAGGGCTCCTAAACACTTTCTTCCTGAGATGTTAAGCAAAGTAATCATCCTGTCACTAGATAGAAGCGATGAAGATAAAGAAAAAGCAAGTTCTTTGATCAGTTTACTCAAACAGGAAGGGATAGCCACAAGTGACAACTTCATGCAGGCTTTCCTGAATGTATTGGACCAGTGTCCCAAACTGGAGGTTGACATCCCCTTGGTGAAATCATATTTAGCACAGTTTGCAGCTCGTGCCATCATTTCAGAGCTGGTGAGCATTTCAGAACTAGCTCAACCACTAGAAAGTGGCA
>CM052573.1:93044347-93062234 GCA_028551445.1 Miopithecus talapoin
TTTACTTGCACAAAACTGATCAGTTTTGAGAGATCGTTAATGCCCTTGAAGTGGTTTTTGTGGGTGTGAAACAAATGGTGAGAATTTGAATTGGTCCCTCCTATTATAGTATTGAAATTAAGTCTACTTAATTTATCAAGTCATGTTCATGCCCTGATTTTATATACTTGTATCTATCAATAAACATTGTGATACTTGAAAAAAAAAAAAAAAAACTGGAGAGAAGCTTTCTGAGAACCTGTTTAGTGATGTGTGCTTCCACACAGGGAGTTATATCTTTTTTCTCATAAGGCATTGTTTGAACACTGTTCCTTTAAAACCAAAAAAGTGATATTTCGGAGCACTTTGAAGACTATGGCAAAAAGTGAAATATCCTCAAATAAAACCTAGAAACCTCTTTGATATGTGCATTCATTTCACAGAGTTAAAACTTACTCCACGTTGCCCAGTTTGGAAACTCTGCCTTTGAGGAATCTATGAAGGGATATTAAGTGGCACCCGGTGGCTTGTGGTGAGCAAGGAAAGGTCTTCTAATGAAAACTGGAAAGAAGTTCTCTGAGCAACTGCTTTGTAATGTGTGAATTTGTCTCATAGAGTTAAACCAATCTTTGGATTGAGGAGCTTGAAATCACTGTTTTTGTGGAATCTGAGGAAGGACATTTGGGAAAGCTCCTTAGAATATGGAGAAAGAAATATCCTCAGGTAAAATCCAAAAGAAAGCCTACTGTGAAACTGCTTTGTGTCTTCTTATTTCCTCTCGCTCAGTTAAGCCTCTTTTTTCATTGAGCAGTTTTGTAACCCTGTTAATCTTTAGCGTGTGAAGGGATATTCAGGAGCTCTTTGAGGCTTACAGTGAAAAAGGAAATATGTTCAGACCGAAACTAGAGAGAAGACTTCCAATGAATTACTTTGTGACATGTGCATTCCACTCAGTGTTAAACCTCTATTCTCATACAGCATCGGGGAAACCCTTTTGGAGAAAAAGGTACCAAGTGATATTTGGGAACATGTTGATGCCTATGGTGAAAAGGGAAATAGCCTCAGATAAAAACTGGAAAGAAGCTTTCTATGAAACTGCTCAGTTGTATGTGTATTCATCTCACATAGATAAAGCTTTCTTTACATTACGCAACTTGGAAGCTCTGTCATGGATGGATCCACGAAAAGACATTCACGAACACATTCAGGACTATGGTGAAAAAGGAAATATCTTCAGATAAAAACTGGAAAGAAGCTTTCTGTGAATCTGCTTTTTGCTACGCTTATTCATCTCACATAGATAAAGCTCTCTTTGCATTACAGAGCTTGGAAACACCGTCGTGGATGCATCCACAAAGTGATATTCAGGAACACATTGAGGCCTATGGTGGAAAAGGAGATATCTTCAGATAAAAACTGGATAGAAGCTTTCTGAGAAACTGCTTTGGTTTCGTGCATCCCACTCAGGGAGTTATACATCTTTCCTCATAAGGCAGTCTTTGAACACTGTTCCTGTAAAACTGAGAATGTAATATTTCGAAGTGCATGGAAGACTATAGCGAAAAGTGAAATATCCTGAAATAAAACCTAGAAAGAAGCGTTCCAAGAAACTGCTGTCTGATGTGTGCATTCATTTCAGACAGTTAAAATTTACTCTATATTTCCCGGTTTGGAAAGTCTGTCTTTGAGGATTCTGCGAAGGGATATTAAGTGGTGACAAAAGTCCTGTGGCGAGCAAGGAAATGTCTTCCATTGAAAACTGGAGAAAAGATTTCTGAGCAACTCTTTCATGATGTTTGTTTTCATCTCATAGAGTTAAATCATTCTTTGGATTGAGCAGTTTGAAATAACTGTTTCTGTGACATCTGAGAAAGGACATTTGGGAACGGTCTTTAAAATACCCTGAAAAAAAATAACTTCCAATAGAAACCAAAAGGAGGAGTTCTGTAAAGCTGCTCTGTGTCGCGTGAATTCCACTTGCACAATTAAGCTTCTCCTTTCATTGAACAGTATTCTGACACTGTTTTTGTTTAGTCTGTGAAGGGATATTCAGGAATGCTTTGAGGCTTATGGTGAATAAGGAAGTACATTCAGATAGAAACTGGAGAGAAGCTTTCCGAGGAGTTGCTTCATGACGTGTGTATTCCACTCACCGAATTATACCTTTCTTCTCATAGAGGATTGGGGGAATCCTTGCTTGGAGAAACAGCTACCAAGGGATATTTCAGAGAAAAGGGATGGCTATGGTGAAAAAGGAAACATTGTCAGACAAAAACTGGAAAGAAGCTTTCTGTATCTGCTTTGTAATAGATATGTTTATTCACCTCACATAGATAAAACTTTCTTTCTATTACAAAGTTTTGTATCTCCATCATAGACGGATTCGTAAAGCAACATTTGGGAGCACATTCAGGCATATGCTGAAAAAGGAAATATCTCAACATAAAAACTGGAGAGAAGCTTTCTGAGAAACTGCTTTGTGATGTGTGCATTGCACTCAGGTGGTTATACCTCTTTTCTCATAAGGCAGTGTTTGAATACTGTTGCTGTAAAACTGAAAAAGTAATATTTCAGAGCGCCTGGTAGACAATACCGAAAAGTGAAATATCTCAAAATAAAACCCAGAAAGAAGCATTACAAGAAACAGATCTCTGACATATGCATTAATTTCAGAGAGTTAAAGCTAACTCTACATTTCCCAGTTTGGAAAGTCTGTCCTTGAGGATTTCATGAAGGTATATTAAGTGGTGACCAGAGGCTTGTGGCGAGCAAGGAAATGTCTTTCGTTGAAAACTGGAAAGAAGCTTTCTGAGCAACTGCTTTGTGATGTCTGTATTCATCACATAGAGTTAAATCATTCTTTGGATTGAGCAGTTTGAAATCACTTTTTCTGTCGAACCTGAGAAAGGACATTTGGGAATGCTTGTTAGAATATCCTGAAAAAGAAATAACCTCAGATAGAAACCAGAAGGAAGTTTTCTGTGAAACTGCTCTGTGTCACGTGAATTCCGCTCTCACAGTTAAGCTTCTCTTTTCCTTGAGCAATATTCTAATACTGTTTTTGTTTAGTCTGCAAAGGAATATTTGGGAGTGCTTTGAGGCTCACGATGAAAAAGGAGATATCTTCAAATAAAAAGTGGATAGAAGGTTTCTGAGAAACTGCTTTGTGATGTGCGCATTCCACTCAGGGAGTTATACCTCTTTTCTCATAAGGCAGTATTTGAACACTGTCCCTGTAAAACCGAAAATGTAGAATTTTTGAGTGCATGGAAGACTATAACGAAAGGTGAAATATCCTGAAGTAAAACCCAGAAAGAAGCATTCCAAAAAACTGCTCTTTGACATGTGCATTCATTTCAGAGAGTTAAAGCTTACTCTACATTTCCCAGTTTTTAAAGTCTGTCCTTGAGGACTCTGCAAAGGGATATTAAGTGGTGACCGGAGGCCTGTGGCGAGAAAGGAAATGTCTTTCATTGAACACTGGAAAAAAGCTTTCTGAGCAACTGCCTTGTTATGTGTGTATTCATCTCATAGAGTTAAATCATTCTTTGGGTGGAACAGTTTGAAATCATTCTTTCTGTGGAACCTGAGAAAGGACATTTGGGAACGCTCTTAAGAATATGCTGAAAAAGAAATACTCACCAATAAAAACCAGACGGAACCTTTGTGAATCTGCTCTGTGTCATGTGAATTCCACTCACACAGTTAAGCTTCTGCTTTCATTGAGCAGTATTCTAATACTGTTTTAGTTTAATCAGCTAAGGGATGCTCGGGAGGGCTTTGAGGCTTATGGTGAAAACGGAAATATCTTTAGAAGGAAACTTGAGAGAAGATTTTGTGGAGCTGCTTTGTGATGTGTACATTCCACTCACAGAGTTATACTTATCTTCTCATAGAGGATTGGGGAATCCCTTTTGGAGAAAATGCCACCAGGGGGCATTCAGGAGTATATGGACGGCTATGGAAAAAAAGGAAGTATCCTGAAACAAAAAATAGAAAAACTATTTCTGTGAAACTGCTTTGTGATAGATATGTTCATTCATCTCACATAGATAAAATTTTCTTTCTTTTACGAAATTTTGAAACACCGTCATGGACGGATTCACAAAGTGTCATTCAGGAGCACATTCAGGCTTATGGTGAAATAGGAAATATCTTCTGATGAAAACTGGAGAGATGCTTTCTGAGAAACTGTATGTGATGTGTGCATTCCACTCAGGGAGTTATACCTCTTTTCTCATAAGGCAGTCTTTGAACACTGTTCCTGCAAAACTGAAAATGTGACATTTCAGAGTGCATTGAAGACTATGGAGAAAAGTGAAATATCTTCAAATAAAACACAGAGAGAAGTGTTCCAAGAAACTGCTCTTTGATATGTGCATTCACTTCACAGAGTTAAAGCTTACTCTACGTTGCCCAGTTTGGAAACTCTGTCTTTGAGGAATCTGTGAAGGCATATTAAGTGGCGCCTGCAAGCTTGTGATGAGCAAGGAAACGTCTTCCGATGAAAACCGGAGAGAAGCTTTGTGAGCACCTGCTTTGTGATGTTTGTATTTGTCTCATAGAGTTAAACCATTCTTTGGACTCAGTAGTTTGAAATCACTGTTTCTGTGGAATCTGAGAGAGGACATTTGGGAATGCTGTTTAGAGTATCTTGAAAAAGAAACAACCTCAGATAGAAACCAGAAGGAAGTTTTCTGTGAAATTGTTCTCTGTTGCTTGAATTACGTTCCCACAGTTAAGTTTCTCTTTTCATTGAGCAGTATTCTAACACTGTTTTTGTTTATTCTGTGAAGGGATATTCGGGAGGGCTTTGAGGATTATGGCAGAAAAAGAAATATCTTCAGGCAAAAACTGGAGAGAAGCTTTCCGAGGAGCTGCTTTGTGACGCGTGCATACCACTCACAGAATTATACCTTTCTTCTCAAAGAGGAATGAGGAATAACTTTTGGAGAAAAAGGTACCAGGGGACATTCAGTAGCATATGGACAGCTATGGTGAAAAAGGAAATATCCTCAAACAAAAACTGAAAAGAGGATTTCTGTGAAACTGCTTTGTGTTAGATAATTTTTTATATCTCACATAGATAAAACTTTCCTTATATTATGCATTTTGGAAACTCCATAATGGACGGATTCATGAAGGGACATTGGGGAGCACATTCAAGCCTATGGTGAAAAAGGAGTTATCTTCAGATTAAAACTAGATAGAAGCTTTCTGAGAAACTGGTTTTTGATGTGTGTATTCCACTCAGGGATTCATACCTCTTCTCTCATAAGGCAGTGTTTGAACACTGTTTCTGTAAAACCAAAAAAATAATATTTCGGAGTGCATGGAAGACTATGGTGAAAAGTAAAATATACTGAAATAAAACCCAGAAAGAAGCGTTCCACGAAACTGCTCTCTGTCATGTGCATTCATTTCAGTGAGTCAAAGCTTACTCTACATTTCCCAGTTTGGAAAGTCTGTCTTTGAGTATTCTGTGAAGGGATATTAAGTGGTGACCTGAGACCTGTAGCAAGGAAATGTCTTCCGCTGAAAACTGGAGAGAAACTTTCTGAGCAACTGCTTTGTGATGTGTGTATTCATCTCATAGAGTTAAATCATTCTTTGGATTGAGCAGTTTAAAACCACTCTTTCTGTGGAACCTGAGAAAGGACATTTGGGAACCCTGTTAAGAATGTCTTGAAAAAGAAATACCCTCCGATAAAAACCAGAAGGAATCTTTCTGTGAAACTGCTCTGTGTCATGTGAATTTCACTCTCACAGTTAAGCTTCTATTTTCATTGAGCAGTATTCTACCACTGTTTTAGTTTAGTCAGCTAAGGGATACTCGGGAGTGCTTTGATGCTTATATTGAAAACGGAAATATCTTCAGCTAGAAACTGGAGAGAAGCTTTCCAAAGAGCTGCTTTGTGACATGTGCATTCCACTCACAGAGTTATACTTCACTTCTCATAGAGGATTGGAGAATCTCTTTTGGAGAAAATTCTACCAGGCGACATTCATGAGTATGTGGACGTCTATGGTGAAAAAGGAAATATCGTCAGACAAAAACTGAAAAGAAGATTTCTGTGAAACTACTCTGTGATAGATATGTTTATTCAACTCACATAGATAAAACTTGCTTTCTATTATGCAGTTTTGAAATGACGTCATGGTTGGATTCACAAAGGGACATGTGGGAGCACACTCAGGCCTATGGTGAAATAGGAAATATCTTCTGATAAAAACTGGAGAGAAGCTTTCTGAGAAACTTCTTTGTGATGTGTGCATTCCACTCAGGGAGTTTTACCTGTTTTCTCATAAAGGAGGGTTTGTACACTGTTCCTGTAAAACTGAAAAAGTAATAGTTCAGAGCACATGGAATACTATGGTGAAAAGTGAACTATCCTAAAATAAAACCCAGAAAGAAGCATTCCAAGAAACTACCCTCCGATATTTGCATTCACTTCACAGAGTTAAAGCTTACTGTATGTTGCCCAGTTTGGAAACTCTCTCTTTGAGGAATCTGTGGAGGGATATTAAGTGGCGCCCACAGGCTTGTGGTGAGCAAGGAAACGTCTTCCAATTGAAACTGGAGAGAAGTTTCTCAGCAACTGCTTTGTGGTGTGTGTATTCATCTCATAGAGTTAAACCATTCTTTGGATTGAGCAGTTTAAAATCACTGTTTTTTTGGAATCTGAGGATGGACATTTGGGAACGCTCCTTAGAGTATGGAGAAGGAAGTATCCTCAGGAAAAATCCAGAAGGAAGCTCGCTGTGAAAATGCTCTGTGTTGTCTTAATTCCTCTCTCTCAGTTAAGCCTCTCTTTTCATTGAGCAGTTTTATAACACTGTTTATGTTTAGAGTGTGAAGGGATATTCGGGAGTGCTTTGAGACTTACGGTGAAAAAGGAAATATTTTCAGACCGAAACTGGAGAGAAGCCTTCTGAGGAACTGCTTTGTGAAGTGTGCATTCCACTCACTGTGTTATACCTCCCTTCTCATACAGCATCAGGGAATCCCTTTTGGAGAAATAGGTACGAAGGGGTATTGGGGAGCATATTGACGCCTATTTTGAAAAGGGAAATAGCCTCAGGCAAAAAACAGAAAGAAGTTTTCTGTGAAACTGCTTGGTGATATGTGTATTCATCTCACATACCTAAAGCTTTCTTTACATTACACAGCTTGGAAACTCTGTCATGGACGGATCCACATAGGGACATTTGGGAGCACATTCAGGAGTATGGTGAAAAAGGAAATATCTTCAGATAAAAACTTGGAAGAAGCTTTCTGTGAATCTGCTTTTTGCTATGTTCATTCAACGCACATTGATAAATCTTTCTTTACATTGCACAGCTTGAAAACTCTGTCATGGACGGATCTGCGAAGGGATATTTGGGAGTACATTCAGGTCTATGTTGAAAATGGAAATATCTTTAGATAAAAACTGGAAAGAAGCTTTCTGAGAAACTGCTCTGTGACGTGTGCATTCATCTCAGGTAGGTGTACCTCTTTTCTAATAAGGTAGTGTTTGAACACAGTTTCTGTAAAACCAAAAAAGTGATACTATGGAGTGCATTGAAGACTATGGCAAAAAGTGAAATATCCTCAAATAAAACCCAGAAAGAAGCGTTCCAAGAAACTACTCTCTAATATGTGCATTCATTACACAGAGTTAAAGTTTACTCTACATTGCCCAGTTTGGAAACTCTGTCTCTGAGAAATCTGCAAAGGGATATTAAGCCGCTCCCGGAGGCCTGTTTTGAGAAAGGAAATGCCTTCAGTTGAAAACTGGAAAGAAGCTTTCTGAACAGTTGCTTTGTGATGTGTGTATTATTATCATAGAGTTAAATCATTCTTCAAATTGAAGAGCTTGAAATCACTGTTTGTATGGAATCTGAGGAAGGACATTTGGGAACACTCCTTAAAATATGGAGAAAGAAGTATCCTCAGATAAAAACCAGAAGGAAGATTTCTGTGAAACTGCTGTGTGTCATGTGAATTCCTCTCACTCAGTTAAGCTTCTCTTTTCATTGACCAGTTTTCTTTCATTGTTCATGTTTAGCATATGAAGGGATATATGGGAGCACTTTGAGGCTAACAGTGAAAAAGGAAATATGTTCAGATAGAAACTGGAGAGAAGCTCTCCATGGAACTGCTTTGTGATGTGTGTATTCCACTCACAGTGTTATACTTCTTTCTCATACAACATCGGGGAAACCGTTCCTGTGATACTGTTCTGTGATATGTGTATTCATCTCACATAGATAAAGCTTTCTCTACATTACATAGCTTGGAAACTCTGTCATGGATGAATTCAAGAAGTGATATTCAGGAGCACATTCAGGACTATGCTGAAAAAGGAAATATCTTCAGATAAAACTGGAAAGAAATTTTCTGTGAATTTGTTTTTTGTTATGTTTTTTCATCTCACAGAGATAAAACTTTATATTACGCAGTTTGGAAAATCTGTCATGGACAGGTTCATGATGGGATATTCAAAAGCGCTCAGGCCTATGGTGAAAAAGGAAATTTCTTCAGAAAAAAAATGGAGAAAAGCTTTTTGAGAAACTATTTTGTGATGTGTGCATTCCACTCAGGGAGTTATACCACTTTTCTCATAAGGCAGTGTTTGAACACTGTTCCTGTAAAACGAAAAAGTGATATTTCGGAGTGCATTGAAGACTCTGGCAAAAAGTGATATATCCTCAAATAAAATCCAGACAGAAGCATTCAAAGAAACTGCTCTAGGATATGTGCATTCATTTCACAGAGGTAAAGTTTACTCTACATTGCCCAGTTTTTAAATTCTGTCTTTCAGTAATCTGTGAAGGAATATTAAGTGTCGACCGGGGGCCTGCAGTGAGCAAGGAAATGTCTTCCGATGAATACTGGAGAGAAGCTTTCTGAGCGACTGCTTTGTGATGGTGTATTCATCTCATAGAGATAAATCATTCTTTGGATTGAGCAGTTTGAAATCTCTGCTTCTGTGGAATCTGAGGCGGGACATTTGGGAACGATCTTTAGAATATGGAGAAAGAAATATCCTCAGATAAAAACCAGAAGGAAGCTTTCTGTGAAACTGCTATGTGTTGTGTGAATTCCTCAAGCTCAGTTAAGCTTGTCATTTCATTGAGCAGTTTTCTAACATTGTTCATGTTTAGTGTACGAAGGGATATAAGGGAGCAATTTGAGGCTTATGGTGAAAAAAAAATGTTCTCTTAGAAACTAGATAGAAGCTTTCCACAGAACTGCATTGTGGCATGTGCAATCCACTCACAGTGTTCTACCTCTGTTCTCGGGGAAACCCTTTCTGTGATACTGTTTTGTGATATGTGTATTCATCTCATATAGATAAAGCTTTCTCTACATTACGCAGCTTGGAAACTCTGTCATGGATGAATCTGTGAAGGGACATTCGGGAGCACATTCAGGACTGTGTTGAAAATGGAAATATCTTCAGTTAAAAACTAGAAAGAATCTTTCTGTAAATCTGCTTTTTGCTATGTTTTTTCATCTCACATAGATAAAAGTTTCTTTATATTATGCAGTTTGGTAACTCCATCATGGATGGATTCGTGAAGGGACATTCCGGAGCACATTCAGGCCAATGGGGAAAAAGGAAATACCTTCAGATAAAAACTGCAAGAAGCTTTCTGAGAAACTGCTTTGTGATGTCTGCATTCCACTCAGGGAGTTATACCTGTTTTCTCATAAGGCAGTGTTTGAACACTGTTCCTTTAAAACCGAAAAAGTGATATTTCCGAGTGCATGGAAGACTGTAGCGAAAAGTGAAATATCCTGAAATTAAATCCAGAAAGAAGCGCTCCAAGAAACTGCTCTGTGACATGTACATTCATTTCAGAGAGTCAAAGTTTACTCTACATTTCCCAGTTTGGAAAGTCTGTCTATGAGGATTCTGCAAAGAGATATTAAGTGGCAAATGGAGGCCTGTGACGAGCAAGGAAATGTCTTCCGTGTAAAATTGGAGAGAAGCTTTCTGAGCAACTCTTTTGCGATGTTTGTATTCACTTCATAGAGATAAATCATTCTTTGGATTGAGTAGTTTGAAATCACTGCTTTTGTGGAATTTGGGAAAGGACATTAGGGAATGCTCCTTAGAATATGGAGAAAGCAATATCCTCAGATAAAATCCAGAAGGAAGCTTTCTGGGAAACCACTCTGTGTCGTCTTAATTCCCCTCGCTCAGTTAAGCCTTTCTTTTCACTGAGCAGTTTTCTAACCCTGGTTATGTTTAGCATGTGAAGGGATATTCGGGAGCGCTCTGAGACTTACAGTGAAACAGGAAATATCTCGAGAAATAAACTGGAGAGAAGCTTTTCAAGGTACTGCTTTGTGACTTATACATTCCACTCATAGAGTTATATCTTTTTTCTCATACAGGATTATGAAATCCCTTTTGGAGAGAAAGCTACCAGGGGACATTCACCATATGGAGGCCTACGGTGAAAAAGGAAGTATTCTCAGGCAAAAACTGAAAGGAAGTTTTCTGTGTAAATGTTTTGTGATAGATATGCTTATGCATCTCACATAGATAAAACTTTCTTTACATTATGCAGCTTGGAAAGTCCTTCATGGATGGATCCGTGAAGGTATATTTGGGAACACTTTTGGGCCTATGGTGATAAAGGAAATATCATCAGATAAAAACTGGATAGAAGCTTTCTGAGAAACTGCTTGTGATGTGTGCATTCCACTCAGGGAGTTGTACCTATTTTCTCATAAGGCACTGTTTGAACACTGTCCCTGTACAACTAAAAGAGTTATATTTGGAGCACACTGAAGACTATGGCGAAAAGTGAAATATCGTCCAATAAAACCCATAAGAAGCATTCCAAGAAACTACTCTCTGACATGTCCATTCATTTCACAGAGTTAAAGCTTACTCTACATTTCCCAGTTTGGAAAGTCTGTCTTTGAGGATTCTGTGAAGGGATATTAAGTGGCGCCCAGAGGCCTGTGGTGAACAAGGAAATGTATTCCATTGAAAATTGGAGAGAAGCATTCTGAGTAAATCTCTTGTGATGATTGTATTTATCTCATAGAGTTACATCATTCTTTGGATTGAGCAGTTTGACTTCACTGTTTCTTTGGAGTCTGAGAAAGGACATTTGGGAACGGTCTTTAAAATATCCTGATTAAGAAATAATCTCAGATAGAAATCAGAAAGAACTCTCTGTGAAACTAGTCTGTGTCAAGTGAATTGCACTCCCACAGCTAAGCTTCTCTTTTCAGTGAGCAGTATTCTAACACTGTTTTGTTCAGTCTGTGAAGGGATATTCGGGAGCGCTTTGAGGCTTATGGTGAAAAAGGAAATATCTTCAGATAGAAACTGGAGAGACGATTTCTGAGGAGCTACTTTGTGACGTGTGTATTCCACTCACAGAATTATACCTTTTTTCTCATAGAAGATTGGGGAATCCATTTTGGAGAAAAATCTACCAGGAGACATTCAGGAGTACAGGGACAGCTATGGTGAAAAAGGAAATATCCTCAGGCAGAAACTGGAAAGAAGCTTTTGTGAAACTCCTTTGTGATAGATATGTTTATTCATCCCACATAGATAAAACTCTTTCTATTATGCAGTTTTGAAATGCCGTCATGGACAGATCCATGAAAGGATATTCGGGAGCACATTCAGGCCTATGGTGAAATAGGAGATATCTTCAATGAAAACTGGAGAGAAGCTTTCTGAGAAACTGGTTTGTGATATGTGCATTCCAATCAGGACGTTATACTTCTTTTCTCATAAGGCAGTGTTTGAACACTGTTCCTGTAAAACCAAAAAAGTTATATTTCGGAGCACATGGAAGACTATCTTGAAAAGTGAAATAAAGTGAAATATCCTGAAATAAAACCCAGAAAGAAGCATTCCAAGAAACTGCTCTAACATGTCCATTCATTTCAGAGAGTTAAAGCTTACTCTACATTTTCCAGCTTAGAAAGTCTGTCTTTGACGATTTTGCGAAGGGATATTAAGTGGCGACGCGAGGCCTCAGGCGAGCATGGAAATGTCTTCCATTGAAAACTGGAGAGAAGGTTTCTGAGCAATTGCTTTTTGATAAGTGCATTTATCTCATAGTGTTAAATCATTCTTTGGATTGAGCACTTTGAAATCAGTCTTTCTGTGGAACCTGAGAAAGGACATTTGGGAATGCTCTTAAGAATATGATGAAAAAGAAATACCCTCCAATAAAAATCAGAAGGAAGCTTTCTGTGAAACTACTCTGTGTCATTTGAATACCACTCACACAGTTAATTTTCTGTTTTCATTTAGCAGTATTCTAATACTGTTTAAGTTTAATCAGCTAAGGGATAATCAGGAGCACTTTGAGCTTATGGTGAAAATGGAAATATATTCAGATGGAAACTGGAGAGATTTCCAAGGAGCTGCTTTGTGATGTCTGTGTTCCACTCACAGAGTTATACTTTTCTTCTCATAGAGGATTGGGGAATCCCTCTTGGAGAAAAAGCCAAATAGGGACCTTCAGGAGTATATGGACGGCTATGGCGAAAAAGGAAATATCCTCAGACAAATACTGGAAAGAAGCTTTCTGTGAAACTCCTTTGTGATAGATATGTTTATTCATCTCACACAGATAAAACTCCCCTTACATTACGCAGTTTGGAAATTCCGTCATGGACGGATCCGCGAAGGGACATTCGGGAGTCCATTCAGGCATACGGTGAAAAAGAGATCTTCAGATAAAAACTGGATAGAAACATTCTGAGAAACTGTTTTTGATGTGTGCATTCCTCTCAGGGAGTTATACTTCTTTCCTCATAAGGCAGTGTTTGAACACTGTTCCTGTAAAACCAAAAAAGCAATATTTTGGAGTGCATTTAAGACTATGGTAAAAAGTGAAATATCCTGAAGTAAAACCCAGAAAGAAGCGTTCCAAGAAAGTGGTCTCTGACATATGCATTCATTTCAGAGAGTTAAAGCTTATTCTACATTACCCAGTTTAGAAAGTCTGTTTTTGAGAAATATGTGAAGGGATATTAAGTGGCGACCAGAGGCGTGTGGCGAACAAGGAAATGTCTTCCGTTGAAAACTGCACAGAAGCTGTCTGAGAAACTGCTTTGTGATGTGTGTATTCATTTCATAGAGTTAAATCATTCTTTGGATTGAGCAGTTTAAAATCACTCTTTCTGTGGTACCTGAGAAAGGACATTTGGGAACGCTCTTAAGAATATGCTGAAAAAGAAATACCCTCCAATAAAAACCAGAAGGAAGCTTTTTGTGAAACTTCTCTGTGTCATATGAATTCTACTCGCACAGTTAAGCTTCTGTTTTCGTTGAGCAGTTTTCTAACACTGTTTTAGCTTAGTTAGCTAAGGGAGAGTCGGGAGCGCTTTGAGGCCTATGGTGAATACAGAAATATTTTCAGATAGAAACTGGAGAGAAGATTTCCGAGAAACTACTTTGTGATATGTGCATTCCACTCACACAGAGTTATACTTTACTTCTCATAGAGGATTGGGGAATCCCTTTTGGAGAAAAAGCTACCAGGGGACATTTGGGAGTATATGGACGGCTATGGTGAAAAAGGAAATATGCTCAGACAAAAACTGGATAGAAGATTTCTGTTAAACTGCTTTGTGATACATATGTTTATTCATTGCACATAAATAAAACTTTCCTTATATTGCGCAGTTTGGAAACTCAGTCATGGACGGATCTGTGAAGGGAAATATGGAAGCACATTCAGTCCTACAGTGAAAAAGGAGATATCTTTAGATAAAAACTGGATAGAAGCTTTCTGACAAAGTGCTTTGTGATGTGTGCATTCTACTCAGGGAGTTATACCTATTTTCTCATAAGACAGTGTTTGAACCCTGTTCCTGTAAAATTGAAAAAGTGATATTTCGGACGTTATTGAACTATGGCGAAAAGTGAAATATTCTCAAATAAAATCCAGAGACAAGCGTTCCAAGATAATGCTCTCTGATATGTGCATTCATTTCACAGAGTAAAGCCTACTCTACATTGCACAGTTTGGAGACTCTGTCTTTGAGAAATCAGTGAAGGGATATTAAGTGATGCCTGGAGGCTTCTGGTGACCAAGGAAACGTCTTCCGATGAAAACTGGAGAGAAGCTTTCTTAGCAATTGCTTTGTGATGTTTGTATTCGTCTCATAGAGTTAAACCATTCTTTCGATTGAGCAGTTTGAAATCCCTGTTTCTGTGGAATCTGAGGAAGGACATTTGGGAATGCTCACTAAAATATGGAGAAAGAAATATCCTCAGGTAAAACCCGGAATGAAGCTTTCTCAGAAACTGCTCTATGTCGTCTCAATTCCTCTCGCTCAGTTAAACCTCTCTTTTCATTGAGCAGTTTTCTAATCCTGTTTATGTTTAGCATGGGAAGGGATATTCAGGAGTGGCTTGAGGCTTACAGTGAAAAAGGAAATATGTTCTGATAGAAACTGGAGGGAATCTTTCTTAGGAGCTGCTTTGTGACGTGTGCATTCCAGTCACAGTGTTATACCTCTCTTCTCATACAGCATTGGGAAAACCTTTTTGGAGAAAAAGATACCAAGGCATATTCAGCGGCATATTGATGCCTATGGTGACAAGGGAAATAGCCTCAGACAAAAACTGGAAAGAAGCATTTTGTGAAACTACTCTGTGATACGTGTATTCATCTCACATAGATAAAGCTTTCTTTACATTACGCAGCTTGGAAACTCTACCATGGAGGGTTCTGAGAAGGGACATTCGGGAGCACATTAAAGACTATGGTGAAAAATGAAATATCCTCAGATAAAAACCGGAGAGAAGCTTTCTGAGAAATGGTTTTGCGATGGTGCATTCTATTAAGGGAGTTATACCACTTTTCTCATAAGGCAGTGTTTGAACACTGTTCCTGTAAAACCAAAAATGTGATATTTCCAAACGCTTTGAAGACTATGGTGAAAAGTGAAATATCCTCCAATAAAACCCATAAAAAAGCTTTCAGAAACTTCTCTCTAATATGTGCATTCATCTCACAGAGTTAAAGCTTACTCTACTTTGCCCAGTTTGGAAACTGTCTTTGAGGAATCCACGAAGGGATATTAAGTGGCGCCCGGAATCCTGTGGTGAGCAGGGAAATATCTTCCATTGAAAACTGGAGAGAAGCTTTCTGAGAAACTGCTTTGTGATGTGTTTAGTCATCTCATAGAGATAAATCATTCTTTGGATGGACTAGTTTGAAATCACTGTTTCTGTGGATCCTGAGAAAGAACATATGGGAACGCTCTTTAGAAAATGCTAAAAAAGAAATACTGTCTGATAAAAACCAGAAGAAAGTTTCTATGAAATGGCTCTGTGTCAAGTGAATTCCACTCACACAGTTCAACTTCTCTTTTCATTGAGCAGTATTCTAACATGTTTTTGTGTAGTGTGCGAAGGGATATTCCAGAGCATTTTAAGGCTGATGGTCAAAATGGAAATATCTTCAGATAAAAACTGGAGAGAAGATTTCTGAGGAGCTACTTTAAGACATGTGCATTCCACTCACAGAGTTATACCTTTCTTCTCATAGAGGATTGGGGAATCCCTTTTGGAGAAGAAGCTACCAAGGGACATTCAGGAGTATATGGATGGCTATGGAGAAAAAGGAAATAATATCAGACAAAAACTGGATAGAAGCTTTCTGTGAAACAGCTTTGTGATAGATATGTTTATTCATCTCACACAGATAAAGCTTTCTTCACATTACACAGCTTGGAAACTCTGTCATGGACGGATCTGTGAAGGGACATTCGGGAACACATTCAGGACTGTGGTGAAAAAGGAAATATCTTCAGATAAATACTGGAAAGAAGCTTTCTGTGAATCTGTTTTTGCTATCTTTTTCGTCTCATATAGATAAAGCTTTCTTTACATTATGCAACTTGGAAACTCCATCATGGAAGAATCCGCGAAGGGACATTCGAGAGCACATTCAGGCCTAAGGTGAAAAAGGAAATATCTTCAGAAAAAATTGGACAGAAGCTTTCTGAGAAACTGCTTTGTGATAGATATGTTTATTCATCTCACATTGATAAAGTTTTCTTTGTATTACACAGTTTGGAAACTCCGTCATGGACGGATACGAGAAGGGAACTTCAGGAGCACATTCAGGCCTACGGTGAAATAGGAAATATCTTCAGATAAAAACTGGAGAAAAGCTTTCTGAGAAACTGTTTGTGATGTGTGCATTCGACTCACGGACTTACACTTCTTTTCTCATAAGGCAGTGTTTGGACACTGTTCCTGTAAAACCGAAAAAGTGGTATTTCGGAATGCATTGAAGACTATGGTGAAATGTGGAATATCCTGAAATAAAACTCAGAAAGAAGTGTTCGAGGAAACTGCTCTCTGTTATGTGCATTCATTTCACAGACTCAAAGGTTACAATACATTTCCCAGTTTCGAAACTCTGTCTTGAGAAATCTGTGAAGGGATATTAAGTGGTGCCCGGAGGCTTGTAGTGAGCAAGGAAATCACTTCCTATGAAAACTGGGGAGAAGCTTTCTGAGCAACTGCTTTGTGATGTGTGTATTCGTCTCACAGAGTTAAACCATTCTTTGGATTGAGTAGTTTGAAATCATTGTTTTTGTGGAATCTGAGGAAGGACATTTGGGAACGCTCCTTAGAATATGGAGAAAAAAATATCCTCAGGTAAAATCCAGAAGAAAGTTTTCTGTGAAACTGCTCTGGGTCGTCTTAATTCCTCTCACTCAGTTAAGCCTCTCTTTCATTGAGCAGTTTTCTAACCCTGTTTATGTCTAGCGTGTGAAAGGATATTCGGGATTGCTTTGAGGCTTATGGTGAAAAAGGAAATACGTTCTGACCGAAACTGGAGAGAAGCTTTCCGACGAACTGCTTTGTGACGAGTGCATTCCACTCACAGTGTTATATCTCTCTTCTCATACAGCATTGGGGAAATACTTTTGGAGAAAAAGATATCAAGTGATATTCGGGAGCATGTTGATGCCTCTGATGGAAAGGGAAATAGCCTCAGACAAAAACTGGAACAAATGCTTTCTATGAAACTGTTCTGTGATATGTGTATTCATTTCACATAGATAAAGCTTTCTTTAAATTACGCAGCTTCGAAACTCTGTCATGGACGGATCCACGAAGGTACATTTGGGAGCACATTCAGGACCATGGTGAAAAAGGAAATACCTTCAGATAAAAAGTGGAAAGAAGCTTTCTGTGAATCTGCTTTTGCCTATGTTTATTACTCTCACATAGATAAAGCTTTCTTTACATTACGCAGCATGGAAATTTGGTCATGAATGGATTTGTGAAGGGCTATTCAAGATCACTTTTGGGTCTATGGTGAAAAAAGGAAATATGGTCAGATGAAAACTGGGGAAAAGCTTTCTGAGAAACTGCTTGGTGATGTGTGCATTCCATTCAGGAAGTTATACCATTCTTCTCTTAAGACACTTTTTGAACACTGTTCCTGTAAAACTGAAAAAGCAATATTTCAGAGTGCATGGAAGACTATGGCGAAAAGTGAAATATCCTGAAAGAAAACCCAGAAAGAATCGTTCCAAGAACCTGCTCTCTGACTAGTGCATTCATTTCAGAGTTACAGCTGACTCGATATTTTCCAGTTTGGAACGTCTCCAAAAGTGATTCCCCAATCCTCTATGAGAAAAAAAAAGGCATAAATCTGTGAGTGGAATGCACACGTCACAAAGCAGTTCCTCAGGAAGCTTCTCTCCAGTTTCTATCCCAACATGTTTCCTTTTTCACTATAAGCCTCAAAGTACTCCCGAATATCCTTTCACAGACCAAACACAGTGTTAGAATACTGCTCCATGAAAAGAGAAGCTTAACTGTGCAAGTGGAATTCACACAACATAGAGCAGTTTCACAGAAAGCTTCCTTCTGCTTTTTATCTGAGGGTATTTCTT
>CM052573.1:93062734-93091756 GCA_028551445.1 Miopithecus talapoin
GATTGAGCAGTTTGAAATCACTGTTTCTGTGGAACCTGAGAAAGGACATTTGGGAATGCTCTTTAGAATATGCTGAACAAGAAATACCCTCAGATAAAAAGCAGAAGGAAGCTTTCTGTGAAACTGCTCTATGTTGTGTGAATTCCACTTGCACAGTTAAGCTTCTCTTTTCATGGAGCAGTATTCTAACACTGTGTTTAGTCTGTGAAGGGATATTCGGGAGTACTTTGAGGCTTATAGTGAAAAAGGAAACATGTTGGGATAGAAACTGGAGAGAAGCTTCCCGAGGAACTGCTTTGTGACGTGTGCATTCCACTCACAGATTTATGCCTTTTTTTCTCATAGAGGATTGGGGAATCACCTTTGGAGAAAAAGCTACCAAGGGACATTTGGGAGTATATGGACGACTGTGGTGGAAAAGTAAGTATCCTCGGACAAAAACTGGAGAGAACCTTTCTGTGAAACTGCTTTGAGATGGATATGTTTATTCATCTCAAAGAGATAAAACTTTCCTCATATTACACAGTTTGGATACTCTCTAATGGACAGATCCGCAAAGAGACATTTTTTAGCACATACAGGCATATGGTGAAAAAGGAAATATCTTCAGATAAAAACTGGAGAGAAGCTTTCTGAGAAACTGCTTTATGATGTGTGCATTCCACTCAGGGAATTATACCTCTTTTCTCATAAGGTAGTGTTTGAGCACCGTTCCTGTAAAAATGAAAAAGTGTTATTTCAGAGTGCATTGAAGACTATGACGAAAAGTGAAATACCCTCAAATAAAACCCAGAAAGAAGCATTCCAAGAAACTGCTCTCTGATATGTGCATTCATTTCACAGAGTTAAAGGTTACTCTACATTACCCAGTTTGGAAACTCTGTCTTTGAGGAATCTGCGAAGGGATATTTAGTGACGTCAGGAGGCCTGTGCTGAGCAAGGAAATGTCTTCTGATGAAAACTGGAGAGAAACTTTCTGAGCAACAGCTTTGTGATGTGTGTGTTCATCTCATAGAGTTAAACCTTGCTTTGGATTGAGCAGTTTGAAATCACTGTTTTGGTAGAATCTGAGGAAGGACATTTGGGAACGCTTTTTAGTATAAGGAGAAAGAAATATCCACAGATGAAAACCGGAAGGAAGTTTTCCGTGAAACTGCTATGTGTTGATTGAATTCCTCTCTCTCGTTAAGCTTCTCTTTTTGTTGAGCAGTTTTCTACAACTGTTTATGTTTAGTCTGCGAAGGGATATTTTGTAGCACTTTGAGGCTTATGGTGAAAACGGAAATATCTTCAGATTAAAACTGGAGAGAAGCGTTCTGAGGAGCTGCTTTGTGACTTGTGCATTCGACTCACAGAGTTATACCTTTTTTCTCATAGAGGATTGGGAAATCCCTTTTGGAGAGAAAGCTACCAAGGGACATTCACCATATGGAGCACTGCAGTGAAAAAAGAAATATCCTCAGGCAAAAACTGAAAAGAAGCTTTCTCTATAAATGCTTTGTGATAGATATGCTTATTCATCTCACATAGATAAAATTTTCTTTACATTACGAAGTTTGGAAACTCCATCGTGGACAGATCTGTGAATTGACATTCGGGAACAAATTCAGGCCTATGGTACAAAAGGAAATATCTTCAGATAAAAACCAGAGAGAAGTTTTCTGAGAAACTGTTTTGTGATGTGTGCATTCCACTGAGGGAGTTAAACCTCTTTTCTCATAAGAAAGTGTTTGAACACTGTTCCTGTAAAACCGAAAAAGTGATATTTCGGAGTGCATTGAAGACTATGGAAATAAGTGAAATATCCTCCGATAAAACCCAGAAAGAAGCATTCCAAGAATTAGCTCTCTGATATGTGCATTCA
Source organism: Miopithecus talapoin (assembly GCA_028551445.1). Classification (NCBI taxonomy): domain Eukaryota; kingdom Metazoa; phylum Chordata; class Mammalia; order Primates; family Cercopithecidae; genus Miopithecus; species Miopithecus talapoin. The sequence goes on from CM052573.1 coordinate 93,064,599, forward strand.
TTTCACACAGTTCAATTTTCTAACATTGTTTATTTTTAGCGTGTGAAGGGATATTCGGGAGCCTTTTGAGGCTTACGGTGAGAAAGGAAATATGTTCAAACCAAAAATAGAGAGAATCTTTCTGAGGAACTGCTTTGTGACGTATGCATTCCACTCAAAGTGTTATACCTCTCTTCACATACAACATCAGGGAAATTCTTTGGAGAAAAAGTACCAAGGGATATTCAGAGGCATATTGATGCCTATGGTGAAAATGGAAATAGCCTCAGTCAAAAACTGGAAGGAAGCTTTCTGTGAAACTGCTCTGTGTTATTTATACTCATCTCACATAGATAAAACTTTCTTTACATTATGCAGCTCGGAAACTCTGTCATGGATGGATCCCAAAGTGACACTCAGGAGCAAATTCCGTACTGTGGAGAAAAAGAAAATATCTTCTGATAAATCTTTAAAGACGTTTCTAGATTTAGATGAATCTGATTTTTTTATGAATATTTATATCACAAAAATAAAGGTTTCTTTACCATATGCAGCTTGGAAACTTCCTAATGGACGGATCCACGGAGAGATATTCGGGATCACATTCAAGCCTGTGGTGAAAAAGAAAATATCTTCAGATAAAAACTGGAGAGAAGCTTTCTGAGAAACTGCTTTGTGATGTGTGCATTCCCCTCAGGGATTTATACCTCTTTTCTCATAAGGCAGTGTTTGAACACTGATTCTGTAAAACTCAAAAAGTGATATTTCGGAGCTCATTCAAGACTATGGCAAAAAGTGAAATACCGTCAAATAAAACCCAGAAAGAAGCGTTCCAAGAAACTGCTCTCAGATATATGTATTCATTTCACACAGTTAAAGCTTACTCTACGTTGCCCAGTTTGGAAACTCTGTCTTTGAGGAATCTGCGAAGGGATATTAAGTGGCGCCCGGATGCCTGAGGTGAGCTAGAAAATGTTTATGTTTAGCGTGTAAAGGGACATTCGGGAGAGCTTTGAGGATTACGGGGAAAAGGAAATATGTTCAGACCGAAACGGGAGAGAAGTTTTCTGAGGAACTGCTTTGTGACGTGTGCATTTCACTCACAGTGTTATATGTCTCTTCTCACACAGCATTGCGGAAACCCTTTTGGAGAAAAAGGTGCCAAGTGGTATTGGGAGCATGTTGATGCCCACGGTGAAAAGGGAAATAGCCTCAGACAAAAACCAGAAAGAAATTTTCTATGAAACTGCTCTGTGATATGTGTATTCATCTCACATAGATCAAGTTTTCTTTACATTATGCAGCTTGGTAACTCTGTCATGGATGCTTCCACAAAGGGACATTCGGGAGCACATTCAAGACTATGGTGATAAAGGAAATCTCTTCAGATAAATACTGAAAAGAAGTTTTCTGTGAATCTGCTTTTTGCTATGTTTAATCAACTCACATAGATAACAATTTCTTTACATTACACAGCTTGGAAACTCCATCTTGGATGGATCCGTGAAGGGATATTCAGAATCACATTCAGGTTTATGGTAGAAAAGGAAATATTGTCAGATAAAAACTGGAGAGAAGCTTTCTGAGAAACTGCTTGGTGATGTGTGCATTCCACTCAGGGAGTTCAACCTTTCTTCTCACAAGACACTGTTTGAACACTGTTCCTGTAAAAGTAAAAAAGTGACATTTGGAGCACATTGAAGACTATGGCGAAAAGTGAAATGTCGTCCAATAAAACCCAGAAAGAAGCATTCCAAGCAACTGCTCTCTGACATGTCTGTTCATTTCACAGAGTTAAAGCTTACTCTACATTGCTTAGTTTGGAAAGTCTGTCTTTGAGGAATCTGCGAAGGGATATTAAGTGGCAACCGGAGGCCTGTGGCGAGCAAGGAAATGTTTTCCGTTGAAAATTGGAGAGGAGCTTTCTGAACAATTCTTTTGTGATCTTTGTATTCATCTTATAGAGGTAAATCTTTCTTTGAATTGAGCAGTTTGAAGTCACTGTTTCTGTGGATTCTGAGAAAGGACACTTGGGAACGGTCTTTAGAATATCCTGAAAAAGAAATAACCTCAGATAGAAACCAGAAGGAAGCTTTCTGTGAAACTGCTCTATGTCGCTTGATTTCCACTCACACAGTTAAGCTTCTCTTTTCATTAAGCAGTATTCTAACACTGTTTTTGTTTGGTCTGTGAAGGAATGTTTGTGAGCATGTTGAGGCTTACAGTGAAAAAGGAAATATCTTCAGATAGAAACTGGAAAGAAACTTCCTGAGAAGCTGCTTTGTGTGTGTGCATTCCATTCACAGAATTATACCTTTCTTCTCATAGATGATTGGGGAATTCCTTTTGGAGGAAAAGCTACCAGGGGACATTTGGGAGTATATGAGCGGCTATCATGAAAAAGGAAATATCCTCAGACAAAAACTGGAAAGAAGATTTCTGTGAAACTGCTTTGTGATAAATATGTTTTTCATCTCACATAGATAAAACTTTCGTTATGTTACGCAGTTTGGAAATTCCATCATGGACGAATCCACAAAGAGATATTCTGGAGCACATTGAGTCCTACGGTGAAAAAGATTATATCTTCAGATAAAAACTGGATAGAAGCTTTCTGAGAAACAGCTTTGTGATGTATGCATTCCACTCAGGGAGTTATACCTCCTTCCTCATAAGGCAGTGTTTGAAAACTGTTCCTGTAAAACTGAAAAAGTAATATTTCGGAGCGCATGGAAGACTATGGAGAAAAGTGAAATATCCTGAAGTAAATCCCAGAAAGAAACGTTCCAAGAAACTCCTCTCTGACATATGCATTCATTTCAGAGTGTTAAAGCTTACTCTACATTTCCCAGTTTCGAAAGTCTGTGTATGAGGATTCTGCGAATGGATATAAAGTGGAGTCCGGAGGCCTGTGTCGAGCAAGGAAATGTCGTCCCTTGAAACCTAGAGAGAAGCTTTCTGAGAAACTGCCTTGTGATGTGTGTATTCATCTCATAGAGTTAAATCATTCTTTGTAACGAGCTGTTCGAAATCACTCTTTCTGGGGAACCTGAGAAAGGACATTTGGGAACGCTCTTAAGAATGTGCTGAAAAAGAAATGCCCTCTGATGAAAACCAGAAGGTAGCTTTCTGTGAAACTGCTCTGTGTCATGTAAATTCCACTCACACAGTTAAGCTTCTGCTTTCATTGAGCAGTATTCTGACACTGTTTTAGATTAATCATCTAAAGGATACTCGGGAGAGCTTTGAGGCTTATGGTGAAAACGGAAGTGTCTTCAGATAGAAAGTGGAGAGAAGCTTTCCGAGTAGCTGCTTTGTGACATGTGCATTCCACTCACAGAGTTATACTTTTCTTCTCATAGACGATTGGGGAATCCCTTTTGGAGAAAAAGCTACCAGGGGACATTCTCGAGTATATGGATGTCTATGGTGAAAAAGAAAATACCTTCAGACAAAAAATGGAAAGAAGCATTCTGTGAAACTGCTTTGTGATAGATATATTTATTCGTCTCACATAGATAAAACTTTCTTTCTATTACACAGTTTTGAAATTCCGTCATGGACGGATTCATGAAGGGACATTCAGGAGCACATTCAGGCCAATGGTGAAATAGGAAATATCTTCTGATAAAAAGTGGAGAGAAGCTTTCTGCGAAACTGCTATGTGATGTATGCATTTTACTCAGGGAGTTATACCTCTTTTCTCATAAGGTAGTGTTTGAACACTGTTACTGTAAAACCAAAAAAGTGATATTTTGGAGTGCATTGAACACTATAGCAAAAAGTGAAATATCCTCAAATAAAACCCAGAAAGAAGCATTCCAAGAAACTACTCTCTCACAATGTGCATTCATTTCACAGAGTTAAAGCCCAAAGTATATTTCCCATTTTAGAAACTCTGTCTATGAGGAATCTGTCAAAGGATATTAAGTGGCGCCCGGAGGCTTGTGGTGAACAAGGAAACATCTTCCGTTGAAAACTGGAGAGAACTTTCTGAGCAACTACTTTGAGACGTGTGTATTCATATCACAGTGTTAAATCATTCTTTGGATTAAGCAGTTTGAAATCACTGTTTTTGTGGAATCTAAGGATGGACATTTGGGAACGCTCCTTATAATATGAAGGAGGAAATATTCTCAGGTAAAATCCAGAAGGAAGCTTTCTGTGAAACTGTTATGTGTCGTGTGAATTCCTCTCGCTCAGTTAAGCTTCTCTTTTCATTGAACAGTTTTCCAACAGTGTTAATGTTTACCGTGCACCAGGATTTTCAGGAGTGCTTTGAGGCTTACGGTGAAAAAGGAAATATGTTCACATAGAAACTGGAGAGATTTTTTCCGAGGAACTGCTTTGTGACGTGTACATTTCACTTACAGTGTTATACCTCTCTTCTCATACAGCATCGGGGAAACCCTTTTGGAGAAATAGGTACGAAGGGACTTAGGGAAGAATATTGACTCCTATGATGAAAAGGGAAATAGCCTCAGGCAAAAACATGAAAGAAGTGTTCTGTGAAACTGCTTGGTGATATGTGTATTCATGTCACATAGTTAAAGCTTTCTTTACATTACGCAGCTTAGAAACTCTATCATGGACGGATCCGCAAAGGGACATTTGGGAGCACATTCAGGACTATGGTGAAAAAGGAAATATATTCAAATAAAAACTGGAAAGAAGCTTTCTGTGAAGCTGCTTTTTGCTATGTTTATTCATCTCACGTAGATAAAACTTTCTTTACATTACACAGCTTGGAAACTCTGTCATGGACGGATCCGCGAAGGGCATTCAGCAGCACATTCAGGACTATGGTGTAAAGGGATATATCTTCAGATAAAAACCAGAAGGAAGCTTTCTGTGAAACTGCTCTGTGTCATGTGAATTCCACTCACACAGTTAAGCTTCTGTTTCATTGACCAGCATTCTAACACTGTTTTAGTTTAGTCAGCTAAGGGATACTCGGGAGCACTTTGAGGCTTACGGTGAAAAAGGAAATATCATCAGATAGAAAGTGGAGAGAAGCTTTCCGAGGAGCTTCTTTGTGACGCATGTATTCCACTCACAGAATTATACCTTTCTTCTCATAGAGGATTGTGGAATCCCTTCTGAAGAATAAGGTACCAGGGGACCTTCGGGAATATAGGGATGGCTATGGTGAAAAAGGAAATATCCTCAGACAAAAACTGGAACGAAGCCTTCAGAGAAACTGCTTTGTGATAGATATGTTTATCCATCTCACATAGATAAAACTTTCTTTCTATTACACAGTTTTAAAAGGACGTCATGTATGGATTTCTGAAGGGACTTTCAGGAGCACATTCAGGCCTATCGTGAAATAGGAAATATCTTCTGATAAAAACTGAATACAAGCTTTTGGAGAAACTGCTTTGTGATGTGTGCATTCCACTCAGGGAGTTTTACCTCTTTTCTCATAAGGCAGTGTTTGAACACTCTTCTGATAAAAACAAAAAAGTGATATTTGGGAGCGCATTGAAGACTATGGCAAAAAGTGAAATATTCTCAAATAAAACCCATAGAGGAGCATTCCAAGAAACTGCTCTCTGATATGTGCATTCATTTTAGAGAGTTAAAGCTTACTCTATGTTGCCCAGTTTGGAAACCGTGTCTTTGAGGAATATGTGAAGGGATATTAAGTGTCACCCTGAGGATTGTGGTGAGTAAGGAAACATCTTCTTATGAAAACTGGAGAGAAGCTTTCTGAGCAACTGCTTGGGATGTGTGTATTTGTCTCATAGAGTTAAACCATTCTTTGGATTGAGCACTTTGAAATCACTGCTTTTATGGAATCTGAGAAAGGACATTTGGGAACGCTCCTTAGAATATGGAGAAAGAAATATCCTCAGGTAAAATCCAGAAGGAACCTTTCTGTGAAATTGTTCTGTGTCGTGTTATTTTCCCTCGCTCAGTAAAGCCTTTCTTTTCATTATGCAGTTTTCTAACAATGTTTGATTTAGCGTGTGAAGGGATATTGGGAGTTCTTTGAGGCTTTAGTTGAAAAAGGAAATACGTTCAGAACGAAACTGGAGAGAAGCTTTCCAAGGAACTGCTTTGTGACGTGTGCATTTCACTCACAGTGTTATACTCTCTTCTTATACAGCATCGGGGAAACTCTTTTGGAGAGAAAGGTAACAAGTGATATTCGGAAGCATGTTGATGCCTATGATGAAAAGGAAATAGCCTCAGACAAAAACTGGAAAGAAGCTTTCTATGAAACTGCTCTGCGATATGTGTATTCATCTCACATAGATAAAGCTTTCATTACATTACACAGCTTGGAAACTCTGTCATGGACGCATCCACGAAGCAACATTCGGGAGCATATTCAGGACTATGGTGGAAAAGGAAATATCATCAGATAAAAACTGGAAAGAAGCCTCCTGTGAATCTGCTTTGTGATGTGTGCATTCCACCCAGGGAGTTATACCTTTTTTCTCATAAGGCTCTTTTTCAACACTGTTCCTGTAAAATTACAAAAGTAATATTCAGAACACATTGAAGACTATGGCGAGAAGTGAAAAGTTGTATAATAAAACCCAGAAAGAAGCATTCCAAGAAACTGCTCTCTGACATGTCTATTCATTTCACAGAGTTAAAGTATTCTCTACATTCCCCAGTTTGGAAGGTCTGTCTTTGAGGATTCTGCAAAGGGATATTAAGTGGTGACCAGAGGCCTGTGGTGAGGAAGGAAATCTCTTCCATTGAAAACTGTAGAGAAGATTTCTGAGCAACTGCCTGTGATGTGTGTTTTCATCTCATAGAGTTAAATCATTCTTTGGATTGAGCAGTTTGAAATCACGGTTTCTGTGGTCCTGAGAAAGGACATTTCAGAACGCTCTTTAGAATATGCCGAAAATGAAATACCCTCAGATAAAAACCAGAAGTAAGCTCTCTGTGAAACTGCTCTGGATTGTGTGAATTCCACTCACACAGTTAAACTTTTCTTTTCATTGAGTGGTATTGTACTATTGTTTTTGTTTAATCTGTGAAGACATATTCGGGAGCGCTTTGAGGTTTATAGTGAAAACAGAAATATCTTCAGATAGAAACTGGAGAGAAGCTTTACGAAGAGTTGCTTTGTGACGTGTGTATTCCACTCACAGAGTTATATGTTTCTACTCATAGAGGATTGGGGAATCACTTTTGGAGAAAAAGGAACTAAGGGACACTCGGGAGTACATGGACGGGTATGGTGAAAAAGTAATTACACTCAAACAAAAACTGGAAAGAAGTTTTCTGTGAAACTCCTTTGTGATAGATATGTTTATTCATCTCACATAGATAAAACTTTCTTTATGCAATGCAGTTTGGAAACCCTGTGATGGACGGATCCACAAAGGGACATTCGGGAGCACATTCAACACTATGGTGAAAATGAAAATATCTTCAAATAAAAACCGGAGAGAAACTTTCTGAGAAACTGCTTTTTGATGTGTACATTCCACTCAGGGAGTTATGCTCTTTTCTCATAAGGCAGTGTTTGAACACTGTTCCTGTAAAACTGAAAAAGTGATATCTCGAAGCCCATTGAAGACAATGGTGATAAGTGAAATATCCTGAAATAAAACCCACAAAGAAGCATATCAAGGAACTGCTCTCTGTTATGTGCATTCATTTCACAGAGTTAAAGCTTACTCTACATTTCCCAATTTGGAAAGTCTGTCTTTGAGGATTCTGGGAAGGCATATTAAGTGGCAACCAGAGGCCTGTGAAGAGCAAGGAAATGTCTCCCATTGAAAATTGGAGAGAAGCTTTCTGAGCAACTGCTTTGTGATGTGTGTATTCATCTCATAGAGTTAAATCATTCTTTAAATTGAGCAGTTTAAAATCGCTATTTCTGTGGAACCATAGGAAGTACATTTGGGAACACTCTTTAGAATATGGAGAAAGAAATATCCTCAGATAAAAACCAGAAGGAAGTTTTCTCTGAAACTTCTATGTGTTGTGTGAATTCTATTCACTCAATGAAGCTTCTCTTTTCATTGAGTAGTTTTCTAACACTGTTTATGTTTAGCGTCCAAAGGGATATGCGGAAGCACTTTGAGACTTACGGTGAAAAAGGAAATATGTTCAGACCGAAACTAGAGAGAAGCTTTCCAAAGAACTGCTTTGTGACGTGTGCATTCCACTCACAGTGTTATACTTCTCTTCTCATAGAGCATCAGGGAAACAATTTTGGGGAAAAATTTACCAAAGGATATCTGGTAACATATTGATGCCTATTGTGGAAAGGGAAATAGCCTCAGACAAAAACTGGAAAGAAACTGGAAAGAAGCATTCTGTGAAACTCCTCTGTGATATACGTATTCATCTCATAGATAAAGCTTTCTTTACAGTACACAGCTTGGAAATTCTGTTATGGAAGGATCCGTGAAGGGACATTCAGGAGCACATTCATGACTATATTGAAAAAGGAAATATTTTCAGATGAAAACTGGAAAGAAACTTTCTGTGAATCTGCTTTTTGCTATGTTTATTCATCTCACGTAGATAAAGCTTTCTTTACATTACGCAGCTTAGAAACTCTGTCATGGATGGATACCTGAAGGGACATTTGGGAGCACATTCAGGACTATGGTGAAAATGGAAATATCTTCAGTTAAAATCTGGAGAGAAGCTTTCTGAGAAATTGCTTTGTAATGTGTGCATTCCACTCAGGGAATTATACCTCTTTTATCATAAGGCAGTGTTTGAATACTGTTCTTGTAAAACCGAGAAAGTAATATTTCAGAGCACATGGAAGACTATGAAAAAAGTGAAATATCCTCAAATAAAACCCAGAAAGAAGCATTCCAAGAAACTGCTCTCTGATATGTGCATTCAATTCCCAGAGGTAAAGCTTACTGCACATTGTCCAGTTTGGAAACTCTGTCTTTGAGGAATCTGTGAAGGGATGTTAGGTGGCGCCAGAAGGCTTGTGGTGAGCAAGGACATGTCTTCTGATGAAAAGTGGTGAGAAGTTTACTGAGAAACTGCTTTGTGATGTGGGTATTCGTGTCATAGTGTTAAAACGACTTTAGATTGAGCAGTTTAAAATCACTGTTTCTATGGTATCTGAAAAAGGACATTTGGGAACACTCTTTAGAATATCCTGAAAAAGAAATAACCTCAGATAGAAACCAGAAGGAATCTTTCTGTGAACCTGCTCTGTGTTGCATGAATTCTGCTCACATAGTTAAGCTTGTGTGTTCATGGAGCAGTATTCTAACACTGTTTTTGTTTAGTCTGCAAAGGGATATTCGGAAGACTTTTGAGGTTTACTATTAAAAAGGAAATATCTTCAGATAGAAACTGGAGAGAAGATTTCCAAGGGGCTGCTCTGTGATGTGTGCATTCCACTCACAGAATTATATCTTTCTTCTCATAGATGAATGGGGAATCCCTTTTGGAGAAAAAGATACCAAGGGACATTCGGGTGTGTAGGGACGGCTATGGTGAAAAATGAAATTACCTCAGACAAAAACTGGAAAGAAGTTTTCTGTGAAACTGCTTTGTGAGAGATACATTTATTCATCTCTCATAGATAAAACTTTCCTTATGTTATGCAGTTTGGAAACTCCTTCATGGGCGCATCTGCAAAGGGACATTTGGGAGCACATTCAGGGCTCTGGTGAAAAAGGAGATATCTTTAGATAAAAAATGGATAGAAGCTTTCTAAGAAACTGCTTTGGAATGTGTGCAATGCAGTCAGGGAGATTTGCCTCTTTTCTCATAAGCCAGTGTTTGAACACTGATCTTGTAAAACCGAAAATGTAAGATTTTGAAGCACAAGGAAGATAATGGTGAAAAGTGAAATATCCTGAAATAAAACCCAAAAAGAATTGTTCCAAGAAACGGCTCTCTGACATCTGCATTCATTTCAGAGAGTTAAAGCTTACTCTACATTTCCCAGTTTGGAAAGTCTGTCTTAGGGGATTCTGCAAACGGATATTAAGTGGCAACCGGAGGCCTGTGGTGAGCAAGGAAATGTCTTCCATTGAAAACTGGAGAGAAGCTTTCTGAGCAACTGCTTTGTGATATGTGTGTTCATCTCATAGAGTTAAAGCATTCTTTGGATTGAGCAGTTTGAAATCACTCTTTCTGTGGAACCTCAGAAAGGACATTTGGGAATGCTCTTAAGAAAATGTTGAAAAAGAAATATCCTCTGATAAAAACCAGAAGGAAGCTTTCTGTGAAACTGCTCTGTGTCATGTGAATTCCACTCGCATTTTAAGATTCTATTTTCATTGAGCTGTATTCTAACACTGTTTTAGTTTAGTCAGTTAAGGGATACTCGGGAGAGCTTTGAGGCTTATGGTGAAAATGGAAACATCTTCAGATAGAAACCGGATAGAAGATCTCCAAGGAGCTGCTTTGTGACATGCGCATTCCATTCACAGAGTTATACTTTTCTTCTCATAGAGGATTGGGGAATCCCTTTTGGAGAAAAAGTTACCAGAGGACATTCGGTAGTATATGGACACCTATGGTGAAAAGGAAAATATCCTCAGACAAAAACTGGGAAGCTTTCTGTGTAAGTGGTTTGTGATAGATATGTTTATTCATCTCTCATAGATAAAATGTCCTTTCTATTATGCTGTTTAGAAACTCCGTCATGAAAAGATTTGCGGAGGGACATTCGGGAGCACATTCAGGCCTATGGTGAAATAGAAAATATTTTCAGATAAAAACTGGTTAGAAGCTTCCTGACAAACTGCTTTGTGATGTATGCATTGTACTCAGGGAGTTATACTTCTTTTCTCATAAGGCAGTGCTTGAACACTGTTCCTGTAAAACCAAAAAAGTGTTATTTCAGAGCGCATTGAAGATTATGGCGAACAGGGAAATATACTGAAATAAAACCCAGAAAGAAGCGTTCCATGAAACTGCTCTCTGATATTTGCATTCATTTCACAGAGTTAAAGCTTACTCTATGTTGCCCAGTTTGGAAACTCTGTCTTTGAGGAATCTATGAAGGGATAATAAGTGGCGCCAGGAGGCTTGTGGTGAGCAAGGAAATGTCATTTGATGAAAACTGGAAAGAAGCTTTGTTAAGAGCTGCTTTGTGATGTCTGCAATCCACTGACAGAGTTATACTTTTCTTCTCATAGGGGATTGGGGAATCCCTTTTGGGGAAAAAGTTACGAGGGGACATTCGGGAGTATATGGACGGCAATGGTGAAAAAGGAAATATCCTCAGACAAAAACTGGAAAGAAACTTTCTGTGAAACTGCTTTGTGATAGATATGTTTATTCATCTCACATAGTTAAAGCTTTCTTTAGATTACACAGTTTGGAAACTCCATCATGGACGGATTCACGAAGGGACATTCGGGAGCACATTCAGGCCTATGGTGAAATAGGAAATATCTTCAGATGAAAATTGGAGAGAAGCTTTCGGAAAAACTGCTTTGTGTTGTGTGGATTCCACTCAGGGAGTGATACCTCTTTTCTCATAAGTCAGTGTTTGAACACTGTTCCTATAAAATCGAAAAAGTGACATTTTGGAGCACATTGAAGACTATTTCCAGAAGTGAAATATCCTGAAATAAAACCCAGAAAGAAGCGTTCCAAGAGTCTACTCTCTGATATGTGCACTCATTTCACAGAGTTAAAGCTTACTCTACCTTTCCCAGCTTGGAGAGTCTGTCTTTGAGTATTCTATGAATGGATATTTAGTGGCGCCTGGAGGCCTCTGGTGACCAAGGAAATGTCTTCCGTTGCAAACTGGAGAGAAGCTTTCTGAGCAACTGCTCTGTGATGTGTGTATTCATCTCATAGAGTTAAACCATTCTTTGGATTGCGCACTTTGAAATCACTGCTTTTGTGGAATCTGAGGAAGAACATTTGGGAACGCTCCTTAGAATATGGAGAAAGAAATATCCTCAGGTAAAATCCAGAAGGAAGCTTTCTGTTAAAATGCTCTGTGATATGTGTATTCATGTCACGTAGACAAAGCTTTCATTACATTACGCAGCTTGGAAACTCTGTCAAGGATGGATCCACAAAGGAACATTCAGGAGCACATTCAGGAATGTGGTGAAAAAGGAAACAACTTAAGATAAAAACTGGAAAGAAGCTTTCTGTTAATCTGCTTTTTGCTGTGATTATTCATCTCACATAGATAAAGCTTTCTTTACATTACTCAGCTTGGAAACTCCATCATGGATGAATCCATGATGGGATATTCAGGATCATATTCTGGACCATGGTGAAAAAGGAAATAACTTCAGATAAAATCTGGAGAGAAACTTTCTGAGAAACTGCTTTGTAATGTGTGCATTCATCTCATAGAGTTAAATCATTCTTTGGATTGAGCATTTTGAAATCACTGTTTCTGTGGAATCTGAGAAAGGACATTTGGGAACGCTATTTAGAATATGGTGAACAAGAAATACCCTCAGGTAAAAACCAGAAGGAAGTCTTCTGTGAAACTGCTCTGTGTCGTGTGAATTCCACTCACCCATAAGCTTCTCTTTTCACTGAGCAGTTTTCCAACTCTGTTTTTGTTTAATCTGTGTAGGGATATACGGGAGTAATTTGAGGCTTATGGTGAAAACCAAAATATCTTCAGATAGAAACTGGAGAGTAGCTTTCCAAGGAGCTACTTTATGAAGTGGGCATTTCACTCACCGAGTTATACCTTTTTTCTCATAGAGGGTCAGGGAATCTCTTTTGAAGAAAAAGCCACCCAGAGACATTCGGGAGTACATGGACGGCTATGGTGAAAAAGGAAATATCCTCAGACAAAAACGGGAAAGAAACTTTCTGTGAAACTGCTTTGTGATAGATATGTTTATTCATCTCACATAGCTAAAACTTTCTTTATATTACACAATTTGGAAACTCTGCCATGGAGGGATCCGCGAAGGGACATTCAGGAGCACATTCAGGTCTGTGGTGAAAAAGGAAATATCTTGAGGTAATAACTGGAGAGAAGTTTTCTGAGAAACTGCATTGTGATGTGTACATTCCACTATGGGAATTACAGCTCTTTTCTCCTAAGGCAGTGTTTGAACACTGTTCCTGTAAAACAGACAATGTGATATTGAAGCCCCTTGAAGACTATGGCGAAAAGTGAAATATCCTGAAAGAAAACCCAGAAAGAAGCGTTCCAAGAAACTGCTCTCTGATATGTGCATTCATTTCACAGAGTTAAAGCTTTCTCTATGTTGCCCAGTTTGGAAACTCTGTCTTTGAGGAATCTGTGAGGGAATATTTAGTGGCGCCCGGAAGCCTGTGGTGAGTAACGAAATGTCTTCCCATGAAAACTAGAGAGAAGCTTTCTGAGCAACTGCTTTTTGATGTGTGTATTCATCTCATAGCGTAAAACCATTCTTTGTATGGAGAAGTTTGAAATCACTGCTTCTGTGGAATCTGATTAAGGACATTTGAATATTCTTATAATATGGAGAAAGAGCTATACTCAGATAAAAACCAGAAGGTAGCTTTCTGTGAAACTGCTATGTGGCATGTGAATTCCCCTCACCCAGTTAAGCTTTTCTTTTCATTGAGCAGTTTTCTAACACTGTTTATGTTTAGCATGTGAAGACATATTCGGGAGCGCTTTGAGGCTTATGGTGAAAAAGGAAATCTGTTCAGATAGAAACTGGAGAGAAGCTTTCCAAGAAACTGCTTTGTAACGTGTACATTCCATTCACAGAGTTATACCTTACTTCTCATAGAGGATTGAGAAATCCCTTTTGGAGAAAAAGCTACCAAGAGACATTCAGGAGTATACACATGGCTCTGGTGAAAAAGGATATATCCTCAGACAAATACTGGAAAGAGGCTTTCTGTGAAACTGTTTTGTGATAGATATGTTTATTCATCACGCATAGATAAAACATTCTTTATATTACGTAGTTTGGAAACTCTGTCATGGCCTAATCTGCAAAGGGAAATTCGGGAGAACATTCAGTCCTACGTTGAAAAAGGAAATATCTTCAGATAAAAACTGCACAGAAACTTTCTGAGAAACTGCTTTGTGATGTGTGCATTCCACTCAGGGAGTTATACCTCTTTTCACATAAGGCAGTGTTTGAACACTGTTCCTGTATAACTGAAAAAGTGATATTTCTGAGCGCATTGAAGACTATCGCGAAACTTGAAATATCCTCAAATAAAACCCAGAAAGAAGCATTCCAAAAACTGCTCTCTGATAACTGACTTCATTTCAAAGAGTTAAAGCTTACTCTACATTGCCCATTTTGAAAACTCTGTCTTTGAGGAATCTGTGAATGGGTATTAAGTGGCACTCACAGGAATGTGGTGAGTAAGGAAATCTCTTCCAATGAAAACTGGAGAGAAGCTTTCTGAGCAACTGCTTTGTGATGTGTGCATTCACCTCATAGAGTTAAAACATTCTTTGGATTGAGCAGTTTGAAATCACTATTTCTGTGGAATGTGAAGAAGGACATTATGGAATGCTCTATAGAATATGGAGAAAGAAATATCCTCAGATAAAAACCAGAAGGAACCTTTCTGTGAAACTGTTGTGTGTCTTATGAATTACTCTTGTGCATTTAAGCTTCTCTTTTCATTGAACTGTTTTCTAACACTGTTTATGTTTAGCATGAGAAGGGATATTCAAGAGTGCTTTGAAGCTTATGGTGAAAACGGAAATATGTTCAGATAGAAACTGGAGAGAAGCTTTTCAAGGAAAAGTTTTGATGTGTGCATTCCACTCACAGGGTTGTACCTGTCTTCTCATACTGCATCGGGGAAACCCTTTCAGTGAAACTGTTCTGTGATATGTGCATTCATCTCACATAGATAAAACTTTCTTCACATGATGCAGCTTGGAAACTCTGTCGTGGACGGATCCCCAAAGGGTGGTTTGGGAGCTCATTCAGGACTATGGTGAAAAAGCAAATATCTTCAGAAAAAACTGGAAAGAAGCTTTCTGTGAATCTGATTTTTGCTCTGTTTATTCATCCCACATACATAAAACCTTCCTTATATTATGCAGTTTGGAAACTCCGTCATGAATGCATCCGTGAACAGACATTCCTGAGCACATTCAGGCCTATGTTGAAAAAGGAAATATCTTCAGTTAAAAACTGGAGAGAAGCTTTCTGAGAAACTGCTTTGTGATGTGTGTATTCATCTTATAGAGTTAAACCATTGTTTGAATTGAGCAGTTCGAAATCACTGTTTCTGTTAAATCTGAGGAAGGACATTTGGGAACGCTCTTTAGAATAAGGAGAAAGAAACATCCTCAGACAAAAACCGGAAGGAAGCTTTCTGTGAACTGCTATGTGTCGTGTGAATTCTTCCTGCTCTGTTAAGCTTCTCTTTTCATTGAGCAGTTTTCTAACACTGTTTATGTTTAGCATGTGAAGGGATATTCGAGAGCGCTTTGAGGCTTATGGTGAAAAAGGAAATATATTCAGAGAGAAACTTTCTGATGAACTGCTTTGTGACGTGTGCATTCCACTCACAGTGTTATACCTCTCTTCTCATAGAGCATCGGGAAAATCCTTTTGGAGAAAAAGGTACAAGGGACATTCGGGAGCTTATTGATGCCTATGGTGAAAAGGGAAATAGCCTCAGACAAATACTGGAGAAAAGCTTTTAGTGAAACTGCTCTGTGATATGTGTATTAATCTCATATAGATAAAGTTTTCTTTACATTACGGAGCTTGGAATCTCTGTCATGGACGGATCCACGAAGGGATGTTTGTAAGCACATTCAGGCCTGTGGTGAAAAAGGAAATATCTTCATATAAAAACTGGAAAGAAGTTTTCTGTAAATCTGCTTTTTGTTATGTTTATTCTTCTAACACAGATAAAACCTTCCTTATATTATGCAGTTTGGAAACTCCATCATGGACGAATCCTTGAAGGGACATTCGGGAGCAAATTAAGGCATATGGTGAAAAAGGAAATATCATCAGATAAAAACTGGAGAAAAGCTTTCTGAGAAACTGCTTTGTGATGTCTGTATTCATCTCATAGAGTTAAACCATTCTTTGGATTGAGCACTTTGAAATCACTGTTTATGTGGAATCTGAGGAAGGACATTTGGGAATGCTCTTTAGAATATGGTGAAAGAAACATCCTCAGATAAAAACCAGAAGGAAGCTTTCTGTGAAACTGCTATGTGTCGTGTGAATTCCTCTCATTCAGTTAAGCTTCTCACTCAGTTAACTCTGTTTATGTTTAGCGTGTGAAGGGATATTCGGGAGCGCTTTGCAGCTTATGGTGCAAAAGAAAATATATTCAGATAGAAACTGGAGAGAAGCTTTCCGAGGAACTGCTTTGTGACGTGTGCATTCCACTCACAGTGTTATACCTCTCATCTCACAGAGCTTCGGGAAAATAGTTTTGGAGAGAAAGGTACCAAGGGATATCCGGGAGCATATTAATGCCTATGGTGAAAAGGGAAATGGCCTCAGACAAAAACGGGAAACAAGCTTTCTGTGAAACTGCTCTGTGATATGTGTATTCATCTCACATAGATAAAACTTTCTATACATTACTCAGCTTGGAAACTCTGTCAGGGACGGATACGCAAAGGGACATTTGGGAGCACTTCAGGTTTATGGTGTAAAAGTAAATATCTTCAGATAAAAACCGGAGAGAAGTTTTCTGAGAAACTGCTTTGTGATGTGTGCATTTACTCGGTGGATCATACCTCTTTTCTCATAAGGCAGCGTTTGAACACTGTTCCTGTAATATCTAAAATGTGACTTTTCTTGGCGCATTGAAGACTATGGCAAAAAGTGAAATATCCTCATATAAAACCCAGAAAGAAGTATTCCACGAATCTGCTGTCTGATATGTGCATTCATTTCACAGTGTTAAAGTTTACTTTACATTGTCCAGTTCGGAATCTTTGTCTTTGAAGAATCTACTGAGGGATATTTAGTGATGCCCAGAGGCTCTTGGTGAGCAACGACATGTACTCCGATGAAAACTGGAGAGAAGCTTTCTGAGAAACTGCTTTGTGTATTCATCTATGAGATGTGTGTATTCATCTCATAGAGTTAAACCATTGTTTGGATTGAGGAGTTTGAAATCACTGTTTCTGTGGAATCTGAGGAAGTACATTTGGGGATGCTCTTCAGAATAAGAGAAAGAAATATCCTC
The DNA here is from genome assembly GCA_028551445.1 of Miopithecus talapoin. NCBI lineage: Eukaryota > Metazoa > Chordata > Mammalia > Primates > Cercopithecidae > Miopithecus > Miopithecus talapoin. Next base: position 93,081,663 of record CM052573.1, read on the forward strand.
ATATAAAAACCATAAGGAAGCTTTCTGTGAAACTGCTATGTGTCGTGTGAATTCCTCTTGCTCAGTTAAGCTTCTCTTTCCTGTGTGCAGTTTTCTAACACTCTTTGTGCTTAGTGTGCGAAGGGATATTTGGGAGCGCATTGAGGCTTATGGTGGAAAAGGAAATATGTTCAGATAGAAACTGGAGAGAAGCATTCCAAGGAACTGTTTGTGGTGAGTGCATTCCACTCACAGTGTTATCCCTCTCTTCTCATACATCATCAGGAAACCCTTTTGGAGAAAAGGGTATCAAGCTATATTAGTTAGCATATTGACGTCAAAAGTGAAAACGGAAATAGTCTCAGACAAAAACTGGAAAGAAGCTTTTTGTGAAACTGCTCTGTGATATGTGTATGCATCTCACATAGATAAAGCTTTCTTTACATTATGCAGCTTGGAAACTGTCATGGAAGGATCCACGAAGGGACATTTGGGATCACATTCAGGACTATGGTGAAAAAGGAAATATCTTCAGATAAAAACTGGAAAGAAGCTTTCGGTGAATCTGCTTTTTGCTATGTTTATTCATCTCACATAAATAAAGTTTGTTTACATTATGCAGCTGATGTGTGTATTCATCTCATAGAGTTAAATCATTTCTTGGATTCAGCAGTGTGAAATAACTGTTTCTGTGGAATCTGAGAAAGGACAGTTGGGAATGATTTTTAGAATATGCTGAAAAAGAAATACCCTTAGATAAAAACCAGAAGGAAGCTTTCTGTGAAATTGTTCTGTGTCGTGTGAATTCCACTTGCACAATTCATCTTGCCTTTTCATTGAACAGTATTCTAACACTGTTTTTGTTTAGTCTGCGAAGAGATATTTGGTAGCACTTTGAGGCTTATGGTGATAAACGAAATATCTTCAGATAGAAACTGGAGAGAAGCTTTCCAAAGAGTTGCTTTGTGACGTGTGCATTCCACTCACAGAGTTACACCTTTCTTCACTTAGAGGACTGGGGAATCCCTTTTTGAGAGAAAGTTACCAAGAGACAAACAAGAGTATATGGACGGCCATGGTGAAAAAGGAAATATTCTCATACATAAAATGGAAGGAAGCTTTCTGTGAAACTGCTTTGTTATAGATATGTTTATTCATTTCACATAGAAAAAATTTTCTTTCTATTACGCAGCTTTGAAACTCCGTCATGGATGGATCGATGAAGGGACATTCGGGAGCACATTCAGGCCTATGTTGTAAAAGGAAATATCACAGATAAAACCTGGAGAGAAGCTTTCTGAGAAACTGCCTTGTGATGTGTGCATACCACTCAGGGAGTTATACCTCTTTTCTCATAAGGCAGTGTTTGAGCTCCGTTCCTGTAAAAACCAAAAAGTGATATTTGAGAACACATTGAGGACTATGGCAAAAAGTGAACTATACTCAAATAAAACCCAGAAAGAAGCGTTCCAAGAAACTGCTCTCTGATATGTGCATTCGTTTCACAGATTTAAAGCTTACTGTACGTTGCCCAGTTTGGAATCTCTGTCTTTGAGGAATCTACAAAGGGATATTAAGTGGCACCTGTAGGCCTGTGGTGAGCAAGGATATGTCTTCCAATGAAAACTGGAGAGAAGCTTTCTGAGAAACTGTTTGTGTTGTGCATATTCATATCAGAGAGTTAAACCATTCTTTGTATTGAGCAGTTAGAAATCACTATTTCTGTGGATTCTCAAGAAGGCCATTTGAGAACGTTCTATACTATACGGAGAAATAAATATCCTCATATAAAAACCAGAAGGAAGCTTTCTGTGAAACTGCCAAGTGTCGTGTCAATTTCTCTCACTCAGTTAAGATTCTATTTTCATTTAGGAGTTTTCTAACTCTGTTTATGTATAGCCTATGAGGGGAATTCTGGAGTGCTTTAAGGCTTATGGTGAAAAAGGAAATATGTTCAGAGAAAACTGAAGAGAAGCTTTCCAAAGAACTGCTTTGTGATGTGTGCATTCCACTCACAGTGTTATACTTCTCTTCTCATACAGCATCTGGGAAACCCTTTTGGAGAGAAAGGTACCAAGGGATATTTGGGAGCATATTGACCCCTGTGTTGAAAAGGGAAATAGCATCAGACAAAAACCGGAAAGAAGGTTTCTGTAAAACTGTTCTGTTATACGTGTATTCATCTCACATGGATAAAGCTTTCTCTACATTACACAGCTTGGAAACTCTGTCATGGATGGATCCATGAAGGGACATTCGGGAGCACCTTCACGACTACGTTGAAAAAGGAAATATCATCATATAAAAACTGGAAGGAAGATTTTTGTGAATGTGGTTTTTGCTATGTTTATTCATCTCACCTAGATAAAGCTTTCTTTACATTAGGCAGCTTGGAAACTCTGTCATTTAGAGATACGTGAAGGGACATTTGGGAGCACATTAAGGATTATGGTGAAAAAGGAAATAAAATCAGATAAAAACTGGAGAGAAGATTTCAGAGAAACTGTTTTGTGATGTCTGCATTTCACTCAGGGAGTTATACCTCTTTTCTCATAAGGCATTGTTTGAACACTGTTCCTGTAAAAGCAAAACAGTGATATTTCAGCGCTCATTGAAGACTGTGGTGAAAAGCGATGTATCCTCAAATAAAACCCAGAAGAAGATTTCCAAGAAACTGCTCCCTGATATGTGAATTAACTTCACAGAATTTAAGCTTGGTCTACATTGCCCAGCTTGGAAATTCTGACTTTGAGGAATCTGTGAAGGGATATTAAGTGGCGCCCGGAGGACTCTGAAGAGCAAGGAAGTCTCTTCCATTAAATTGGAGGGAAGCTTTCTGAGCAACTGTTTTGTGATGTGTGTATTCATCTCATAGAGTTAAACTACTCTTGGTATTGAGCAGGTTGAAATCTCTGTTTCCGTGGAAACTGAGAAAGGAGATTTGGGAATGCTCTAAAGAATATACTGAAAAAGAAATATCCTCCAATAAAAACCAGAAGTAAACATTCTGTGAAACTGCTCTGTGTCATGTGAATTCCATTCTTACAGTTAAGCTTCTGTTTTCATTAAGTAGTATTCTAACACTGTTTTAGTTTAGTCAGCTAAGGGATACTTGGGAGCGCTTTGAGGCTTACATTGAAAACAGAAATATCTTCAGATAGAAACTGGAAAGAAGATTTCCGAGGAGCTGCTTTGTGAAGTGTGCATTCCACTCACAGATTTATATTTTTATTTTCATAGAGGATTGGGGCATCCATTTTGGAGACAAAACTCCCAGAGGACCTTCATAAGTATATGGACGGCTATGGAGAAAAAGGAAATATCCTCAGACAAAAACTGGAAAGAAGCTTTCTGTGTAAATGCTTTGTGATAGATATATTTATTCATCTTAAATATATGAAACTTCCTTTATATTATGCAGTTTGGAAACTCCGTCATGGACGGATCTGTGAAAAGACATTTGGAAGCACATTCAGGCCTATGGTGAGAAAGGAAATATCTTCAGATAAAAACTGGAAAGAAGTTCTCTGTGAGTCTGCTTTTGCTATGTTTATTCATCGCACATCAAAAAAGGTTTCTTTATGTTACTCAGCCTGGAAACTCCATCATGGATGGATCCACGAAGGGACATTCGCAATCATATTCAGGCCTATGGCAAAAAAGGAAATATCTTCAGATAAAACTGGAGAGAAGCTTTCTGTGAATCTGCTTTTCGCTATGTTTATTCATCTCATGACAATAAAGCTTGATTTACATTATGCAGTGTGGAACCTCTGTCATGGACGGATCTGCAAAGGGACATTCGGGAGCCCATACATGACAATGGTGAAACAGATAATCTCTTCAGATAAAAACTGGAGAGAAGCTTTCTATGAAACTGTTCTGTGATATGTGACATGTGCATTCCACTCACAGTGTTATACCTCTCTTCTCATACTGCATCGGGGAAATCCTTTTGGAGAAACAGGTACCAAGTGATATTCGGGAGCATATTGACACCTATGGTGAAAAGTTACGTAGACTCAGACGAAAACTGGAAAGAAGCTTTCTATGAAATTGCTCCATGATATGTGTATTCATCTCACATAGATAAACCTTTCTATACATTACGCAGCTAGGAAACACTGTCATCGACGGATCCACGAAGGGACATTTGGGAGGACATTCAGGACTATGGTGAAAAAGGAAATATCTTCAGATAAAAACTGGAAAGTAGCTTTCTGTGATTCTGCTTTTTGATATGTTTATTCATCTCACATAGATAAAGCTTTCTTTACATTACACAGCTTGGAAACTCCATCATGGATGGATCCGCTAGGGGATATTCAGGATCACATTCGGGCCTATGGTGAAAAAGGAAATATTGTCAGATAGAAACTGGGGAGAAGTTTTCTGAGAAACTCCTTGGTGATGTGTGCATTCCACTCGGGGAGTTTTACCTTTCTTCTCGTAAGGCACTGTTTGTACGCTGTTCCTGAAAAGTGCAAAAGGGATATTCGGAGCACATTGAAGACTGTGGCAAAAAGTGAAATGTCGTCAAATGAGACCCAGAAAGAAACATTCCAAGAAAATGTTCTCCGACATGTACATTCATTTCACAAAGTTAAAGCTTACTCTACATTTTCCAGTTTGGATAGTCTGTTTTTGAGGAACCTGCTAAGGGATATTATGTGGTAACCGGAGGCCTGTGGCGAGCCAGGAAATGTCGTCTGTTGATAATTGAAGAGAAGCTTTCTGAGCAACTCTTTTGTGATGTTTGTATTCACCTCACACAGTTAAATCATTCTTTGGAATGAGCAGTTTGAAATCACTGTTTCTGTGGAATCTGAGAAAGGACATTTGGGAATGATCTTCAGAATATTCTGAAAAAGAAGTAACCTCAGATTGAAACCAGAAGGAAGCTGTCTGTGAAACTGCTATGTGTCATGTGAATTCCTCTCACTCATTTAAGCATCTCTTTTCATTGAGCAGTTTTCTAACCCTGTTTATGTTTAGCATGCAAAGGTATATTCGGAAGCGCTTTGAAGCTTATGGTGAAAAAGGAAGTATGTACAGATACAAAATGGAGAGAAGCTTTCCTAGGAACAGCTTTTGACGTGTAAATTCCACTCACAGTGTTATACCTCTCTTCTCATACAGCATCAGGGAAACCCTTTTGGAGAAAAAGGTACTATGGGATATTCGGGAGCATATTAACGCCTATGGTGAAAAGTGAAATAGCCTCACACAAAAACTGGAAAGAAGCTTTCTGTGAAACTGCTCTGTGATATGTGTATTCATCTCACATAGATAAAGCTTTCTTTACATTATGCAGCAGGAAAACTCTGTCATGGACGGATCCACGAAGGGACATTCGGGAGCATATACAGGACTATGGTGAAAAAGGAACTATCTTCAGATAAAAACTGGAAAGAAGTTTTCTGTGAATCTGCTTTTTACTAGGTTTATTCATCTCACATAGATGAAGCTTTCTTTACATTACTCTACTTGGAAACTCCTTCATGGACGAACCGCGAAAGGACATTCGGGAGCACATTCAGGCCTGTGGTGAAAAACGAAATATCTTCAGATAAAAACCGGAGAGAAGCTTTCTGAGAAACTTCTCTGTGATGCGTGCATTCCACTCAGGGAGTTATTTCTCTTTTCTTATAATTCAGTATTTGAACACTGTTCCTGTGAAATTGAAAAAGTGATATTTTGGAGCACATTGAAGACTATGGTGAAAAGTGAACTATCCTCAAATAAAACCGAGAAAGAACCATTCCAAGAAACTGCTCTCTGATATGTGCATTCACTTGACAGAATTAAAGCTTACTCTACTTTGCCCAGTTTGGAAACTCTGTCTTTGAGGAATTTGTGAAGGGATATTAATGGTGCCTGTGCTGAGCAAGGAAATGTCTTCCATTGAAAACTAGAGAGAAGCTTTCTGAAAAACTGCTTTGTGAAGTGTGTATTTACCTCACAGAGTTAAATCATTCTTTGGGTTGTGCAGTTTGAAAATACTGTTTCTGTGGAATCTCAGGAAGAATATTTGGGAACGCTCTTTAGAGTATCCTGAAACACTGTTTAAAATACGGAGAAAGAAATACCCTCACATAAAAACCAGAAGGAAGCTTTCTGAGAAACTGCTATATGTCGTGTGAATTCCTCTCACTCAGTTAAGCTTCTCTTTTTGTTGAGCAGTTTTCTAACACTGTTTATGTTTAGCATATGAAGGGATATTCGGAAGCACTTTGAGGCTTATGGTGAAAAAGAAATATGTTTAGATAGAAGCAGAATGGTAGGTTTTAAAGGAACTGCTTTGTGACATGTGCATTTCACGCACACTGCTTTACTTCTCATACGTCATCAGGGAAACCCTTTTGGAGAAAAAGGTATCAAGCTATATTCGTTTGCACTTTGATGCCAATGGTGAAAAAGGAAATAACCTCAGACAAAAATTGGAAATAAGCTTTCTGTGAAACTGCTCTGTGATATGTGTATTCATCTCACATAGAAAAAGCTTTCTTTACATTACACAGCTTGGAAACTACATCATGGATAGTTCCGAAAAGGGACATTCGGGAGCACTTTCAAGAATATGGTGAAAAAGGAAATATCTTCAGATAAAAACTGGAAAGAAGTTTTCTGTGAATCTGGTCTTTGCTGTGTTTATTCATGTCACATAAATAAAACTTTATGTACATTATGCAGCTAATGTGTGTATTCATCGTACAGAGTTAAATCATTCTTTGGATTCACCAGTATGAAATCACTGTTTCTGTGAAATTTAAGAAAGGACATTTCGAACAGTTTTCAGAATATGCTGAAAAAGAAATAACCTTAGATAAAAACCAGAAGGAAGCTTTCTGTGAAACTGCTCTGTGTCATGTGAATTCCACTCACATAGCTAAGCTTCTGTTTTCACTGAGCAGTATTCTAACACTTTTTTAGTTTAGTCAACTAAGGGACACTTGGGAGCGCTTTGAGGATTATGATGAAAATGGAAATATCTTCAGATAGAAACTGGAGAGAAGATATCTGAGGAGCAGCTTTGAGAGGTGTGCATTTCAATCACAGAATTATGCTTTTTTCCTCATAGAGGATTGGGGAATCCCTTTTGGAGAAAAAGCTACCAGGGAACATTCGAGAGTATAGGGATGGCTATGGTGAAAAAGCAAATATCCTCACACAAAAACTGGAAAGAAGTTTTCTGTGAAACTGCTTTGTGATAGATATGTTTATTCATCTCATATAGATAAAACTTTCTTTCTCTTGCACAATTTTGAAACGCTGTCATGGACAGATTCACAAAGGGACATTCGGGAGCACATTCAGGCCTACGTTGAAATAGGAAATATCTTCAGAAAAATCTGGAGAGAAGCTTTCTGAGAAACTGCCTTGTGATGTGTGCATTCCACTCAGGGAGTTATATCTCTTTTCTCATAAGGCAATGTTTGAACACTGATCCTGTAAAACCAAAAAAGTGATATTTCAGAGTGCATTGAAGACTATGGTGAAAAGTGAAATATCCTCAAATAAAATCCAGAAAGAAGCATTTCAAAAAACTGCTCTCTGATATGTGCATTCATTTCACAGAGTTAAAGCTTACTCTATGTTGTCCAGTTTGGAAACTCTGTCTTTGAGGAATCTGTGAAGGTATATTTAGTGGTGCCTGGAGGCTTGGGGTGAGCAAGAAAACGTCTTCCAATAAAAACTGGAGAGAAGCCTTCTGAGCCACTGCTTTGTGGTGTGTGTATTCATCTCATAGAGTTAAACCTTTCTTTGAATGGAGTACTTTGAAATCACTGTTTCCATGGAATCTGAGGAAGAACATTTGGGAACACTCCTTAGAATATGGAGAAAGAAATATCCTCAGGTAAAATCCAGAAGAAAGGTTACTGTGAAACTGCTCTGTGTCTTCTTATTTCCTCTCACTCAGTTAAACCTCTCTTTTCATTGATCAGATTTGTAACCTTGTTTATGTTCAGCGTGTGAAGGGATATTCGGGAGCACTTTGAGGCTTATGGTGAAAAAGGAAATATCTTCAGATAAAAACTGGAAAGAAGCTTTCTGTGAATCTGCTTTTTGCTATGTTTTTTCATCTCACATAGATAAAGCTTCCTTTACATTACGCAGCCTTGGAAACTCCATCATGGATGGATCAACAAACGGATATTTGGGAACACATTCAGGCCTATGGTGAAAAAGGAAATATCGTCAGATAAAAACTGGAGAGAAGTTTCTGAGAAACTGATTGGTGATACGTGCATTCCACTCAGGGAGTTATACCTTTTTTCTCATAAGGCACTGTTTGAGCACTGTTGCTGTAAAACTAAAAAAGTTATATTCAGAACACGTCGAGGAATATGGTGAATAGTGAAATGTCATCAAATAAAACCCAGAAAGTAGCATTCCAAGAAACTGCTCTCTGACATATCCATTCATGACACAGAGTTAAAGCTTACTCTACATTTCCCAGTTTGGAAAGTCTATCTCTGAGGACTCTGTGAAGGGATATTAAGTGGCAACCGGATTCCTGTGGCAGGCAAGGAAATGTCTTCCATTGAAAATTGGAGGGAAGCTTTCTGAGCAACTCTTTTGTGATGTTTGTATTCATCTCATAGAGTTAAATCATTCTTTGGAATGAGCAGTTGGAGATCACTGTTCCTGTGGAATCTGAGAAAGGACATTTTGGAATGCTGTTTAGAACATCCTGAAAAAAATAACCTCAGATAGAAACCAGAAGGAAGCTTTCTGTGAAACCGTTCTCTGTCACATGAATTCTGCTCGCACAGTTAAGGTTCTCTTTTCATTGAGCAGTATTCTAACACTTTTTTGTTTAGTCTGCGAAGGGATATTGGGGAGCCCTTTGAGGCTTACGGTGAAAAAGGAAATACCTTCAGATAGAAACTGGGAGAAACTTACCGAAGAGCTGCTTTGTGACGTGTGCATTGCACTCACAGAATTATACCATTCTTCTCAGAAAGGAGTGGGGAATCCTTTTAGGAAAAAAAGCTACCAAGGGACATTGAAGAGTATAGGGAAAGCTATGGTGAAAAAGGAAATATCCTCAGACAAAAACTGGAAAGATTTCTGTGAAACTGCTTTGTAAGAGATATTATTATTCATCTCACAAAGATAAAACTTTCCTTATTTTACACCATTTGAAAACTCCGTTACAGACAGATCTGTGAAAGGACATTCAGGAACACATTCAGGCCTATGGTGGAAAAGAGGATATCTTCAGATAAAAACTGGATAGAAGCTTTCTGAGAAACTGCTTTGGATGTGTGCATTCCACTCAGGGAGTTACACCTCTTTCCTCATAAGGCAGAATTTGAACACAGTTCCTGTAAAACCGAAAGAGTAGTATTTCGAAGCGCATGGAAGACTATGGCGAAAAGTGAAATATCCTGAAATAAAACCAACAAAGAAGCGTTCCAAGAAACTGCTCACTGACATGTGCATTCATTTCAGAGAGTTAAAGCTTACTCTACATTTCCCAGTTTGGAATGTCTGTCTTTGAGGATTCTGTGAAGGGATATGAATTGGCTACCAGAGGCCTGTGGTGAGCAAGGAAATGTCTTCCGTTGAAAATTGGAGAGACGATTTCTGAGCAACTCTTTTGTGACGTTTGTATTCATCTCATAGAGATAAATCATTCTTTGGATTGAGCAGGTTGGAATCACCGTTTCTGTGGAATCTGAGATAGGACATTTCAGAACGGTCCGCAGAATATCCTGAAAAAGAAATATCCTCAGATAGAAACCAGAAGGAAGCTTTCTTTCTTTTTTTTTTTATACTTTAAGTTCTAGGGTACATGTGCATAACGTGCAGGTTTGTTACATATGTATACTTGTGTCATGTTGGGGTGCTGCACCCATCAACTCATCAGAAACCATCAACTTGTCATTTACATCAGGTATAACTCCCAATGCAATCCCTCTACCCTCCCGCTCCCCATGATAGGCCCCGATCTATGATGTTCCCCTTCCTGAGTCCAAGTGATCTCATTGTTCAGTTCCCACCTATGAGTGAGAACATGCGGTGTTTGGTTTTCTGTTCTTGCAACAATTTGCTGAGAATGCTGGTTTCCAGCTGCATCCATGTCCCTACAAAGGACACAAACTCAT
>CM052573.1:93101828-93139014 GCA_028551445.1 Miopithecus talapoin
TTTGGAAAGTCTGATTTTGAGGATTCTGCGAAGGGATATTAAGTGGCACTGGAGGCCTGTGACGAGCAAGGAAATTCTTCCGTTGAAAATTGGAGAGAAGATTTCTGAGCAACTCCTTTGTGATGTTTGTATTCCTCTCATAGAGTTAAATCATTCTTTGGATAGAGCAGTTTGAAATCCCTGTTTCTGTGGAATCTGAGGAAGGGCATTTGGGAACGCTCACTAGAATATGGAGAAAGAAATATCCTCAGGTAAAATCCAAAAGAAAGCCTACTGCGAAACTGCTTTGTGTCTTCTTATTTCCTCTTGCTCAGTTAAGCCTCTCTTTTCATTAAGCAGTTTTATAACCCTGTTTATGTTTAGCGTGGGAAGGGATATTCAGGAGTGCTTGGAGGCTTACGATGAAAAAGGAAATATATTCAGATAGAAACTGGAGAGAGGCTTTCTTAGAAACTACTTTGTGACGTGTGCATTCCACTCACAGTGTTATACTTCTCTTCTCATACAGCATTGGGGATACCCTTTTGGAGAAAAAGGTACCAAGTGATATTCGGAAGCATTTTGATGCCTATGGTAAAAAGGGAAATAGCCTCAGAGGAAAACTGGAAAGAAGCTTTCTGTGAAACTTCTTCGTGATATGCGCATTCCACTCAGGGAGTTATACCTGTTTTCCTATAAGGCAGTGTTTGAACACTGTTCCTGTAAAACTGAAAAAGTGATATTTCATAGCGCCTTGAAGACTATGGTGAAAAGGGAAATATAATCAAATAAAACGGAGAAAGAAGCGTTCCAAGAATCTACTCAGTGATATGTGCATTAATTTCACAGAGTTAAAGCTTACTCTACATTGCCTAGTTTGGAAACTGTCTTTCATGAATCTACAAAGGGGTAGTAAGTGGCGCCCGGAGGCCTGTGTTGAGCAAGGAAATGTCTTCTGTTGAAAACTGGAGAGAAGCTTTGTGAGCAACTGCTTTGTGATGTTTGTATTCGTCTCATAGAGTTAAATCATTCTTTGGATTGAGCAGGTTGAAATCACTGTTTCTGTGGAACCTGAGAAAGTACATTTGGGAACGTTCCTAGGAATATGCTGAAAAATAAAGACCCTCAGATAAAAACCAGAAGGAGGCATTCTGTGAAACTGCTCTGTGTCATGTGAATTCCACTCATATAGTTAAGATTCTGTTTTCATTGAGAAGTATTCTGACACTGTTTTAAATTAGTCCCCTAAGTGATATTCGGGAGCGCTTTGAGGCTTATGGTGGAAACGGAAATATCTTCAGATGGAATTGAAGAGAAGCTTTCTGAGGAGCTGCTTTGTGACGTGTGCATGCCACTCACAGATTTATACCTTTCTTCTCATACAACATCGGATAAACCCTTTTGGAGAAAAAGGTACCAGGGGATAACAGGGAGCATATTGAGGTCTATAGTGAAAAGGGAAATAGCCTCAGACTAAAACTGGAAAGAAGCTTTTTGTAAAACTGCTCTGTACTATATGTACTCATCTCACATAGATAAAGCTTTTCTTACATTACACAGCTTGGAAACTCTGTCATGGATGGATCCATGAAGGGACATTTGGGAGCACATTCAGGACTATGGTAAGAAAGGAAAGGTCCTCAGACAAAAACTGGAAAGGAGATTTCTGTGAAATAGTTTTGTGATAGATATGTATATTCATATAACATAGATAAAACTTTCTTTATATTACGCAGTTTGTAAACTCCATCATGGACGTATCTGCGAAGGAATATTCGTGAGCACATTCAGGCCTATGGTGAAAAAGGAAATATCTTTATTTTAAAAACTGGATAGAAGCTTTCTGAGAAACTGCTTTGTGATCTGTGCATTCCACTCAGGAAATTATACTATTTTCTCATAAGGCAGTGTTTGAACACTGTTCCTGGAAAACCAAAAAAGTGATATTTCTGAGCACCTTGAAGACTGTGGCAGAAAGTGAAATATCCTCAAATAAAACCCAGACAGAAGCGTTCCAAGAAACTGTTCTTTGATATGTGCATTCATTTCACAGAGTTAAAGATTACTCTACGTTGCCCAGTTTGGAAACTCTGTCCTTGAGGAATCTGCGAAGGGATATTAAGTGGCGCCGAGAGGCCTGTGGTGAGCAAGGTAATGTTCTCTGATGAAAACTGAAGAGAAGCTTTCTGAGCAACAGCTTTGTGATGTGTGTATTCATCACATAGAGTTAAACCACTATTTGGATTGAGCAGTTAGAAATCACCGTTTGGGTGGAATCTGAGGAAGGACATTTGGGAACGCTTTTTAGAATATGGAGAAAGAAATATCCTCAGATGAAAACCGGAAGAAAGCTTTCAGTGAAAGTGCTATGTGTCAAGTGAATTCCTCTCCCTTGTTAAGCTTCTCTTTTCCTTGAGAAGTTTTCTAAAACTGTTTATATTTAGTCTGTGAAGGGATGTCCTGGAGCACATTGAGGCTTATGGTGAAAATCGAAATATCTTGAGATAGAAACAGGCAAAAACTGAAAAGAAGCCTTTTCTGTAAATGCTTTGTGACAGATATGTTTATTCATCTCACATAGATAAAACTCTCTTGACATTACGAAGTTTGGAAACTCCATCATGGATGGATTCGCGACTTGATATTCGGGAACAAATTCAGGCCTATAGTGAAAAAGGAAATATCTTCAGATAAAAACCGGAGAGAAGCTTTCTGAGAAACTGCATTGTGATGTGTGCATTCCACTCAGGGAGATATACCTGTTTTCTCATAAGGAAGTGTTTGAACACTGTTCCTGTAAAACAGAAAATGTGATATTTCTGAGCGCATTGAAGACTATGGAAAAAAGTAAAATATATCAGATAAAACCCAGAAAGAAGCATTCCAAGAATCTGCTCTCCGATATGTGCATTCATTTCACACAGTTCAATTTTCTAACACTGTTTACTTTTAGCGTGTGAAGGGATATTTGGGAGCATTTTGAGGCTTACAGTGAGAAAGGAAATATGTTCCGTAGAAATTGGAGAGAAGCTTTCCGAGGAAATGCTTTGTGACCTGTGCATTTTACTCGAAAAGTTATACTTCTCTTCACATACAGCATCGGGGAAACCCTTTTGGAGAAAAAGTACCAAGGGATATTCAGGGGCATATTGATGCCTATGGTGAAAATGGAAATAGCCTCAGACAAACACTGGAAGGAAACTTTCTGTGAAACTGCTCTGTGCTAAGTGTACTCATCTCACATAGATAAACCTTTCTTTACATTATGCAGCTTGGAAACTCTGTCATGGATGGATCCCGAAGGGATATTCGAGAGCACATTCATGACCGTGGAGAAAAAGAAAATATATTCAGATAAATCTTTAAAGAAGTTTCTATGAATCTGATTTTGCTATGTTTATTCATTTCACAAAGATAAAAGTTTCTTTACCTTATGCAGCTTGGAAACTTCCTAATGGACGGATCCACGAAGAGATATTCGGGATCACATTTAGGCCTGTGGTGAAATAGAATATATCTTCAGATAAAAACTGGAGAGAAGCTTTCTGAGAAACTGCTTTGTGATGTGTGCATTCCACTCAGGGATTTATACCTCTTTTCTCATAAGGCAGTGTTTGAACACTGATCCTGTAAAACTCAAAAAGTGATATTTCAGAGCTCATTCAAGACTAAGGTGAAAAGTAAAATATCATCAAATGAAACACAGAAAGAAGCGTTTAAAGAAACTGCTCTCAGATATATGTATTCATTTTACAGAGTTAAAGCTTACTCTACATTGCCCAGTTTGGAAACTCTGTCTTTGAGGAATTTGCAAAGGGATATTAAGTGGCGCCCGGATGCCTGAGGTGAGCTAGAAAATGTCTTGCAATGAAACCTGGAGAGAAGCTTTCTGAGCAACTTCTTTGCGATGTCTGTACTCATCTCATAGAGTTAAACAATTCTTTGGATTGAGAAGTTTCAAATCACTGTTTCTGTGGAATCTAAGAAGGACATTTGGGAATGCTCTTTGGAATATGGAGAAACAAATATCCTCCGGCAAAAACCAGAAGGAAGCCTTCTGTGAATCTGCTCTGTATCGTCTTAATTCCTCTCACTCAATTAAGCTTCTCTTTTCATGGAGCAGTTTTCTGACACTGTTGGTGTTTAGCGTGCGAAGGGATATTCGGGAGCACCTTGAGGCTTATGGTGAAAAAGGAAATATTTTCAGAGAGAAACTGGAGAGAAGCCTTCTGAGGGACTACTTTGTGACGTGTGCATTCCTCTGTTATACCTCTCTTCTCATACAGCATCGGGGAAAAACTTTTGGAGAAAAAGGTGCCAAGTGATATAAGGGAGCATATTGATAGCAATGGTGAAAAGGGAAAAAGCCTCAGATAAAAACTAGAAAGAAGCTTTCTGTGAAACTGCTCTGTGATATGTGTATTCATCTCACATAGATAAAGCTTTCTTTACATTACACAGTTTGGAATCTTTGTCATGGACGGAACCGTGAAGCGAGATTGGGGAGCACATTCAGAACTATGGTGTAAAAGGAAATATCTTCAGATAATAACTGGAAAGAATCTTTCTGTGAATCTCTTTTTAGTTATGTTTATTCATCTCAGATAGATAAAGCTTTCTTTATATTACGCAGCTTGGAAACTCTGTCATGGATGGATACATGAAGGGACATTCGGGAGCACATTCAGGCCTACGGTGAAAATGGAGATCTATCTTCAGATAAAAACTGGATAGAAGCTTTCTGAGAAACTGCTTTGTGATGTGTGCATTACACTCAAGGAATTGTGCCTCTTTTCTCATAAGGCAATGTTTGAACATCGTTCCTGTAAAAACAAAATGGTGGTATTTTGGAGTGCATTGAAGACCAAGGTGAAAAGTGAACTATCCTCAAATAAAACCCAGAACGAAGCATTCCAAGAAACTGCTCTCTGATATGTGTATTCCTTTCACAGAGTTAAAGCTTACTCTACATTTCCCAGTTTGGAAATTCTGTCTTTGAGGAATCTCTGAAGCCATATTAAGTGGCGTCCAGAGGCCTGTGATGAACAAGGAAATGTCGTCCGACGAAAACTGGAGAGACGCTATCTGAGCAATTTCTTCATGATGTGTCTATTCATCTCATAGAGTTAAATCATTCTTTGGATTGAGCAGTTTCAAATCACTCTTTCTGCGGAATCTGAGGAAGTACATTTGAGAACGGTCTCTAGAATATGGAGAAATAATCTGATAAAAGCCAGAAGGAAGCTTTCTGTGAAACTGCCATGTGTCATGTGAATTCCTCTCACTCACTTAAGATTCTCTGTTCACCAAGCAGTTTTCTAACACTGTTTATGTTTAGCGTGCAAATAGATATTCGGGAGTGCTTGAGGCTTAGGGGGAAAAAGGATATATGCTCAGATACAAACTTGAGAGAAGCTTTCCATGGAACTGCTTTGTGACGTGTGCATTCCACTCACAGTGATATAAATCTCTTCTCATACAGCATTGGTTAAACCCTTTTGGAGAAAAAGGTACCAGGGGATATTTGGGAGCATATTGACGCCTATGGT
This sequence comes from Miopithecus talapoin, assembly GCA_028551445.1. NCBI lineage: Eukaryota > Metazoa > Chordata > Mammalia > Primates > Cercopithecidae > Miopithecus > Miopithecus talapoin. Next base: position 93,107,357 of record CM052573.1, read on the forward strand.
GCAAAGGGAAATAGCCTCAGACAAAAACTGGAAAGAAGCTTTCTGTGAAACTGCTCTGTGATATGTGTATTCATCTCACATAGATAAAGCATTCTTTACATTACGCAGCTTGGAATCTCTGTCATGGATGGATCCGTGAAGGGACATTCTGGAGCATATTCATTACTATGGTGAAAAAGGTAATATCTTCAGATAAAAAATGGAAAGAAGCTTTCTGTGAATTTCCTATTGCTATGTTGCTATGTTTATTTATCTCACATAGATAAAGCTTTCTTTACATTACACAGCCTGAAAAATCCATCATGGACGGATCCACAAAGGGACATTCGAGATCACATTCAGGCCTGTGGTGAAAAAGGAAATATCTTCAGATAAAAACTGCAGAGAAGCTTTCTGAGAAACTGCTTTGTGATGCGTGGAATCCACTCACGGAGTTATACCTCTTTTCTCATAAGGCAGTGTTTGAACACTGTTCCTGTAAAACCAAAAGGAATATTTCAGAGCGCATGGAAGACTATGGCAAAAAGTGAAATATCCTGAAATAAAACCCAGAATGAAGCCTTCCAAGAAACTGCTCTCTGATATGTGCATTCATTTCACAGAGTTAATGCATACTCTACGTTGCTCAGTTTGGAAACTCTGTCTTTGAGGAATCTGCGAAGGGGTATTACGTGTCGCCCAGAGGTCTGCGTTGAGCAAGGAAATGTCTTCCATTGAAAACTGGAGAGACGCTTTCTGAGCAACTGCTTTGTGACCTGTGTATTCCTCTCATGGTGTTAAATCATTCTTTGAATTGAGCAGTTTGAAATCATTCTTTTGTGGAACCTGAGAAGTATCATTTGGGAATGCTCTTTAGAATAAGCTGAAAAGAAATACCCTCAGATAAAATCAGAAGTAAGCTTTCTGTGAAACTGCTATGTTTCCTGTGAATTCTTCTCACTCAGTTAAGTTTCTCTTTTCATTGAGCACTTTTCTAACACTGTTTTTTTTTAGTGTACGAATGGATATTTGGGACCATTGTGAGGCTTATGATGAAAAAGGAAATATGATCAGATCGAAACTGGAGAGAAGCTTTCCTAAGAACTGTTGTGATATAGGCATTCCACTCACAGTGTTATACCCTTCTTCTCATATGGATCAGGGAAACCCTTTTGGAGAAAAAGATACCAAGGGATATTCGGGAGAATACTGACGCCTACGGTGAAAACGGAAATAGCCTCAGACAAAAACTCGAAAGAAGCTTTCTGTGAAACTGCTTTGTGATATGTGTATTCATCTCACATACATAAAGCTTTCTTTACATTGCACAGCTTCGAAACTCTGTTATGGACGGATGCACAAAGGGACATTCGGGAGCACATTCAGGACGATGGTGAAAAAGGAAATATCTTCAGATAAAACCCGGAAAGAAGCTTTCTGTGAATTTGCTTTTTGCTATGTTTATTCATCTCACATAGATAAATATTTCTTTACATTATGCAGCTTGGAAATTCTGTCATGGACAGATAGGCGATGGGCATTCGGGAGTATATTCAGGACTATAGTGAAAAGGGAAATATCTTCAGATAAAAACCAGAAGGAAGCTTTCTGTGAAACTGCTACGTGTTGTCTGAATTCCTCTCACTCAGTTAAGCTTCTCTTTTCATTGAGCAGTTTTCTAAAACTGTTTATGTTTAATGTGCATAGGGAAATTCGGGAACACACTCAGGATGATGGTGAAAGGGAAATATTTTCTGATAAAACTGGATGGAAGCTTTCTGGGAAACTGCTTTTTGCTATGTTTATTCATTTCACATGGGTAAATCTTTCTTTACATTACTCAGCTTTCAAATTCCATCATGGAGGGATTGGTGAAGGGATATTTGGGATCACATTCAGGCCTATGGTGAAAAAGGAAATAATTTCAGATAAAAACTGGAGAGAAGCTTTCTGAGAAACAATTTTGTGATGTGTGCATTCCACTCAGGGAGTTATACCTCTTTTCTCATAAGGCAATGTTTGAACATTGTTCCTGTAACACCTAAAAAGTGATAATTTGAAGCGCATTGAAGAATATGGTGAAAAGTGAAATACTGTCAAATAAAATCCAGAAAGAAGCGTTCCAAGAAACTGCTCTATGATATGTGCATTCACTTCACACAGTTAAAGCTTACTCTACGTTGCCCAGTTTGGAAAATCTGTCTTTGAGGAATTTGTGAGTGGATATTAAGTGGCGACCGGAGGCCTGTGGTGAGCAAGGAACTGTCTTCCGTCAAAAAATGAAGAGAAGCTATACACCTCATAGAGTTAAATCATTCTTTGATTGAGCAGTTTGAAATCACAGTTTCTGTGGAATCTGAGAAAGGACATTTGGGAACTCTCTTTAGAGTATCCTGAAAAAGAAATAATCTCAGATAGAAACCAGAAGGAAACTTTCTCTGAAACTGCTCTGTGTCACGTGAATTTCACTTGCACAGTTAAGCTTCTCTTTTCATTGAACAGTATTCTAGCACTGTTTTTGTTTAGTCTGCGAAGGGATATTCGGGAGCACTTTGAGGCTTCTGGTGAAAAAGGAAATATCTTCAGAGAGAAACAGGAGAGAAGTTTTCCGAGGAGCTGCTTTGTGATGTGTGCATTCCATTCACAGAATTATACCTTTCTTCACATAGAGGATTGGGGAATCCCTTCTGTAGAAAAAGCTACCAAGAGACATTAGGGAGTATAGGGATGGCTATGGTGAAAAAGGAAATATCCGCAGATAAAAACTGGAAAGAAGATTTCTGTGAAACTGCTTTGTAATAGATATATTGATTCATCTCAGAGATAAAACTTTTCTTATATTACACAGTTTGGAAACTCTGTCATGGACAGATCCACGAAGTGACATTTGGGAGCACATTCAGGCCTACAGTGAAAAAGGAGATATCTTCAGATAAAAACCAGATAGAAGCTTTCTGAGAATCTGGTTTGTGATGTGTGCATTCCACTCAGGGTGTTATAAGGCAGTGTTGGAACACTGTTCCTGTAAAACTGAAAAAGTAATATTTCAGAGCACATGGAAGACTATGGCGAAAAATGAATATCCTAAAATAAAACCCAGAAAGAAGCATTTCAAGAAACTACTCTCTGACATGTCCGTTCATTTCACAGAGTTGTAGCTTATTCTACATTTCCCAGTGTGGAAGGTCTGTCTTTGAGGATTCTGCGAAGGGACATTTAGTGGCAAACGGAGGCCTGTGACGAGCAAGGAAATGTCTTCCATTGAAAATTGGAAAGAAGCTTTCTGAGTAACTCTTTTGTGATGTGTGTTCTTATCTCATAAAGTTAAATCATTCTTTGGATTGACCAGTTTGAAGTCACTGTTTCTGTGGAATCTGAGAAATGACATTTGAGAATGCTCTTTAGAATATCCTGAAAAGGAAATAACCTCAGATAAAAGCAGAAGGAAGCTTTCTGTGAAACTGTTCTGTGTTGCGTGAATTCTGCCCACACAGTTAAGCTTCTCTATTCATTGAGCAGTATTCTAACACTTTTTTTCTTTAGTCTGCAACGGGATATTTGGGAGCGCATTGAGGCTTATGGTGAAAAAGGAAATATCTTCAGATAGAAACTGGAGAGAAGCTTTCCGAGGAGCTGCTTTGTGACATGTGCATTGCACTCACTGAATTATACCATTCTTCTCATAGAGGATTGGGAATCCCTTTTGGAGAAAAAACTACCAACGGACATTCTGGAGTATAGGGACGGCTATGATGAAAAAGAAAATATCCCCAGACAAAATCTGAAAGAAGATTTCTGTGAAACTGCTTTGTGATAGATATGTTTATTCACCTCACATAGATAAAACTTTCCTTATATTATGCAGTTTGGAAACTCTGTCATGGACGGATCCGTGAAGGGACATTTGGGAGCACATTCAGGCCTACGATGAAAAATGAGATGTCTTCAGATAAAAACTGGAGAGAAGTTTTCTGAGAAACTGCTTCGTGATGTATGCATTCCACTCAGAGATTTACACATTTTTTCTCAAAAGGCAGTGCTGGAACCTTGTTCCTGTGAAACGAAAAAAGTAGTATTTTGGAGTGAATGGAAGACTATGGTGAAAAGTGAAATATCCTGAAATAAAACCCAGAAAGAAGCATTCCAAGAAATTACTCTCTGACGTGTGCATTCATTTCAGAGAGTTAAAGCTACTCTACATTTCCCAGTTTGGAAAGTCTGTCTTTGAGGATTCTGCGAAAGGATATTAAGTGGCAACTGGAGGCCTCTGATGAGCAAGGAATTGTCTTCCACTGAAAATCGGAGAGAGGCTTTCTGAGCAACTGCTTTGTCATGTGTGTATTCCTCTCATAGAGTTAAATCATTCTTTGGATTGAGCAGTTTGAAATCACTCTTTCTGTGGAATCTGAGAAAGGACACTTGGGAACGCTCTTAAGAGTATTTAGAAAAAGAAATACCCTCTGATAAAAACCAGAAGAAAGCTTTCTGTGAAACTGCTCTGTGCCATGTGAATTCCACTCGCACAGCTAAGCTTCTGTTTTCATTGAGCAGTATTCTAACACTGCTTTAGTTAGTCAGCTAAGGGATACTCGGGAGCGCTTTGAGGCTTTTGGTGAAAATGGAAATATCTTCAGATAGAAACTGGAGAGATGACTTCCGAGGAGTTGCTTTGTGACGTGTGCATTCCACTCACAGAGTTATGCTTTTCTTCTCATAAAGGATTGGGGAATCCCCTTTGGAGAAAGAGCTACCAGGGGACATTTGGGAGTGTATGTGCGGCTATGGTGAAAAAGGAAATATCGTCAGACAAAAACTGGAAAGAAGCTTTCTGTGAAAGTGCTTTGTGATAGATATGTTTATTCATCTCACATAGATAAAACTTACTTTCTATTACGCAGTTTTGAAACTCCGTCATGGACGGATTCGCAAAGGGACATTTGGGAGCACATTCAGGTCTATGGTGAAATAGGAAATATCTTCAGAAAAAAACTGGATAGAAGGATTCTGTAAGTCTCCTTTTTGCTGTGTTTATTCATCTCACATAGATAAAGCTTTCTTTACAATACCCAGCTTTCAATTTCCTTCATGAACGGATTCTCAAAGTGATATTCAGGATCACACTCAGGCCTGTGGTGAAAAAAGAAATATCGTCAGATAAAAACTGGAGAGAAGCTTTCTGAGAAACTGCTTTGTGATGTGTACATTCCACTCAGGGTGTTATACCTCTTCTCTTATAAGGCAGTGTTTGAACACTGTTCCTGTAAAACCGAAAAGGTGATATTTTGCAGCACATTGAAGAATATGGTGAAAAGTGAAATAGCCTCAAATAAAATCCAGAAAGAAGCATTCCAAAAAACTGCTCTCTGATATAGACATTCATTTCACAGTATTAAAGCTTACTCTACATTGCCTAGTGTGGAAAATCTGTCCTTGAGGAATCTGTGAAGGGATATTAAGTGATGCCCTTAGGCCTGTGGTGAGCAAAGAAATCTCTTCCATTGAAAACTGTACAGAAGCTTTCTGAGCAACTGCCTCTGATGTGTGTTTTCATCTCATAGAGTTAAATCATTCTTTTGATTGAGCAGTTTAAAATCACTCTTTTTGTGGAACCTGAGAAAGGACGTTTGAGAACGCTCTTCAGAATATGTTGAAAAAGGAATATCCTCAGATAAAAACCAGAGGCAAGCTTTCCGTGAAACTCCTCCAAATGGTGCAAATTCTCCTCACACAGTTAAACTTCTCTTTTCATTAAGCAGTATTGTACCATTGTTTTTGTTTAATCTGTGAAGGGATATTTGGGAGCGCTCTGAGGCTTATGGTGAAAACAGAAATATCTTCAGATAGAAACTGGAGAGAAGCTTTCCGAGGAGTTATTTTGTGACATGTGCATTCCACTCACAGAGTTATACCTTTCTACTCATAGAGGATTGGGAAATCACGTTTGGAGGAAAAGGTACTAAGGGACATTCTGGAGTACATGGATGGGTATGGTGAAAAAGGAATTATGTTCAAACAAAAACTGGAAAGAAGCTATTTGTGAAACGGCTTTTTGATAGATATGTTTATTCCTTTCACATAGATAAAACTTTCTTTATAAAATGCAGTTTGGAAATTCTATGATGGACGGATCTGTGAAGGGACATGCGGGAGCACATTCAGCACCATGGTGAACAGGAAAATATCTTCAAATAAAAACTGGAGAGAAGCTTTCTGACAAACTGCTTTGTGAGGTGTGCATACCACACTGGGAGTTATACCTTTTTTCTCATAAGGCAGTGTTTGAACACTGGTCCTGTAAAACCAAAAAGGTGATATCTTGAAGCCTATTGAAGACTATGGTGAAAAGTGAAATATCCTCAAATAAAACCCCCAAAGAAGCGTATCAAGAAACTGCTCTCTGTCACATGCATTCATTTCACAGAATTAAAGCTTACTCTACATAATCCAGTTTGGAAACTCTGTCTTTGAGGAATCAGCAAAGGGATATTAAGTGGCGCCCAGAGGCCTGTGGTGAGCAAGGAAACGTGTTCCTATGGAAACTGGAGAAAAGCTTTCTGAGAAACTGCTTGGTGATGTGTGCATTCCACTCAGGGAGTTATACCTTTCTTCTCATAAGGCACTGTTTGAGCACTATTCCTGTAAAACGAAAAAAGTGATATTTGGAGCACATTGAAGAATATGACGAAAAGTGAAATGTTGTCAAATAAAACATTTGTTTGTAGAAAGAAACATTCCTAGAAAGTGCTCTCTGACGTTCCATTCATTTCACAGAGATGAAGATTACTCTACATTTCCCAGTTTGAAAAGTCTGTCTTTGAGGATTCTGGGAAGGGATATTAAGTGGCAACCGGACGCCTGTGGTGAGCAAGGAAATGTCCTAGGTTGAAAATTGCAGAGAAGCTTTCTGAGCGACTCTTTTGTGATGTTTGTATTCATCTCAGAGAGTTAAATCATTCTTTTGTTTGAGGAGTTTGAAATCACTGTTTCTGTGGAATCTGAGAAAGGACATTTGGGGAAGCTGTTTAGAATATCCTGAAAAAGAAATAATCTCAGATAGAAACCAGAAGGAAGTTTTCTGTGAAACTGCTCTGTGTCACGTGAATTCCGCTCGCACAGTTAAACTTCTCTTTTCATTGAGCAGTATACTAACACTGTTTTTCTTTAGTCTGCGAAAGGATATTCGGGAGCACATTGAGGCTTACGGTGAAAAAGGAAATATCATCAGATAGAAACTGGAGAGAAGCTTTCCGAGCAGCTCTTTTGTGATGTGGCCATTCCACTCACAGAATTAAACCTTTCTTCTCATAGAGGATTGGGGAATCCCTTTTGGAGAAAAAGCTACCAAGGGACATTTAGGACTATATGGATGGCTATAGTGAAAAAGGAAATATCTTCAGACAAAAAATGGAAAGAAGTTTTCTGTGAAACGGCTTTGTGATGGATATGTTTATTCATCTCACATAGATAAAATTTGCTATTACGCAGTTTTGAAACACTGCCATGGACAGATTCGAGAGGGGACATGCGGGAGCACATTCATGTCTATTGTGAAATACGAAATATCTTCAGATAAAAACTGGAGAGAATAGCTCTGAGACACTGCTTTGTGATGTGTGCATTCCACTCAGGGTGTTATACATCTTTTCTCATAAGGCAGTGTTTGAACACTGTTCCTGTAAAACCAAAAGAGTGATATTTTGGAGCACATTGAAGACTTTGACAAAAACTGAAATATCCTCAAATAAAACCCAGAGAGAAGCGTTCCAAGAAACTGCTCTCTGATATGTGCATTCATTACACAGAGTTAAAGCGTACTCTACATTCACCAGTTTGGAAACTCTGTTTTTGAGGAATCTGTGAAGGGATATTAAGTGGCGCCTGCAGGCTTGTGATGAGCAAGGAAACGTCTTCCAATGAAAACTGGAGAGAAGCTTTGTGAGCAACTGCTTTGTGATGTGTGTATTCGTCTCATAGAGTTAAACCATTCTTTGGGTTGAGCAGTTTGAAATCACTGTTTTTGTGGAATCTAAGGAAGGACATTTGGCAACGCACCTTAGAATATGGAGAAAGAAATATCCTTGGTTTAAATCCAGAAGGAAGCTTTCTGTGAAACTGCTCTGTGTCTTTTTAATTCTACTCACTCGGTTAAGCCTCTCTTTCCATTCAGCAGTTTTATAGCTCTGTTTATGTTTAGCCTGTGAAGGAATATTTGGTAGCGCTTTAAGGCTTATAATGAAAATGGAATTATGTTCAGACCAAAACAGGAGAGAAGCTTTCCGAGGAACTGCTTTGTAATGTGTGCTTTCCACTCCCAATGTTATACTTATCTTCTCATACAGCATCAGGGAAACCCTTTTGGAGAAAAAGGTTCCAAGGGATATTCGGGAGCATGTTGATGCCTATGGTGAAATGGGAAATAGTCTCAGACAAAAACTGGAAAGAAGTATTCTATGAAACTGCTCTATGATATGTCTATTCACCTCACATAGATAAAACTTTCTTTACATTACACAACTTGGAAACTCTGTCATGGACGGATCTATGAAGGGACATTTGGGAGCACATTCAGGACTATGGTGAAATAGGAAATATCTTCAGATAAAAACTGGAAAGAAGTTTTCTGTGAATCTGCTTTTTGCTATGTTTATTCATATGACAGAGATAAAGCTTTCTTTACATTACGAAGCTTGGAGACTCCGTCATGGATAGATCCGCGAAGGGATATTCGGGATCACATTCGGGCATCTGGTGAGAAAGGAAATATCGTCAGATAAAAACTGGAGAAAAGCTTTCTGAGAAACTGCATGATTATGTGTGCATTCCACTCAGGGAGTTATACCTTTCTTCTCATAAGGCACAGTTTGAACTCTGGTCCCATAAATTTAAAGAAATATACTCGGAACACATTGAAGACTATGGAGAAAAGTGAAATATTGTCAAATGAAATCCAGAAAGAAACATTCCAAGAAACTGCTCCCTCACATGTCCGTTCACTTCACAGTGTTAAAGCTTACTCTACATTTCCCAGTTTGGAAAGTCCATCTTTGAGGATTCTGCAAAGGGATATAAAGTGGCAACCGGAGGCTTGTTGTGAGCAAGGAAATATCTTCCATTGAAAATTGGAGAGAAGCTTTCTGAGCAACTCTTTTGTGATGTTTGTATTCATCTCATAGAGTTAAACCATTCTTTGGACTGAGCAGTTTGAAATCATGTTTTTGTGGATCCGAGGAAGGACATTTGGGAATGCTCCTTAGAATATGGAGAAGGAAATATCCTCAGGTAAAATCCAGAAGGCAGCTTTCTGTGAAACTCCTCTGTGTCGTCTTAATTCCCCTCACTCAGTTAAGCCTCTCTTTTCACTGAGCAGTTTTCTAACCCTGTTTATGTTTAGAGTGTGAAGGGATATTTGGGAGCGCTTTGATACTTACGGTGAAACAGAAAATATCTTCAGATAGAAACTGGAGAGAAGTTTTCTGAGGAACTGCTTTGTGACGTGTGCATTCCACTCATACAGTTATATCTTTTTTCTCATAGAGGATTATGAAATCCCTTTTGGAAAGAAAACTACCAAGAGACATTCACCATATGGAGGGCTATGGTGAAAAAGGAAGAATTCTCAGGCAAAAACTGAAAGGAAGCTTTCTGCGTAAATTTTTTGTGATAGATATGTTTATGCAGCTCACATAGATAAAACTTTCTTTACATTATGCAGCTTGGAAACTCCGTCATGGATGGCTCTGCGAAGGTATATTCGGGATCACATTCGGGCCTATGGTGATAAAGGAAATATCATCAGTAAACAACTGGATAGAAGCTTTCTGAGAAACTGCTTGATCATGTGTGCATTCCACTCAGGGTGTTATACCTTTTTCCTCATAAGGCACTGTTTGAACACTGTTCCTGTAGAATTTAAAAAGTGTTCAGAGCACATTGAAGACTATGGAGAAAAGTGAAATGTCATCCAATAAAACCTGGAAAGAAGCATTCCAAGAAACTGCTCTCTGACATGTCCATTCACTTCACAGAGTTAAAGCTTACTCCACATTTTGCAATTTGGGAAGTCTGTCTTTGAGGATTCTGCGAAGGGATATTAAGTGGTGACCGGAGGCCTGTGGCCAGTAAGGAAATGTCTTCCATTGAAAATTGGAGAGATGCATTCTGAGTAACTCTTTTGTGATGTTTGTATTCATCTCATAGAGTTAAATCATTTTTTGGATTGAGCAGTTTGAAATCACTATTTCTGTGGAATCTGAGAAAGGACATTTGGGAACGTTCTTTAGAATATCATGAAAAAGAAATAACCTCAGATAGAAACCAGAAAGAAGCTCTCTGTGAAACTACTCTGTGTTGAGTGAATTCTGCTCACATAGTTAAGCTTCTCTTTTCATTGAGCAGTATTCTAACCCTGTTTTTGTTTAGTCTGTGAAGGGATATTCGGGAGCACGTTAAGGCTTATGGTGAAAAAGGAAATATCATCAGATAGGAACTGGAGAGACGCGTTCTGAGGAGTTGCTTTGTGGCCTGTGCATTTCACTCACAAAATTATACCTTTTTTCTCATAGAGGATTGGAGAATCCCTCTTGGAGAAAAAGCTACCAGGGGACATTCAGGAGTATATAGACGGCTATGGTGAAAAAGGAAATATCCTCAGACAAAAACTGGAAAGAACCTTTCTGTGAAACTGTTTTGTGATAGATACGTTTATTCATCCCACATAGATAGAACTTTCTTTCTATTACGCAGTTTTGAAACACTGTGAAGGATGGATCCATGAAAGGACATTTGGGAGCACATTCAGGACTATAGTGAATAGGAGATATCTTTAGATAAAAACTGGAGAGAAGCTTTCTGAGCAACTGCTTTGTGATGTGTGTATTTATCTCATAGTGTTAAATCATTCTTTGGATTGAGCAGTTTGAAATCACTGTTTCTGTGAAACCTGAGAGAGGACATTTGGGAACCTTCTCAAGAATATGCTGAAAAGGAAATACCCTCCGATAAAAATCAGAAGGAAGCTTTTTGTGAAACTACTCTGTGTCATGTGATTTCCACTCGCACAGTTAATCTTCTGTTTTCATTTAGCAGTATTCTAACACTATTTTCGTTTAATCAGCTAAGGGAGAGTCGGGAGCACTTTGAGGCCTATGGTGAAAACAGAAATATCTTCAGATAGAAACTGGAGAGAAGATTTCCAAGCAACTACTTTGTGACGTGTGCATTCCACTCAAAGAGTTATACTTTACTTCTCATAGAGGATTGGGGAATCCCTTTTGGAGAAAAAGCTACCAGAAGACATTCCGGAGTATATGCATGGCTATGGTGAAAAAGGAAATATCCTCAGACAAAAACTGGAAAGAAGATTTCTGTGAAAATGCTATGTGATACTTATGTTTATTCATCTAACATAGATAAAACTTTCCTTATATTGTGCAGTTTCGAAACTCCATCATGGACGGATCTGCGAAGGGAAATTCGTAAGCACATTCAGACCTACAGTGAAAAAGGAGATACCTCTTTTCTCATAAGACAGTGTTTGAACACTGTTCCTATAAAATCAAAACGTGATATTTTGGACGTAATTGAAGACTATGGCAAAAAGTGAAATATTCTCAAATAAAACCCAGAGACTAGCATTCCAAGAAACTGCTCTCTGATATGTGCATTCATTTCACAGAGTTAAAGCCTACTCTACATTGCAGAGAGTAGGCTTTTGGAGACTCTGTCTTTCAGGAATCTGTGAAGGGATATTAAGTGATGCCTGGAGGCTTCTGGTGAGCAAGGAAACGTCTTCTGATGAAAACTGGAGAGAAGCTTTCTGAGCAACTCCTTTGTGATGTGTGTATTCGTCTCATAGAGTTAAACCATTCTTTAGATTCAGTAGTTTGAAATCACTGTTTCTGTGGAATCTGAGGAAGGACATTTGGCAACGCTTCTTAGAATATGGAGAAAGAAATATCCTCAGGTAAAACCCAGAATGAAGCTTTCTGTGAAATTGCTTTGTGTCGTCTTAATTCCTCTGGCTCAGTTAAGCCTCTCTTTTCATTGAGCTGTTTTCTAATCCTGTTTATGTTTAGCATGGGAAGGGATATTCGGGAGTGGTTTGAGGCTTATAGTGAAAAAGGAAATATGTTCTGATAGATACTGGAGGGAAGCTTTCTTAGGAGCTGCTTTGTGACGTGTGCATTCCAGTCACAGTGTTATACCTCTCTTCTCATACAGGATCAGGGAAACCCTTTTGGAGAAATAGGTACCAAGTGACATTCAGGAGTATATTGACACCTACAGTGAAAAGGGAAATAGCCTCAGACAAAAACTGGTAAGAATCTTTCTGTGAAACTGTTCAGTGATATGTGCATTCATCTCACACAGATAAAGCTTTTTTTACATTACGAAGCTTGGAAACTCTTTCCTGGAATGATCCGCGAAGGGACATTCAGGAGCGCATTCACGACTATGGTGAAAAAGGAAGTATATTCAGATAAAAACTGGAAAGAAACTTTCTGTGAATCTGCTTTTTGCTATGTTTATTCATCGCACATATATGAAGCTTCCTTTACATTACGCAGCTTGGACACTCCGTCATGGATGGATCTGTGAAGGGATATTCGGGATCACATTTGGGCCTAGGGTGAAAAACGAAATATCATCAGATGAAAACTGGAAAGAAGCTTTCTGAGAAACTGCTTTGTGATGTGTGCATTCCACTCAGGGAGTTATACCTCTTTTCCTATAATGCAGTGTTTGAACAGGATTCCTGTAAAACTGAAAAAGTGATATTTCATAGCGTCCTGAAGACTACGGTGAAAAATGAAATATAATCAAATAAAACCGAGAAAGAAGCATTCCAAGAATCTGCTCTCTGATATGTGCATTCATTTCACAGAGTTAAAGATTACTCTACATTGCCCAGTTTGGAAACTCTGTCTTTCATGAATCTGTGAAGGGGTAGTACATGGGGCCCAGAGGCCTGTGTTGAGAAAGGAAATGTCTTCTGTTGAAAACTGGAGAGAAGCTTTGTGAGCAACTGCTTTGTGATGTGTGTATTCATCTCATAGAGTTAAATCATTCTTTGGATTGAGCAGGTTGAAATTGCTGTTTCTGTGGAACCTGAGAAAGGACATTTGGGAACGTTCTATAGAATATGCTGAAAAAGAAAGACCCTCAGATAAAAACCAGAAGGAGGCATTCTGTGAAACTACTCTGTGTCATGTGAATTTCACTCACACAGTTAAGCTTCTGTTTTCATTGAGCAGTATTCTAGAACTGTTTTAGATTATTCCACAAAGGGACATTTGGGAATGCTTTTTAGAATTGGAGAAAGAAATATCTTCAGATGAAAACCAGAAGGAAGCTTTTGGTGAAAGTGCTATGTGTCAAGTGAATTCCTCTCCCTTGTTAAACTTCTCTTTTCTTTGAGAAGTTTTCTAAAACTGTTTATATTTAGTCTGTGAAGGGATATCCTGGAGCACGTTGAGGCTTACGGTGAAAACCGAAATATCCTGAGATAGAAACAGGAGAGAAGCGTTCCGAGGAGCTGCTTTGTGACGTGTGCATTCCACTCACAGAGTTATACCTTTTTTCTCATAGAGGACTGGGAAATCCCTTTTAGAGAAAAAGCTACCAAGGGACATTCGTCATATGGAGGGCTATGGTGAAAAAAGAAATATCCTCAGGCAAAAATTGAAAAGAAGCGTTCTCTGTAGAAGCTTTGTCATAGATATGTTTATTCATCTCACATAGAAAAAACTTTCTTTATATTAGGTAGTTTGGAAATTCCATCATGGATGCATCCACGAATTGACATTCAGGAGCAAATTCAGGACTCTGGGTAAATGGAAATATCTTCAGATAAAAACTGGAGAGAAGTTTTCTGAGAAACTGCTTTGTGATGTGTGCATTCCACTCCAGAAGTTATACCTCTTTTCTCATAAGGCAGTGTTTGAACACTGTTCCAGTAAATCCAAAAATGTGATATTTTGGAGCACATTGAAGACTATGGAGAAAAGGGAAATATCCTCAGATAAAACCCAGAAAGAAGCATTTCAAGAATCTGCTCTCTGATATGTGCATTCGTTTCCCAGAGTTAAAATTTACTCTACGTTGCCCAGCTGGGAAACTCTGTCTTTGAGGAATCTCGGAAGGAATGGTAAGTGACACCCGGAGGCCTATGGTAAACAAGGAAATGTCTTCCAATGAAAACTGGACAGAAGCCCTCTGAGTTACTGCTTTGTGATGTGTGTGTTCATCTCATAGAGTTAAATCATTCTTTGGATTGAGCAGTTTGAAATCACTGTTTCTGTGGAATCTAAGAAAGGACATTTGGGAATGCTATTTAGATTATGCTGATCAGGAAATACCATCAGAGAAAAATCAGAAGGAAGCTTTATGTGAAACTGCTCTGTGTCATTTGAATTAAACTCACACAGTTCAGCTTCTCTTTTCATTGAGCCATATTCTAACACTGTGTTTAGTCTTCGCAGTGATATTCACGAGCACTTTCAGGCTTATGGTGAAAATGGAAATATCTTCAGATAGAAACTGGAGAGAACCTTTCCGAGGAGCTGCTTTGGGATGTGTGCATTCCAGTCACAGAGTTATGCCTTTATTCTCATAGAGGATTGGGGAATCTCTTTTGGAGAAAAAGCTACCAAGGGACATTCAGGAGTATATGGACGGCTACTGTGAAAAAAGAAATATCCTCAGACCAAAACTGGAAAGACGCTTTCTGTGAAACTGCTTTTTGATGGATATGTGTATTCATCTGACATAGATAAAACTTTGTTTATATTTGCAGTTTGGAAACTCCGTCATGGACGGATCCGCAAAAGGACATTCAGGACACCTTCATGCCTATGGTGGAAAAGGAAAACTCTTCTGATAAAAACAGGAGACAAACTTTCTAAGAAACTGCTTTGTGATGTGTGCATTCCACTCAGGGAGTTATACATCTTTTCCCATAGGGCAGTGTTTGAACACTGTTCCTGAAAAACCGAAAAATGATATTTCGGAGCACTTTGAAGACTATGGCAAAAAATGAAATATCCTCAGATAAAACACAGAAAGAAGCATTCCAAGAAACTACTCCCTGATATGAGCATTCGTTTCCCAGAGTTAAAGCTTACTCTACATTACCCAGTTTGGAAACTCTGTCTCTGAGGAATCTGTGAAGGGATATTTAGTGGCGCCCAGAGGCCTGTGGTGGGCAACGACTTGTCTTCTGATGAAAATTGGAGAAAAACTTTCTGAGCAACTGCTCTGTGATGTGTGTATTCCCGTCCTAGAGTTAAACCATTGTTTGGATTGAGTAGTTTGAAATCTCTGTTTCTGTGCAATCTTAGGAAGAATATCTGGGAACTCTCTTTAGAATATGGAGAAAGAAATATCCTCAGATAAAAAGCAGAAGGAAGCTTTCTGTGAAACTGCTTTGTGTTGTGTGAATTCCTTTCACTCAGTTAAGCTTCTCTTTTTCATTCAGCAGTTTCCTAACACTGTGTTTATTCTGTGAAGGGATATTTGTGAGCCCTTTGAGGCTTATGGTGAAAATGGAAATATCTTCTGATAAAAACTGGAGAGAAACTTTCAGAGGAGCTGCTTTGTGATGTGTACATTCCACTCACAGAGTTATACCTTCCTTCTCATAGAGGATTGGAGAATCCCTTTTGGAGAAAAAGCTAAATACAGACCTTCGGGAGTATATGGATGGCTATGGTGAAAAAGGAAAATCCTCAGACAAAAACTGGAAAGAAATTTTCTGTGAAATAGCTTTGTGATAGATACGTACATTCATCTCACATAGATAGAACTTTCTTTACAGTACAGTTTGGAAACTCCGTCATGGATGGACGTGCAATGGGACATTCGGGAGCGCATTCAGGAATATGGTGAAAAAGGAAATATCTTCAGATAAAAACTAAAAAGAAATGTACTGTGAATCTGCTTTTGTTATGTTTATTCATTTCACATAGATAAAGCTTTCTTTACATTACACAGCCTGGAAACTCCGTCATGGACAGATGCACGGTGGGATATTCAGGATCAAATTCAGGCCTATGGTGAAAAACAAAATTCCTTCAGATAAAAACTGGAGAGAAGTTTTCTGTGAAACTGCTTTGTGATGTTTGCATTCCACTCAGGTAGTTATACCGCTTTTCTTTAAAGGCAGATTTTGAACACTATTCCTGTAAAACCAAAAAAGTGATATTTCAGAGCACATTGTGGACTATGGTGAAAAGTGAAATATCCTCAAATAAAACCCAGAAAGAAGCGTTCCAAGAAACTGCTCTCTGATATGAGCATTCATTTCCCAGAGTTCAAGCTTACTCTATATTACCCAGTTTGGAAACTCTGTCTCTGAGGAATCTGTGAAGGGATATTTAGTGGCACCCAGAGGCCTGTGGTGGGCAACGACATGTCTTCTAATGAAAATTGGAGAGAAACTTTCTGAGCTACTGCTTTGTGATGTGTGTATTCTCGTCCTAGAGTTAAACCATTGTTTGGATTGAGCAGTTTGAAATCACTGTTTCTGTGGAATCTTAGGAAGAATATCTGGGAATGCTCTTTAGAATATGGAGAAAGGAATATCCTCAGATAAAAAGCAGAAGGAAGCTTTCTGTGAAACTTCTTTGTGTTGTGTGAATTCCTTTCAATCAGTTAAGTTTCTCTTTTTCATTCAGCAGTTTTCTAACACTGTGTTTAGCCTGTGAAGGGATATTTGTGAGGGCTTTGAGGCTTATGGTGAAAATGGAAATATCTTCAGATAAAAACTGGAGAGAAACTTTCAGAGGAGCTGCTTTGTGATGTGTGCATTACACTCACAGAGTTATGCTTTTCTTCTCATAAAGGATTGGGGAATCCCCTTTGGAGAAAGAGCTAAATACGGACCTTCGGGAGTATATGGATGGCTATGGTGTAAAAGGAAATATCCTCAGACAAAAACTAGAAAGAAATTTTCTGTGAAAGTGCTTTGTGATAGATACGTATATTCATCTCACATAGATAAAACTTACTTTACAGTACGCAGTTTGGAAACTCCATCATGGATGGATGCACGATGGGACATTCGGGAGCACATTCAGGAATATGGTGAGAAAGGAAATATCTTCAGATAAAAACTAAAAAGAAGTGTACTGTGAATCTGCTTTTGTTATGTTTATTCATCTCACATAGATAAAGCTTTCTTTACATTACGCAGCCTCGAAACTCCATCATGGACAGATGCATGGTGGGATATTTGGGATCAAATTCAGGCCTATGGTGAAAAAGAAAATTCCTTCAGATAAAAACTGGAGAGAAGTTTTCTGTGAAACTGCTTTGTGATGTTTGCATTCCACTCAGGTAGTTATACCTCTCTTCTTTTAAGGCAGTGCTTGAACACTATTCCTGTAAAACCAAAAAAGTGATATTTCGGAGCACATTGTGGACTATGGCGAAAAGTGAAATATCCTCAAATAAAATCCAGAAAGCAGCATTGCAAGAAACTGCTCTCTGATATATGCATTCACTTCACAGAGTTCAAGCTTACTCTACATTGCCCAGTTCGAAAACTCTGTCTTTAAAGAATCTGCGAAGGGGTATTAAGTGGCACCCAGAGGCCTGTGGTGAGCAAGGAAATGCCTTGTGTTGAAAACTGGAGAGAAGCTTTCTGAGCAACTGTTTTGTGATGTGTGTATTCATTCAGGTTTACGTTGAAAAAGAAGATATCTTCAGATAAAAACTGGATAGAAGCTCTCTGAGAAACCGCTTTGTGATCTGTGCCTTCCGCTTGGGAGTTAAACCTTTTTTCTCTTAATGCAATGTTGGAACACTGTTCCTGCAAAACCAAAAAAGTAATATTTCAGTTAAGCCTCTCTTCTCATTGAGCAGTATTCTAACACTGTTTTTGTTTAGTCTGTGAAGGGATATTCGGGAGCGTTTTGAGACTTACAGTGAAAAAGGAAATATCTTCAGATAGAAACGGGAGAGAAGCTTTCCGAGGAGCTGCTTTGTGACGTGTGCATTCCAGTCACAGAGAGAAATCTTTCTTTTCATGGAGGATTGGGGAATCCCTTTTGCAGAAAAAACTACCAGGGGACATTCGGGAGTATATGGACGGCTATGATGTAAAAGGAAATATCCTCAGACAAAATCTGGAAAGAAGATTTTTGTGAAACTGCTTTGTGATAGATATGTTTATTCATCTCACATAGACAAAACTTTCCTCATATTATACAGTTTGGAAACTCCGTCATGGACGGATCCGCGAAGGGACATTCGGGAGCACATTCAGGCCTACAGTGAATAAGGAGATATCTTCAGATAAAAACTGGAGAGAAGCTTTCTGAGAAACTGCTTTGTGATGCGTGCATTCCACTCAAGGAGTTGTACCTCTTTTCTCATAAGGCAGTGTTTGAACACTGTTCCTCTAAAACCAAAAATGTAATATTTCGGAGCACCTTGAAGACTATTGCAGAAAGTGAAATATCCTGAAATAAAACCCAGACAGAAGCGTTCCAAGAAACTGCTCTCTGAGATGTGCATTCATTTCAGAGTGTTAAAGCTTATTCTACATTTCCCAGTTTGGAAAATCTGTCTTTGAGGATTCTGTGAAAGGATATTAAGTGGCTCCCGGAGAAGTGTGGTGAACAAGGAAATGTCTTTCTTTGAAAACTGCAGAGAAGCTTTTTGAGCAGCTGTTTTCTGATATGTGTATTATTCTCATTCAGTTAAATCATTCTTTGGATTGAAGAGTTTGAAATCACTGTTTCTGTGGAAGCTGAAGGAAATTTGGGAATGCTCTTTAGAATATGTTGAAAAAGAAATACCCTCAGATAAAAAACAAAAGGAAGCTTTCTGTGAGACTCCTCTGTGTCGTGTGAATTCCACTCACACAGTTCAGCTTGTCTTCCCATTGAGCAGTATTCTAACACTGTGTTTAGTCTGCGAAGGGATATTAGGGAGCGCTATGAGGATTATGATGAAAACGGAAATATCTTCAGATAGAAACTGGAGAGAATCTTTCAGAGGAGTTGCTTTGTGACGTGTGCATTTCACTCACAGAGTTATACCTTTCTTTTCATAAAGGATTTGGGAATCCCTTTTGGACAGAAAGCTACCAAGGGATATTCGAGAATATATGTGTGGTTATTGTGAAAAGGGAAATATCATCAGAGAAAAACGGGAAAGAAGCTTTCTGCGAAACTGTTTTGTGATATATATTCTTATTCATCTCACATAGATAAAACTTTCTTTAGGTTATGCAGTTTGGAAACTCCATCATAAACGGATCCACGAAGGGAAATTCAGGAGCACATTCAGTCCTGTGGTGAAAAAGGAAATATCTTCAGATAAAAACTGGAGAGAGGCTTTCTGAGAAACTACTTGGTGATGTGTGCATTCCCCTTAGGGAGTTATACCTCTTTTCCATAAGGCAGTATTTGAACACTGTTCCTCTAAAACCCAAAAAGTGATATTTCGGAGTGAATTGAGGACTACGGCAAAAAGTGAAATATCCTCAAATGAAACACAGAAAGAAGTGTTCC
The DNA here is from genome assembly GCA_028551445.1 of Miopithecus talapoin. Lineage (NCBI taxonomy): Eukaryota > Metazoa > Chordata > Mammalia > Primates > Cercopithecidae > Miopithecus > Miopithecus talapoin. Next base: position 93,126,853 of record CM052573.1, read on the forward strand.
AAGAAACTGCTCTCTGATATGTGTGTTCATATCACAGAGTTAAAACTTACTCTACATTGCCCAGTTTGGAAACTCTACCTTTGAGGAATCTGCGAAGGGATATTAAGTGGCGCCCTGAGGCCTGTGGTGAGCAAGGAAATGTCTTCCGTTGAAAACTGGAGAGAAGCTTTCTGAGCAGCTGCTTTGTAATGTGTGTATTCGTGTCGTAGGGTTAAATCATTCTTTGGATTGAGCAGTTTGAAATCACTGTTTCTGTGGGACCTTGGAAAGGAAATTTGGGAACGCTCTTTAGAATATGCTGAAAAAGAAATACCTTCAGATAAAAACCGGAAGCAAGCTTCCTGTGAAACTGCTTTGTGTCATGTGAATTCCACTCGCCCATTTAAGCTTCACTTTTCATTGAGCAGTTTCCTAACACTGTTTATGTTTAGTGTGCATAGGGATATTCGGGAACACTTTGAGGCTTACGGTGAAAATGGAAATATGTTCTGATAGAAACTGGAGAGAAGCTTTCCGAGGTGCTGCTTTGTAACGTGTGCATTCCACTCACAGTGTTATACCTCTCTTCTCATACAGCATCTAGGAAACCCTTTCTGTGAAACTGTTCTTATATATGTGTATTCATCTCACATAGGTAAATCTTTCTCTGCATTTCACAGCTTGGAAACTCTGTCAGGGAGGGATCCACAAAGGGATATTTGGGAACACATTCAGGACTATGGTGAAAAAGGAAATATCTTCAGATAAAAACTGGACAGAAGCATTCTGTGTATCTGCTTTTTGCTATGTTTATTCATCTCACGTGGATAAAGCTTTCTTTATATTAGGCAGCATGGAAACTCTGTAATGGATGGATCCACGAAGGGATATTCAGGATCACATTCGGGCCTATGGTTAAAAAGTAAATTTCATCAGATAAAAACTGGAGAGAAGCTTTCTGAGAAACTGCTTGGTGATGTGTGCATTCCACTCAGGAAGTTATACCTTTCTTCTCATAAGGCACTGTTTGAACACTGTTCCTGGAAAACTAAAAATGTGATATTCAGAGTACATTGAAGACTATGGCAAAAAGTGAAATGTTGTTCAATAAAACCCAGAAAGAAGCATTCCAGGAAACTACTCTCTGACATGTCCATTCATTTCACAGAGTTAAAGCGTAGTCTACATTTCTCAGTTTGGAAAGTCTGTCTTTGAGGATTCTGTGAAGGAATATTAAGTGACGACCTGAGGCCTGTGACAAGAAAGGAAATGTCTTCCGTTGAAAACTGGAGAGAAGCTTTCTGAGCAACTGCTTTGTGACATGTGTATTCATCTCATAGGGTTAAATCATTCTTTGGATTGAGCAGTTTGAAATCACTCTTTCTGAGGAGGACATTTGGGAACGCTCTTAAGAATATGCTGAAAAAGAAATACCCTCTGATAAAAACCAGAAGGAAACTTTCTGTGAAACTGCTCTTTGTCTTGTGAATTCCACTCACACAGTTAAGCTTCTGTTTCCATTGAGCAGTATTCTAACATTGTTTTAGTTTAGTCACATAAGGGATACTCAGGAGCGCTTTGAGGCTTATGGTGAAAACGGAAATATCTTCAGAGGGAAACTGGAGAGAAGATTTCCAAGGAGCTGCTTTGTGACGTGTGCATTCCACTCACAGAGGTATACTTTTCTTCTCATAGAGGATTGGGGAATCTTTTTTGGAGAAAAGGTTAACGGGACATTCAGGAGTATATGGACGGCTATGGTGAAAAAGGAAATATAGTCAGACAAAATCAGGAAAGAAGCTTTCTGTGAAACTGCTTTGTGATAGATATGTTCATTCATCAAACATAGGTAAAACTTTCTTTCTATTACGCAGTTTTGAAACACGGTTATGGACGGATTCGTGAAGGGTCATTCAGAGCACCTTCAGGCCAATGGTGAAACAGGAAATATCTTCAGATAAAAACTGGATAGAAGCTTTCTGAGAAACTGCTTTGTGAAGTGTGCATTCCACTCAGGGAGTTTTACCTCTTCTCTCATAAGGCAGTGCGTGAATACTGTTTCTGTAAAACCGAAAAAGTGATATTTCAGAGTGCATTGAAGACTACGGAGAAAAGTGAAATATCCTCAAATAAAACCCAGAAAGAAGCGTTCCAAGAAACTGCTCTCTGATATGTGCATTGAATTCACAGAGTTAAAACTTACTCTACGTTGCCCAGTTTGAAAACTTTGTCTTTGAGTAATCTGTGAAGGGATATTAAGTGCTGCCTGGAGGCCTGTGGTGAGCAAGGAAACGTCTTCCAATGAAAACTGGAGAGAAGATTTCTGAACAACTGCTTTGTGATGTGTGTATTTGTCTCATAGAGTTAAACCATTCTTTGGATTGAGCAGTTTGAAATTACTGTTTTTGTGGAAAGTGAGGAAGGACATTTGGGAACGCTCCTTAGAATATGGAGAAAGAAATATCCTCAGGTAAAATCCAGAAGGAAGCTTTCATTGAAAATGCACTCTGTCTTCTTAATTCCTCTCGCTCAGTTAACCGTCTGTTTTCATTGAGCAATTTCCTAACCCTGTATATGTTTAGCATGTGAAGGGATATTCGGGAGTGTTTTGAGGCTTATGGTGAAAAAGAAAATATGTTCAGACCGAAATTGGAGAGAAGCTTTCCGAGGAACTGCTTTGTGACGTGTGCATTCCACTCACAGTGTTATAACTCTCTGCTCATACAGCATCGGAGAAACCCTTTTGGAGAAAAATATACCTAGTGATATTCGGGAGCATGTTGGTGCCTATGGTGAAAAGGGAAATCGCCTCAGACAAAAACTGGAAAGAAGTTTTCTATGAAACTGCTCTTTGAATGTGTATTCACCTCACATAGATAAAGCTTTCTTTATATTATGCAGCTTGGAAACTCTGTCATGGACGGATCCATGAAGGGACATTCTGGAGCACATTCAGGACTATGGTGTAAAAGGAATTACCTTCAGAAAAAAACTGGAAAGAAGCTTTCTGTGGATCGGCTCTTTGCTATGGTTATTCATCTCACATAGATAAAGCTTTCTTTATGTTTCGCAGCTTGGAAACTCCATCATGGATGTATCCGTGAAAGAATATTCAGGATCACATTCGGGCCTATGGTGAAAAAGGAAATATCTTCAGATAAAAACTGGAGAGAAGCTTTCTGAGAAACTGCTTGGTGATTTGTGCATTCCACTCAGGGAGTTATACCTTCATTCTCATAGGGCACTGTTTAAACACTGTTTCTGTAAAACTATAAAGTTATATTCTGAGCACATTGAAGACTAGGGTGAAAAGTGAAATGTCGTCCAATAAAACCCAGAAACAGGCATTCCAAGAAACTGTTCTCTGACATGTCCATTCATTTCACAGTGTTAAAGCTAACTGTACATTTCCCAGTTTGAAAAGTTGATCTTTGAGGATTTTGCAAAGGGATATTTAGTGGCAACTGGAGGCCTATGGCGAGCAAGGAACTGTCTTCCATCAAAAATTTGAGAGAACCATTCTGAGCATCGCTTCTGTGATGTTTGTTTTCATCTCATAGAGTTAAATCATTCTTTCAATTGAGTAGTTTGAAATCACTGTTTCTGTGGAACCCGAGAAAAGACATTTGGGAACGCTCTTTAGAATATCCTGGAAAAGAAATAACCTCAGATAGAAACCAGAAGGAAGCTTTCTATGAAACTGCTCTGGGTTGCATGAATTCTGCTTGCACAGTTAAACTTCTCTTTTCATTGAGCAGTATTCTAACACTGTTTTTTTAGTCTGTGAAGTTATATTCGGGAGCGCTTTGAGGCTTATGGTGAAAAACAAAATACCTTCAGATAGAAACTGGATAGAAGGTTTCCGATGAACTGCTTTGTGACATGTGCATTCCACTCACAGAATTATACCTCTATTCTCATAGAGGATTGTGGAATCCCTTTTGGAAAAAAAGCTACCAAGGGACCTTCAGGAGTATGTGGATGGCTATGGTGAAAAAGGAAATATCTTCAGAGAAAAACTGGAAAGAAGATTTCTGTGAAACTGCTTTGTGATAGATATGTTTACTCGTCTCACATAGATAAAACTTTCCTTATATTACACAGTTTGGAAACTCCGTCATGGACGGATCCATGAAGGGAGATTCAGGAGTACATTCAGGCCCATGTTGAAAATGGAAATATCTTCAGATGAAAACTGGAGAGAAGCTTTCTGAGAAACTGCTTTGTGACTTGTGCATTCCACTTAGGGAGTTGTACCTCTTTTCGCATAAAGCAGTGTTTGAACACTGTTTCTGTAAAACCAAAAAAGTAACATTTCGGAGCCCATTGAAGACTATGGCGAAAAGTGAAATATCCTGAAATAAAACCCAGATAGAAGCGTTCCAAGAAACTGCTCTCTAAAATGTGCATTTATTACACTGAGTTAAAGTTTACTCTGCATTGCCCAGTTTGGAAACTCTGTCTTTGAGGAATCTGTGAAGGTATATTAAGTGGTGCCTGGAGTCTTGTAGTGAGCAAGGAAACGTCTTCCGATGAAAACTGGAGAGAAGCTTTCTGAGCAACTACTTTGTGATGTGTGTATTCATTTCATAGAGTTAAATCATTCTTTGGATTGAGCAGTTTGAAATCACTGTCTCTGTGGAACCTGAGAGAGGTCATTTAGGAACACTCTTCAGAATATGTGGAAAAAGAAATACCCTCAGATAAAAAGCAGAAGGAAGCTTTCTGTGAAACTGCTCTATGTTTTGTGAATTCCACTCACAAAGTTAAGCTTCTCTTTTCATGGAGCAGTATTCTAACACTGTGTTTAGTCTGCGAAGGGATATTCGGGAGCGCTTTGAGGCTTACGGTGAAAAAGGATATATGTTGGGGTGGAAACTAGAGAGAAGCTTTCTGAGGACCTGCTTTGTGAAATGTATATTTCACTCACAAATTTATGCCTTTTTTCTCATAGAGGACTGTGGAATCCCTTTTGGAGCAAAAGCTGCCAAGGGACATTCGGGAGTATATGGACGGCTATGGTGGAAAAGTAAGTATCCTCAGACAAAAACTGGAGAGAACCTTTCTGTGAAACTGGTTTGTGATGGATACGTTTATTCATCCCAAAGAGATAAAACTTTCTTGATATTACACAGTTTGGATACTCCCTCATGGACAGATCCACAAAGAGACATTCTTGAACATGTTCATGCTTATGGTCAAAAAGGAAATATCTTCAGAAAAAAACTGGAGAGAAGCTTTCTGAGAAACTGCTTTGTGAAGTGTGCATTCCTCTCAGGGAATTATACCTCTTTTCTCACAAGGCAGTGTTTGAGCACCGTTCCTGAAAAATGAAAAAGTGTTATTTCGGAGTGCATTGAAGACTATGGCGAAAAGTGAAATATCCTCAAATAAAACCCAGAAAGAAGCGTTCCAAGAAACTGCTCACTGACATGTGCACTCATTTCACAGAGTTAAAGCTTACTCTACGTCGCCCAGTTTGGAAACTCTGTCTTTGAGGAATCTGTGAAGGAATATTAAGTGGCTCCCGAAGGCTTGTGGTGAGCAAGGAAATGTCTTCTGATGAAAACTGAAGGGAAGTTTTCTGAGCAACTGCTTTGTGATGTGTGTATTCATTTCATAGAGTTAAATCATTCTTTGGATTGAGCAGTTTGAAGTCACTGTTTCTGTGCAACCTGAGAGAGGACATTTGGAAGCACTCTTTAGAATATGCTGAAAAAGAAATACCCTCATAAAAAGCAGAAGGAAGCTTTCTGTGAAACTGCTCTATCTCGTGTGCATTCCACGCACAGTTAAGTTTCTCTTTTCGTGGAGCAGTATTCTAACCTTGTGTTTAGTCCGCGAAGGGGTATTTGGGAGCGCTTTGAGGCTTACGGTGAAAAAGGAAATATGTTGGGAGAGAAACTGGAGAGAAACTTTCCAAGGAACTGCTTTGTGATGTATGCATTCTACTCACAGATTTATGCCTTTTTTCTCAGAGAGAATTGGGAAATCCCTTTTGGAGAAAAAGCTACCAAGGGATATTTGGGAGTATATGGACAACCATGGTGGAAAAGTAATTATCCTCAGACAAAAACTGGAGATAATCTCTCTGTGAAACTCGTTTGTGATGGATATGTTTATTCATCTCAAAGAGATAAAACTTTCCTTATATTACACAGTTTGTATACTTCCTTATGCACAGATCCGCAAAGGGACATTCTTGAACATGTTCATGCCTATGGTGAAAAAGGAAATATCTTCAGACAAAAACTGGAGAGAAGCTTTCTGAGAAACTGCTTTGTGAAGTGTGCATTCCACTCAGGGAATGATACCTCTTTTCTCATAAGGCAGTGTTTGAGCACCGTTCCTGTAAGAATGAAAAAGTGTTATTTCGGAGTGCATTGAAGACTATGGCGAAAAGTGAAATATCCTCAAATAAAACCCAGAAAGAAGCGTTCCAAGAAACTGCTCTCTGACATGTGCATTTATTTCACAGAGTTAAAGCTTACTCTATGTCGCCCAGTTTGAAAACTCTGTCTTTGAGGAATCGGTAAAGGGATATTAAGTGGCTCCCGGAGGCTTGTGGTGAGCAAGGAAACATCTTCCGATGAAAACTGGAGAGAAGTTTTCTGAGCAACTGCTTTGTGATGTGTCTATTCACGTTATAGAGTTAAATCATTCTTTGGATTGAGCAGTTTGAAATCACTGTTTCTGTGGAACCTGAGAGAGGACATTTGGGAGCACTCTTTAGAATATGCTGAAAAAGAAATACCCTCATAAAAAGCAGAAGGAAGCTTTCTGTGAAACTGTTCTATGTTGTGTGCATTCCATTAGCACAGTTAAGCTTCTCTTTTCGTGGAGCAGTATTCTAACCCTGTGTTTAGTCTGCGAAGGAGTATTTGGAAGCGCTTTGAAGCTTACAGTGAAAAAGGAAATATGTTGGGGCAGAAACTGGAGAGAAACTTTCCAAAGAACTGCTTTGTGATGTATGCATTCCACTCACAGATTTATGTCTTTTTTTTCATAGAGGACTGGGGAATCCCTTTTGGAGAAAAAGCTACCAAGGGCCATTTGGGAGTATATGGACGACTATGGGGGAAAAGTAAGTACCCTCAGACAAAAACTGGAGAGAACCTTTCTGTGAAACTCGTTTGTGATGGATATGTTTATTCATCACAAAGAGATAAAACTTTCCTTATATTACACAGTTTGGATACTCCCTCATGGACAGATACGCAAAGGGACATTCTTGAGCACATTCAGGCGTATGGTGAAAAAGGAAATATCTTCAGATAAAAACTGGAGAGAAGCTTTGTGAGAAACTGCTTTGTGATGTGTGCATTCCACTCAGGGAATTATACCTCTTTTCTCATAAGACAGTGTTTGAGCACCTTTCCTGTAAAAATGAAAAAGTGTTATTTCGGAGTGCATTGAAGACTATGGCGAGAAGTGAAATATCCTCAAATAAAACCCAGAAAGAAGCATTCCAAGAAACTGCTCTCTGGTATGTGTATTCACTTCACAGAATTAAAGCTTACTCTACATTACCCTGTTTGGAAACTCTGTCTTTGAGGAATCTGTGAAGGGATATTAAGTGGTGCCCTGGAGGCCTGTGATGAGCAGGGAAATGTCTTCTGATGAAAACTGGAGAGAAGCTTTCTGAGCAACTGCTTTGTGATGTGTGTATTCATCTCATAAAGTTAAACCATTCCTTGGATTTAGCAGTTTAAAATCACTGTTTCTGTCATATCTGAGGAAGGACATTTGGGATTGCTCTTTGGAATATGGAGAAAGAAATATCCTCAGATGAAATCCAGAAACAAGCTTTCTGTTAAACTGCTATGTGTCGTGTGAATTCCTCTCACTCACTTAAGCTTGGCTTTTCATTGAAGAATTTTCTAACACTGTTTAGGTTTAGCGTGCGAAGGGGTATTCAGAAGCGCTTTGAGTCTCACAGTGAGAAAGGAAGTATGCTCAGATAGACACTGGAGAGAAGCTATCGGAGGAACTGCTTTGTGATGTGTACATTCCACTCACAGTGCTATACCTCTCTTCTCATACAGCATCGGGGAACCCCTTTTGGAGAAAAAGGACCCAAGGGATATTGGGGAGCATATTGATGCCTATGGTGAAAATGGAAATAGCCTCAGACAAAAACTGGAAAGAAACTTTCTGTGAAACTGCTCTGTGCTATGTGAATTGACCTCACATAGATAAAGCTTTTTTTACTTTACGCAGCTTGGAAACTCCGTCATTTATGGATCCGTGAAGGCACATTGGGGAGCACATTCAGGCCTATGGAGAAATAGGAAATATCTTCAGATAAAAACCGGGGAGAAACTTTCTGAGAAACTGTTTTGTGATATGTGCATTCCACTCAAGGAGTTATACCTCTTTTCTCATAAGGCAGTGTTTGAACACTGTTCCTGTAAAACCGAAAACGTGATATTTGAGATCGCATTGAAGACTATGGCGAAAAGTGAACTATCCTGAAATAAAACCCAGAAAGAAGCATTCAAAGAAGCTGCTCTCTGAGATGTGCATTCATTTCACAGTGTTGAAGCTTACTCTATGTTGCTCAGTTTGGAAACTCTATCTTTGAGGAATCTGCAAAGGGATATTTAGTGGCGCCTGGAGACCTGTGGTGAACAAGGAAATGTTTTCCCATGAAAACTGGAAAGAAGCTTTCTGAGCAACTGCTTTGTGATGTGTGTATTCATCTCCTAGAGTTAAATCATTCTTTGTATTGAGAAGTTTGAAATCTTTGTTTCTGTGGATCCTGAGAAAGGAAATTTGGGAGCGCTCTTTAGAATATGCTAAAAAAATTCCTCAGATAAAAACTGGAAGGAAGTTTTCTCTGAAACAGCTCTGTGTCATGTGTGTTCTAATCACAGAGTTCAGTTTCTCTTTTCATTGAGCAGTACTCTAACACTATGTTTAGTGTGCAAAGGGATAGTCGAGAGCGCTTTAAGTCTTATCGTGAAAATGGAAATATCTTCAGATAGAAACTGGAAAGAAGATTTCAGAGGAACTGCTTTGTTACGTGTGCATTGCACTCACAGAGATTTACCTTTCTTGTCATACAGCATTGGGAAAACCCTTTTGTAGAAATAGGTACCAAATGATATTCAGGAGCATGTTGACACCTATGTCGAAAAGGGAAATAGCCTCAGACAAAAACTGGAAAGAAACTTTCTATGAAACTGCTCTATGACATGTGTATTCAACTCACATAGCTAAAGCTTTCTTTATGTTACGCAGTTTGGAAACTCCGTCATGGACGGATCCACGAAGGGATATGCGGGATCACATTCGGGCGCCTGGTGAAAAAGAAAATATCATCAGTTAAAAACTGGAGAGAAGCTTTCAGTGAAACTGCTTGGTGATGTGTGCATTCCACTCAGGGAGTTATACCTTTTTTTGTCATAAGGCACTGTTTGAAAAATGTTCCTGTAAAACTAAATAAGTGATATTCGGAGCACATTGAAGGCTATGGCAAAAAGTAAAATGTCAGCAAATAAAACACAGAAAGAAGCATCCCTAGAAACTGCTCTCTGACGTGTCCATTCATTACACAGTGTTAAAGTTTACTCTACATTTACCAGTTTGGAAGGTCTGACTTTCAGGATTCTGCGAAGGGATATTAAGTGACACTGGAGGCCTGTGGCAAGTAAGGAAATGTCTTCTGTTGAAAATTGGAGAGAAGATTTCTGAACAACTCCTTTGTGATGTTTGTATTCGTCTCATAGAGTTAAATCATTCTTTGGATTGAGAAGTTTGAAATCCCTGTTTCTTTGGAATCTGAGGAAGGACATTTGGGAACACTCACTAGAATATGGAGAAAGAAATATCCTTAGGTAGAATCCGGAATGAAGCTTTCTGTGAAACTGCTCTCTGTCGTCTTAATTCCTCTCTCAGTTAAGCCTCTCTTTTCATTAAGCAGTTTTATAATCCTGTTTATGTTTAGCGTGGGAAGGGATATTCAGGAACGCTTGGAGGCTTACAGTGAAAAAGAAAATATGTTCAGATAGAAACTGGAGAGAAGCATTCTTAGAAACTGCTTTGTGAAGTGTGCATTCCAGTCACAGTGTTATACCTCTCTTCTAATACAGCATTGGGGAAACTTTTTTGGAGAAAAAGGTACCAAGTGATATTCGGGAGCATATTGACTACTGTGGTGAAAAGGGAAACAGCCTCAGAGGAAAACTGGAAAGAAGTTTTCTGTGAAACTTCTTTGTGATGTGTGCATTTTACTTAGGGAGTTGTACCTCTTTTCTCAAAAGGCAGTGTTTGAACACCTTTCCTGTAAAACCAAAAAAGTAACATTTCAGAGCTCATTCAAGACTATGGCGAAAAGTAAAATATCATCAAATAAAACCCAGAAAGAAACAATTCAGGAAACAACTCTCAGATATATGTATTCATTTTACAGAGTTAAAGCTTACTCTACCTTGCCCAGTTTGGAAACTCTGTCTTTGAGGAATCTGCGAAGGGAGATTAAGTGGCGCCCTGATGCCTTAGATGAGCAAGAAAATGTCTGGTGATGAAAACTGGAGAGAAACTTTCTGAGCAACTGCTTTGCAATGTCGTTATTCATCTCATAGAGTTAAACCATTCTTTGGATGGAGCAGTTTCAAATCACTGTTTCTGTGGAATCTAAGGAAGGACATTTGGGAATGCTCTCTCGAATATGGAGAAATATCCTCAGATAAAAACCAGGAGGTAGCCTTCTGTGAAACTGCTCTGTATCAACTTAATTCCTCTCACTCAGTTAAGCCTCTCTTTTCATGACGCAGTTTTCTAAAACGGTTGGTGTTTAGCATGCGAAGGGATATTCGGGAGCACTTTGAGGCTTATGGTGAAAAAGGAAATATTTTCAGAGGGAAACTGGAGAGAAACCTAACGAAGAACTACTTTGTGACATGTGCATTCCACTATTTTACCTCTCTTCTCATACAGCATCAGGGAAATCCTTTGGGAGAAAAAGGTACCAAGTGATGTATGGGAGCATATTGACAGCAATGGTGAAAAGAGAAATAGCCTCAGACAAAAACTGAAAAGAAGCTTTCTGTGAAACTGCTCTGTGATATGTGTATTCATCTCACATAGATAAAGCTCTCTTTACATTACGCAGCTTGGAATCTTGGTCATGGACGGATCCGTGAAGGGAGATTCGGGAGCACATTCAGGACTGTGGTGTAAAAGTAAATATCTTCAGATAACAACTGGAAAGAATCTTTCTGTGAATCTCTTTTTAGTTATGTTTATTCATCTCAGATAGATAAAGTTTTCTTTACATTACGCAGCTTGGAAACTCCGTCATGGATGGATACATGAAGGGACATTCGGGAGCACATTCAGGCCTACGGTGAAAATGGAGATCTATCTTCAGATAAAAACTGGATAGAAGCTTTCTGAGAAACTGCTTTGTGATGTGTGCATTACACTCAAGGAGTTATGCCTCTTTTTTCATAAGGCAATGTTTGAACACTGTTCCTGTAAAACCAAAATGGTGATATTTCGGAGTGCACTGAAGATTATAGTGAAAAGTCAACTATCCTCAAATAAAACCCAGAACGAAGCATTCCAAGAAACTGCTCTCTGATATGTGTATTCATTTCACAGAGTTAAAGCTTACTCTACATTTCCCAGTTTGGAAAATCTGTCTTTGAGGAATCTGCGAAGGGATATTGAGTGGTGCCCAGAGGCCTGTGATGAACAAGGAAATGTCTTCCGATGAAAACTGGAGAGAAACTATCTGAGCAATTTCTTCATGATGTGTCTATTCATCTCATAGAGTTAAATCATTCTTTGGATTGAGCAGTTTCAAATCACTCTTTCTGTGGAATCTGAGGAAGTACATTTGAGAACGGTCTCTAGAATATGGAGAAATAATCTGATAAAAGCCAGAAGGAAGATTTCTGTGAAACTGCCATGTGTCATGTGAATTCCTCTCACTCACTTAAGATTCTCTGTTCACTGAGCAGTTTTCTTTTTTTTTTTCTTTTTTAATTTATTTATTATTATTATACTTTAAGTTGTAGGGTACATGTGCATAACGTGCAGGTTTGTTACATATGTATTACTTGCGCCATGTTGGTGTGCTGCACCCATCAACTAGTCATTTACATCAGATATAACTCCCAATGCAATCCCTCCACCCGCCCCCCTCCCCATGATATGCCCTGGTGTGTGATGTTC
>CM052573.1:93139114-93163357 GCA_028551445.1 Miopithecus talapoin
GAGCAGTTTTCTAACACTGTTTATGTTTAGCTTGCAAATAGATATTCGGGAGCACTTGAGGCTTAGGGGGAAAAAGGATATATGCTCAGATATAAACTTGAGAGAAGCTTTCCGTGGAACTGCTTTGTGACTTGTGCATTCCTCTCACAGTGATATACCTCTCTTCTCATACAGCATTGGTTAAACCCTTTTGGAGACAAAGGTACCAGGGGATATTTGGGAGCATATTGACGCCTATGGTGCAAAGGGAAGTAGCCTCAGACAAAAACTGGAAAGAAGCTTTCTGTGGAACTGCCCTGTGATATGTGTATTCGTCTCACATAGATAAAGCATTCTTTATATTACACAGCTTGGAATCTGTCATGGATGAATCCCTGAAGGGACGTTCTGGAGCATATTCATTACTATGGTAAAAAAGGTAATATCTTCAGATAAAAAATGGAAAGAAGCTTTCTGTGAATTTCCTATTGCTATGTTTATTTATCTCACATAGATAAAGCTTTCTTTACATTACACAGCCTGAAAAATTCATCATGGATGGATCTGCAAAGGGACATTCGAGATCACATTCAGGCCTGTGGTGAAAAAGGAAATATCTTCAGATAAAAACTGGAGAGACGTTTTCTGAGAAACTGCTTTGTGATGCGTGGAATCCACTCACGGAGTTATACCTCTTTTCTCATAAGGCAGTGTTTGAACACTGTTCCGGTAAAACGAAAAAAGTGATATTAGGAGGGCATTGAAGAATATGGTGAAAAGTGAAATATCATCAAATAAAACCCATAAAGAAGCCTTCCAAGAAACTGCTCTCTGATATGTGCATTCATTTCACAGAGTTAATGCATACTCTACGTTGCCCAGTATGGAAACTCTGTCTTTGAGGAAACTGAGAAGGGATATTTAGTGTCGCCCGGAGGTCTGTGTTGAGCAAGGAAATGTCTCCCGTTGAAAACTGGAGAAACGCTTTCTGAGCAACTGCTTTGTGACCTGTGTATTCCTCTCATGGTGTTAAATCATTCTTCGAATTGAGAAGTTTGAAATCACTCTTTTGTGGAACCTGAGAAGGGACACTTGGGAAAGCTCTGTAGAATATGCTGAAAAAGAAATACCCTCAGATGAAAACCAGAAGTAAGCTTTCTGTGAAACTGATATTCCGGTGCATTGTGAGGCTTATGGTGAAAAAGGAAATATGATCAGATCGAAACTGGAGAGAAGCTTTCCGAGGAACTGTTGTGATGTGTTCATTCCACTCACAGTGTTATACCTCTCTTCTCATATGGCATCAGGGAAACACTTTTGGAGAAAAAATACCAAGGGATATTCGGGAGTATATTGACACCTATGGTGAAAATGGAAATAGCCTCAGACAAAAACTGGAAAGAAACTTTCTGTGAAACTGCTTTGTGATATGTGTATTCACCTCACATAGGTAAAGCTTTCTTTACATTATGCAGCTTCGAAACTCTGTCATGGACAGATTCACAAAGGGACATTCTGGAGCACATTCAGGATGATGGTGAAAAAGGAAATATCTTCAGATAAAAACCGGAAACAAGCTTTCTGTGAATCTGATTTTTGCTATGTTTATTCATCTCACGTAGATAAAGCTTTCTTTACATTACGCAGCTTGGAAACTCTGTCATGGACGAATACACGAAGGACATTCGGGAGTACATTCAGGACTATGGTGAAAAGGGAAATATCTTCAGATAAAAATCAGAAGGAAGCTTTCTGTGAAACTGCTATGTGTCATGTGAACTCCTCTCGCTCAGTTAAGCTTCTCTTTTCATTGAGCAGTTTTCTAAAACTGTTTCTATTTAACGTGTGAAGGGATAATCGTGAGGGCTTTGAGGCTTATGGTGAAAAAAGAAATATGTTCATATAGAAACTGTAGAGAAGTTTTCCGAGGCACTGCCTAATGATGTGTGCATTCAACTCAAAGTGTTATACCTCTCTTCTCATACAGCATCAGGGAAACTCTTTTGGAGAAATAGGTACCAAGGGATATTGGGGAGCATATTGATGCCTAAGGTGAAAAGAGAAATAGCCTCAGGCAAAAACTGGAAAGAAGCTTTCTGTGAAACTGCTTTGTGATATGTGTATTCATCTCATATAGGTAAAGATTTCTTTACATTACGCAGCTTGGAAACTCTGTCATGGACAGATCTGCAAAGGGACATTTGGGAGCATATTCAGGACTATGGTGAAAAAGGAAGTATCTTCAAAAAAACTTGGAAAGAAGCTTTCTGTGAATATGTTTTTTGCTATGTTTATTCATTTCACATAGATAAAGCTTTCTTTACATTACCCAGCTTTCAAATTCCATCATGGAGGGATTGGCAAAGGGATATTTGGGATCACATTCAGGCCTATAGTGAAAAAGGAAATATCTTCAGATAATAACTGGAGAGAATCTTGCTTAGACACTGCTTTGTGATGTGTACATTCCACTCAGGGAGTTATACCTCTTTTCTCATACTGCAATGTTTGAGCACTCTTCCTGTAACACCTAAAAAGTGATATTTTGGAGTATATTGAAGAATGTGGCGAAAAGTGAAATATCCTCATATAAAATCCAGAAAGAAGTCTTCCAAGAAACTGCTGTCTGATATGTGCATTCATTTCACACAAATAAAGCTTACTCTACATTGCCAAGTTTGGAAAATCTGTCTTTGAGGAATCTGAGTGGGGATATTAAGTGGCGCCCGGAGGTCTGTGGTGAGCAAGGAAACCTCTTCCATTGAAAACTGTAGAGAAGGTTTCTGAGCAACTGCCTGTGATGTGTGTTTTCATCTCATAGACTTAAGTCATTCTTTGGATTGAGCAGTTTGAAATCACTGTTTCTGTGGAACATGAGAAAGGACATTTGGAAATCTCTTTAGAATATTCTGAAAAAGAAATGCCCTCAGACAAAAACCAGAAGGAAACTTTCTGTGAAACTTCTCTGTGTCATATGAATTTCACTTGCACAGTTAAGATTCTCTTCTCATTGAGCAGTATTCTAACACTGTTTTTCTTTAGTCTGTGAAGGGATATTTGGGAGCTCTTTGAGGCTTTTGGTGAACACCGAAATAACTTCAGATAGAAACTGGAGAGAAACTTTCCAAGGAGCTGCTTTGTGACGTGTGCATTGCACTCAAAGAGTTATACCTGTCTTCTCATAGAGAATTTGGTAATCCTTTTTGGAGAAAAAGCTACCAAGGGACATTCCAGAGTATATGGACGGCTATGGTGAGAAAGGAAATATCCTCAAACAAAAACTGAAAAGAAGCTTTCTGTGAAATTGCTTTGTGATAGATATGTACATTCCACTCACAAAGATAAAACTTTGTTTACAGTACGCAGTTTGGAAACAGCATCATGGACAGATGCATGATGGGACATTCGGGAGCATGTTCAGGAATATGGTGAAAAAGGAAATATCTTCAGATAAAAACTGGAAAGAAGTATTTAGTGAATCTGCTTTTGCTATGTTTATTCATCTCACATAGATAAAGCTTTCTTTACATTACGTAGGCTGGAAACTCCATCATGGACAGATGCATGGTGGGATATTTGGGATCAAATTCAGGCCTATGGTGAAAAAGGAAATCTCTTCAGATAAAAACTGCAGAGAAGTTTTCTGAGAAACTGCTTCATGATATGTGCATTCCACTCAGGGAGTCATACCTCTTTTCTCTTAAGGCAGTGTTTGAACACCATTCCTGTAAAACAAAAAAGTGATATTTTGGAGCACATTGAGGATTATGGCAAAAAGTAAAATATCCTCAAATAAAATCCAGAAAGCAGCATTGCAAGAAACTGCTCTCTGATATGTGCATTCATTTCACAGAGTTCAAGCTTACTCTACATTGCCCAGTTCGAAAACTCTGTCTTTGAGGAATCTGCGAAGGGGTATTAAGTGGCGCCCAGAGGGCTGTGGTGAGCAAGGAAATGCCTTCCGGTGAAAACTGGAGAGAAACTTTCTGAGCAACTGTTTGTGATGTGTGTATTCATCTCATAGATATAAGGCATTCTTTGGATTAAGCACTGTGAAACCACTATTTCTGTGAAATCTGATAAAGGACATTTTGGAATTCTCTATAGAATATGGAGAAATAAATATCCTTAGATAAAAACCAGAAGGAAGCTTTCTGTGAAGCTGCTATGTGTCATGTGAATTCCTCTCATTTAAGCATCTCTTTTCATTGAGCAGTTTTTTAACACTGTTTATGTTTAGCGTGCAAAGGTATATTCAGAAGCGCTTTGAGGCTTACGGTGTAAAAGGAAGTATGTTCAGATACAAACTGGGGAGAAGCTTTCCAAGGAACAGCTTTTGACGTGTACATTCCACTCACAGTGTTATACCTTTCTTCTAATACAGCATCGGGGAAACCCTTTTGGAGAAAAAGGTACCATGCGATATTTGGGATCATATTGAAGCCTATGGTGAAAAGTGAAATAGCCTCACACAAAAACTGGAAAGAATCTTTCTGTAAAACTGCTCTGTGATATGTGTATTCATCTCACCTAGATAAAGCTTTCTTTGCATTACACAGCAGGAAAACTCTGTCATGGATGGATCCACGAAGGGACATTTGGGAGCACATACAAGACTATGGTGAAAAAGAAAATATCTTCAGATAAAAACTGGAAAGAAGCTTTCTGTGAATCTGCTTTTTCCGATGTTTATTCATCTCACATAGAGGAAGCTTTGTTTACATTATTCAGCTTGGGAACTCCATCATGGACGAACTGTGAAGGAACATTCGGGAGCACATTCACGCCTATGGTGAAAAAGGAAATATCTTCAGATAAAAACCAGAGAGAAGCTTTCTGAGAAACTGATTTGTGATGTGTGCATTCCACTCAGGAAGTTATTCCTCTTTTCTTATAAGGCAGTGTTTGAACATTGTTCCTGTAAAACTGAAAAAGTGATATTTCAGAGCACATTGATGACTATGGTGAAAAGTGAACTATCCTCTAATAAAACCCAGAAAGAACCATTCCAAGAAACTGCTCTCTGATATGTGTATTCACTTGACAGAATTAAAGGTTACTCTACATTGCCCAGTTTGGAAACTCTGTTTTTGAGGAATCTGTGAAGGCATATTAATGGCGCCCAGACGCCTGTGGTGAGCACGGAAATGTCTTCTGTTGAAAACTGGAGAGAAGCTTTCTGAACAACTGTTTTGTGAAATGTGTATACATCTCATAGAGTTAAATCATTCTTTGGATTGAATAGTTTGAAAATCCTGTTTCTGTGGAATCTCAGGAAGAATATTAGGGAATGCTCTTTAGAATACCCTGAAATGCTGTTTAAAATATGGAGAAAGAAATATCCTCACATAAAAACCAGAAAGAAGCTTTCTGAGAAACTGCTATGTGTTGTGTGAATTCCTCTTGCTCAGTTAAGCTTCTCTTTTCATTGAGCAGTTTTCTAACATTGTTTATGTTTAGCATATGAAGGGATATTCAGAAGCACTTTGAGGCTTACAGTGAAAAAGGAAATATGTTCAGATAGAAGCAGGAGGGTAGGTTTTAAAGGAACTGCTTTGTGACGTGTGCATTCCATGCACAATGTTACACTTCTCATACATCATCGCGGAAACCCTTTTGGAGAAAAAGCTATCGAGCTATATTCATTTGCAGATTGACACCAATGGTGAAAAAGGAAATAGCTTCAGACAAATACTGGAAAGAAGCTTTCTGTGAAAATGCTCTGTGATATGTGTATTCATCTCATATAGATAAATCTTTCTTTACATTATGCAGGTTGGAAACTACGTCATGGATGGTTCCCAGAAGGGACATTCGGAAGCACATTCAGGAATATGGTGAAAAAGGAAATATCTTCAGATAAAAACTGGAAAGAAGTTTTCTGTGAATGTGTTCTTTGCTGTGTTTACACGTGTCACATAAATAAAACTTTATTTACATTATGCAACTAATGTGTGTATTCATCCTATAGAGTTAAATCATTCCTTGGATTCACCAGTTTGAAATCACTGTTTCTGTGGAATCTGAGAAAGGACATTTGGGAACAGTTTTTAGAATATGCTGAAAAAGAAATACCCTTAGATAAAAACCAGAAGGAAGCTTTCTATGAAACTGCTCTGTGTCATGTGAATTCCACTCGCATAGTTAAGCTTCTGTTTTCATTGAGCAGTATTCTAACACTTTTGTAGTTTAGTCAACTAAGGGATACTCGGGAGTACTTTGAAGATTATGGTGAAAATTTAAATATCTTCAGATAGAAACTGGAGAGAAGATTTCCAAGGAGCAGCTTTGTGACGTGGGCATTCCAATCAGAGTTATACTTTTCTCCTCATAGAGAATTGGGGAATCCCTTTTGGAGAAAAAGCTACCAGGGGACATTTGGGAGTATAGGGACGGCTATGGTGAAAAAGGAAATATACTCACACAAAACCTGGAAAGAAGCATTCATTGAAACTCCTTTCTGATAGATATGTTTATTCATCTCACACAGATAAAACTTTGTTTCTCTTACTCAGTTTTGAAACGCCATCATGGACAGATTCGCGAAGGGACATTCGGGAGCACATTCAGGCCTATGTTGAAATAGGAAATATCTTCAGATAAAAACTGGAGAGAAGCATTCTGGGAAACTGCTTTGGGATGTGGCATTCCACTCAGGGAGTTATATCTCTTTTCTCATAAGACATTGTTTGAACACTGTTCCTGTAAAACCGAAATAGTGATATTTCGGAGCGCATTGAAGACTATGGTGAAAAGTGAAATATCCTCAAATAAAACCCAGATAGAAGCATTTCAAAAAACTGCTCTCTGATATGTGCATTCATTTCACAGAGTTAAAGCTTACTCTATGTTGCCCAGTTTGGAATCTCTGTCTTTGAGGAATCTGTGAAGGTATATTTAGTGGCAACCGGATTCCGGTGGTGAGCAAGGAAATATTTTCCATTGAAAATTGGAGAGAAGCTTTCTGAGCAACGTTTTGGTGATGTTTGAATTTATCTCATAGAGTTAAATCATTCTTTGGATTGAGCAGTTTGAAATCACTGTTTCTGTGGAATCTGAGAAAGGACATTTTGGAATGCTCTTTAGAATATCCTGAAAAAAAATAACCTCAGATAGAAACCAGACGGAAGCTTTCTGTGAAACCGCTCTCTGTCGCATGAATTCCGCTCGCACAGTTAAGCTTCTCTTCTCATTGAACAGTGTTCGAACACCGTTTTTGTTTAGTCTGTGAAGGGATATTGGCGAGTGCTTTGAGGCTTACAGTGAAAAAGGAAATATCCTCAGGTAGAAACTGGGAGAAGCTTACTGAGGAGCTGCTTTGTGATGTATGCATTGTACTCACAGAATTACATCTTTCTTCTCAGAGAGAAGTGGGGAATCCCTTTTGGAGAAAAAGCTACCAAAGGACATTCAGGAGTATAGGGACAGCTATGGCGAAAAAGGAAATATCCTCAGACAAAAACTGGAAAGAAGATTTCTGTGAAACTGCTTGGTGAGAGATATTATTATTCATCTCACAAAGATAAAACTATCCTTATTTTACACCATTTGAAAACTCCGTCATGGACGGATACCCAAAGGGACATTGGGGAGCACATTCAGGCCAGTGGTGGAAAAGGAGATATCTTCAGATAAAAACTGGATAGAAGCTTTCTGAGAAACTGGTATGGATGTGTGCATTCCACTCAGGGAATTATACCTCTTTCCTCATAAGGCAGTGTTTGAACACTGTTCCTGTAAAATCGAAAAAGTAATATTTCAAAGCACGTGGAAGACTATGGTGAAAAGTGAAATATCCTGAAATAAAACCCAGAAAGAAACGTTCCAAGAAACTGCTGTCTGACGTGTGCATTCATTTCAGAGAGGTAAAGCTTACTCTACATTTCCCAGTTTGGAAAGTCTGTCTTTGAGTATTCTGTGAAGGGATATTAAGTGGCGACCAGAGGCCTGTGGCGAGCAAGGAAATGTCTTCCGTTGAAAATTGGAGACAAGATTTCTGAGCAGCTCTTTTGTGATGTTTGTATTCATCTCATAGAGTTAAATCATTCTTTGGATTGAGCAGTTTGAAATTACTGTTTCTGTGGAACCTGAGAAAGGACATTTGGCAACGCTCTTTAGAATATGTTGAAAAAGAAATGCCCTCAGATGAAAACCAGAAGCTTTCTGTGAATCTACTTTAGATCATGTGAATTCCACTCACACAGTTAAACTTCTCTTTTTATTGAGCAGTATTGTACCATTGTTTTTGTTTAGTCTGTGAAGGGATATTCAGGAGCATTTTGAGGTTTATGGTGAAAATAGAAATATCTTCAGATAGAAACTGGAGAGAAGCTTTCTGAGGAGTTACTTTGTGATGTGTGCATTCCACTCAAAGAGTTGTACCTTTCTACTCATAGAGGATTGGGGAATCACTTTTGGAGAAAAAGCTACTGAGGGACATTCGGGAGTACATGCATGGCTGTGGTGAAAAAAGAATTATGCTCAAACAAAAACTGGAAAGAAGCTTTCTGTGAAACTGCTTTGTGATAGATATGTTAATTCATCTCACATAGATAAAACTTTCTTTATATGATGCAGTTTGTAAACTCTGTGATAGATGGATCCGCAAAGGGACATTTGGGAGCACAATCAGCACTATGGTGAAAATGGAAATATACTCAAATAAAAACCGGGGAGAACCTTTCTGAGAAATTGCTTTGTGATGTGTGCATTCCACTCAGGGAGTTATACTTTTTTTCTCATAAGGTAGTTTTTGAACACTCTTCCTGTAAAACCGGAAAGCTGTTATCTTGAAGCCCATTGAAGACTATGGCAAAAAGTGAAATATCCTCAAATAAAACTCAGAAAGAAGCATATCAATAAACTGCTCTTTGATATGCGCATTCATTTCACAGTTAAAGCTTACTCTACATTACCCAGTGTGGAAACTCTGTCTTTGAGGAATTAGGGAAAGGATATTAAGTGCACCCAGAGGCCTGTGGTGAGTTAGGAAATGTCTTCCAATGAAAACTGGAGAAAAGTTTCAGAGAAACTGCTTGGTGATGTGTGCATTCCACTCAGGAAGTTATACCTTTCTTCTCATAAGGCACTGTTGAACACCGTTCCTGTTAAACTGAAAAAGTGATATTCGGAGCATATTGAAGACTATGGCAAAAAGTGAAATGTCATCAAATAAAACCCAGAAAGAAACATTCCAAGAAACTATTCTCAGACATTCCATTCATTTCACGGAGTTAAAGCTCACTCTACATTTCCCAGTTTGGAAAGTCTGTCTTTGAGGATTCAGGGAAGGGATATTAAGTGGCAACCGGAGGTCTGTGGTGTACAAGGAAATGTCTTCCATTGAAAATTGGAGAGAAGCTTTCTGAGCAACTCTTTTGTGATGTTTGTATGCACCTCATAGAGTTAAACCACTCTTTGGATGGAGCAGTTGGAAATCACTGTTTCTGTGGAATAATAGGAAGGACATTTGGGAACGCTCTAGAATATAGAGAAAGAAATATCCTCATATAAAAACCAGAAGGAAGCTTTCTGTCAAACTGCTATGTGTCGTGTGAATTCCTCTCACTCAGTTAAGCTTGTCTTTTCATTGAGCAGTTTTCTAACACTGGTTATGGTTAACGTGCAGAGCGATATCTGGGAGTGCTTTGATGCTTACGGGGAAAGAGCATATGTGTTCAGAAAGATACAGGAAAGAAACTTTCCGTGGAACTGCTTAGTGACGTGTGCATTGCATGCACAGTGTTATACCTCTCTTCCCATACAGCATCGGGGAAACCCTTTTGGAGAAAAAGGTACCAAGGGATATTTGGGAGCATATTGACGGCTATGGTGAAAAGGGATATAGCCTCAGACAAAAACTGAAAATAAATTTCTGTGAAACTGCTTTGTGACATGTGTTTTCATCTCACATAGATAAAGCATTCTTTACATTACACAGCTTGGAAACTCTGTCATGGATGGATCCGTGAAGGGACATTCGGGAGCATATTCAGGACTATGGTGAAAAATGTAATATCTTCAGATAAAAACTGGAAAGAAGCTTTCTGTGAATCTACTTTTTGTTATGTTTATTTACCTGACATAGATAAAGCTTTCCTTACATCACACAACATGGAAACTCCGTCACGGAGGGATCTGCAAAGGGACATTTGAGTTCACATTCAGGCCTATGGTGAAAAAGGAAATATCTTCAGATAAAAACTGGAGAGAAGTTTCTGAGAAACTGCTTTAGGATGCTTGCATTCCACTCATGGAGTTATACCTCTTTTCTCCGAAGACAGTGTTTGAACACTGTTCCTATACACCCGAAAAAGTGATATTTTGGTGTGCATTGACACTATGGTAAAAAATGAAATACCCTCAAGTAAAACCTAGAAAGAAGTATTCCAGGAAACAGCTCTCTAATATGTGCATTCATTTCCCAGAATTAAAGCTTACTCTACATTGCCCAGTTTGGAAAGTCTGTCTTTGAGGAATCTGCGAAGTTATATTAAGTGGCACACGGAGGCCTGTGGTGAGTAAGGAAATATCTTTTGATGAAAACTGGAGGGAAGCTTTCTGAGCAACTGCTTTGTGATGGGTGTGTTCATCTCATAGATTTAAACCATTCTTTGTATTGAGCAGTATGAACTCACTATTTCTGTGGAATCTTAGGTTAGGAAGGACATATGGGAATGCTCTTCAGAATATGGAGAAAAAAATATCCTCAGATAAAAACCAGAAGGAAGCCTTCTGTGAAACTGCTATGTGTTGTGTGAATTCCATTCGCTGAATTAAGCTTCTCTTTTCATTGAGCAGTTTTCTAACACTCTTTATGTTTAGCGTGAGAAGGGATATGTGGCAGCAGTTTGAGGCTTATGGTGAAAAAGGAAATATGTTCAGTAGAAACTGAAGAGAAGTTTTCGGAGGAACTGCTTTGTGATGTGTGCATTCCACTCACAGTGTTATACCTCTCTTCTCATACAGCATCGGGGAAACCTTTTTGAGGAAAAATTTACCAAGGGATAGCCGGGAGAATATTGATGCTTATTGTGAAAAGAGGAATAGCCTCAGACGAAAACTGGAAAGAAGCCTTCTGTGAAACTGCTCTGTGATATATGTATTCATCTCACATAGATAAAGCTTCCTTTACAGTATGCACCTTGGAAACTCTGTCATGGAAGGATCCACAAAGGGATATTCGGGAGCACATTCAGGACTATGGTGAAAAAGGAAATATTTCAGATGAAAACTGGAAAGAAGCTTTCTGTGAATCTGCTTTTTGCTATGTTTATTAATCTCACATAGACAAAGCTTTCTTTACATTACGCAGCTTGGTAACTCTGTCATGGATGAATCCCCAAAGGGACATTCGGGAGCACATTCAGGACTATGGTGAAAATGGAAATACCTTCAGATAAAAACTGGATAGAAGCTTTCTGAGAAACTGCTTTGTGATGTGTGCATTCCACTCAGGGAGCTATATCTCTTTTCTCATAAGGCAGTATTCGAACACTGTTCCTGTAAAACTGAAAAAGTGATATTTCGGAGTGCATTGAAAACTATGGTAAAAAGTGAAATATACTCAAATAAAACCCAGAAAGAAGCGTTCAAAGAAACTGCTCTCTGATATGTGCATTCATTTCACAGAGATAAAGTTTACTCTATATTTCCCAGTTTGGAAACTCTATCTTTGAGAAATCTGCAAAGGGATAGTGAGTGGCACCGGAGGCCTTTGGTGAGCAAGGAAATGTCTTCCGTTGAAAACTGGAGAGAAGCTTTCTGAGAAACTGCATTGTGATGTGTGCATTCGTCTCAGGGACTTATACTTCTTTTCTCATAAGGCAGTGTTTGAACACTGTTCCTGTAAACCAAAAAAGTGATATTTCGTAGCACATTGAATACTACAGCAAAAAGTAAAATATCCTCAAATAAAACACAGAAAGAAGCATTCCAAGAAACTGCTCTCTGATATGTTGATTCATTTCACAGAGTTAAAGTTCACACTGCATTTCCCAGTTTGGAAACTCTGTCTTTGAGGAATCTGTTAAGGGATATTAAGTGGCGCCCGGAAACTTGTGGTGAGCAAGGAAACGTCTTCCAATCAAAACTGGAGAAAAGCTTTCTGAGCAACTGCTTTGTGATGTGTGTATTCATCTCATAGAGTTAAACCATTCATTGGATTGGTTAGTTAGAAATCGCTGTTTTTGTAGAATCTGAGGAAGGACACTTGGGAACGTTCCTTAGAATATGGAGAAAGATCTATCCTCAGGGAAAATCTAGAAGGAAGCTTTCTGAGAAACTGCTCTGTGTCATCTTAATTTCTCTCAGTCAATTAAGTGTCTCTTTTCATTGAGCAGTTTTCTAACACTGTTTATGTTTAGCATGTGAAGAAATATTCGGGAGTGCTTTGAGGCTTATGGTGGAAAAGGAAATATGTTCAGACTGAAACTGGAGAGAAGCTTTCCGAGGAACTGTTTTGTGACATGAGCATTCCATTCACAGAGTTATACTTTTCTTCTCATAGAGAATTGGGGAATCCCTTTTGAAGAAAAAGCTACCAGGGGACATTAGGGAATATATGGCCGGCAATGACGAAAAAGGAAATATCCTCAGACAAAAACTGGAAAGAAGCTTTCTGTGAAGCTGTTTTGTGATAGATATGTTTATTCATCTCACGTAGATTAAACTTTCTTTCTATTACATAGTTTTGAGTCTCCATCATGGATGGATTCGCAAAGGGACACTCGTGAGCACATTCAGGCCTATGGTGAAAAAGCAAATATCTTCAGAGAAAAACTGGAGAGAAGTTTTCTGAGAAACTGCTTTGTGATGTGTACATTCAATTCAGGGAGTTATACTTCATTTCTCATAAGGCACTGTTTGAACACATTTCCTGTAAAACCGAAAAAGTGATATTTCAGAGCGCATTGCATACTACGGCAAAAAGTGAAATATGCTCAAATGACATCCATAAAGAAGCATTCCAAGAAACTACTCTCTGGTATGTGCATTCATTTCACAGAGTTAAAGCTTACTCTACGTTGCCCAGTTTGGAAACTCTGTCTTTAAGAAATCTGTGAAGGGCTATTAAGTGGCGCCCCGGAGGATTTTGGTGAGCAAGGAAACGTCTTCTGATGAAAAGTGGAGAGAAGTTATCTGAGCAACTGCTTTGTGATTTGTGCATTCGTCTCATAGAGTTAGACCATTCTTTGGATTGAACAGTTTGAAATCACTCTTTTTGTGGAATCTGAGGGAGGAAATTTGGGAACAGTCCTTATAATTTGGAGGAAAAATATTCTCAGGTAAAATCCAGAAGGAAGCTTTCTGTGAAACTGCTCTGTCGTCTTAATTCTTGTCACTCAGTTAAGATTCTTTCTTCACTGAGCAGTTTTCTAACCCTGTTTATGTTTAGCATGTGAAGGGATATTCGGGAGTGCTTTGAGGTTTATGGTGAAAAAGGAAATATGTTCAGACCGAAATTGGAGAGAAGCTTTACGAGGAACTCCTTTGTAACATGTGCATTCCACTCACAGTGTTATACCTCTCTTCTCATACAGCATCGGGGAAACCCTTTTGGAGAAAAAGGTACCAAGGGATATTTGGGAGCATGTTGATGCCTATGGTGAAAAGGGAAATAGCCTCAGACAAAAACTGGAAAGAAGCTTTCTATGAAACTACTCTGTAATATGTGTATTCATCTCACATAGACAAAACTTTCTTTACATTATGCAGCTTGGAATCTCTGTCATGGGCAGATCCACGAGGGGACATTCGGGAACACATTCAGGACTATGGTGAAAAAGGAAATATCTTCACATAAAAACTGGAAAGAAGCTTTCTCTGAATCTGCTTTTTGCTATGTTTATTCACTTCACATAGATAAATCTTTCTTTACATTACACAGCTTGGAAAATCCATCATGGAAGGATTTGAGAAGGGGTATTCAGGATCACATTTGGGCCTGTGGTGGAAAAGGAAATATCGTCGGATAAAAAATGGAGAAAAGCTTTCTGAGAAACTGCTTGGTGATGTGTGCATTCCACTCAGGGAGTTATACCTTTTTTCTCTAAGGTACTGTTTGCACACTGTTCCTGCACAACTAAAAAAGTAATATTTGGAGCAGATTGAAGACTATGGCAAAAAGTGAAATGCTGTCAAATAAAACCTGGAAAGGTGCATTTAAAGAAACTGCTCTCTGACATGTACATTCATTTCACAGAGATAAAGCTTACTCTATATTTCCCAGTTTGGAAAGTCTGTCTTTGAGGATTCTCTGAAGGGATATTAAGTGGCAACCCAAGGCCTGTGGCGAACAAGGAAATATCTTCCCTTGAAAATTGGAGAGAAGTTTTCTAAGTAACTCTTTTGTGATGTGTGTTCTCATCTCATATAGTTAAATCATTCTTTGGATTGAGCAGTTTGAAATCACTGTTTTGGTGGAATCTGAGAAAGGTCATTTGGGAACGCCCTTTAGAAAATCCTGAAAAAAAATAACCTCAGATAGAAACCAGAAGGTATCTTTCAGTGAAACTACTGTGTGTTGCGTGAATTCCACTCACACAGTTAAGCTTCTCTTTACTTTGAGCAGTATTCTAACACTGTTTTTGTTTAGTCTGCGAAGGGATATTTGGGAGCTCTTTGAGGCTTATGGTGATGAAGGAAATATCTTCAGATAGAAACTGGAGAGAAGCTTTCTGAGGAGCTGCTTTGTGATGTGTGCATTTCACTCACAGAATCATACCTTTCTTCTCTTAAAGGATTGGGGAATCCCTTTTGGAGAAAAAGCTACCACAGAACATTCAGGAGTATAGGGATGGCTATGGTGAAAAAGGAAATATCCTCAGACAAAAAATGGAAAGAAGATTTCTGTGAAACTGCTTTGTGATTGATATGTTTATTCATCTGATACAGATAAAATTTCCCTTACATTACGCAGTTTGGAAATTCTGTCATGGACAAATCCACGAAGGGACATTCGGGAGCACATTCAGGCCTATGGTGAAAAAGGAGATTTCTTCAGATAAAAACTGGATAGAAGCTTTCTGAGAAACAGCTTTGTGGTGTGTGTATTCCACTCAGGGAGTTATACCTCTTTTCCTTTAAGGTAGTGTTTGAACACTGTTCCTGTAAACCCTAATAAGTAATATTTCAGAATGCATTGAAGACTATGGCGAAAAGTGAAATATCCTCAAATAAAACCCAGAAAGAAGCATTCCAAGAAACTGCTGTCTGACATGTGCATTCATTTCACAGAGGTAAAGCTTACTCTTCATTGCCCAGTTTGGAAAGTCTGTCTTTGAGTAAACTGCAAAGGGATATTAAGTGGCAACTGGAGGCCTGTGGTGAGCAAGGAAATGTCTGCCGTTGAAAACTGGAGAAAAGCTTTCTGAGCAACTGCTTTGTGATGTGTGTGTTCATCTCATAGAGTTAAATCATTCTTTGGATTGAGCAGTTTGAAATCATTCTTTCTGTGGAACCTGAGAAAGGACATTTGGGAACGCTCTTAAGAATATGGTGAGAAAGAAATACCCTCCGATAAAAACCAGAAGTAAGCTTTCTGTGAAACCACTCTGTGTTATGTGAATTCCACTCACACAGTTAAGCTTCTATTTTCATTGAACAGTATTCTAACACTGTTTTAGTTTAGTCAGCTAAGGGAAACTCAGGAGCGCTTTGAGGCTTATGGTGACAACAGAAATATCTTCATATAGAAAGTGGAGAAAAGATTTCTGAGGAGCTGCTTTGTGATGTGTGCATTCCACTCACAGAGTTATACTTTTCTTCTCATAGAGGATTGGGGAATCCCTTTTGGAGAAAAAGCTACCAGGGGACAATCGGGAGAATAAGGACGGCTATGGTGAAAAAGAAAATATCCTCAGACAAAAACTGGAAAGAAGTTTTCTGTGAAACTACTTTGTGATAGATATGATTATTCATCTCACATAGATAAAACCTTATTTGTATTACACAGTTTTGAAACTCCATCATGGACTGATTTGCAAAGGGACATTCAGGAGCATATTGAGGCCTGTGGTGAAATGGGAAGTATCTTCAGATAAAAACTGGAGAGAAGCTTCCTGAGAAACTGCTTTGTGATGTGTGCATTCCACTCAGGGAGTTATACCACTTTTCTCATAAGACAATGTTTGCACACTGTTCCTGTAAAACCAAAAAAGTGATATTTTGGAGAGCATTGAAGACTATGATGAAAAGTGAAATATCCTCAAGTAAAACCCAGAAAGAAACGTTCCAAGAAACTGCTCTCTAATATGTGCATTCATTTCACGGAATTTTAGCTTACTCTACCTTGCCTAGTTTGGAAACTCTTTCTTTGAGAAATCTGTGCAGGTATATTAAGTGGCACCCAGAGGCTTCTGGTGAGCAAGGAAACAACTTGCAATGAAAACTGGAGAGAAGCTTTCTGAGCAACTGCTTTGTGATGTACGTATTCGTCTCATAGAGTTAAACCATTCTTTGGATTGAGCAGTTTGAAATCACTGTTTTTGTGGAATCTGAGGAAGGACATTTGGGAATGCTCGTTAGAATATGGAGAAAGAAATATGCTCAGGTAAAATCCAGAAGGAAGCTTTCTGTGAAAATGCTCTGGTCGTCTTAATTCCTCTCACTCAATTAAGCCTCTCTTTTCATTGCGCAGTTTTCTAACCCTGCTTATGTTTAGCGTGTGAAGGGATATTCGGGAGTGCTTTGAGGCTTACAGTGAAACAGGAAATAAGTTAAGACCGAAAATGGAGAGAAGCTTTCTGAGGAACTCCTTTGTGACATGTGCATTCCACTCACAGTGTTACACCTATCTTCGCATACAGCATAGGGGAAACCCTTTTTTAGAAAAAGGTACCAAGGGATATTTGGGAGCACGTTGATGCCTATGGTGAAAAGGGAAATAGCCTCAGACAAAAACTGGAAAGAATCTTTCTATGAAACTGTTCTGTGATATGTGTATTCACCTCACATAATAAAGCTTTCTTTACATTGTGCAGCTTGGAAACTCTGTCATTGACGGATCCACGAAAGCACATTCAGGAGCACATTCAGATCCATGAAGAAATATTCAGGATCACTTTCGGGACTATGGTGAAAAAGGAAATATATTCAGATAAAAATTGTGAGAAGCTTTCTATGAATCTGCTTTTTACTATGTTTTTTCTTCTCACGTAGATAAATCTTTTTTTACATTACGCAGCTTGGAAACTCTGTCATGGACGCATCCGCGAAGGGCATTCGGGAGCACATTCAGGACTATGGTCAAAAGGGAAATATCTTCAGATAAAAATCGGAAGGAAGCTTTCTGTGAAACTGTTCTGTGTTGTGTGAATTCCACTCGCACAGTTACGCTTCTATTTTCATTGAGCAGTATTCTAACACTGCTTATGTTTAGCGTGCGAAGGGATTTTCAGGAACACTTTGAGGATCGCGGTGAAAACTTAAATATGTTCAGATAGAAAGTGGAAAGAAGCTTTCCGAGAAACTGCTTTGTGATGTGTGCATTCCACTTACAGTGTTATACCTCTCTTCTCATACGGCATCAGGTAAATCCCTTTGGGGAAAAATTTACCAAGGGATATCCGGGAGAATATTGATGCTTATTGTGAAAAGGGAAATAACCTCAGATAAAAACAAGAAAGAAGCATTCTGTGAAATTGCTCTGTGATATATGTATTCACCTCACATTGATAAAGCCTCCTATACAGTACGAAGCATGGAAATTCTGCCATGGCAGGATCCGGGAAGGGACATTTGGGAGCACATTCAGGACTATGGTGAAAAAGGAAATATTTTCAAATGAAAACTGGAAAGAAGCTTTCTGTGAATCTACTTTTTGCTGTGCTTATTCATCTCACATAGATAAAGCTTTCTTTGCATTACACAGCTTGGTAATTCTGTCATGGATGGATCTCTGAAGGGACACTCGGGAGCACATTCAGGACTCTGGGTAAATGGAAATATCTTCAGATAAAAACTGGAGAGAAGCTTTCTGAGAAACTACTCTGTGATGTGTGCATTCTACTCAGGGAGTTATACCTCTTTTCTCATAAGGCAGTATTTAAACACTGTTCCTGTAAAACCAAAACAGTGATATTTCGGAGCACATGGAAGACTATGGCGAAAAGTGAAATATCCTCAAATAAAACCCAGAAAGAAGCGTTCCAAGAAACTGCTCTCTGACATGTGCATTCATTTCACAGAAATAATGCTTATTCTACATTGCCAAGTTTGGAAACTCTACCTTTGAGAAATCTGCGAAGGGATAGTAAGTGGCACCCGGAGGCATTTGGTGAGCATGGAAACAACTTCCGTTGAGACCTGGAGGTAAGCTTTCTAAGCACCTGCTTTGTGACGTGTGTATTCATCTCATAGAGTTAAATCATACTTTGAATTGAGCAGTTTGATATCACTATTTCTGTGGAATCTGAGGAAGAACATTTGAGAATGCTCTTTAGAATATGGAGAAAGAAATATAATCAGATAAACAAAAGAAGGAAGCTTTCTGTGAAACTACTATGTGTCATGTGAATTCCTCTTGCTCAGTTAAACTTCTGTTTTCCTTGAGCAATTTTCTAACACTGTTTATGTTTAGCGTGTGAAGGGATATTCGGGAGTTCTTTGAGGCTTACTGTGAAAAAGGAAACATGTTCACATAGAAACTGTAGAGAAGCTTTCCGAGGAACTGCTTTGTGATGTGGGCATTCCACTTGCAGAGTTATATGTCTCTTCTCATACAGCATCAGGGAAACCCTTTTGGAGAAAAAGTTACCAAGCATTATTCGGGGGCACATTAATGCCTATGGTGAAAACAGAAATAGCCTCAGACAGAAACTGGAAAGAAGCTTTCTGTGAAATTGCTCTGTGTTATGTGTATTCATCTCATATAGATAAAGCTTTCTTTACAATATGCAGGTTGGAATCTCTATCCTGCAGGGATCTGACAAGGGACATTTGGGAGCAAATTCAGGACTATGGTGAAAAAGGAAATATCTTCAGATAAAAACTGGAAAGAAGCTTTCTGTGAATGTGTTTTTGCTATCTTTATTCATCTCACATAGATAAAGCTGTCTGTGCATTACGAAGCTTGGAAACTCCGTCATGGATGGATCCGCGAAGGGATATTGGGGATCACATTCAGGCTTATGGTGAAAAAGAAAATATTGTCAGATGAAAACTGGAGAGAAGCTTTCTGAGAAACTGCTTGGTGATGTTGACACTCCACTCAGGGAGTTATACCTTTTTTCTCATAAGGCAGTGTTTGAACACTGTTCCTGTAAAACTACAAAAGGGATATTCAGAGCACATTGAAGACTATGGCAAAAAGCGAAATGTCATCCAATAAAACCCAGAAAGAAGCATTCCAAGAAACTCCTCTCTGACATGCCATTCATTTCACAGAGTTAAAGCTTTCTCTACATTTCCCAGTTTGGAAAGTCTGTCTTTGAGTAATCTGCAAAGGGATATTTAGTGGCAACCGGAGGCCTGTGGCAAGGAAGGAAATGTCTTAGGTTGAAAATTGCAGAGAAGCTTTCTGAGCAAACCTTTGTGATGTTTGTGTTCATCTCATATAGTTAAATCATTCCATGGATTGAGCAGTTTGAAATCACTGTTTCTGTGGAATCTGAGAAAGGACATTTGAGAATGCTCTTTAGAATATCCTGAAAAAGAAATAACCTCAAATAGAAACCAGAAGGTAGTTTTCTGTGAAACTGCTCTGTGTTGTGTGAATTCCGCTCACCCAGTTAAGCTTCTCTTTTTATTGAGCGGTATTCTAACACTGTTTTTGTTTAGTCTGTGAAGGGATAGTCCGGAACACTTTGAGGCTTACGGTGAAAAAGGAAATATCTTCAGATAGAAACTGGAGAGAAGCTTTCCGAGGAGCTGCTTTGTGACTTGTGCATTCCACTCAGAGTTATATCTTTCTTCTCATAGAGGATTGGGAAATTCCTTTTGGAGAAAAAGCTACCAAGGGACATTCGGGACTATAGGGATGGCTATGGTGAAAAAGCAAATAGCCTCAGACAGAAACTGGAAAGAAGCTTTCTATGAAACTGCTCTGTGATATGTGTATGCATCTCACATAGATAAAACTTTCATTACACTACACAGCTTGGAAACTCTGTCATGGATGGAACCTTGAAGTGACATTCGGGAGCACATTCAGGACTATGGTGAAAAAGGAAATATCTTCGGATAAAAACTAGAAAGAAGTTTTCTGTGAATCTGATTTTTGCTATGTTTATTCATCCCACATAGATAAAACATTCCTTATATTACACAGTTTCAAAACTCCGTCGTGAACGGATCTGTGAATGGACATTCGTGAGCACATTCAGGCCTATGTTGAAAAAGGAAATATCTTCAGATAAAAACTGGAGAGAAGCTTTCTGAGAAACTGTTTTGTGATGTGTGCATTCATCTTATAGAGTTAAACCATTCTTTGGATTGAGCAGTTTGAAATCACTGCTTCTGTTAAATCTGAGGAAGGACATTTGGGAACACTCTTTAGAATAAGGAGAAAGAAACATCCTCAGACAAAAACCAGAAGGAAGCTTTCTGTGAAACTGCTATGTGTCATGTGAATTCTTCTCGCTCTGTTAAGCTTATCTTTTCATTGAGCAGTTTTCTAACACTGTTTATGTTTAGCGTGTGAAGGGATATTCGGGAGCGCTTTGAGGCTTATGGTGAAAAAGGAAATATGTTCAGATAGAAACTTTCTGATGAACTGCTTTGTGACGTGTGCATTCCACTCACAGTGTTATACTTCTCTTCTCATAGAGCATTGGGAAAATCCTTTTGAAGAAAAAGGTACCAAGGGACATTCGGGAGCTTATTGATGCCTATGGTGAAAAGGGAAATAGTCTCAGACAAATACTGGAGAAAAGCTTTTAGTGAAACTGCTCTGTGATATGTGTATTCATCTCATATAGATAAAGCTTTCCTTACATGATACAGCTTGGAATCTCTGTCCTGGACGGATCCGTGAAGGGGTGTTCAGAAGCACATTCAGGACTATGGTGAAAAAGGAAATATCTTCAGATAAAAACTGGAAAGAAGCTTTCTGTTAATCTGCTTTTTGCTACGTTTATTCATCTCACATAGATAAAAACTTCCTTATATTATGCATTTTGGAAACTCCGTCATGGATGGATCTGTGAAGGGACATTCGGGAGCAAAGTAAGGCATATGGTGAAAAAGGAAATATCTTCAGATAAAAACTGGAGTAAAGCTTTCCGAGAAACTGCTTTGTGATGTCTGTATTCATCTCATAGAGTTAAACCATTCTTTGGATTGAGCAGTTTGAAATCACTATTTCTGTGGAATCTGAGGAAGGACATTTGGGGATGCTCTTTAGAATATGGAGAAAGAAACATCCTCAGATAAAAACCAGAAGGAAGCTTTCTGTGAAACTGCTATGTGTCGTGTGAATTCCTCTCACTCATTTAAGCTGCTCACTCAGTTAACTCTGTTTATGTTTAGCGTTTGAAGGGATATTCGGGAGCACTTTGCAGTTTATGGTACGAAAGGAAATATATTCAGATAGAAACTGGAGAGAAGCTTTCCGAGGAACTGCTTTGTGACGTGTGCATTCCACTCACAGTGTTATACCTCTCATCTCATAGAGCTTCGGGAAAACACTTTTGGAGGAAAAGATACCAAGGGATATCCGGGAGCATATTGATGCCTACGGTGAAAAGGGAAATAGCCTCAGACAAAAACTGGAAACAAGTTTTCTGTGAAACTGCTCTGTGATATGTGTATTCATCTCACATAGATAAAACTTTCTATACATTACTCAGTTTGGAAACTCTATCATGGACGGATCTGCAAAGGGACTTTCGGGAGCACATTCAGTCCTGTGGTGAAAAAGGAAATATCTTCAGATAAAAACCGGAGAGAAGCTTTCTGAGAAACTGTTTTGTGACGTGTGCATTCCACTCAGTGAGTCATACCTCTTTTGTCATAAGACAGCGTTTGAACACTGTTCCTGTAATACCGAAAATGTGACATTTCTTGGCGCATTGAAGACTGGCGAAAAGTGAAGTATCCTCAGATAAAACCCAGAAAGAAGCATTCCAAGAATCTGCTCCCTTATATGTGCATTCATTTCACATGGTTAAAGTTTACTCTACATTGTCCAGTTCGGAATCTTTGTCTTTGAGGAATCTGCTGAGGGATATTTAGTGACGCCCAGAGGCTCTTGGTGAGCAACAACATGTACTCCGATGAAAACTGGAGAGAAGCTTTCTGAGAAACTGCTTTGTGTATTCGTCTATGAGATGTGTGTATTCATCTCATAGCGTTAAACCATTGTTTGGATTGAGCAGTTTGAAATCATTTTTTCTGTGGTTTCTGAGAAAGTACATTTGGGGATGCTCTTTAGAATAAGAGAAAGAAATATCCTCAGATAAAAACCAGAAGGAAGCTCTCTGTGACACTGCTATGTGTCGTGTGAATTCCTCTCGCTCAGTTAAGCTTCTCTTTTCATTGAGCAGTTTTCTAACACTCTCTGTGTTTAGTGTGCGAAGGGATATTTGGGAGCGCATTGAGGCTTATGGTGAAAAAGGAAATATGTTCAGATAGAAACTGGAGAGAAGCATCTGAGCAACTGTTTGTGGTGGGTGCATTCCACTCACAGTGTTAAACCTCTCTTCTCATACAACATTGGGAAATCCTTTTGGAGAAAAAGGTATCAAGCTATATTCATTAGCATATTGATGCCAAAGGTGAAAACGGAAATAACCTCAGACAAAATCTGAAAAGAAGCTTTCTGTGAAACTGCTCTGTGAGGTGTGTATGCATCTCACATAGATAAAGCTTTCTTTATATTATGCAGCTTGGAAACTGCCATGGAAGGATCCACGAAGGGACATTTGGGATCACATTCAGGACTACGGTGAAAAAGGAAATATCTTCAGATAAAAACTGGAAAGAAGCTTTAGGTGAATCTGCTTTTTGCTATGTTTATTCACCTTGCATAAATGAAGTTTTGTTTACATTATGCAGCTAATGTGTATATTCATCTCATAGAGTTAAATCATTCCTTGGATTTAACAGTTTGAAATAACTGTTTCTGTGGAATCTGAGAAAAGACATTTGGGAACAATTTTTAGAATATGCTGAAAAAGAAATACCCTTAGATAAAAAACAGAAGGAAGCTTTCTGTGAAACTGCTCTGTGTCGTGTGAATTCCACTTGCACAATTCATCTTGTCTTTTCATTGAGCAGTATTCTAGCACTGTTTTTGTTTAGTCTGTGAAGAGATATTTGTTAGCATTTTGAGACTTATGGTGAAAAACGAAATATCTTCAGATAGAAACTGGAAAGACGCTTTCCAAACAGCTGTTTTGTGACGTGTGCATTCCACTCAGAGTTATACCTCTCTTCGCTTAGAGGACTGGGAAATCCCTTTTTGAGAGAAAGTTACCAAGAGACACTCGAGAGTATATGGATGGCTATTGTGAAAAAGGAAATATTCTCAGACAAAAAATGGAAAGAAGCTTTCTGTGAAACTGCTTTTTGATTGATATGTTTATTCATTTCACATACAAAAAATTGTCTTTCTATTACACGGCTTTGAAACTCCATCATGGATGGATCCATGAAAGGACATTCGGGAGCACATTCAGACCTATCGTGTAAAAGGAAATATCTTCAGATAAAACCTAGAGAGAAGATTTTTGAGAAACTGCCTTGTGATGTGTGCATTCCACTCAGGGAGTTATACCTCTTTTCTCATAAGGCAGTGTTTGAGCTCCGTTCCTGTAAAAACGAAAAAGTGATATTTAGAAACGCATTGAGGACTATGGCAAAAAGTGAACTATCCTCAAATAAAACCCAGAAAGAAACGTTCCGAAGATGGCTGAATAGGAACATCTCCAGTCTCCAACTCCCAGTGCGAGCGACACAGAAGACCGGTGATTTCTGCATTTTCAACTGAGGTACTGGGCTCATCTCACTAGGGAGTGCCGGACAATCGGTGCTGGTCAGCTGCTGCAGCCCGACCAGTGAGAGCTGAAGCAGGGTGAGGCATCGCCTCACCTGGGAAGCGCAAGGGGGAAGGGAATCCCTTTTCCTAGCCAAGGGAACTGAGACACACAACACCTGGAAAATCGGGTAACTCCCACCCCAATTCTGCGCTTTAAGAAAACGGGCACACCAGGAGATCATATCCAACACCTGGCCGGGAGGATCCCACGCCCACAGAGCGTCCCTCATTGCTAGCACAGCAGTCTGTGATCTACCGGCAAGGCAGCAGCGAGGCTGGGGGAGGGG
>CM052573.1:93163857-93198300 GCA_028551445.1 Miopithecus talapoin
AAAAAAAAAAAAGAAGCGTTCCAAGAAACTGCCCTCTGATATGTGTATTCGTTTCACAGATTTAAAGTTTATTCTACATTGCCCAGTTTGGAAACTCTGTCTTTGAGGAATCTGGGAAAGGATATTAAGTGGCGCCCAGAGGCTTTGGTGATCAAGGATATGTCTTCCAATGAAAACTGGAGAGAAGCTTTCTGAGAAACTGATTGTGATGTGTGTATTCATATCAGAGAGTTAAACCCTTCTTTGTATTGAGCAGTTAGAAATCACTATTTCTGTGGAATCTGTAGGAGGACATTTGGGAACGCTCTATACTATACGAAGAAAGAAATATCCTCAGATAAAAACCAGAAGGAAGCTTTCTGTGAAACTGTCAAGTGCCGTGTGAATTCCTCTCACTCAGTTAAGATTCTATTTTCATTTAGGAGTTTTCTAACACTGTTTATGTATAGCATATGAAGGGGTATTCTGGAGCACTTTGAGGCTTTTGGTGAAAAAGGAAATATGTTCAGAACGAAACTGGAGAGAAGCTTTCCAAGGAACTGCTTTGTGATGTGTGCATTCCACTCGCAGTGTTATACTTCTCTTCTCATACAGCATCGGGGGAAATCCTTTTGGAAAGAAAGGTACCAAGGGATATTTGGGAACATATTGACGCCTATGTTGAAAAGGGAAATAGCATCAGACAAAAACCGGAAAGAAGCTTTCTGTAAAACTGTTCTGTGATATGTGTATTCATCATACTGGATAAAGCTTTCTCTACATTACACAGCTTGGAAACTCTGTCATGGAAGGATCCGCGAAGGGACATTCGGGAGCACCTTCAGGACTACGGTGAAAAAGGAAATATCGTCATATAAAAACTGGAAAGAAGCTTTGTGTGAATGTGGTTTTTGCTATGTTTATTCATCTTATGTAGATAAAGCTTTCTTTACATTATGCAGCTTGGAAACTGTCATTTAGAGATACGTGAAGGGACATTTGGGAGCACATTAAGGATTATGGTGAAAAAGGAAATAATATTAGATAAAAACTGGAGAGAAGATTTCAGAGAAACTGCTTTGTGATGTCTGCATTTCACTCAGGGAGTTATACCTCTTTTCTCATAAGGCAGTGTTTGAGCCCTGTTCCTGTAAAAGCAAAACAGTGATGTTTTGGAGTGCATTGAAGACTGTGATGAAAAGTGAAGTATCCTCAAATAAAACCCAGAGGAAGATTTGCAAGAAACGGCTCTCTGATATGTGAATTAACTTCACAGAGTTTAAGCTTACTCTACATTGCCCAGCTGGAAACTCTGTCTTTGAGGAATCTGTGAAGGGATATTAAGTGGCGCCCAGAGGACTATGATGAGCAAGGAAATCTCTTCTGTTGAAAACTGAAGGGAAGCTTTCTAGGCAACTGCTTTTTGATGTGTGTATTCATCTCATAGAGTTAAATTACTCTTGGGATTGAGCAGTTTGATATCTCTGTTTCTGTGGAAATTGAGAAAGGAGATTTGGGAATGCTCTAAAGAATATGCTGAAAAAGAAATACTCTCCAATAAAAACCAGAAGGAAATATACTGTGAAACTGCTCTGTGTCATGTGAATTCCATTCGTACAGTTAAGCTTCTGTTTTCATTGAGCAGTATTCTAACACTGTTTTAGTTTATTCAGCTAAGGGATACTCAGGAGCACTTTGAGTCTTACAGTGAAAACGGAAATATCTTCAGATAGAAACTGGAGAGAAGATTTCCGAGGAGCTGCTTTGTGACATGTGCATTCCACTCACAGAGTTAAACTTTTCTTCTCATAGAGGATTGGGGAATCCTTTTTGGAGAAAAAGGTACCAGGGACATTTGGGAATATATAGACGGCTTTGGTGAAGAAGGAAATATCGTCAGACAAAAACTGAAAAGAAGTTTCTGTGAAACTGCTTTGTGATAGATACGTTTAATCATCTCACATAGATAAAACTTTCTTTCTATTACGCAGTTTTGAAACGCTGTCATGGACGGATTCACGAAGGGACATTCAGAAGCACATTAAGACCAATGGTGAAAAAGGAAATATCTTCAGATTAAAAATTGGAAAGAAGTTTTCTAAGAATCTGCTTTGTGATGTGTACAATCCACTCAGTGATTTATACCTCATTTCTCTGACAGTGTTTGAACACTGTTCCTGTAAAACCAAAAAAGTGATATGTGGAGAACATTGAAGACTATCACAAAATGTGAAATATCCTCAAATAAAACCCAGAAAGAAGCGTTCCAAGAAACTGCTCTCTGATATGTGCATCCATTTCACAGAGATAAAGCTTACTCTACGTTGCCCAGTTTGGAAACTGTCTTTGAGTAATCTGTGAAGGGATATTAAGTGGTGCCCGGAGGCTTCTGGTGAGCAAGGAAACGTCTCCCAATGAAAACAGGAGAGAAACTTTGTGAACAACTGCTTTGTGATGTGTGTATTCATCTCATAAATTTAAATCTATCTTTGGATTGTGCAGTTTGAAATCACTGTTTTTGTGGAATCTGTGGAAGGACATTTGGGAACGCTCCTTAGAATATAGAGAAAGAAATATCCTCAGGTAAAATCCAGAAGGAAGCTTTCTATGAAACTGCTCTGTGTCATCTTAATTCCTCTCACTCAATTAAGCCTCTCTTTTCATTGAGCAGTTTTCTAACCCTGTTTATGTTTAGCGTGTGAAGGGATATTCGGGATCGCTTTGAGACTTACGGTGAAAAAGGAAATACGTACAGATGGAAAGTGGAGAGAAGCATTCTGAGGAACTGCTCTGTGATGTGTGCATTCCACGCACAGGGTCATATCTCTCTTCTCCTACAACATTGTGGAAACCCTATGGAGAAAAAGTTACGATGTGATATTCGGGAGCATGTTGATGCCTATGGTGAAAACACAAAAACAGGAAAAAAGCATTCTATGAAACTGGTCTGTGATATGCGTAATCATCTAACATAGATAAAGCTTTCTTTACATTGTGCAGCTTGGAAACTGTCATGGATGGGCCCACGAAGGGACATTCGGGTGCACATTCAGGCCTATGGTGAAAAAGGAAATATGGTCAGATAAATACTGGAGAGAAGCTTTCTGAGAAACTGATTGGTGATGTGTACATTCCACTCAGGGAGTTATACCTTTTCTCCCATAAGGAGTTTGAACACTGTTCCTGTAAAACTAAAAAAGTGATATTCAGAGCACATTGAAGACTATGGCAAAAAGTGAAATGTCATCCAATAAAAAACAGAAAGAAGCATTCCAAGAAACTGCTGTCTGGCATGTGCATTCATTTCAGAGAGTTAAAGCTTACTCTACATTTCCCAGTTTGGAAGTCGGTCTTTGAGGATTCTGCAAAGGGATATTAAGTGGCAACTGGAGGCCTGTGGAGAGCAAGGAAATGTCTTCCATCGAAAATTGGAGATAAATTTTCTGAGCAACTCTTTTGTGATATTTGTATTCATCTCATAGAGTTAAATCATTCTTTGTATTGAGTAGTTTGAAATCTCTGTTTCTGTGGGATCTGAGAAAGGACATTTGGGAATGCTCTTTAGAATATCCTGAAAAAGAAATACCTCAGATAGAAACCACAAGGAAGCTTTCTGTGAAACTGCTCTATGTCACGTGAATTCTGCTCACACAGTAAAGCTTCTCTTTTCATTGAGCCGTATTATAACACTGTTTCTGTTTAGTCTGTGAAGGGATATTCGGGAGTGCTTTGAGGCATACAGTGAAAAAGGAAATATCTTCAGATAGAAACTGGAGAGAAGCTTTCTGAGGAGCTGCTTTGTGACGTGTGCATTCCATTCACAGAATTATACATTTCTTCTCATAGAGGATTCCAGAATCCCTTTTGGAGAAAAAACTACCAAGAGAAATTCAGGAGTATAGGGACGGCTATGGTGAAAAAGGAAATAACCTCAGACAAAAACTGGAAAGAAGATTTCTGTGAAACTGCTTTGTGATAGATATAATTATTCATCTCACATAGTTAAAACTTTCTTATGTTACACAGTTTGGAAACTCCATCATGGACAGATCCGCGAAGGGACATTCGGGAGCACATTCAGGCCTATGGTGAAAGAGGACATATCTTCAGATAAAAAATGAATAGAAGCTTTCTGAGAAATTACTTTGTGATGTATGCATTCCACTCAGGGAGTTATACCGCTTTTCTCATAAGGCAGTGTTTGAACACTGTTCCTGTAAAACTGAAAAAGTAATATTTCAGAGCACATGGGAAACGATGGCGAAAAGTGATGTATCCTGAAATAAAACACAGAAAGAAGCGTTCCAAGAAACTACTCTCTGACATATGCATTCATGTCAGAGAGTTAAAGCTTACTCTACATTTCCCAGTTTGGAAAGTCTATCTTTGAGGATTCTGCAAAGGGATATTAAGTGACGACTGGAGGCCTCTGGTGAGCAGGAAATGTCTTCCATTGAAAACTGGAGAGAAGCTTTCTGAGCAACTACTTTGTGATGTGGGTATTCATATCATAGAGTTAAATCATTCTTTGGATTGAACAGTTTGAAATCACTCTTTCTGTGGAACCTGAGAAAGGACATTTGGGAACACTCTTAAGAATATGCTGAAAAGGAAATACCGTCCCA
Organism: Miopithecus talapoin; assembly: GCA_028551445.1. Classification (NCBI taxonomy): domain Eukaryota; kingdom Metazoa; phylum Chordata; class Mammalia; order Primates; family Cercopithecidae; genus Miopithecus; species Miopithecus talapoin. Next base: position 93,168,462 of record CM052573.1, read on the forward strand.
TAAAATCCAGAAGGAAACTTTCTGTGAAACTGCTGTGTGTCATGTGAATTCCACTCACAAAGTTAAGCTTCTGTTTTCATTGAGTAGTAGTCTAATCCTGTTCTAGTTTAATCAGCTAAGGGATACTCGGGAGCACTTTGAGGCTTATGGTGAAAGCGGAAATATCTTCAGATAGAAACAGGAGAGAAGATTTCCAAGGAGCTGTTTTGTTATGTGTGCATTCCACTCACAGAGTTATACTTTTCTTCTCATAGAGGATTGGGGAATCCCTTTTGGAGAAAAAGCTACCTGGGGACATTCAGGAATATATGGACGGCTATGGTGAAAAAAGAAATATTATCAGACAAAATCTGGAAAGAAGCTTTCTGTGAAATCTTTCGTGATAGGTATGTTTATTTATCTCACATAGATAAAACTTTCTATTATGCAGTTTTGAAATGTCGTCATGGACAAATATGCAAAGGGACCTTTGGGATCACTTTCAGGCCTATGGTGAAATAGGAAATATCTTCAGATAAAAACTGGACACAAGCTTTCAGAGAACGTGCTTTGTGATGTGTGCATTCCACTCAGGGAGTTTTACCTCTTTTCTCATAAGGCAGTGTTTGAACAATGTTCCTGTAAAACTCTGACTTTGAAGAATCTGTGAAAGATTATTAAGTGGTGCCCAGAGGCTTGTGGTGAGTTAGGAAACGTCTTCTGATGAAAACTGGAGAGAAGCTTTCTGAGCAACTGCTTTGTGATGTGTGCATTCATCTCATAGAGTTAAACCATTCTTTGGATTAAGCAGTTTGAAATCACTGTTTTTGTGGAATCTGAGAAAGAACATTTGAGAATGCTCCTTAGAATATGGAGAAAGAAATATCCTCAAGTAAAATCCAGAAGGAAGATTTCTGTGAAACTGCTCTTTGTTGTCTTAATTTCACTCGCTCAGTTAAGCCTCTATTTTCATTGTGCAGTATTCTAACCCTGTTTGTATTTAGCATGTGAAGGGATATTTGGGAGTACTTTGAGGCTTATGGTGAAAAACGAAATAGGTTTAGACCAAAACTGGAGAGAAGCTTTCCAAGGAACTGCTTTGTGACGTGTACATTCCACTCACAGTGTTATACCTCTCTTCCCATACAGCATCGTGGAAACCCTTTTGGAGAAAAAGGTACCAAGTGATATTCGGGAGCTTGTTGATGCCTATGGTGAAAAGGGAAATAGTCTCAAACAAAACAGGAAAGAAGCATTCTGTGAAACTGCTCTGTGATATATGTATTCATCTCACATAGATAAAGTTTTCTTTACAGTATGCAGCTTGGAAACTCCATCATGGACGGATCCATGAAGGGACATTCGGGAGCACATCACGCCTACAGTGAAAAAGGAGATATCTTCAGATAAAAACTGGAGAGAAGCTTTCTGAGAAACTGCTTTGTGTTGTGTGCATTCCTCTCAGGGAGTTATTCTTCTTTTCTTATAAGGCAGTGTTTGAACACCGTTCGTGTAAAACTGAAAATGTGATATTTTGGAGCGCATTGAAGACTATGGTGAAAAGTTAAATATCCTCAAATAACACCCAGAAAGAAGCGTTCCAAGAAACTTCTCTCTGATATGTGCATTCATGTAACAGAGTTAAAACTTACTCTACATTTCCCAGTTTGGAAACTCTGTGTTTGAGGAATCTGAAAAGGGATATTAAGAGGCGACCGGAGGCCTGTGGTGAGCAAGAAAATGTCTTCCCTTGAAAACTGAAGAGAAGATTTCTGAGTAACAGTTTTGTGATGTGTTTATTCATCTCATAAAGATACATCACTCTTTGAATTGAGCAGTTTGAAATCACTGTTTCTGTGGAACCTGAGAAAGGACAATTGTTAAAGCTCTTTTGATTGTGCTGAAAAAGTAATTCCCTGAGATAAAAACCAGAAGGAAACTTTCTGTGAAACTGCCCTGTGTTGTGTGAATTCCAGTCACACAATTAAGCTTCTCTTTAAATTGAGCAGCATTCTAACACTGCTTTTGTTTAGTCTGTGAAGGGATATTCGGGAGCACTTTGAGGCTTATGTTGAAAACGGAAATATCTTCAGATACACACTGGAAAGAAACTTTCCGAGGAGCTGCTTTGTGACGTGTGCAATCCACTCACAGAGTTACACTTTTCTTCCCATAGAGGATTGGGGAATCCTATTTGGAGAAAAAGCTACCAAGGGACATTCACCATATGGGCGGCTATGGTGAAAAAGAAAATATCTTCAGGCAAAAAATGGAAAGAAGCCTTCCGTGAAAGTGCTTTGTGATAGATATATTTATTCATCTCACATAGATAAAACTTTCTTTATATTACACAGTTTGTAAACTCCGTCATGGACGGATCCATGAAGGGACATTTGAAAGCACATTCAGGTCTATGGTGAAAAACGAAATATCTTCAGATGAAAACTGGAGAGAAGTTTTCTGAGAATGTGCTTTGTGATGTGTGTATTCCACTCAGAGAGTAATATCTCTTCCCTCATAAAACAGTGTTTGGACACTTTTCCTGTAAAACTGAAAAAGTGATATTTCGGAGTGCATTGAAGACTATAGTGAAAACTGAAATATCCTCAAATAAAATCCAGAAAGAAGCGTTCCAAGAAACTGGTCTCTGATGTGTGCATTCATTTCACAAAGGTAAAGTTTACTCTACGTTGCCCAGTTTGGAAATTCTGTCTTTCAGGAATCTGTGAGGGGATACTCAGGGGCGTCTGGAGGCCTGTGGTAAGCAAAGAAATGTCTTCCGATGAAAACTGGAGAGAAGCTTTCTGAGCAACTGCTTTGTGATGTGTGTATTCATCTCATAGAGTTAAACCATTCTTTGGATTGAGCAGTTTGAAATCACTATTTCTGTGAAATCTGAGAAAGGACATTTGGGAATGCTGTTTAGTATATTCATAAAGAAATATCCTCAGACAAAAACTGGAAAGAAGCTTTCTGTGAAACTGCTTTGTGATAGATATGTTTATTCATCTCACATAGATAAAATTTTCTTCATATTGCGCAGTTTGGAAACTCCATAATGGATGGATCCGCAAGGGACTTTAGGGAGCACATTCAGGCCTATGGTGAAAAAGGAAATATTCAGATGAAAACTGGAGAGAAGATTTCTGAGAAACTGTTTTGTGATGTGTGTATTCCACTCAGAGAGTTATACATATTTTCTCATAAGGCAATGTTTGAACACTGTTCCTGTAAAACCAAAAAAGTGATATTTCAGAGCGCAATGAAGACCATCACGAAAAGTGAAATATCCTCAAATAAAACCCAGAAAGAAGCGTTCCAAGAATCTGCTCTCTGATACGAGGATTCATTTGACAGAGTTAAAGCTTACTCTACGTTGTCTAGTTTGGAAACTCTATCTTTTAGGAATCTACAAAGGGATGTTAAGTGGCGCCCAGAGGCCTGTGGAGAGCAAGGAAATGTCTTCCGATTAAAACTGCAGAGAAGTTTTCTGAGCAACTGTTTTGTGATGTTTGTATTCATCTCATAAAGTTAAACCATTCTTTAGATTGCACAGTTTGAAATCACTGCTTCTGTGGAATCTGAGCAGGGATATTAGAGAACGATCTTTAAAATATGGAGAAAGAAATATCCTCGGATAATAACCAGGAGGAAGCTTTCTGAGAAACTGCTATGTGTCGTGTGAATTCTTCTCTCTCAGTTAAGTTTCTCTTTTCATTGAGCAGTTTTCTATCACTGTTTATGTTTAGCGTATGAAGGGATGTTTGGAAGCACTTTGAAGCTTATGGTGAAAAAGGAAATATGTTCAGATAGAAACTGGAGATAAGCTTTCCGAGGAACTGCTTTGTGACGTGTGCATTCCACTCACAGTGTTATACCTCACTTCTCATACAGCATCGAGGAAACCCTTTCTGTGAAACTGTTCTGTGATATGTGTATTCATCTCACATAGATAAAGCTTTGTTTACATTACGCAGCTTGGAAACACAGTCATGGATGGATCCACAAAGGGATATTTGGGAGCACATTCAGGACTATGTTGAAAAAGGAAATATCTTCAGATAAATACTGGAAAGAAGCTTTCTGTGAATCTGCTTTTTGCTATGTTTATTTATCTCACATAGATAAAACTTTCCTTACATTATGCAGTTTGTAAACTCCGTCATGGATGGATAAGCGAAGAGACATTTGGGAGCACATTCGGGATTATGATGAAAAAGGAAATATCTTCAGATAAAAACTGGAGAGAAGCTTTCTGAGCAACTGCTTTGTGATGTGTGTATTCATCTCATAGAGTTAAACCATTCCTTGGATTGAGCAGTTTGAAATCACTGCTTCTCTGGAATCTGAAGAAGGATATTTGGGAACGCTCTTTAGAATATGGAGAAACAAATATCCTCAGATAAGAACCATAAAGAAGCTTTCTTTGAAACTGCTTTGTGTCATGTGAATTACTCTCATTCACTTAAGCTTCTCTTTTCATTGAGCAGTTTTCTAACACTGTTTATGTTTACCATGCGAAGGGATATTTGGGAGTGCTTTGAGGCTTCTGGTGAGAAAGGAAATATGTTCAGATAGAAATTGGGGAGATGCTTACCGAGGAACTGCTTTGTCATGTGTGCATTCCACTCACGGTGTTCTTCGTCTCTTCTCATACAGCATCGGGGAAACCCTTTTGGAGAAAAAAGTACCAAGGGATATCTGGGGGCATATTGACGCCTATGGGGAAAAGGGAAATAGCCTCAGACCAAAACTAGAAAGAAGCTTTCTGTGAAGCTGCATTGTACTATGTGTATTCATCTCACATAGATAAAGCTTTCTTTACATTACACAGCTTGGAATCTCTAACATGGATGGATCTGCAAAGGAACAGTCGGGAGCACATTCAGAACTATAGTGCAAAAGGAAATATCTTCAGATAAAAACTGGAAAGAAGCTTTATGTGAAACTGTTTTGTGATATGTGCATTCTTCTCACATAGACAAAGCATTCTTTATATTACACAGCTTGGAAACTCTGTCATGGATGGATCCGTGAAGGGATATTCAGGAACACATTCAGGACTATGGTGAAAAAGGAAATATCTTCAGATAAAAACTGGAAAGAAGCTTTCTGAGAACCTGCTTTGTGATGTTTGCATTCCACTCAGGGACTTATACCGCTTTTCTTATAAGGCAGTGTGTGAATACTGTTCCTGTAAAACCGAAAAAGTGATATTTTCGAGCGCATTGAAGACTATGGCAAAAAGTGAAATATCCACAAGTAAAACCCAGAAAGAAGTGTTCCAACAAACTGCTCTCTGATATGTGCTTTCATTTCACGGATTTAAAGCTTACTCTACATTGTCCAGTTTGGAAAGTCTGTCTTTGAGGAATCTGCGAAGGGATATTAAGTGGCTTCCGGAGGCCTGTGGTGAGCAAGGAAATGTCTTCCGTTGAAAAGTGGAGAGAAGTTTTCTGAGCAACTGGTTTGTGTTGTGTGTATTCATCTCATAGAGTTAAATCATTCTTTGGTTTTATCAGTTGTAAATCACTGTTTCTGTGGAAACTGAGAAAGGACACTTAGGAACACTCTTTAGAATATGCTGAAAAAGAAATACCTTCAGATAAAAACCAGAAGGAACTTTCTGTGAAACTGCTCTGTGTCGTGTGATTTCCATTCACACAGTTAAGCTTCTCTTTTCGATAAGCACTATTCTAACACTGTTTTTGTTTAGTCTGAGAAGGGATATTTGGGAGTGCTTTGATTCTTATGGTGAAAACGGAAATATCTTCAGAGAGAAACTGGAGAGAAGCTTTCTGAGCAGCTGCTTTGTGACGTGTGCATTCCACTCATAGAGTTGTACCATTCTACTTATAGAGGATTGGGAATCCGTTTTGGAGAAAAAGCTACCATGGGACATTTACCATATGGATGGCTACGATGAAAAAGAAAATATCCTAGGAAAAGAACTGGAATGAAGCCTTCTGTGAAAATGCTTTGTGATAGATATGTTTATTCATCTCACAGACATAAAACTTTCTTTATATTACACAGTTTGGAAACTCCGTCATGGACGGATCCATGAAGAGACATTCAGGAGCCCATTCAGGCATATGATGAAAAAGGAAATATCTTCAGATAAAAACTGGAGAGAAGTTTTCTGAGAAACTGCTCTGTGATGTTTGCATTCCACTAAGGGAGTTATACCTCTTTACTCAGATGGCAGTGTTTGAACACTGATCCTGTAAAACCGAAAAGGTGATATTTCGGAGCACATTGAAGACTATGACGAAAAGTGGAATACACGCAAATAAAACCCACAAAGAAGCATTCCAAGAAACTGTTCTCTGATATGCACATTTACTTCAAAGAGTTAAAGCTTACTCAACTTTGCCCAGTTGGGATTCTTTGTCTTGAGGAATCTGTGGAGGGATATTAAGTGGCGCCCAGAGGCCTGTGGTGAGCAAGGAAATGTCTTCGATGAAAACTGGAGAGAAGCTTTCCGAGCAACTGCTTTGTGATGTGTGTATTCATCTCATAGAGTTAAATCATTCTTTGGATTTATCAGTTTGAAATCACTTTTTCTGTGGCACCTGAGAAAGGATATTTAGGACCGCTCTTTAGAATATGCTGAAAAAGAAATACCCTCAGAGAAAAATCAGAAGGAAACTTTCTGTGAAACTGCTCTGTATCGTATGATTTCCACTCACACAGTTAAGCTTCTCTTTTCAATGAGCACTATTCTAACACTGTTTTTGTTTATTCTGGGAAGGGATATTCGGGAGCATTTTGAGTCTTATGGTGAAAACGGAAATATCTTCAGATAGAAACTGGACAGAAGTTTTCTAAGTAGCTGCTTTGTGACGTGTACATTAAATCACAGAGTTATACCTTTCTTTTCATAGAGGATTGGGGAATCCATTTTGGAGAAAAAGCTACCATCAGACATTCGCCATACAGACAGCTATGGTGAAAAAGAAAATATCCTCAGACAAGAACTGGAATGAAGTCTTCTGTGAAACTGCTTTGTGATAGATATGTTTATTCATCTCACATAGATAAAACTTTCTTTATATTACGCAGTTTGGAAACTCCATCATGGATCTGTGAAGGGACATTCGGGAGAACATTCAAGCATATGGTGAAAAAGGAAATATCTACAGACAAAAACCGGAGAGACGCTTTCTGAGAAACTGCTTTGTGATATGTGCATTCCACTCAGTGAGTTATACCTCTTTTCTCATAAGGCAGGTTTGAACACTGTTCTTGTAAAACCGAAAATGTGATATTTCGGAGTGCATTGAAGACTATGGTGAAAAGTGAAATACACTCAAATAAAACCTACAAAGAAGCATTCCAAGAAGCTGCTCTCTGATATGTGCATTCATGTCACAGAGTTAAAGCTTACTCTACATTGCCCAGTTTGGAATCTTTGTCGTGAGGAATCTGTGCAAGGATATTGTGTGGCACCCGGAGGCCTATGATGAGCAAGTAAATGTCTTCCGTTGAAAACTGGAGACAAGCTTTCTGAGCAACTGTTTTGTGATGTATGTATTCACCTCATAGAGTTAAATCATTCTTTGGATGGAGTACTTTGAAATTACTGTTTCTGTGGCACCTGAGAAAGGACATTTAGGATCACTCTTTAGAATATGCTGAAAAAGAAATACCCTCAGATAAAAACCAGAAGAAAGCTTTCTGTGAAACTGCACTGCGTTTTGTGAATTCCCCTCACACAGTTAAGCCTCTCTCTTCATCGTGCGGAATTCTAATACTGTGTTTAGTCTGCAAAGGGATATTTGGGAGTGCTTTGGGGCTTATTGTGAAGTTGGGAATATCTTCAGATAGAAACTGGAGGGAAGCTTTCCGAGAGCTACTTTGTGATGTGTGCATTTCACTGACAGGGGTATATCTTTCTTCTCATAGAAGGTTGGGGAATTCCTTTTGGAGAAAAAGCTACCAAGGGACATTCGGGAGTATATGGACGGCTATGGTGAAAAAGGAATTATCCTCAGACAAAAACTGGAAAGAAGCATTCTATGAAACTGCTTTGTGATAGATATGTTTATTCACCTCACGTCTTTCTTATTATTACGCAGTTTGGAAACTCCATCATGGACGGATCGCAGGGACATTCTGGGGCACATTCAGGCCTATGGTGAAAAAGGAAACATCTTGAGATAAAAACTGAAGAGAAGCTTTCTGAGAAACTGCTTTGTGATGTGTGCTTTTGACTCAGGGAGTTATAACTCTTTTCTGATAAGGCAGGGTTTGAACACAGTTCCTGTAAAACTGAAAAAGTGATATTTCAGAGCTCATTGAAGACTAGGGCGAAAAGTGAAATATCCTCAAATAAAACCTAGAAAGAAGCATTCCAAGAAACTGCTTTCTGATATGTGCACTCATTTCACAGAGTTAAAGTTTACGCTACATTGCCCAGTTTGGAAACTCTGTCTTTGGGGAATCGGCGAAGGGATATTAAGTGGCGCCCAGAGGCCTTTGGTAAACAAGAAAATGTCTTCTAATGAAAACTGGAGAGAAGCTTTCTGAGCAACTGCTTTGTGATGTGTGTATTCATCTGATAGAGTTAAACCATTCTTTGGATTGAGCAGTTTGAAATCACTGTTTCTGTGATGTCTGAGGAAGTACATTTAGGAACGCTCTTTAGAATATGGATAAAGAAATATCCTAAGATATAAACCAGAGGGAAACTTTCTGAAAAACTGCTGTGTGTCATGTGAATTCCTCTCACTCAGTTAAGCTTCTCTTTTCCTTGAGCAGTTTTCTAACACTGTCTATTTTTAGCGTACGATGGGATATTTGGGAGTGCTTTGAGGCTTATGGTGAAAAAGAGAATATGTTCAGATAGAAACTGGAGAGAAGCTTTCAGAGGAGCTGCTTTGAGATGTGTGCATTCCACTCACAGTGTAATACTTCTCATACAGCATCAGGGAAAATCTTGCTGTGAAACTGTTCTGTGATATGTGTATTCATCTCCCATAGATAAAACTTTCTTTATATTACGCAGCTTGGAAACTCTGTCATGGACGGATCCGTGAAGGGATATTCAGGAACACATTCAGGACTATGGTGAAAAAGGAAATATCTTCAGATAAAAACTGGAAAGAAGCTTTCTGTGAATCTGCTTTTTGCTATGTTTATTCATCTCACATAGACAAAGTTCTCTTTACGTTATGTAGCTTGGAAATTAAGTCATGGACGGATCTGCGAAGGGACATTCGGGAGCACATTCAGGACTATAGTGAAAAAGGAAATATCTACAGATAAAACTGAAAAGAAGTTTCTGTAAATCTGCTTTTTGCTATGTTTATTCATCTAACATATATAAAGCTTTCTTGACATTACACAGCATGGAAACTCCATCATGGATGGATCCACAAAGGGGTATTCAGGATCACATTCAGGCCTATGGTGAAAAAGGAAATATCTTCAGATAAAAACTGGATAGAAGCTTTCTGAGAAACTGTTTGTGATGTGTGCATTCCACTCAGGGAGTTATAGCTCTTTCCTCATAAGGCAGTGATTGAACACTGTTTCTGTAAAACTGAAAAAGTGATATTTCAGAGCACATTGAAATCTATGGCGAAAAGTGAAATATCCTCAATCAAACCCAGAAAGAAGCCTTCAAAGAAAGTGCTCTCTGATACGTGCATTCATTTCAGAGTTAAAGCTTACTCTACATTGCCCAGTTTGGAAACTCTGTCTTTGAGGAATCTGCGAAGGGATATTAAGTGACGCCCAGAGGCCTGTGGTGAGCAAGGAAATGTCTTCCGTTGAAAACTGGAGAGAAGATTTCTGAGCAAATGTTTTCTGAAGTTTATATTCATCTCATAGAGTTAAATCATTCTTTGGATTGAGCAGGTTAAAATCACTGTTTCTGTGGAACCTCAGAAAGGACTTTTAGGAACGCTCTTTAGAACATGCTGAAAAAGACATACCCTCAGGTAAAAACCAGAAGGAAGCTTTCTGTGAAACTACTCTGTGTTGTTTGAATTCCTCTCACACAGTTACGCTTCTCTTTTCATTGAGCAGTATTCTAACACTGTTTTGATTTTGTCTGTGAAGATATATTCAGGAGCAGTTTGAGGCTTATGGTGAAAATGGAAATGCCTTCACATAGAAACTGGAGAGAAGCTTTCCAAGGTGCTGCTTCATGACGTGTGCATTGCACTCACAGAGTTATACCTTTCTTCTCATAGAGGATTGGGGAATCCCTTCCTGGGAAAAAGCCACCAAGGGACATTTGGGAGTATATGGATGGCTATGGTGAAAAAGGAAATATCCTCAGAAAAAAACTGGAAAGAAGCTTTCTGTGAAAATGCTTTGTGATAGATATGTTTATTGATTTCACATAGATAAACTTTCTTAATATTACACAGTTTGGAAACTCCATCATGGATAGATCCGCAAACGGATATTCAGGAGCACATTCAGGCCTCTAGTGAAAATGGACGTATCTTCAGATAAAAATTGGGGAAAAGTTTTCTGAGAAACTGCTTTGTGATGTGTGCATTGCACTGAGGGAGTTATACCTTTTTTCTCATAAGACAGTGTTTGAATGCTGGTTCCTGTGAAACCAAAAATGTGATATTTCAGAGCGCTTTGAAGACTATGGCGAGAAGTGACATATCCTCAAATAAAACCCAGAAAGAAGCGTTCCAAGAGACTGCTCTCTGATATATGCATTCATTTCACCAAGATAAAGCTTACTCTACTTTGCCCAGTTTGGATACTCTGTCTTTGAGGAATCTGCAAAGGGATATTAAGTGGCACCTGGAGGCCTGTGTTGAGGAAGGAAATGTCTTCCTGTAAAAAATGGAGAACAGTTTTCTGAGCAACTGCTTTCTAATGTGTGCATTCATCTCATAGAGTTACACCACTTCTTAGATTGAGCAGTTTGAAATCACTGTTTCAGTGGTATCTGAGGAAGCACAATTTGGAACGCTCTTTAGAATATGGAGAAAGAAATATCCTCAGATAAAAACCAGACAGAAGCTTTGTGTGAAACTGCTAGGTGTCACACGAATTCCTCTTGCTGAGTTAAGCTTCTCTTTTCATTGAGCAGTCTCCTAACACTGTTTATGTTTAGTGTGTGAAGGGATATTCGGGAGCGCTTTGAGGCTTACAGTGAAAGAGGAAATATGTTCAGATAGAAACTGGAGAGAAGCTTTCTGAGGAACTGTTTTGTGACCTGTGCATTCCACTCAGTGTTATACCTCTCTTCTCATACAGCATCGGGGAAACCCTTTTGAAGAAAAAGGTACCAAGGGATATTCGGAAGCACATTAAGGACTATGGTGAAAAAGGAAATAGCCTCAGACAAAAACTGGAAAGAAGGTTTCTGTGAAACTGTTCCATGATATGTGTATTCATGTCACATAGATAAAGCTTTCTTTACAAAACACACCTTAAAAACTCTGTAATGGACAGATCTGGGAAAGGACATTCGGGAGCACATTCAGGACTACGGAGATAAAGGAAATATCAGCAGATAAAAACTGAAAAGAGACTTTCTGTGAATCTGCTTTTTGTTATGTTTATTCATCTCACGTTGATAAAGCTTTCTTTACATTATGCAGCTTGGATACTCTGTCATGGATGGATCCGCGAAGAGACATTCAGGAGAACTTTGAAGACTATAGCAAAAAAGGAAATACCTTCAGATAAAAACTGGAGAGAAGCTTTTTGAGAAACTGCTTTGTGATATGTGCTTTCCACTGAGGGAGTTATACTTCTTTTCTCATAAGGCAGTGTTTGAACACTGTTACTGTAAAACCAAAAAACTTGTATTTCGGAGTGCATTGAAGACTACAGTGAAAAGTGAAATATACTCAAATTAAACCCAAAAGGAAACGTTCCAAGAAACTGCTCTCTGATATGTGCATTCATTTCACAGAGTTAAAGCTAACTCAATGTTGCCCAGTTTGGAAACTCTATCTTTTAGGATCTGCGAATGGATAATAAATGATGCCCATAGACCTGTTGTGAGCAAGGAAATGTCTTCTGATGAAAACTGGAGAGAAGTTTTCTGAGCAACTGCTTTGTGACATGTGTATTCATCTCATAGAGTTAAATCATTCTTTGGATTGAGCAGTTTGATCACTGTTTCTGTGGAACCTGAGAAAGGACATTTGGGAACGCTCTTTAGAGTATGCTGAAAAAGAAATACTCTCAGATAAAACCAGAAGGAAACTTTCTGTGAAACTGCTCTGTGTCGTGTGAAATCCACTCACACAGTTAAACCTGTCTTTTCATAGAGCAGTTTTAGTCTACAAAGGGATATTCGGGAGCTCTTCGAGCGTTATGGTGAAAACGAAAATGTCTTCAGATAGAAACTGGAGAGAAGTTTTCCGAGAGGCTGCTTTGTGACGTGTGCATGGCACTCACAGAGTTATACCTTTCTTCTCATAGAGGACTGGGGACTCCCTTTTGGAGAAAAAGGTACCAAGGGACATTTGGGAGTATATGGACGGCTATGGTGAATAAGGAAATATCCTCAGACACAAACTGGAAAGAAACTTTCTGTGAAACTGCTTTGTGACAGATATGTTTATTCATCTCACATAGATAAAACTTTCTTTATGTTATACAGTTTGGAACCTCCGTCATGGATGGATCCATGAAGGAGCGTTTGGGAGCACATTCAGGCCTACGGTGAAAAAGGAAATATCTTCAGATAAAAATGGGAGAGAAGCTTTCTGAGAAACTGCTTTGAGATGTGTGCATTCCAGTCAGCATGTTATACCTGTTTTCTCATAAGGCAGTGTTTGAACACCTTTCCTGTAAAATCGAAAAAGTGATATTTCTGAGCTCATTGAAGTCTATGGCAAAAAGTGAAATATCCTCAAATAAAACCCAGAAAGAAGTGTTCCAAGAAACTGCTCTCTGATATGCGCATTCATTTCTCAGAGATAAAGTTTACTCTATGTTGCCCAGTTTGGAAACTCTGTCTCTGAGGAATCTGTGAAGGGATATTAAGTGGTGCCCAGAGGCCTGTGGTATGCAAGGAAATGTCTTCCAATGAAAACTAGAAAGAAACTTTCTGAGCAACTGGTTTGTGATGTGCGCATTTATCTCAGAGACTTAAACCATTCTTTCAATTGAGCAGTTTGAAATCACTGCTTCTGTGGAATGTGAGGAGGGACATTTGGGAACAATCTTTAGAATATGGAGAAAGAAATATCCTCAGGTAAAAACCAGAAGTAAGCTTTCTGTGAAATTGCTATGTGTCCTGTGAATTCCTCTCGCTCAGTTAAGCTTTTCTTTCAATTAAGTAGTTTTCTAGCACTGTATATGTTTAGCATATGAAGGGATATTCAGGAACACATTGAGGCTTACCGTGAAAAAGAAAATATCTTCAGATAGAAACTGGAGAGAAGCTTACCGAGGAACTGCTTTGTGACGTTTGCAATCCACTCACAGTGTTATACCTCTCTTCACATACGACATCGGGGAAACCCTTTTGGAGAAAATGGTACCAAGGGATATTCGGGAGCATATTGATGCTTATGGTGAAAAGGGAAATACCCTCAAACAAAAACTGGAAAGAAGAATTCTGTGAGACTGCTCTGTGATAAGTGTATTCATCTCACATGGATAAAGCTTTCTTTACATTGCACAGCTTGGAAACTCAGGGATGGATAGATCCCAGATGAGACATTCGGGAGCACATTCAGGACTGTGGTGAAAAAGGAAATATCTTCATATAAAAACTGGAAAGAAGCTTTCTGTGAATCTACTTTGTGCTATGCTTATTCATATCACATAAATAATGCTTTCTTTACATTACACAGCTTGGAAACTGTCATGGATGTATCCCCGAAGGGACATTTGGGAGCACATTCAGGACTACTATGAAAAAGGAAATATCCTCACATAAAAAATGGGGAGAAGTTTTCTGAGAAACTGCTTTGTGATGTGTGCATTCCACTCAGGGAGTTATAACTCTTTTCTCAAAAAGCGCTGTTTGAACACTGCTCCTGTAAAGCCAAAAAAGTGATATTTCAGAGTGCATAGAAGACTATAGTGAAAGTGAAATATCCTCAAATCAAAACCAGAAAGAAGCATTCCAAGAAACTGCTCTCTGATATGTGCATTCATTTCACAGAGTTAAAGCATACTCTACATTGCCCAGTTTGGAAAGTCTGTCTTTGAGGAATATACAAAAGGATATTAAGTGGTGCCAGGAGGCCTGTGGTGAGCAAGGAAACATCTTTCATTGAAAACTGGAGAGAAGCTTTTTGAGCAACTGCTTTGTGACGTGTGTATTCATCTCATAGAGTTAAAACTTTCTTTGGTTTTAGCGGTTTGAAATCTCTGTTTCTGTGCAATCTGAGGAAGGACATTTGGGAACGCTCTTTAGAATACGGAGAAAGAAATATCCTCAGATAAAAGCCAGAAGGAAACTTTCTGTGAAACTGCTATGAGTCGTGTGAAATCCTCTCGCTGAATTAAGCTTATCTTTTCATTGAGCAGTTTTCTAACACTGTTTATGTTTACCTTGCGAAGGGATATTCGGGAGCATTTCGAGGCTTATGGTGAAAAAGGAAATATGTTCAGATAGAAAGTGGAAAGAAGCTTTCCAAGGAACTGCTTTGTGATGTGTGCATTCCACTCACAGTGTTATACCTCTCTTCTCATACAGTACTGGGGAAACACTTTTGGAAGAAAGGGTACCAAGGGATATTTGGATGAATATTGATGCCTAAGGTGAAAAGGGAAAGAGCCTCAGACAAAAATTGGAAAGAAGGTTTCTGTGAAACTGCCCTGTGATATTTGTATTCAACTCACATAGATAAAGCTTTCTTTACATTATGCAGCTTGGAAACTCTGTCATGGACGGATCTGGGAAGGGACATTCGGGAAGACATTCAGGTCTATGGTGAAAAAGGAAATATCTTCAGATAAAAACTGGAAAGTATCTTTCTGTGAATCTACTTTGCTACGTTTATTCAACTCACATATTTAAAGCTTTCTTTACATTACGCTACTTGCAAACTCCGTCATAGACGGACCTGCGAAGGGACATTCGGGAGCATATTCAGGACTAAGGTGAAAATGGAAATATCTTCAGATAAAAACTGGAGAGAAGCTTTCTGAGAAACTGCCTTGTGATGTGTGCATTCCACTCAGGGAGTTATAACTCTTTTCTCATAAGACAGTGTTTGAAAACTGTTCCTGTAAAACCCAAAAAGTGATAGTTTTCAACACATTGTAGACTTTGGCGAAAAGTGAAATACACACAAATAAAAAACACAAAGAAGTGTTCCAGGAAACGGCTCTCTGATATGTGTATTCATTTTACAGAGTTAAAGCTTACTCTACATTGCCCAGGTTGGAATCTTTGTCTGGAGGAATCTGTGAAACGATATTAAGTGGTGCCCAGAGGTCTGCGTTGAGCAAGGAAATGTTTTCCATTGAAAAGTGGAGAGAACCTTTCTCAGCAACTGCTTTGCAACGTGTGTATTCATTTCACAGAGTTAAGCCATTCTTTGGATTGAACAGTTTGAAATCACTGTTTCTGTGGAATCTGAGGGAGGACACTTTGGAACGCACTTTAGAATATGGAGAAAGAAATATCCTCTGATAAAAACAAGAAGGAAGCTTTCTGTGAAACTGCTATATGTTATGTGAATTCCTTTCACTCAGTTAAGCTTCTCTTTTCATTGAGCAGTTTTCTAACACTGTTTATGTTTAGTCTGCGAAGGGATATTCGGGAGCACTTTGAGGCTTATGGTGAAAATGGAAATATCTTCAGATAGACACTGGAGAGAAACTTTCTGAGGAGTTGCTTTGTGACGTGTGCATTCCACTCACAGAGTTATACCTTTCTTCTCGTAGAGGATTGGGGAGGAGTGTAATGTCTTCAATGTGCTCCAAAATATCACATTTTTGGTTTTACAGGAACAACGTTCAAATACTGCCTTATGAGAAAAGAGGGATAGCTCCCTGAGTGGAATGCACACATCTCAAAGCAGTTTCTCGGAAAGATTCTCTCCAGTTTTTATCTGAAGACATTTCCTTTTTCACCATAGGCCTGAATGTGATCCCAAACATCCCTTCACAGATCCGTCCTTGATGGAGTTTCCAAGCTGTGTAATGTAAAGAAAGCTTTGCTTATGAGTGATGAATAAACATAGCAAAATGGAAATTCACAGAAAGCTTCTTTCGTGTTTTTATCTGAAAATATTTCCTTTTTCACCATAGTTCTGAATGTGCTCCTGAATATCCCTTCGCTGATCCATCCATGATGTAGTTTCCAAGCTGCTTAATATACAGAAAACTTTATCTATGTAAGTTGAATAAACGTAGCAAAAACTGATTCACAGAAATCTTCTTTCCAGTTTTCATCTGAAGATATTTCTTTTTCACCATAGACCTGAATGTGTTCCCAAATATCTCTTCTCGGATCAGTCCATGACAGTTTCCAAGGAAACTCTGTAAGGAAAGCATTGTCTATGTGACATGAAAACACATATCACAGAGTAGTTTCACAAAAAGCTTCTTTCAAATTTTTGTCTGAGTCTATTTCCCTTTTCACCATAGGCATCAGTATGCTCCCGAATATCCCTTGGTACCTTTTTCTCCAAAAGGGTTTCCCCTATGCTGTACGAGAAGAAAAGTGTAACACTGTGAGTGGAGTGCACACATCACAAAGCAGTTCCTCGGAAAGTTTCTCTCCAGTTTCTAACTGAACATAGTTCCTTTTTCACTGTAAACCTCAAGCACACCCGAATATCCCTTCAAAGTTCAACATAAATAGTTTTAGAAAACTGCTCACTGAAAAGAGAAATTTAACTGAGCAAGAGGAATTCAAACGACATGTAACAGTTTCACAGAAAGATTCCTTCTGGTTTTTATCTGAAGATATTTCTTTCTAAATATTCTAAAGAGCGTTCCCAAACGTCCTTCCTCAGATTTCACACAAACAGTGATTTCAAACTGTTCTATCCAAAGAATAGTTAACTCTGTGAGATGAATACACACATCACAAAGCAGTTTCTCAGAAAGATTCTCTCTAGTTTTCATCAGAGGACATTTCCTTGCTTACCACAGGCCTCTGGGCGCCACTTAATATCCCCTCGCAGATTCCTCAAAGAGAGAATTTCCAAACTCGGCAATGTAGAGTAAGTTTTAACTCTGTGAGGTGAATGTCCATATCAGAGAAGAGTTTCCTGGAATGTTTCTTTCTGGATTTCATTTGAGGATGTTTCACTTTTCACCATAGTCTTCAATGTGCTCCAACTTATCACTTTTTCGGTTTTACAGGACCAGTATTCAAACACTGTCTTATGAGAAAAGAGGTAAAACTCCCTGAGTCGAATGCACACATCAGAAAACAGTTTCTCAGAAAGCTTCTCTCCAGTTTTTATCTGAAGATATTTCCTTTTTCACCATAGGCCTGAACGTGACCTGAACGTCCATTAACGGATCCATCCATGACGGAATTTCCAGGCTGTGTAATGGAAAAAAAGCTTTATCTCTGTGAGATGAATATACATATCACAGAGTAGTTTCACAGAAAAATTCTTTCCAGTTTTTCTCTGAGGCTATTTCACTTTTCAGCATAGGCGTCAATATGTTCCCGAATATCCCCTGGTACCTTTTTCTCTAAAAGGGTTTCCCTGATGCCATATGAGAAGAAAAGTATCACACTGTGAGTGGAATGTACACGTCACAACGCAGTTGCTCAGAAAACTTCTCTCCAGTTTTCAACGGAAGACATTTCCTTGCTCACCACAGGCTTCTGGATG
This sequence comes from Miopithecus talapoin, assembly GCA_028551445.1. Taxonomy (NCBI): domain Eukaryota; kingdom Metazoa; phylum Chordata; class Mammalia; order Primates; family Cercopithecidae; genus Miopithecus; species Miopithecus talapoin. The sequence continues at coordinate 93,186,197 of CM052573.1, forward strand.
CCATTAATATCCCTTCGTAGTTTTCTCAGAGGCAGAATTTTCAAACTGGGCAATGTAGAGTACGCTTTAGCTCTGTGAAATAAACGCACATATCAGAGAGCAGTTTCTTGGAACCCTTCTTTCCGGGTTTTATTGGAGGATATTTCTCCTATCACCATAGTCTTCAATGCGTTCTGAAATCTCACTTTTTCGGTTTTTCAGGAACGGTATTCAAACACTACCATATGAGAAAAGAGGTATAACTCTCTGAGTGGAATGCACACATCACAAAGCAGTTTCTCAGAAAGCTTCTCTCCAGTTTTTATCTGAAGACATTTCCTTTTTCACCATAGGCCTGAATATGCTCCCGAATGTCCCTTTGCGGATCCGTCCATGTCAGAGTTTCCAAACTGCTTAATATAAAGAAAGTTTTATCTATGTGAGACGAATAAACATATTTATGACAAAGCAGTTTCACAGAAAACTTCTTTCCACTTTTTGTCTGAGGATATTTCCTTTTTCACCATAGCCGTCCATATACTCCTGAATGTCCCTTGGTAGCTTTTTCTCCAAAAGGGATTCCCAATCCTCTATGAGAAGAAAGGTATAACTCTGTGAGTGGAATGCACATGTCACAGGCAGCTCCTCAGAAAGCTTGTCTCCAGTTTCTATCTGAGAGTACTTCCGTTTGGACCATAAGCCTCAAAGCGCTCCCGAATTTCCCTTCGCAGACTAAACACAGTATTAGAATACTGCTCAATGAAAAGATAGACTGAACTGTGCGACTGGAATTCACATGATACAGAGCAGTTTCAAAGAAAGCTTCCTTCTGGTTTTTATCTGAAGGTATTTCTTCTTCAGCACATTCAAAAGAGCATTCCCAAATGTTCTTTTCAGGTTCCACACAAACAGTGATTTCAAACTGCTCAATTCAATGATTGATTTAACAAAATGAGATGAATACACACATCATCAAGCTGTTCCTCAGAAAGCTTCTCTCCAGATTACAATGAAAGACATTTCCTTGCTCAACACTGGCCTCCAGGCGCCACTTAACATCCCTTCGCAGATTCCTCAAAGAGAGAGTTTCCAAACTGGGAAATGTAGAGTAAACTTTAACTCTCTGAAATGAATGCACATGTCTGAGAGCAGTTTCTTTCTAGGTTTTATTTTAGGATAATTCACTTTTAGCCATAGTCTTCAATGTGCTCCGAAATATCACTTTTTCACTCTCAGAGGAACAGTGTTCAAACACTGCCTTATGAGAAAAGAGGTATAACTCCCTGAGTGGAATGCACACATCACAAAGCAGTTTCTCAGAAAGCTTCTTTCCACTTATTTTCTGAGAAGATTTCCTCTTTTATCATAGCCATCCATATTCTCCCAAATGTCCATTGGTATCTTTTTTTCCAAAATGGATTTCCCAATCCTCAATGAGAAGAAAGGTATAACTCTGTGAGTGGAATGCACACATCACAAAGCAACTTCTCGGAAAGCTGCTCTTCAGTTTCTATCTGTAGATATTTATGTTTTCACTATAAGCCTCTAAGCACTCCTGAATATCCCTTCGAAGTCTAAACAAAAACATTGTTACAATACTGCTCAATGAAAAGAGAGCTTAACTGTGTGAAAGGAATTCACACGACACAGAGTAGTTTCACATAAAGCTTCCTTCTGCTTTTTATCTGAGGGTTATTTCTTTTTCAGTATATTCTAAGGAGCTTTCCCAAATGTCCTTTCTCAGGTTCCACAGAAACAATGATTTCGAACTGCTCAATCCGAACAATGGTTTAACTCGATGAGATGAATACACACATCACAAAGCAGTTGCTCAGAAAGCTTCTCTCCAGTTTTCAATGGAAGACATTTCCTGTCTCACTACAGGCCTCTGGGCGCCACTTAATAACCCTTTGCAGATTCCTCAAAGGCAGAGTTTCCAAACTGAGCAATGTAGAGTAAGTTTTAACTCTGTGAAGTGAATGCACATATCAGAGAGCAGTTTCTTGGAACTCATCCGACTGGGTTTTGTTTGAGGATAGTTCACTTTTCGCCACAGTTTTCAATGCAATCTGAAATATCACATATTCGGTTTTACAGAAACAGTCTTCAAACACTGCCGTATGAGAAAAGAGTTAAAACTCCATGAGTGGAATGCAGACATCACAAAGCAGTTTCTCAGAAAGCTTCTCTCCGGTTTTTATGTAAAGATATTTCCTCTTTCTCCATAGTCTTGAATGTGCTCCCAAATGTCCCTTCACGGATCCGTCCATGACAGAGATTCCAAGCTGCGTAATGTAAAGAAAGCATTATCTATGTGAGATGAATACACATATCACAGAGTAGTTTCACAGAAAGCTTCTTTCCAGTTTTTGTCTAAAGATATTTCCTTTTTCACCACAGTCCTGAATGTGTTCCCAAATGTCCCTTCGCAGATAAGTCCGTGACAGAGTTTCCTGCTGCGTAATGTAAAGAAAGTTTTATCTATGTGAAGTGAATACACACAGCACAGAGCAGTTTCACAGAGATGAACATATAATATAAAGAATGCTTTATCTACGTGGGATGAATAAACATAGCAAGAAGCAGATTTACAGAAAATTTCTTTCCAGTTTTTATCTGAAGATATTTCTTTTTTGACCCTAGTCCTGAATGTGCTCAAGAATGTTCCTTCCCAGATCTGTCCACGACAGATTTTCCAAGCTGCGTTATATAAAGGAAGCTTTATCTATGTGACATGAATACACATATCACAGAACAGTTTCACAGAAAACTTCTTTCCGGTTTTTGTCTGAGGTTATTTCCCTTTTCACCATAGTCCTGAATGTGCTCCTGAATATCCCTTGGTACCTTTTTCTTCAAAAGAGTTTCCCAGATACTATATGAGAAGAGAAGTATAACACTGTGAGTGAAATGCACAGGTCACAAAGCAGTTCCTCTGAAAGCTTCTCTCTAGTTTCTATCTGAACATATTTCCTTTTTCACCATAAGCCTCAAAGCACTCGCAAATATCCCTTTGCATGCTAAGCATAAACAGTGTTAGAAAACTGCTCAATGAAAAGAGAAGCTTAACTGAGTGAGAGGAATTAACACAACACACAGCAGTTTCACACAAATCTTCCTTCTGGTTTTTATCGGAGGATATTTCTTTCTCCATATTCTAAAGAGCGTTGCAAATTGTCCTTCCTCAGATTCCACAGAAGCAGTGTTTTGAAACTGCTCAATCCAAAGAATGGTTTAACTCTATGAGATGAATACACACATCACAAAGCAGTTGCTCAGAAAGCTTGTTTCCAGTTTTCAACGGAAGACATTTCCTTGCTCACCACAGGCCTCCGAGTGCCACTTAATATCCCTTCACAGATTCCTCAAAGACAGAGTATCCAAACTTGGCAATGTAGAGTAAGCTTTATCTCTGAAATGAATGCCCATATCAGAGAGCAGTTTCTTGGAACGCTTCTTTCAGGGTTTTATTTGAGGATATTTCACTTCTCGCCATAGTCTTCAATGCCCTCCAAAATATCACTTTTTCGGTTTTACAGGAACCAGTGTTCAAACACTGTTTTGGAGAAAGAGTTATAACTCCCTGAGTGGAATGCACACATCACAAAATAGTATCTCAGAAAGCTTCTCTCCAGTTTTTATCTGAAGAGATTTCCTTTTTCACCAGAGGCCTGAATGTGCTCCCTAATGGCCCTTCGTGGATCCATCCATAATGGAGTTTCCATACTGCATAATATGAAGAAATTTTTATCTATGTGAGATGAATAAACATAGCAAAAAGCAGATTCACAGAAAGCTTCTTTCCAGTTTTAATCTGAAGATGTTTCCTTTTTCACCACTGTCCTGAATATGCTCCTGAATGTCTCTTTGCGGTTCCATCCATGACAGAGTTTAGAAGCTGCATAATGTAAAGAAAGCTTTATCTATGTGAGATGAATAAACATAGCAAAAAGCAGATTCCCAGAAAGCTTCTTTCAAGATTTTACTGAAGATATTCCCTTTTTCATCATAGGTGTCAATACGTCCCCGAATATTCCTTGGTACCTTTTTCTCCAAAAGGGTTTCCCTGATGCTATATGAGAAGAGAGGTAAAACACTGTGAGTGGAATGCACACGTCACAAAGCAGTTTTTTAGAAAGCTTCTCTCCAGTTTCTATCTGAAGATACATCTTTTTTCACCATAAACCTCAAAGCGCTCCCGAAATCCCTTCGCATGCTAAACATAAACAGTGTTATAAAACTATTCAATGAAAAGAGAAGCTTGACTGAGTGAGAGGAATTCACAAGACACAGAGCAGTTTCACAGAAAGTGTCCTTCTTGTTTTTATCTGAGGATATTTCTTTCTCTATATTCTAAAGAGCATTCCCAAATGTCCCTCCTCAGATTCCACAGAAACAGTGATTTCAAACTACTCAATCCAAACAATGGTTTAACTCTATGAGATGAATACACATATCACAAAGCTGTTTCTCAGAAAGCTTCTCTGCAGTTTTCATGGGAAGGCCTGTCTTTGCTCACCACATGCCTCTGGGCACCACTTAATATACCTTCGCAGATTCCTCAAAGACAGAGTTTCCAAACTGGGCAATGTAAAGTAAGCTTTAATTCGGTGAAATGAATGCACATATCAGAGAGCAATTTCTTGGAACACTTCTTTCTGGGTTTTATCTGACGGTATTACACTTTTTGTCATAGTCTTCAATGCGCTCTGAAACATCATTTTTCAGTTTCACAGGAACAGTGTTCAAACACTGCCTCATGAGAAAACAGGTATAACTCCCTGCATATAATACACACATCACAAAGCAGTTTCTCAGAGGCTACACTGCAGTTTTTATCTGAAGATATTACCTTTTCACCATAGGCCTGAAGGTGTTCTCGAATGTCCCTTCGTGGATTCGTCCATGATGGAGTTTCTAAACTGTGTAATATAAAGCAAGTTTTATCTATGTGAGATGAATAAACACATGTATCACAAGTCACGTTCACAGAAAGCTTCTTTTCACTTTTTGTCTGAGGATATTTCCTTTTTCACCATAGAAGTGCATATACTCCCGAATCTCCCTTGGTAGCTTTTTGTCCAAACGGGATTCCCCAATACTCTATAAGAAGAAAGGTATAACTCTGTGAGTGGAATGCACAAGTCACAAAGCAGCTCCTTGCAAAGCTTCCCTCCAGTTTCTATCTGAAGATATTTCTGTTTCCACCATAAGCTTCAAAGCGCTCCCAAATATCCCTTTGTAGACTAAACAAAAACAGTGAGAGAATACTGCCCAATGCAAAGACAAGCTTAAATTTGAAATGCGCTCTACATACAGCAGTTTCACAGAAAGCTTCCTTCTCATTTTTATTGGAGGATATTCCTTTTTCAGCATATTCTAAAGAGCGTTTCCAAATGTCCTTTCTCAGATTCCACAGAAACAGTGATTTCACACTACTCAATCCAAAGAATGATTTAACTCTATGAGATGAATACACACATAACAAAGCAGTTGCTCAGAAAGCTTATCTCCAGTTTTCAACGGAGGACATTTCCTTGCTCACCACAGGCCTCCGGGCGCCATTTAATATCCCTTCGCAGATTCCTCAAAGACAGAGTTCCCAAACTGGGCAATGTAGAGTAAACTTTAACTCTCCGAAATGAATGCACATATCAGAGAGCAGTTTCTTGGAACACTTATTTCTGGGTTTTGTTTGAGGATGTTTTACTTTTTGCCGCAGTCTCCAATGTGCTCCGAAATATCACTTTTTCAGATTTACCAGTACAGTGTTCAAACACGGCCTTATGAGAAAAAAGATATAACACCCTGAGTGGAATGCACTCATAACAAAACAGTATCTCATAAAGCTTCTCTTAGTTTTTATCTGAAGATATCTCCTTTTTCACCACTGTCCTGAATGTGTTCTTGACTATCCCTTTGCCGATCCATCCATGATGGAGTTTCCAAGTTGTGTAATGTAAAGAAAGCTTTATCTAGGAGATGAATAAACATAGCAAAAAGCAGATTCACAGAAAACTTCATTACAGTTTTTATCTGCAGATGTTTCCTTTTTCAACATAGTCCTGAATGTACTCCCAAAAGTCCCTTTGTGGATATGTACATGACAGAGTATCCAAGCTGCATAATGTAAAGAAAGCTTTATCTATGTGAGATGAATAAACGTAGCAAAAAGCAGATTCACAGAAAACTTCATTCCGGTTTTTATCTGAAGATGCTTCCTTTTTCACCATAGTCCTGTATGCGCTACTGAACGTCCCTTTGTGGATACAAGCATGACAGATATTCCAAGCTGCATAATGTAAAGAAAGCTTTATCTATGTGAGATGAATACACATATCACAAAGCAGTTTCACAGAAAGCTTCTTTCCAGTTTTTGTCTGAGGCTGTTTCTCTTTTCACCATAGGCTTGAATATACTCCTGAATATCCCTTGGTACCTTTTTCTCCAAAAAGGTTTCCCCGATGCTGTATGAGAAGAGAGATATAACACTGTGAGTTGAATGCACACATCATAAAGCAGTTCCTCGGATAGCTTCTCTCCAGTTTCTATCTGAACATATTTCCTGTTTCACTGCAAGCCTCAAAGCTTTCCCCAATATCCCTTCGCATGCTAAACATAAACAGTGTTAGAAAACTGCTCAATGAAAAGACAAGCTTAACTGAGTGAGAGGAATTCACACGACACAGAGCAGTTTCACAGAAAGCTTCCTTCTGGTTTTTATCTGAGGATATTTGTTTCTCCATATTCTATAGAGCGTTCCCAAATGTCCTTCCTCAATTTCATAGAAAGAGTGATTTCAAACTGCTCAATCCAAAGAATAGTTTATCTCTATGAGATGAATAACCACATCACAAAGCAGTTACTCAGAAAGCTTCTCTCCAGTTTTCATCGGAAGATATTTGCTTGCTCACCACAGGCCTCCGGACGTCAATTAATATTCCTTCGCAGATTCCTCAAAGACAGACTTTCCAAACTGGGCAATGTAGAGTAAGCTTTAACTCTGGGAATGAATGCACATATCAGAGAGCAGTTTCTTGGAACGCTTCTTTGTGGATTTTATTTGAGGGTATTTCATTCTTTGCCATCGTCTTCAATGCACTCCAAAATATCACTTTTTCGGATTTACAGGAACAGTGTTCAAACACTGCCTTATGAGAAAAGAGTTATAGCACCCTGAGTGGAATGCACACATCTCAAAGCAGTTGCTCAGAAAGCTTCTTTCCAGTTTTCATCGGAAGTCATTTCCTTGCTCAACACAGGCCTCCAGGCGCCACTGAATATCCCTTCGCAGTTTCCTCAAAGACAGAGTTTCCAAACTCAGCAACGTAGAGTAAGCTTTAACTCTGTGAAATGAAAGGATATATCAGAAAGCAGTTTCTTGGAATGCTTCTTTCTCGGTCTTATGTGAGGATATTTCACTTTTCGCAAAACTCTTCAATGCGCACTGAAATATCACTTTTTCGGTTTCACAGGAACAGTGTTCAAACACTTCCTTATGAGAAAAGAGGTATAAATCCCTGAGTTGAATACACACATCACAAAGCAGTTTCTCAGAAAGCTTCTCTCCAGTTTTTATCTGAAGAGATTTTCTTTTCACCAAAGTTCTGAATGTGCTACCGAATGTCCCTTTGCGGATTCTTCCAAGACAGAATTTCCAAGCTGCGTAATGCAAATCAAGCTTTATCTTCATGAGATGAATAAACATAGCAAAAAGCAGATTCACAGAAAGCTTCTCTCCAGTTTTTTCCTGAAGATATTTCCTTTTTCACCACAGGCCTGAATGTGATCCCCAATGTCCCTTCGCGGATTCGTCTGTGACGGAGTTTCCAGGCTGCGTAACACAAAGAAAGCTTTGTTTGTGTGAGATGAATAAACTTCGCAATAAACAGATTCACAGGCTAAACATAAACAGTGTTAGAAAACTGCTGAATGAGAAGAGAAGATTAACTGAGCGAAAGGCATTCATGTGACACATAGCAGTTTCACCGAAAGCTTCCATCTGGTTTTTATCTGAGGATGTTTCTTTCTCCATATTCTAAAGAGAGTTCCCAAATGTCCTTCCTCAGATTCCACAGAAACAGTGATTTCAAACTGCCCCAACAAAAGAATGGTTTAACTCTATGAGATGAATACACACATCACAAAGCAGTTGCTCAGAAAGGTTCTCTTCAGTTTTCATCGGAAGACATTTCCTTGCTTACCAAAGGCCCCCGGGCGCCACTTAATAATGCTTCGGAGATTCCTCAAAGACAGAGTTTCCAAACTGGGCAAAGTAGAGAAGCCTTAACTCTGTGCAATGAATGGACATATCAAAAGCAGTTCCTTGGAATGCTTCTTTCTGGGTTGTATTTGAGGATATTTCACTTTTCACCATAGTCTTCAATACGTTCTGAAATATCACTTTTTCGGGTTTACAGGAACAGTGTTCAAGCACTGCCTTAGGAGAAAAGAGGTATAACACCCTAGTAGGATGCAAACGTCACAAAGCAGTTTCTCAGAAAGCTTCTGTCCAGATTTTATCTGAAGATATTTCCTTTTTCACCTTGGGTCTGAATGTGCTCCCAAATACTCCCTTGTGGGTCCATCTGTGATGGAGATTCCAACCTGTGTAATATAAAGAAAGTTTTATCTATGTGAGATGAATAAACACAGCAAAAAGCAGATTAACAGAAACCTTCTTTAGAGTTTTGATCTGAAGATATTTCCTTTTTCACCATAGTAATGAATGTGTCCCCGAATATCCCTTCGCGGATCCCTCCATGACAGAGTTTCCAGCTGCGTAAGGTAAAGAAAGCTTAATCTATGTGAGATGAATACACACATCACAGAACTGTTTCACAGAAAGGGTTTTCCCGATACTGTCTGAGAAGGGTGTTATAACACTGTGAGTGCAATGCACACGTCACAAGGCAGTTCCTCAGAAAGCTTCTCCCCAGTTTTTATCTGAACATAGTTCCTTTTTCACCCTAAGCCTCAAAGTACTCCCGAATATCCCTTCACTTGCTAAACATAAACAGTGTTAGAAAACTGCTCAATGAAAAGAGAAGCTCAACTGAGTGAGAGGAATTCATATGACACATAGCAGTTTACAGAAAGCTTCCTTCCGGTTTTTATCTTGGGATATTTCTTTCTCCATATTCTAAAAAGCGTTCCCAAATGTCCTTCCTCAGATTCCACAGAAGCAGTGATTTCTAACTGTTCAATCCAAAGATTGATTTAACTCTGTGAGATGAATACACACGTCACAAACCAATTGCTCTGAAAGCTTCTCTCCAGTTTTCAATGGAAGACATTTAATTGCTCACCACAGTCTTCCAGGCATAACTTAATATCCCTTTGCAGATTTCTCAAAGACAGAGTTTCCAACCTGGGCAAGGTAGAGTAAGCTTTAACTCTGGGAAATGAATGCACACATCAGAGAGCAGTTTCGTTAAACACCTCTCTCTGGGTTTTATTTGAGGATATTTCACTTTTTGCCATAGACTTCAATGCGCTCCCAAATGTCACTTTTTCAGTTTTACAGGAATAGTGTTCAAAAAATGCCTTATGAGAAAAGAGGTATAACTCCCTCAGTGGAATGCACACATCACAAAGCAGTTTCTCTGAAACCTTCTCTCCAGTTTTTATCTGAAGAGATTTCCTTTCTCACCATAGGCCTGAATGTGCTCCGGAATGTCCCTTCGCGGATCCGTCCATGACGGAGTTTCCAGGTTGTGTAATGTAATGAAAGCTTTATCTATGTGAGATGAATAAACACAGCAAAAAGCAGATTCACAGAAAGCTACTTTCCAGTTTTTATCAGAAGATATGTCCTTTTTCACCATAGTCCTGAGTGTGCTCCTGAATGTCCCTGCGGATCCGGCCATGACAGAGTTTCCAAGCTGTGTAATGTAAGAATGCCTTATCTGTGTGAGAGAAATACACATGTCACAGAGCAGTTTCAGATAATGCTCTTCCAGTTTTTGTCTGAGGGTATTTCCCTTTTCACCATACGCGTCAATATGCTCCCTAATATCCCTTGGTGCCTCTCTTTCCAAATGGTTTTCCCTGATGCTGTATAAGAAGAGAGGTATAACAATGTGATTGGAATGCACACCTCACAAAAGAGTTCCTCGGAAAGCTTCTCTCCAGTTTCTATCTGAACATATTTCCTTTTTCACCATAAGCTTCAAAGAAATCCCGAATATCCTTTCACGCGCTAAACATTAACAGTGTTAGAAAACTGCTCAATGGACGAGGGCAGAGCAAGATGGCCAAATAGGAATAGCTCGTCTCCAACTCCCAGCACGAGTGACACAGAGGACCGGTGATTTCTGCATTTTCAACTGAGGTACTGGGTTCATCTCACTAGGGAGTGCCGGACAATCGGTGCTGGTCACCTGCTGCAGCCCGACCAATGAGAGCTGAAGCAGGGCGAGGCATCGCCTCATCTGGGAAGTGCAAGGGGAAAGGGAATCCATTTTCCTAGCCAGGGGAACGGAGACACACAACACCTGGAAAATCGGGTAACTCCCACACTAATACTGTGCTTTAAGCAAACAGGCACACCAGGAGATTATATCCCACACGTGGCCGGGAGGGTCCCACGCCCACGGAGCCTCCCTCATTGCTAGCACAGCAGGCTGTGATCTAACCGCAAGGCAGCAGTGAGGCTGGGGGAGGGGCGCCCACCATTGCTGAGGCTTAAGTAGGTAAACAAAGCCGCTGGGAAGCTCAAACTGGGTGGAGCTAACAGCAACTCAAGGAAACATGCCTATCTCTGTAGACTCCACCTCTGGGGGCAGGGCACAGCTAACCAACAACTAAAGTAGCAGAAACCTCTGCAGATGCAAACAACTCTGTCTGACAGCTTTGAAGAGAGCAGTGGATCTCCCAACACGGAGGTTGAGATCTGAGAAGGGACAGACTGCCTGCTCAAGTGGATCCCTGACACCTGAGTAGCCTAACTGGGAGACATCCCCCACTAAGGGCAGTCTGACACCCCACACCTCACAGGGTGGAGTACACCCCTGATAGGAAGCCTCCAAAGCAAGAATCAGACAGGTACACTCGCTGTTCAGCAATATTCCATCTCCTGCAGCCTCTGTTGCTGGAACCCAGGTAAACAGGGTCTGGAGTGGACCTCAAGCAATCTCCAACAGACCTACAGTTGAGGGTCCTGACTGTTAGAAGGAAAACTATCAAACAGGAAGGACACCTACACCAAAACCTCATCAGTACGTCACCATCATATTCAAAGACCAGAGGCAGATGAAACCACAAAGATGGGGAAAAAGCAGGACAGAAAAGCTGGAAATTCAAAAAATAAGAGCGCATCGCCCCCTGCAAAGGAACGCAGCTCATCGCCAGCAACAGATCAAAGCTGGACGGAGAATGACTTTGACAAGATGAGAGAAGAAGGTTTCAGTCCATCAAACTTCACAGAGCTAAAAGGGAATTACGTACCCAGTGCAAAGAAACTGAAAATCCTGAAAAATCAGTGGAAGAATTGATGGCTAGAGTAATTAATGCAGAGAAGGTCATAAACGAAATGAAAGAGATGAAAACCATGAAACGAGAAATATGTGACAAATGCACAAGCTTCAGTAACCGACTCGATCAACTGGAAGAAAGAGTATCAGCGATTGAGGATCAAATGAACGAAATGAATGAGAAGAGAAACCAAAAGAAAAAACAAGAAAAAGAAATGAACAAAGCCTGCAAGAAGTATGGAATTATGTAAAAACACCAAATCTACGTCTGATTGGGGTGTCTGAAAGTGAGGGGGAAAATGGAACCACGTTGGAAAACACTCTTCAGGATATCATCCAGGAGAACTTCCCCAACCTAGTAGGGCAGGCCAACATTCAAATCCAGGAAATACAGAGAACGCCACAAAGATACTCCTTGAAAAGAGCAACTCCAAGACACATAACTGCCAGATTCACCAAAGTTGAAATGAAGGAAAAAATCTTAAGGGCAGCCAGAGAGAAAGGTCGGGTTACCCACAAAGGGAAGCCCATCAGACTAACAGCAGATCTCTTGGCAGAAACTCTACAAGCCAGAAGAGAGTGGGGGCCAATATTCAACATTCTTAAAGAAAAGAATTTTATTTTTTTTAATTTATTTATTATTATTATACT
>CM052573.1:93198800-93235866 GCA_028551445.1 Miopithecus talapoin
GTATTCGGGATGACATTCAGGATTGTGGTGAAAAAGGAAATATAATCAGATAAAAAGTGGAGAGAAGCTTTCTGAGAAACTGCTTTGTGATGTGTGCATTCCAGTCATGGAGTTATACGTCTTTTCTCATAAGGCAGTGTTTGAACACTGTTCGCGTAAAACCGAAAAAGTGATATTTCGGAGCACATTGAAGACTATGGTGAAAAGTGAAATATCGTCAAATAAAACCCAGAAAGAAGTGTTCCAATAAACTGCTCTCTAATATGTGCATTCATTTCACAGAGTTAAAGCTTACTCTACATTGCCCAGTTTGGAACCTCTGTCTTTGAGGAATCTGCAAAGGGATAATTAGTGGCGCCCGAAGGCCTTTGGTGAGCAAGGAAATGTCTTCCGTTGAAAACTGGAGAGAAGCTTTCTGAGCAACTGCTTTGTGATGTGTTTATTCATCTCATAGAGTTAAACCATTCTTTGGATTGAGAAGTTTGAAATCACTGTTTCTGTGGAACCTGAGAAAGGACATTTGGGAACTCTCTTTAGAATATGCTGAAAAAGAAATACCCTCAGATAGAGACCTGAAGGAAGCTTTCTCTGAAACTGCTCTGTGTCGAGTGAATTCCACTCACAAAGTTAAGATTCTTTTTTCATTGAGCAGTATTCTAACACTGTTTTTGCTTAGTCTGCGAAGGTATATTCGGGAGCGCTATGAGGCTTATGGTGAAAATGGAAATATCTTCAGATAGAAACTAGAAAGAAGCTTTTCGAGCAGCTGCTTAGTGACGTTGGCATTCAACTCACAGAGTAATACCTTTCTTCTCATAGAGGATTGAGGAATCCCTTTGTAGAAAAAGCTACCAAAGGACAATCTGGATTATATGGATGGTTATGGTGAAAAAGGAAATATCCTTAGACAAAAACTGGAAAGAAGCTTTTTGTGAAACTACTTTGTGATAGATATGTTTATTGATCTCACATAGATGAAACTTTCTTTATATTACACAGTTTGGAAACTCCATTATGAATGGGACATTCGGGAGCACATTCAGGCGTATGATGAAAATGGAAATGCCTTCAGATAAAAACTGGAGAGTAGCTTTCTGAGAAACTGCGTTGTGATGTATGCATTCCACTCAGCGAGTGTATGCATTCCACTCAGGGAGTTATACCTCTTTTCTCATTAAGGCAGTGTTTGAACACTGTTCCTGTAAAACCGAAAAGGTGATATTTCGGAGCGCATTGAAGACTATGGCGAAAAGTGAAATATTGTTAAATAAAACCCAGAAAGAAGCATTCCAAGAAACTGTTCTCTGATATGTGCGCTCTATTTACAGAGTTAAAGCTTACTGTACACGGCCCAGTTTGGAAAACCTGTCTTTGAGGAATCTGCGATGGGATATTAACTGGCCCCCAGAGCCCTGTGGTGAGCAAGGAAATGTCTTCCGATGAAATCTTGAGAGAAGCTTTCTGAGCAACTGCTTAGTGATGTGTGTATTCATCTCATAGAGTTAAACCATTCTTTGGATTGAGCAGTTTGAAATCACTGTTTCTGTGGAATCTGAGGAAGGACATTTGGGAATGCTCTTTAGAATCTGGAGAAAGAAATATCCTAAGAAAAAAACGAGAAGGAAGCTTTCTGTGAAACTGCTCTGTGTCGTGTGAATTCCTCTCGCTCAGTTAAACTTCACTTTTCAATGAGCAGTTTTCTAACACTGTTTATATTTAGCATGCAAAGGGATATTCGGGAGCGTCTTGAGGCTTATGGTGAAAAAGGAAATATGTTCAGATAGAAACTGGAGAGAAGCTTTCCAACGAACTACTTTGCGACGTGTGTATTCCACTCACAGTGTTATACCTCTCTTCTCATACAACATCGGGGAAACCCTTTTGGAGAAAAAGGTACCAAGCGCTATTCGGGAGCATATTGATGCCTGTGGTGAGAAGGGAAATAATCTCATACAAAAACTGGAAGGAAGCTTTCTGTGAAACTGCTCTGTGATATATGTATTCATCTCACATAGATAAAGCTTTCTTTACATTATGCAGCTTAGATAGTCTGTCATGGACGGATACGCGAAGGGACATTCGTGAGCACATTCAGTACTATGGTGAAAAAGGAAATTTCTTCAGATAAACTCTGGAAAGGAGTTTTCTGTGAATCTGCTTTTTGCTATATTTATTCATTTCACATAGATGAAGCTTTATTTACATTACACAGCTTGGAAACTCTATCATGGACGGATCCATGAAGGAATATTTGGGATGGCATTCAGGATTTTGGTGAAACAGGAAGTATCTTCAGATAAAACCTGGAGAGAAGTTTTCTGAGAAACTGCTTTGTGATGTGTGCATTCCAGTCAGCGAGTTATACCTCTTTTCTCATAAGGCAGTGTTTGAACACTGTTAGTGTAAAACCAAAAAAGTGATATTTCGGAGCACATTGGAGACTATGGCGAAAAGTGAAATATCCTCAAATAAAACCCAGAAAGAAGAGTTCCAAGAAACTACTCTCTGATATGTGCATTCATTTCAAAGAGTTAAAGCTCACTCTACATTGCCCAGTTTGGAAACTCTGTCTTTGACTAATCTGCGAAGGGATATTAAGTGGTGTCCGGAGGCCTGTGCTGGGTAAGGAAATGTCTTCTGTTGAAAACTGGAGAGAAGCTTTCTGAGAAACTTCTTTGTGATGTGTGTGTTATTCTTATAGAGTTAAATCATTCATTGGATTGAGGAGTTTGAAATCACTGTTTCTGTGGAACCTGAGAAAGGACATTTGGGAATGCTTTTTAGAATATGCTGAAAAAGGAATACCCTCAGATAGAAACCTGAAGGAAGCTTTCTGTGAAACTGCTCTGTGTCGAGTGAATTCCAATTGCAAAGTTAAGATTCTCTTTTCATTGAGCAGTATTCTAACACTGTTTTTGCTTAGTCTACGAAAGGATATTCGGGAGCACTATGAGGCTTATGGTGAAAACGGAAATATCTTCAGATAGAAACTGGGGAGAAGTTATCCAAGAAGCCGCTTTGTGACGTGTGCATTCCACTCCCAGAGTTATACCTTTCTTCTCATAGAGGATTGGGGAATCAATTTTGGAGAAAAAATTATCAAGGGACATTCGGCAGGTAATGGATGGCTAGGGTGAAAAAGGAAATATCCTCAGACAAAAACTGGAAAGAAGTTTTTTGTGAAACTGCTTTGTAATAGATATGTTTATTAATCTCACATAGATAAAACTTTCTTTATACTACGCAGTTTGGAAACTCGCATGGATGGATCCGCGAGGTGACATTCTGGAGCATCTTCAGGCCTATGGTGAAAAATTAAATATCTTGATATAAAAACTGGACAGAAGTTTTCTGAGAAACTGCTTTGTGATGTGTGCATTCCACTAAGGGAATTATACCTCTTTTCTCATAAGGCAGTGTTTGAACACTGTTTCTGTAGAACTGAAAAAGTGATATGTCTCAGCACATTAAAGACTACGGCAAAAAGTGAAATATTCTCAAATAAAATCTGGAAAGAAGCGTTCCAAAAAATGCTCTGTGATATGTGCATTCATTTCACAGAGTTAAAGCGTACTCTACATTGTCCAGTTTGGAAACTCTGTCTTTGAGTAATCTGCGAAAAGATATTAAGTGACACCCCGGAGTCCTGTGGTGAGCATGGAAATGTCTTCCGTTGAAAACTGGAGAGAAGTTTTCTGAGCAACTGC
Source organism: Miopithecus talapoin (assembly GCA_028551445.1). NCBI lineage: Eukaryota > Metazoa > Chordata > Mammalia > Primates > Cercopithecidae > Miopithecus > Miopithecus talapoin. The sequence continues at coordinate 93,202,508 of CM052573.1, forward strand.
TTTGTGATGTGTGTATTCACCTCATAGAGTTAAACCATTCCTTGGATTGAACAGTTTGAAATCACTATTTTGTTGGAATCTGAGGAAGGACATTTGGAAACCCTCTTTAGAACATAGAGAAAGAAATATCCTCAAATGAAAACTAGAAGGAAGCTTTCTGTGAAACTTCTATGTGTTGCGTGAATTCCTCTCACTCAGTTAAGCTTCTCTTTTCATTGAGCGGTTTTCTAACACTGTTTATGTTTAGCGTGCAAAGGGATATTCGGGAGTGCTTTGAGGCTTAGGGTAAAAACGAAAATATCTTCAGATGGATACCAGAGAGAAGTTTTCCGAGGAGCTGCTTTTTGACGTGTGCATTCCACTCACAGAGTTATACCTTTCTTCTCATAGAGGATTGGGGAATCCTTTTTGGAGAAAAAACTACCAATGGACATTAGGGAGTATATGAACGACTATGGTGAAAAAGGAAATATCCTCAGTCAAAAACTGAGTAGAAGCTTTCTATGAAAATGCTTTGTGATAGTTACGTTTATTGATCTCACATAGAAAATCTTTCTTCATATTACGCAGTTTGGAAAATCCGTCATGGACGAATCCGCGAATGGACATTTGGTAGTACATTCAGACCTATGGTGAAAAAGGAAATATCTTCAGATAAAAATTGGAGAAAAGGTTTCTGAGAAACTGCTTTGTGATGTGTGCATTTCACTCAGGTATTTATACCTCTTTTCTCATAAGACAGTGTTTGTAGACTAACTGTAAAAAAGAAAAAGTGATATTTTGAGGCATGTTGAAGACTATGGCAAAATGCGAAGTATCCTCAAATAAAACCGAGAAAGAAGCGTTCCAAGACTGCTCTCGGATATGTGCATTCATTTCACAGAGGTAAACCTTACTCTACGTTGCCCAGCTTGGAAACTCTGTGTTTGAGGAATCTGCGAAGGAATATTAAGTGGCGCCCCGGTGGCTTGTGGTAAGGAAGGAAACGTCTTCTGTTGAAAACTGGAGAGAAGTTTTCTAAGCAACTGCTTTGTGATGTTTGTATTCATCTCATAGTGTTAAGCTACACTTTGGATTGTGCAGTTTGAAATCACTGCTTCCGTGGAAACTGAGGAAGGACATTTGGGAATGCTCTTTTGAATATGTAGAAAGAAATATCCTCAGATAAAAACGAGAAGGAAGCTTTCTGTGAAGCTGCATATGTGTCGTGTGAATTCGTCTCACTCGGCTAAGCTTCTCTTTTCATTGAGCAGTTTTCTAATACTGTTTATGTTTCGAGTGAGATGGATATTCAGGAGGGCTTTGAGGCTTACGTTGAAAAAGGAAATATGTTCAGATAGAAACTGGAGAGAAACTTTCCAATGAACTGCCTTGTGACATGTGCATTCCACTCACAGGGTTATACCTCTCTTATTATACAGCATCAGGGAAATCCTTTTGGAGAAAAAGGTATCAAGGTACATTTGGGGACATATTGATGCCTAAGGTGAAAAGGAAAATAGCCTCAGACAAAAACTGGAAAGAAGCTTTCTGTGAAACTGCTCTGTGATATATGTACTCATCTCACAGAGATAAAGCTTTCTTTACATTACACAGCTTGGAAACTCTGTCATGGATGGATCCGCGAAGAGACATTCAGGAGCACATTCAGGACTATGGTGAAAAAAGAAATATCTTCAGATAAAAACTGGAAAGAAGCTTTCTGTGAATCTGATTTTTGCTATGTTTATTCAACTCACATAGATAAAGCTTTCTTTACATTACGCAGCTTGGAAACTCCATCATGGATGGATCGGCAAAGGAATATTCGAGATGGCATTGAAGATTTTGGTGAAACAGGAAATATCTTCAGATAAAAACTGGAAAGAAGCTTTCTGAGAAACTGCTCTGTGATGTGTGCATTCCACTCAGGGTGTTATACCTCTTTTCTCATAAGACAATGTTTGAACACTGTTCCTGTAAAACTGAAAAAGTGATATTTCGGAGCGCATTGAAGACTGTGGCAAAAAGTGAAATATCCTGAAATAAAACCCAGGTAGAAGCGTTGCAAGAAACTGCTCTCGGATATGTGCATTCATTTCACAGCGTTAATGCTTACGCTACAATGCCCAGTTTGGAAACTCTGTCTTTGAGGATTCTGTGAAGGGATATTAAGTGGCGCCCGGAGGCCTGTGGTGAGCAAGGAAAGGTCTTCCGACGAAAACTGGGGAGAAGGTTTCTGAGCAACTGCTTTGTGATGTGTGTATTTACCTCATAGAGTTAAACCATTATTGGGATCGAGCAGTTTGAAATCACTGCTTCTGTGGAAACTGAGGAGATACATTTGGGAACGATCTTTAGAATATGGAGGAAGAAATATCTTCAGGTAAAAACCAGAAGGAAGCTGTCTGTGAATCTGCTATGTGTCTTGTGCATTCCTCATGCTTAGTTTGGCTTCTCTTTTCATTGAGAGTTTTCGAACACTGTTTATGTTCAGCGTACGAAGGGATATTCGGGAGTACTTTGAGGCTTACCATAAAAAGGAAATATTTTCAGAGAGAAACTGGAGAGATGCTTTCTGAGGAACTGCTTTGTGACGTGTGCATTCCATTCACAGTGTTATAGCTCTCTTCTCATACAGCATCGGGGAAACCCTTTCTGTGAAACTGTTCTCTGATATGTGTGTTTATTTCACATAGATAAATTTCTTTCTTTACATTAGACAACTTGGAAACTCTGCCATGGACGGATTTGTGAAGGGATATTCAGGAACACATTCAGGACTATGGTGAAAAAGGAAATACCTTCAGATAAAAACTGGGAAGAAGCTTTCTGTTAACCTGCTTTTTTATTCATCTCCCATAGATAAAACGTTTCTTACATTATGCAGTTTGAAAACTCTATCATGGACGGATCCTCGAAGGGACATTCTGAACCACATTCAGGCCTATGGTGAAAAAGGACATATCTTCAGATAAAAACTGGAGAGAAGCTTTCTGAGAAACAGCTTTGTGATGTGTGTATTCATCTCATAGAGTTAAAGCATTCTTTGGATTGAACAGTTTGAAATCACTGGTTCTGTGAAATCTGAGGAGGGACATTTGGGAACGTTCTTTAGAATATGGAGAAAGAATCTCATCCTCAGATAAGAACCAGAAGGAAGCATTCTGTGAAACTGCTATGTGTCATGTGAATTCCTCTCACTCAGTTAAGCTTCTGTTTTCAATGACACTGTTTCTAACACTGTTTATGTTTAGCATGCGAAGGGATATTGGGGAGTGCTTTGAGGCTTATGGTGAAAAAGGAAATATGTTCAGATGGAAACTGGAGAGAAGCCTTCTGAGGAACTGCTTTGTGACGTGCACATTCCACTCACAGGTTATACCTCTTTTCTCATACAGCATCGGGGAAACTCTTTTGGAGAAAAAGGTACCAAGTGATATTCGGGAGCATATTGATGCCTATGGTGAATCGGGAAATAGACTCACACAAAACCCGGAAGGACGCTTTCTGTGAAATTGCTGTGTGATATATATATTCATCTGACATAGGTAAAGTATTCTTTATATTACACAGCTTGGAAACTCTGTCATGGACGAATCCGCGAAGGAACTTCGGGAGCACATTCAGGACTATGGTGAGAAAGGAAATACATTCAGATAAACACTGGAAAGAAGGTTTCTGTGAATCTGTTTTTTGCTATGTTTATTCATCTCACATAGACAAAACTTTCTTTACATTGCCCAGCTTGGAAACTCCGTCGTGGACAGATCCGCCAGGGGATATTCAGGAGCACTTTCAGGTCTACGGTGAAAAAGAAAATATCTTCAGATAAAAACTGGAGAGAAGTTTTCTGAGCAACTGCTTTGGATGTGTGTATTCATCTCATAGAGTTTAATCATTCTTTTTATTGAGCCGTTTGAAAGCACTGTTTCTGTGGAACCTGGGAAAGGCATTTGGGAACGAGCTTTAGAATATGCTGAAAAAGAAATACTCTCAGATAAAAACCAGAGGGAAACATTCTGTGAAACTGTTCTGTGTCGTGTGAATGCCACTCGCACAGTTCAGCTTCTCTTTTCATTGAGCAGTATTCTAACGCTGTTTTTGTTTATCCTGTGAAGAGATATTGGGGAACACTTTGAGGCTTATGGTGAAATAGAAAATATGTTCAGATAGAAACTGGAGAGAAGCTTTCGGAGGAACTGCTTTGTGACGTGTGCATTCCACTCACAGTGTTATACCTCTCTTCTCATACAGCATCGGGGAAACCCTTTTGGAGAAAAGGTAACAAGGGATATTTGGGGGCATATTGACGTCCATGGTGAAAATTGAAATAGCCTCAGACAAAAACTGGAAAGAAGCTTTCTGTGAAACTGCTCTGGTATATGTTTATTCATGTCACATAGATAAAGCTTTCTTTACATTACACAGCTTGGAAACTCTGTCATGGACGGATCCAGGAAGGGACATTCGGGAACACATTCAGGAGTGTGGTGAAAAAGGAAATATCTTCAGATAAAAACTGGAAAGAAGCATTCTGTGTATCTGCTTTTTGATATGTTTATTCATCTGACATAGATAAAGCTTTCTTTACTTTACGTTGCATGGAAGCTCTGTCATGGCAGGATCCGTGAAGAGATAAGTGGGATCACATTCAGGCCTATGGTGAAAAAGGGAATATCTTGAGATAAAAACTGTAGAGATGCTTTCTGAGAAACTGCTCTGTGATGTGTGCATTCCACTCAGGGAGTATACCTCTTTTCTCATAAGGCAATGTTTGAACACTCTTCCTGTAAAACTGAAAAAGTGATATTTCAGAAAGCATTGAAGACTGTGGCGAAAAGTGAAATATTCTCAAAAAAAAAAAAAAAAAAAAAAACCCAGAAGGAAGTGTTCCAAGAACCTACTCTCTGATTTGTGCATTCATTTCACAGAGTTAAAGCTTACTCTACCTTGCCCAGTTTGGAAACTCTGTCTTTGAGTAATCTGCGAAGGGATATTAAGTGGTGCCCGGAGTCCTGTGGTGAGCAAGGAAATGCCTTCCGTTGAAAACTGGAGAGAAGCTTTCTGAGCAACTGCTTTGTGATGTGTGTATTCATATGATAGTGTTAAATCATTCTTTGGATTGAGTAGTGTGAAATCACTGTTTCTGTGGAACCTGAGAAAGGACATTTTGGAACGCTCTTTAGAATATGCTGTAAAATAAATCCTCAGATAAAAAGTGGAAAGAAGCTTTCTGTGAAAGTAGTCTGTGTCGTGTGAGTTTCACTCTTACGGTTCAGCTTCTCTTTTTGTTGAGCAGTATTATAACACAGTTTTTGTTTAGTCTGCGAGGGATATTTGGGAGCACTGTGAGGCTTATGGTGGCAACGGAAATATCTTCAGATTTAAACTTGAGAGAAGATATCCTAGGAGCTGCTTTGTGACATGTGCATTCTAGTCACAGAGTTATACCTTTCTTCTCATAGAGGATTGCGGAATCCCTATTGGAGAAAAAGCTACCAAGCGACATTTGGGAGTATACAGACGGCAATGGTGAAAAAGGAAATATCCTCAGACCAAAACTGGAAAGAAGCTTTCTGTGAAACTGCTCTGTGATATGTGTATTTATCTCACATAGGTAAAGTTTTCTTTACGTTATGCAGCTTGGAAACTCTGTCATGGACGGATCCACAAAGGGACATTTGGGAGCACATTCAGGACTATGGTGAAAAAGGAAATATCTTCAGATGAAAACTGGAAAGAAGCTTTCTGTGAACCTGATTCTCGTTATGTTTATTCATCTCACATTGATACAGCTTTCCTTATATTACACAGCTTGAAAACTCTGTCATGGATGAATCCACGAAGGGACATTCAGGAGCACATTGAGGACTATGGTGAAAATGGAAATGTCTTCACATAAAAATTGCAGAGAAGCTTTCTTAGAAACTGCTTTCTGATGTGTGCATTCCACTCAGGCTTATACCTCTTTTCTCATAAGACAGTGTTTGAACACTGTTCCTGTAAAACCGAAAAAGTGATATTTCAGAGCGCATTGAATACTCTGGTGAAAAGTGAAATATCCTCAAATAAAACCCAGAAATAAGCGCTCGATGAAACTGATCTCTTATATGTGCATTCATTTCACAGAGTTAAAGCTTACTCTATGTTGTTGGAAACTCTGTCTCTGAGGAATCTGCGAAGGGATATTAAGTGGCGCCTGGAGGCCTGTGTTGAGCAAGGAAATGTCCTCCGATGAAAACTGGAGAGAAGCTTTCTGAGCAAGTGCTTTGTGATGTGTGTGTTCATCTCATAGAGTTAAACCATTTTTAGATTGAGCAGTTTGAAATCACTGCTTCTGTGGAATCTGAGGAGGTACATTTGGGAACGATCTTTAGAATATGGAGAAAGAAATATCCTCAGATAAAAACCAGAAGGAAGCTGTCTGTTAAACTGCTCTGTGTCATGTGAACTCCTCTCACTCATTTTGGCTTCTCTTTTCATTGAGAGTTGTCGAACACTGTTTATGTACAGCATAAGAAGGGATATTCGGGAGTGCTTTGAGGCTTATGGTAAAAAGGAAATATTTTCAATATTTTCAGAGAGAAACTGGAGAGAAGCTCTCCGAGGAACTGCTTTGTGACGTGTGCATTCCACTCACAGTGTTTTACCTCTCTTCTCATACAGCATTGGGGAAACCCTTTCTGTGAAACTGTTCTGTGATATGTGTGTTCATTTCACAGAGAAATTTCTTTCTTTACATTAGGCAACTTGGAAACTCTGTCATGGGCGGATCTGCGAAGGGATATTCGGGAGCACATTCAGGACTATGGTGAAAAAGTAAATATCTTCAGATAAAAACTGGAAAGAAGCTTTCTGTGAATCTGCTTTTTACTATTATTATTCATATCACATAGATAAAGCTTTCTTTACATTACACAGCTTGGAAACTCCGTCATGGATGGATCCGTGAAGAGGTATTCTGAATCACATTCATGCTTATTGTGAAAAAGGAAATATCTTCAGTTAAAAACTGGAGAGTAGCTTTCTAAGAAACTACTTTGTGATGTGTGCATTTCACTCAGGGAGTTATACCTCCTTTTTCATAAGGCAGTGTTTGAACACTGTTCCTGTAAAATCGAAAAAGTGATATTTTGGAGCGAATTGAAGACTATGGCAAAAAGTGAAATATCCTCAAATAAAACACAGAAAGAAGCATTCCAAGAAACTGTTCTGTGATATATGCGTTCATTTCACAGAGATAAAGGTTACTCTACGTTGCCCAATATGGAAACTCTGTCTTTGAGGAATTTGTGAAGGGATGTTAAGTGGCTGCCTGAGTCCTGAGGTGAGCAAGGAAATGTCTTCCGATGAAAACTGGAGAGAAGCTTTCTGAGCAACTGCTTTGTGATGTGTGTATTCATCTCATAGGGTTAAACCATTCTTTGGATTGAGCAGTGTGAAATCACTGTTTCTGTGGAATCTGAGGAAGGACCTTTGGGAGTGCTCTTTAGAATATGGAGGAAGAAGTATCCTCAGATAAAAACCAGAAGGAAGCTTTCTGTGAATCTGCTATGTGTCGAGTGAATTCCTCTCACTCTGTAAAGCTTCTCTTTTCATTGAGCAGTTTTCTAACACTGTTTATGTTTAGCGTGCGAAGGTATATTCGGGAGGATTATGAGACTTATGGTGAAAAAGGATATATGTTCAGATAGAAACTGGTGAGAAGCTTTCTGAGGAACTGCTTTGTGACGTGTCCATTCCACTCACAGTGTTATACCTCTCTTCTCAGACATCATCGGGAAAACCCTTTTGGAGAAAAAGCTACCAAGGGATATCCGAGAACATATTGACACCTATGGTGAAAAGGGAATTCGCCTCAGACAACAACGGCAAAGAAGCTTTCTGTGAAACTGCTCTGTGCTATGTGTATTCATCTCACACAGATAAAGCTTTCTTTACATTACGCAGCTTGGTAATTCTGTCATGGATAGATCCACAAAGGGACATTCGGGATCACCTTCAGGACTATGGTGAAAAAGGATACATCTTCACATGAAAACTGTGAAGAAGCTTTCTGTGAATTTGCTTTTTGCTATGTTTATTCATCTCAGATATATAAAGATTTCTTTCCAATACACAGCTTGGAAACTCCGTCTTGGACGGATCCGTGAAGTGACATTTGAGAGCACATTCAAGCCTATGGTGAAAAAGGAAATCTCTTCAGATAAAAACTGGAGAGAAGCTTTCTGAGAAACTGCTTTGTGATGTGTGCATTCTACTCACCACCTCTTTCCTCATAAGGCAGTGTTTGAACACTGTTCCTGTAAAATTGAAAAAGTGATATTTTGGAGCAAATTGAGCACTATGGAGAAAAGTGAAATATCCTCAAATAAAACCCAGAAAGAAGCGTTCCAAGAAACTGCTCTGTGATATATGCATTCATTTCACAGAGATAAAGCTTACTCTATGTTGCCCAATTTGGAAACTCTCTTTGAGGAATCTGTGAAGGGATGTTTAGTGGCTCCCTCAGTCCTGAGGTGAGCAAGGAAATGTCTTCCGATGAAAACTGGAGAGAAGCTTTCTGAGCAACTACTTTGTGATATGTGTATTTATCTCATAGTGTTAAACCATTTTTGGATTGAGCAGTTTGAAATCACTGTTTCTGTGGAATCTGAGGAAGGACCTTTTGGAGTGCTCTTTAGAATATTCAGAAAGAAATATTCTCAGATAAAAACCAGAAGGAAGCTTTCTGTGAATCTGCTATGTGTTGGGCGAATTCCTCTCACTCAGTAAAGCTTCTCTTTTCATTGAACAGTTTTCTAACACGGTTTATGTTTACTATGCGAAGGGATATTCGGGATTGCTTTGAGGTTTATGGTGAAAAAGGATATATGTTCAGATGGAAACTGGAGAGAAGCTTTCCGAGGAACTAACTGCTTTGTGACGTGTGCATTTCACTCACAGTGTTATATCTCTCTTCTAATACAGCATTGGGGAAACCCTTTTGGAGAAAAAGGTACCATGGGATATGCAGGAAAAACTGAAACCTATCTTGAAAACGGAAATATCCTCAGACAAAAACTGGAAAGAAGCTTTCTGTGAAACTACTTTGGGATGTATGTATTCATCTCACATAGATAAAGCTTTCTTTACATTACGCAGCTTGCAAACACTGTCAAGGAAGTATCCGCGAAGGGACATTCAGGAGCACATTCAGGCCTATGGAGAAAAAGGAAATGTCATCTCATAAAAACTGGAGAGAAGCTTTCTGAGAAACTGCTTTGTGGTGTGTGCATTCCACTCAGGGAGTTATACCACTTTTCTCATAAGGCAGTGTTTGAACACTGTTCCTGTAAAACTGAACAATGGATATTTTGGAGTGCATTGAAGACTATGGAGAAAAGTGAAATATCCTCAATAAAACCCAGAAAGAAGCGGTCCAAAGATACTGCTCTCGGATTCTCCATTCACTTCACAGAGTTAAAGCTTATTCTATGTGTCCCAGTTTGGAAACTCTGTCTTTGAAGAATCTGTGAAGGGATATTAAGTGGCACCCAGAGGCCTGTGGTGAGCAAAGAAATGTCTTCCTTTGAAAACTGGATAGAAGCTTTCTGAGCAACTGCTTTGTGATACATGTATTCATCTCATAGAGATAAATCATTCTTTGGATTGAGCAGTTTCAAATCACTGTTTCTGTGCAATCTGAGGAAGGACATTTGGGAATGGTCTTTAGAACATGGAGAAAGAAATGTCCTCAGATAAAAACCAGAATGAAGCTTTCTGTGAAACTGCTATGTGCCCTGTGAATTCCTCTCACTCAATTAAGCTTCTCTTTTCATTGAGCAGTTTTCTAACACTGTGTTTAGCGTGTGAAGGGATATTCGGGAGTGCTGTAAGGCTTACGGAGAAAAAGGAAACATGATCAGATAGAAACTGGAGAAAAGTTTTCCGAGGAATTGTTGTGACATGTGCATTCCATTCTCATTGTTATACCTCTGTTCTCATACGGTATCGGAGAAGCACTTTTGGTGAAAAAGGTACCAAGGGATATTCAGGAGAAAATTGACGCCAATGGTGAAAAGGGAAATAGACTCACATAAAAAGTTTAAAGAAGCTTTCTGTGAAACTGCTCTGTGATATGTGTATTCATCTCACAGAGATAAAGCTTCCTTTACATGACGCAGCTTGGAAGCTCTGTTATGGATGGATCCGTGAAGGGACATTCGGGAGCACATTCAGGACTATGGTGAAAAAGGATATATGTTCAGATAAACACTGGAAAGAAGCTTTCTCTGAATCTGGTTTTTGCTATGTTTATTCATCTCACATAGATAAAGCTTTTTTTACACTACGCAGCTTGGAAACTCTGTCATGGATGGTTCCGCGAAGGGATATTCAGAATCACATTCAAGCCTATGGTGAAAAAGGAAATATCTTTAGATAAAAACTGGAGAGAATCTTTCTGAGAAACTGCTTTATGATGTGTGCTTTCCACTCAGGGAGTCATACCTCTTTTCCCATGACGCAGTGTTTGAATACTGTTCCTGTAAAACCGAAAAAGTGATATTTCAGAGCACATTGAAGACTATGGGGAAACATCTTCAGATAAAAACTGGAGAGGAGCTTTCTAAGAATTGGCTTTGTGATGTGTGCATTCCATTCAGGGAGTTATGCCTCTTTCTTATAAGGCAGTGGTTGAATACTGTTCCTGTAAAACGGAAAAAGTGATATTTCGGAGTGCCTTGAAGACTATGCTGAAACGAGAAATATCCTCAAAGAAAACCCACTGTTTATGTTTGGAGTGGGAAGCGGTATTCAGGATCACGTTGATGCTTACAGTGAAAAAGGAAATATCTTCAGATAGAAACTGGAGAGAAGCTTTCCGAGGAGCTGCTTTGTGACATGTGCATTCCACTCACAGAGTTATACCTTTCTTCTCATAGAGGATTGGGGAATCCCTTTTGGAGGAAAAGCTACCAAGAGACATTCAGGAGTATATGGACGGTTATGGTGAAAAAGGAAATATCCTCAGACAAAAACTGGAAAGAAGTTTTCTGTGAAACTGCTTTGTGATAGATACGTTTATTCATCTAACATAGATAAAACTTTCTTTATATTATGCAGTTTGGAAACTCTGTCATGGATGGATCCGTGAATGGACATTCGGCAGCACATTCAGGACTATGGTGAAAAATGAAATATCTTCAGATATAAACTGGAGAGAAACTTTCTGAGAAACTGCTTTGTGATGTGTGCATTCCACTTAGGATGTTATATCTCTTTTCTCATACGGCAATGTTTGAACACTTTTCCTGTAAAACCGAAAAAGTGATAATTCTGAGCACATTGAAGACTATGGCAACAAGCGAAATATCCTCAAATAAAATTCAGAAAGAACTATTCCAAGAAACTGCTCTCTGATACGTGCATTCATTGCACAGAGTTAAGGCTTACTCTACCTTGCTAACTTTGGAAACTCTGCCTTGATGAAAACTGGAGAGAAGCTTTCTGAGCAACAGCTTTGTGATGTATGTGTTCATCTCATAGAGTTAATCCATTGTTTGGATTGAGCAGTTTGAAATCACTGTTTCTGTGGAATCTGAGGAAGGATATTTGGGAACACTCTTTAGAATATGGGGAAAGAAATATCCTCCGATAAAAACAAGAAGCACTCTTTCTGAGAAACTGCTATGAGTCATGTGAATTTCTCTCACTCATTTTAGCTTCTCTTTTCATTGAGCAGTATGCTAACACTGTTTATATTAACGTGTGAAGGTATATTTCTTTTCTCATAAGACAGTGTTTGAACACTGTTCCCGTAAAACCGAAAAAGTGATATTTCTGAGGGCATTAAAGACTCTGGCGAAAAGTGAAATATCCTCAAATAAAACCCGGAAAGAAGCATTCCAAGAAACTGCTCTCTAATATGTGCATTCATTTCACGGAATTTTAGCTTACTCTACCTTGCCTAGTTTGGAAACTCTTTCTTTGAGAAATCTGTGCAGGTATATTAAGTGGCACCCAGAAGCTTCGGGTGAGCAAGGAAACAACTTGCAATGAAAACTGGAGAGAAGCTTTCTGAGCAACTGCTTTGTGATGTACGTATTCGTCTCATAGAGTTAAACCATTCTTTGGATTGAGCAGTTTGAAATCAGTGTTTCTGTGGAATCTGAGGAAGGACATTTGGGAACGCTCTTTAGAATATGCAGAAATAAAAATCCTCAGATAAAAACCAGAAGGAAGCTTTCTGTGAAACTGCTCTGTGTCGTGTGAATTCCTCTTGCTCAGTTAAGCTTCTCTTTTCATTGAGCTGTTTTCTATCACTGTTGAAGTTCAGCATGTGAAGGGATATTCGGGAGCGCTTTGAGGCTTATGGTGAAAAAGGAAATATGTTCAGAAGGAAACTGGAGAGAAGCTTTCCGAGGATCTGTTTCATGACTTGTGCATTCCCCTCACGTTGTTATACCTCCCTTCTCATACAGTATTGGGGATATTCTTTTGGAGAAAAAGTTACCAAGGGATATTCAGGGTCATATTGACGCCTACAGTGAAAAGGGAAATAGCCTCATACTAAAACTGGAAAGAAGCTTTCTGTTAAACTGTTTTGTGATAGATATGTTTATGGATAAAAATTTCTTTACACTACACAGCTTGGAATCTCTGTCATGGACGGAGCTGTGAAAGGCCACTCGGGAGCACACTAGGACTATGGTGAAAAAGGAAATATCTTCAGATAAAAACTGGAAAGGAGCTTTCTGTGAATCTGCTTTTTGCTATTTTATTCATCTCACATAGGTAAAGGTTTCTTTACATTATGCATCTTGGAAACTCCATCATGGACGGATCTGTGAAGGGATAATCGGGAGCACAGATAAAAACCAGAATGAAGCTTTCTGTGAAACTGCTATGTGCCCTGTTAAAATGGCCGATGTTAAAAATGGAAATATCTTCAGATAAAAACTGGAGAGAAGATTTCTGAGAAACTGCTTTGTGATGTGTGCATTCCACTCAGGTAGTTATACCTCTTTTCTCATAAGGCAGTGTTTCAACACTTCCCGTAAAACCCAAAATGTGATATTACAGAGCACATTGAAGACTATGGCATAGAGTGAAATATCCTCATATGAAACCCTGAAAGAAGCGTTCCAAGAAATTGCTCTCTGATATGTATATTCATTTCACAGAGTTAAAGTTTACACTACATCGACGAGTTTGGAAACTCTGACTTTGAGGAATCTACGAAGGGTTATTAAGTGGCTCCCAGAGGCCTGTGGTGTACAAGGAAATATCTTCTGCTGAAAACTGGAGAGAAACATCTGAGCAACTGCTTTGTGATGTGTGTATTCATCTCATAGAGTTAAATCATTCTTTGGATTGAGCAGTTTGAAATCACTGTTTCTGTGGAACCTGAGAGAGGATATTTGGGAACGCTTTTTAGAACATGCTGAAAAAGTAATGCCGTCAGATAAAAACCAGAAGGAAGCTTTCTGTGAAACTGCTCTGTGTTGTGTGAATTCCACTCACACTGTTAATCTTCTCTTTTCATTGTGCAGTATTCTAACACTGTGTTTAGTCTGCGAAGGGATATTCGGAAGAGCTTTGAGGCTTATGGTGAAAAAGGAAATATCTTCAGATAAAAACTGCAGAGAAGGATTCTGAGAAACTGCTTTGTGATGTGTGCATTCCACTCAGGGAGTTATACCTCTTTTCTCATAAGGCAGTGTTTGATCACTGATCCTGTAAAACCAAAATAGTGATATTTTGGAGCACATTGAAGACTATGGAGAAAGGTGAAATATCCTCAAATAAAACCCAGAAAGAAGCGTTTAAAGAAACTGCTCTCTGATATGTGCATTCATTTCACAGAGTTGAAGCTTACTCTACCTTGCCCAGTTTGGAAATTCTGTTTTTGAGAAACCTGTAAAGGGATATTAAGTTACGCCCGGAGGTCTGTGGTGACCAATTATATGTCTTCCGTTGAAAACTGGAGAGAAGCTTTCTGAGCAACTGCTTTGTGATGTGTGTATTCATCTCACAGAGTTAAATCAATCTTTGTATTGAACAGTTTGAAATCACTGTTTCTGTGGAATCTGAGGAAGGACATTTGGGAACGCTCTTTAGAATATGGAGAAAAAAATATCCCAAGATAAGAACCAGAAGGAAACTTTCTGTGAAAACTGTTATGTGTCATGTGAATTCCGCTCGCTCAGTTGAGCGTCTCTTTCATTGAGCAGTTTTCTAACACTTTTTATGTTTAGTGTGCAAAAGGATATTCAGGAGTACTTTGAGGCTTACAGTGAAAAGGAAATATGTTCAGATAAAAACTGGAGATAAGCTTTCCGAGGAACTGCTTTGTGACGTGTGCATTGCACTCACAGTGTTATAACTCCCTTCTCAGACAGCATCGTGGAAACCCTTTCTGTGAAACTGTTCTGTGATATGTGTATTCATCTCACATAGATTAAGCTTTCTTTACATTGCGCAGCTTGGAAACTGTTTCATGGAGGGATCCAAGAAGGGATATTCAGGAGCACATTCAGGACTGTGGTGAAAAAGGAAATATCTTCAGATAAAAACTCTAAAGATGCCTCTGTGAAACTGCTTTTTGCTATGTTTATTCATCTCACATAGATAAAACTTAGTTTATATTATGCAGGTTGGAAACTCCGTCATGCACGGATCCTCGAAGGAGTATTTGGGAGCACATTCAGGCCTATGGTGAAAATGGAAATCTCTTGAGACAAAAACTGGAGAGAAGTTATCTGAGAAACTGCTTTGAGATGTTTGCATTACACTCAAGGAGTTATACTTCTTTACACATAAGCCAGTGTTTGAACACTGTTTCTGTAAATCTGAAAAAGTGATATTTCGGAGCGTATGGAAGAATGCTGCCAAAAATGAATCATCCACTTAAAAAACCCAGAAAGACGCATTCCAAGAAACTGCTGTCTGATATGTGCATTCATTTCACAGAGTTAAAGCGTACTCTACATTGTCCAATTTGTAAACTCTATCATTGAGAATCTGTGAAGGGATATTAAGTGGCACCCGGAGGCCTGTGGTGAGCAAGTAAATGTCTTCCATTGAAAACTGGAGAGAAGGTTTCTGAGCAACTGCTTTGAATGTGTGTATTCATCTCATAGAGTTAAATCATTCTTTGTATTGAGCAGTTTGAAATCACTATTTCTGTGGAATCTGAATAAAGACATTTGGGAATGCTCTTTAGCATACGCTGAAAAAGAAATACTCTCAGGAAAAAACCAGAAGGAAGTTTTCTGTGAAACTGCTCAGTGTCCTGTGAATTCCACTCACACAGGTAAGCTTCTCTTTTCATTGAGCAGTATTCTAACACTGTATTTAGTCTGCAAATGGATACTCGGGAGCGCTTTGAAGCTCATGATGAAAACGGAAATATCTTCAGATAGAAACTGAAGAGAAGCTTTCTGAGGAGCTGCTTTATGACGTGTGCATTCCACTCTCAGAGTTATACCTTTCTTCTAATAGAGGATTGGGGAATCCATCTTGGAGAAAAAGTTACCAAAGGACTTTTGGGAGTATATGGACGGCTACGTTGAAAAAGGAAGTATCCTCACAAAAAAAACCAGAAGGAAGCTTTCTGTGAAACTACTATGTGTCGTGTGAATTACTATAACTCAGTTTAGCTTCTCATTTCCTTGGGCAGTTTTCTAACACTGTTTTTGTTTGGCGTACGAAGGGATATTTGGGAGCCCTTTGAGGCTTACGGTGAAAAAGGAAATATGCTCAGATAGAAACTGGGGAGATGATTTCCGAGGAACTACTTTGTGATGTGTGCATTCCACTCACAGAATTATACCTTTCTTCTCATAGAGGATTGGGGAATCCCTTTTGGAGAAAAAGTTACAAAGGGACATTCAGGACTATATGGATGGCTACAGTGAAAAAGGAAATATTCTCAGGCAAAAACTGGAAAGAAGCTTTCTGTGAAACTGCTTTGGGGTATATATTTATATTCATCTCACATAGATAAAACACTCTTTATATTACGCAGTTTAGAAACTCCATCATGGACGGATCCGCAAAGGGACATTCGGGAGCATTTTCAGGCCTATAGTGTAAAAGGAAATATCTTCAGATGAAAACCGGAGAGAAGCTTTCTGAGAAACTGCTTTGTGATGTGTGTATTCCACTCAGGGAGTTTTACCTCTTTTATCATAAGGCAGTGTTTGAACACGGTTCCTGTAAAATCGAAAAAGTGATATTTTGGAGAGCATTGAAGAGTATAGCGAAAAGTGAACTATCCTCAAATAAAACCCAGAAAGAAGCGTTCCACGAAACTGTTCTCTGATACATGCATTCACTTCACAGTGTTAAAGCTTTCACTACGTTGCCCAGTTTGGAAACTCTGTCTTTGAGGAGTCTGAGAAGGGATATTAAGTGGCGCCTGGAGGCCTGTGGTGAGCAAAGAAATATCTTCCGATGAAAAGTTGAGAGAAGTTTTCTGAGCAACTGCTTTGTGATGTGTGTATTCATTTCTTAGAGATAAACCATTCTTTGGATTGAGCAGTTTGAAATCATTGCTTCTGTGGAATCTCAGGAGGGATGTTTGGGAACAATCTTTAGAATATGGAGAAAGAAATATCCTCAGATAAAAACCAAAGGAAGTTTTCTGTGAAACTGCTCTGTGTTGTGTGAATTCCTCTCACAAAACATTGAAATGTTTTCTAACACTGTTTATGTTTAGTTTGCGAATGGATATTTGGGAGCGCCTTGAGGTTTATGGTGAAAAGGAAATATGTTCAGATAGAAACTGGGAGAATCTTTCTGAGGAACTGCTTTGTGATGTGTGCATTCTACTCGCATTGTTATACCTCTCTTCTCATGCAGCATCGGGGAAACCCTTTTGGAGGAAAAGATACCAAGGGATATCAGGGAGCATATTGCCACCTATGATGAAAAGGGAAATAGCCTCAGACAAAAACTGGAAAGAAACTTTCTGTGAAACGGCTCTGTGCTATGTGTATTCATCTCACATAGATAAAGCTTTCTGTACTTTATGCCCCTTGGAAACTCTGTCATGGACGGATCCGTGAAGGGACATTCGGGAGTACATTTAGGACTATGGTGAAAAAGGAAATATCTTCATTAAATACTGGAAAGAAGCTTTCTGTGAATCTGCTTTTTTCTATGTTTATTCAACTCACATAGATAAAGCTTTCTTTACATTACGCAGCCTGGAAGCTCTGTCGTGGATGGATCTGTGAAGGTACATTCAGGAGCATATTCAGGACTATGGTGAAAAAGGAAATGTCTTCAGACAAAAACTGGAGAGAAACTTTCTGAGGAACTACTTTGTGATGTGTGTATTCATCTCATAGAGTTAAATCATTCTTTAGATTGAGCAGTTTGAAATCACTGTTTCTGTGGAACGCGAGAATGGACATTTGGGAATGTTCTTTAGAATATGCTGAAAAAGAAATACCCTAAGATAAAAACCAGAAGGAAGCTTTCTGTGAAGTTGACCTGTGTCATGTGAATTCCACTCGCACAGCTAAGCTTTTCTTTTCATTGAGCAGGTTTCTAACTGAAGCTTCCGGTGAAAAATTAAATATGCTCAGATAGAAACTGGAGAGAAGCTTTCTGAGGTGTTGTTTTGTGACGTGTGCATTCCACTCACAGAGTTATACCTTTCTTCTCATAGAGGATTGGGAAATCACTTTTGGAGAAAAAGCTACCAAGGGACATTTGGCAGTATATGGACGGCTATGGTGAAAAAGGAAATATCCTCAGACAAAAACTGGAAAGAAGCTTTCTGTGAAACTGCTTTGTGATAGATATGTTTATTCATCTCACATAGATAAAACTTTCTTTATATTATGCAGTTTGTAAATTCCGTCATGGACGGATCCGTGAAGGGACATTTGGCAGCACATTCAGACTTATGGTGAGAGAGGAAATAACTTCAGATAAAAACTGGAGAGAATCTTTTTGAGGAACTGCTTTGTGATGTGTGCATTCCAATCTGGGAGTTATACCTCTTTTCTCATAAGACAGTGCTTGAACACTGTTCCTGTAAAAACGAAAATGTGATATTTTGGAGCGCATTGAAGACTGTGGCAAAAAGTGAAATATCCTCAAATAAAACCCAGAAAGAATCATTCCAAGAAACTGCTCTCTGAAATGTGCATTCATTTCACAGAGTTAAAGCTTACTCTGCATTGCCCAGTTTGGAAACTTTGTCTTTTAGGAATCTGCGAAGGGATATTAAGTGACGCCCGAAGTCCTACGGTGAGTAAGGGAATGTCTTCTATTGAAAACTGTAGAGAAGCTTTCTGAGCATCTGCCTTGTGACGTGTGTATTCATCTTATATAGTTAAACCAGTCTTTGTATTGTGCAGTTTGAAATCACTGTTTCTGTGTAATCTGAGGAATGACATTTGGGAACGCTTTTCTAACACTGTTTATGTTTAGTGTGCGAAGGGATATTCGGGAGCATTTTGAGACTTACGGTGAAAAAGGAAATATGCTCAGATAGAAACTGGAGAGAAGCTTTCAGAGGAACTGTTTCATGACGTAAGCATTCCACTTACAGTGTTATACCTCTCTTCTCATATGACATCAGGGAAACCCTTTTGGAGAAAAAGGTACCAAGGAATATTCGGTAGCATATTGACGACTATCTTGAAAAGGGAAATAGCCTCAGACAAAAACTGGGAAGAAGCTTTCTGTGAAATTGCTCTGTGATATGTGTATTCATCTCACGTAGATAAAGCTTTCTTTACATTACACAGCTTGGAAGCTCTGTCATGGACGGAACCGTGAAGAGACATTCGGGAGTGCATTCAGGACTATCATGACAAAGAAAATATTTTCAGATAAAAACTTTAAAGAAACTTTCTCTGAACCTAATTTTGCTACATTTATTCATCTCACAGAGATAAAACTTTCTTTACATTATGCAGCTTGGAAACTCTGTTATGTACGGATCCACTAAGGGACATTCAGGAGCACATTCAGGACAATGGTGAAAAAGGAAATCTCTTCAGATAAAAACTGAAGAGAAGCATTCTGTGAATCTACTTTTTGCTATGTTTATTCTTCTCACATAGATAAAACTTTCTTTACATTACGCAGCTTGGAAACTCTGTCATGAATGAATCTGCGAAGGGACATTCGGGAGCACTTTCAAGACTATAGTGAAAAAGGAAACATCTTCAGATCAAAACCGGAAAGAAACTTTCTGTAAAATTGTTTTTGCTACTTTTATTCATCTCACATACATACAGCTTTCGTTACATTAGGCAGCTTGGAAACTCTGTCCTGGATGGATCTGCGAAAGGACATTCGGGAGCACATTCAGGACTATGGTGAAAAAGGAAATATCCTCAGATAAAAACCGGGGAGAAGCTTTCCGAGAAACTGCTTTGTGATGTGTGCATTCCACTCACGGAGTTATACCTCTTTTCTCATAAGGCAGTGTTTTAACCCTGTTCCTGTAAAACCCCAAAAGTGATATTTCAGGGCACATTGAAGACTATGGCGAAAAGTGAAATATCCTCATATGACACCCTGAAAGAAGCGTTCCAGGAAACTGCTCTCTGATATGTGCATTCATTTCACAGAGATAAAATTTATGCTACATTGACTAGTTTGGAAACTCTGTCTTTGAGGAATCTACGAAGGGATATTAAGTGGCACCCAGAGGCCTTTGGTGTAAAAGGAAATGTCTTCTGCTGAAAACTGGAGAGAAACATTCTGAGCAACTGCTTTGTGATGTGTGTATTCATCTCATAGGGTTAAATCATTCCTTGGATAGAGCAGTTTGAACTCACTGTTTCTGTGGAACCTGAGAAAGGATATTTGGGAATGCTCTTTAGAATAGGGAAAAGAAATATTTTCAGAGAAAATTCAGAAGGAAGCTTTCAGTGAAATTGCTATGTGTCGTGTGAATTCCTCTCACTTAGTTAAGCTTCTCTTTTCATTGAACAGTTTTCTAACTGTTTATGTTTAGCGTGGGAAGGGATATTTGGGAGCGCTTTGAGGTTTATTGTCAAAACGGAAATATCTTTAGATAGAAACTGGAGGGAAGCTTTCCCAGGAGCTGCAGGTGATGAGTGCATTCCACTCACGGAGTTATACCTTTCTTCTCATAGAGGATTGGGGAATCCCTTTTGTAGAAAAAGCTACGAATGAACATTCGGGAGTATATGAACGGCTATGGTGAAAAACGAAATATCCTCAGACAAAAACTGGAAAGAAACTTTCTGTGAAACTGCTTTGTGATAGATATGATTATTCATTTCACATAGATAAAACTTTCCTTATATTACGTAGCTTGGGAACTCCACCATGGACGGATCTGTGAAGGGAAATTTGGGAACACATTCAGGCCTATGGTGAAAAAGGAAATCTCTTCATATAAAAACTGGAGGGAAGTTTTCTGAGAAACTGCTTTGTGTTGTGTGCATTCCACTCACAGTGTTATATATTTCTTCTCAGACAGCATCGGGGAAACCCTTTTGGAGAAAAAGGTACTAAAGAATATCCGGGAGCATATTGACACCTATGGTGAAAAGGGAAATAGCCATAGACCAAAATTGGAAAGAAGCTTTCAGTGAAACTGCTCTGTGCTATGTGTATTTATCTAAGATAGATAAAGCTTTATTTACATTACGCAGCTGGAATCTCAGTCATGGACGAATCCTTGAAGGGATATTCGGGAGCACATTCAGGACTATGGTGAAAAAGAAAATATATACAGACAAAAACTGGAAAGAAGCTTTTTGTGAAACTACTCTGTGATATATGTATTCATATCACATAGATAAAGCTTTCTTTACATTACGCAACTTGGAAACTCCGTCATGGATGGATTCACGAAGGGACATTCCCCAGCACATTCAGGCATATGTTTAAAAAGGAAATTTCTTCAGATAAAAACTGGAAAGGAGCTTTCTGTGAATCTGCTTTTTGCTATGTTTATTCATCTCATGAAGATAAAGCTTGATATATATTACACAGCTTGGTAACTCTGTCATGGACAGATCCGCAAAGGGACATTTGGGAGCACATTCAGGCCTATCGTGAAAAAGAAAATTTCTTCAGATAAAAAATGGAAAGAAGCTTTTTGAGAAACTGCTTTGTGATGTGTGCTTTCCACTCAGGGACTTATACCTCTTTTCTCATAAGGCAATGTTTGAACACTGTTCCTGTAAAATCAAAAAAGTGATATTTCAAAGCGCATTGAAGACTATGAGGAAAAGTGAAATATCCTCAAATAATATCCAGAAAGAAGCGTTCCAAGAAACTGCTCTCTGATATGTGCATTCACTTTACAGAGTTAAATCTTACTCTACATTGCCCAGTTTGGAAACTCTGTCTTTGACTAATCTGCGAAGGGATATTAAGTGGTGCTCGGAGGCCTGGGGTGAGCAAGGAAATGTCTTCTGATGAAAACTGGAGAAAAGCTTTCTGAGCAAATATTTTGTGATGTGTTTATTCATCTCATAGAGTTACATCATTCTTTGGATTGAGCAGTTTGAAATCTCTGTTTCTGTGCAAACTGGGAAAGGACATTTGGGAACACTCTTTAGAATATGCTGAACAGAAATACCCTCAGATAAAAACCAGAAGTAAGCTTTCCATAAAACAGCTCTGTGTCGCGTGAATTCCTCTCACACAGTTCAGCTTCTCTTTTTATTGAGCAGTGTTCTAACTGTGTTTTTGTTTAGTATGCGAAGGGATATTTGAGAGTGCTTCGAGGCTTATGATGAAAACGGAAATATCTTCAGATAGAAACTGGAGAGAAGCTTTCCAAGGAACTGCTTTGTGACGTGTGCATTCCACTCACAGGGTTATGCCTTTCTCCTCATAGAGGACTGGGGAATCTGTTTTTGAGATAAAGCTACCAAGGGATATTCACCATACGAATGGGTATGGTGAAAAAGGAAATATCCTCAGACAAAAACTGGAAAGAAGCTTTCTGAGAAACTGCTTTGTGATAAATATGTTTATTCATCTCACATACATAAAACTTTCTTTATATTATGCAGTTTGGAAACTCCGTAATGGACGAATCCGTGAAGGGATATTCAGTAGCACATTCAGGCCTATGGTCAAAAGATAAGTCTCTTCAGATAAAAACTGGAGAGAAGTTTTCTGAAAAACTGCTTTGTGATGTGTGCATTCCACTCAGGGTGTTATACCTCTTTTCTCATAAGGCAGTGTTTGAACACTGTTCCTGTAAAAATGAACAAGGGATATTTCGGAGACTCTGGTGAAAAGTGAAATATCCTCAAATAAAACACAGAAAGAAGTGTTCCAAGAAACTGGTCTCTGATATGTGCATTCATTTCACAGAGTTAAAGCTTACTCTACGTAGTCCAGTTTGGAAACTCTGTCTTTGAGGAATCTGCAAAGGGATAGTAAGTGGCGCCCGGAGACCTGTGGTGGGCAAGGAAATGCCTTCCATTGAATACTGGAGAGAAGCTTTCTGAGCAACAGCTTTGTGATGTGTGTATTCATCTCATAGAGTTAAATCATTGCTTGGATTGAGCAGTTTGAAATCACTGTATGTGGAACTGAGAAACGACATTTGGGAACACTCTTTAGAATATGCTGAAAAAGAAATACCCTCAGATAGAAACAGAAGGAAACTTTCCGTGAAACTGCTCTGTGTCGTGTGAATTCCACTCACAAGTTCAGATTCTCCTTTCATTAAGCAGTATTCTAACATTGTTTTTGATTAGTCTGCGAAGGGATATTCATTAGCACTTTGAGGCTTATGGTGAAATCGGAAATATCTTCTGATAGAAACTGGAGAGTGACGTGTGCATTCCACTCACAGAGTTATACTTTTCTTCACTGAAAGGATTGGGGAATCCATTTTCGAGAAAAAGCTACCAAGGGACATTCGGGAGTATATGGATTGCTATGGTGTAAAAGGAAATATTCTCAGACAAAACTGGAAAGAAGCTTTCTATGAAACTGTTTTGTGATAGATATGTTTATTCATCATACACAGATAAAACTTTCCTTATATTACGCAGTTTGGAAACTCCATCATGGACTGATCCGCAATTTGGACATTCGGGAGCACATTCAGTCCTATGGTCAAAAGACAAATCTCTTCAGATAAAAACTGGAGAGAAGCTTTCTGAGAAACTGTTTTTTGATGTGTGTATTCCACTCAGGGAGTTATACCTCTTTTCTCATAAGGCAGTGTTTGAACACTCTTCCTGTAACACTGAAAAAGTGATATTTGGGAGCGCATTGAAGACTATGGCAAAAAGTAAAATATCCTCAAATAAAACGCAGAAAGAAGCGTTGCAAGAAACTGGTCTCTGATATGTTCATTCATTTCACAGAGTTAAAGCTTACTCTACATTGCTCAGTTTGGAAACTCTGTCTTTGAGGTATCTGCGAAGAGATATTAAGTGGCGCCTGGGGGCCTGTGGTGAGCAAGGAAATGTCTTCCTTTGAATACTGGAGAGAAGTTTTCTGAGCAACTGCTCTGTGGTGTGTGTATTCATCTCACAGAGTTAAACCATTCTCTGGATTGAGCAGTTTGAAATCACTGCTTCTGTGGAATCTGATGAAGGACATTTGGGAACACTCTTTAGAATATGGAGAAAGAAATACCCTCAGATAAAAACCAGAAGGAAGCTTTCTTTGAAACTGCTGTGTATCGTGTGAATTCCTTTTGCTCAGTTAAGCTTTTCTTTTCACTGAGCAGTTTTCTAACACTGTTTATCTTTAGCGAGCGAAGGGACATTCGGGAGCGCTTTGAGGCTTACGGTGAAAAAGGAAATATGTTCAGATAGAAACTGGAGAAAGCTTTCAGAGGAACTGCTTTGTGACGTGTGGATTCCATAGAATTAAATCATTCTTTGTATTGAGCAGTTTGAAATCACTGTTTCTGTGGAACCTGAGAAAAGACATTTGGGAATGCTCTTTAGAATATGTTCAAAAAGAAATACTTTATATAAAAACCAGAAGGAAACTTTCTGAGAAATTGCTCTGTGTCATGTGAATTCCACTCACACAGTTAAGCTTCCCTTTTCATTGAGCAGTATTGTGACACTGTGTTTAGTCTGCGAAGGGATATTTGGGAGTGCTTTGAGGCTTATGTTCAAAATGGAAATATCTTCAGATAGAAACTGGAGAGAAGTTTTCCGAGGAGGTGCATGTGATGTGTGCATTCCATTCACAGTGTTATCCCTCTCATTTCATACAGCATCGGGAAACCCTTTTGGAGAAAAAGATACCAAAGGATCTCCAGGAGCATATTGACGCCTATGGTGATAAGGGAAAGAGCCTCTGACAAAAACTGGAATGAAGCTTTCTGTGAAACTAGTCTGTGATATGTGTATTCATCTGACATTAATAAAGCAGCCTTTACATTACATAGCTTGGAAACTCTGTCATGGACGGATCCGTGAAGGGACATTCGGGAGCACATTCAGGAATATTGTGAAAAAGTTAATATCTTCAGATAAAAAATGGAAAGAATTTTTTGTGAATCTGATTTTTGCTATGTTTATTCATCTCACATAGATAAGGCCTTCTTTACATTATGCAGCTTGGAAACTCCGTGATGGACGGATCCGCAAAGGGATATTAGGGAGCACCTTCAGACATATGGTGAAAAAGGAAATATCGTCAGATAAAAACCAGAGGGAAGCTTTCTGAGAAACTGCTTTGTGATGTGTGCATTCCACTCAGGGAGTTATACGTCCTTTCTCATAAGGCAGTGTTTGAACACTGTTCCTGTAATACCAAAAAAGTGATATTTTGGAGTGCATTGAAGACTATGGCGAAAAGTGAAATATCCTCAAATAAAACCCACAAAGAAGCTTTCCAATAGACTGATCTCTGACATGTGCATTCATTTCAAAGGGTTAAAGCTTACCCTACATTGCCCAGTTTGGAAACTCTGTTAAACCACTCTTTAGATTCAGGAGTTTGAAATCACTGTTTCTGTGGAACCTGAGAAAGGACATTTGGTAACGTTTAGAATATGGTGAAAAAAAATACCCTCAGATAAAAACCAGAAGGAAGCTTTCTGTGAAACTACTCTGTGTCGTGTGAATTCCACTCACACAGTTAAGCTTCCCTTTTCATTGCACAGTATTCTAACACTGTGTTTAGACTTCGAAGGCATATACGTGCATTTAAAGGCTTAAGGGGAAAACGGAAATTTCTTCAAATAGGAACTGGAAAAAAGCTTTCTGTGAATCTGCTTTTTGCTATGTTTATTCATCTCACATACATAAAACTTTCTTTATATTATGCATTTTGGTAATAAAATCCGTCATGGACAGATCAGCGAAGGGACATTCTGGAGCACATTCAGGCCTATGGTGAAAAAGGAAATATCTTCAAATGAAAACTGAGGAGACGTTTTCTGAGAAACTGCTTTGCGATGTGTGTATTCATCTCATAGAGTTAAACCATTATTTGGAATGAGTAGTTTGATATCACTGTTTCTGTGGAATCTGAGGAAGGACATTTGGGAATGCTCTTTAGAAAATGGAGAAAGAAGTATCCTCAGATAAAAACCAGAAGAAAGCTTTCTGTGAAACTGCTCTGTGTCATGTGAATTCCTCTCACTTAGTTAAGCTTCTTTTTTCATTGAGCAGTTTTCTAACACTGTTTATATTTAATGTGCGAAGGGATATTCGTGAGCACTTTGAGGCTTACGGTGAAAAAGGAAATATGTTCAGATAGAAACTGGAGAGAAACTTTCCATGGAACTGCCTTTTGAGGTGTGCATTCCACTCATAGTGTTATTTCTCTCTTCTCAGACAGCATCAGGGAAACACTTTTGGAGCAAAATGTTCCGAGGGATATCCAGGAGCACATTGATGCCTATGGTGAAAAGGGAAATGTCCTCAGACAAAAACTGGAAGAAACTTTCTGTGAAACTGCTCTGTGCCATGTGTCTTCATCTCACATTGATAAAGCTTTCTTTACATTATGCAGCTTGGTAACTCTGTCATGGACAGATCCTTGAAGGGACATTCGGGAGCTCATTCAGGACTATGGTGAAAAAGGAAATATCTTCAGATAAAAATTGGAAACAATCTTTCTGTGAATCTGCTTTTTGCTATGTTTATTCGTCTCACATAGATAAAGCTTTCTTTACATTATGCAGCTTGTAAACACTGTCATGGACGGATCCGTGAAGGGCCATTTGGGAGCACCTTCAAGACGATGGTGAAAATGGAAATATCTTCAGATAAAAACTAGAGAGAAGGTTTCTGAGAAACTACTTTGTGATGTGTGCATTCCACTTAGGGAGTTGTACCTCTTTTCTCATAAGGCAATGTTTGAACACAGTTCCTGTGAAACCGAGAAAGTGATATTTCGGAGTGTGTTGAAGACTATGGCAAAAAGTGAAATATCCTCAAATAAAACAAAGAAAGAAGGGTTCCAAGAAACTGTTCTCTGATATGTGCATTCATTTCACAGTGTTAAAGCTTAGTCTTCATTGCCCAGTTTGGAAACTTTGTCTTTCAGGAATCTGTGAAGGGATATTAATTGACACCTGGAGATTTGTGATGAGCAAGGAAATGTCTTCTGTTGAAAACTGTAGAGAAGCTTTCTGAGCAACTGCTTTGTGATGTGTGTGTTCATCTCATAGAGTTAAACCGTTCTTTGGATTGAGCAGTTTGAAATCACTGTTTCTGTGAAATGTAAGGAAGGACATTTTGAAACGCTCTTTAGATTATGTAGAAGGAAATATCTTCAGATGAAAACCAGAAGGAAGGTTTCTGTGAAACTGCTCTGTGTCATGTGAATTCCACTCGCACAATTAAGCTTCTCTTTTCATTGAACAGTATTCTATCACTGTTTTTGTTTAGTCTGCCAAGGAATATTTGGAAGCACTTTGAAGTTTATGGTGAAAACGAAAATAACTTCAGATAGAAACTGGAGAGAAGCTTTCCAAGGAGCTGCTTTGTGACGTGTGCATTCCACTCACAGAGTTAAACCTTTCTTCTCATAGAGGATTGGGGAACCCCTTTTGGAGAAAAAGCTACCAGGGAACATTAAGGTGTATATGAATGGCTATGGTGAAAAATGAAATATTCTCGGACAAAAAACTGGAAAGAAGCTTTCTGTAAAACGGCTTTGTGATAGATTTGTTTATTCATCTCACATAAATAAAACATTCTTTATATTATGCAGTTTGAGATCTCCGTCATGGATGGATCCGTGAACGGACATTCGGAAACACCTTCATTACTATGGTGGAAAATAAATATCTTCAGATGAAAACCTCAGAGAAGCTTTCTGAGAAACTGCTTTGTGATGTGTGCATTTCACTCAGGGAGTTATACCTCTTTTCTCATAAGGCAGTGTTTGAACACTGTTCTGGTAAAACCGAAAAAGTGATATTTCGCAGTGCATTGAAACTATATCGAAACGTGAAATGTCCTCAAATAAAACACAGAAGGAAGCGTTCGAAGAAACTGCCCTGTGATACGTGCATTCATTTCACAGAGTTAAAACTTACTCTACATTGTCCAGTTGGGAAACTCTGTCTTTGAGGAATTTGCAAAAGGATATTAAGTCGCCCCCGAAGGCCTGTGTTGAGGAAGGAAACGTATTCCATTGAAAACTTGAGAGAAGGTTTCTGAGCAACTGCTTTGTGACGTGTGTATTCATCTCATAGAGTTAAATCATTCTTTGGATTGAGCAGTTTGAAATGACTGTTTCTGTGGAATCTGAGAAAGGACATTTGGGAACGCTCTTCAGAATATGGAGAAAGTAATATCATCAGATAAAAACCAGAAAGAAACTTTCTATGAAACTGCTATGTGTCCTGTGAATTCCTCTCGGTCAGTAAAGCTTCTGATTTCATTGAGCAGTTTTCTAACTCTGTTTATGTTTTGTGTTCGAACAGATAATCCAGAGCACTATGATGCTTATAGTGAAAAAGGGAATATGCTGAGTTAGAAACTGGAGAGAAACTTTCTGAGGAGCTGCTTTGTGACGTGGCATTCCACTCACGGTGTTATACCTCTCTTCTCATACAGCATTGGGGAAACCCTTTCAGTTAAAGAGTACAAGGGATACTCGGGAGCATGTTGACACTTATTGTGAAAAGGGAAATAGCCTCAGACAAAAACTGGAAGGAAGCTTTCGGTGAAACTACTCTATGATATGTGTATTCATTCCTCATAGATAAAGCTTTCTTCACATTGCGAAGCTTGGAAACTCTGTCATGGACGGATCTGTGAAGGGACATTCAGGAAGACATTCAGGACTACGGTGAAAAAAGAAATATCTTCAGATAAAAATTGGAGAGAATCTTTCTGAGAAACTGTTTTGTGATGCGTGCATTCCACTCTGGGAGTTATATCTCTTTTCGTATAAGGCAGTGTTTGAACACTGTTGTTGTAAAACCAAAAATGTGATATTTTGGAGCGCATTGAAGACTGTGGTGAAAAGTTAACTATCCCCTAAAAAAAAACCCAGAAAGATGCATTCCAAGAAACTGTTCTCTCATATGTCTGTTCAATTCACAGAGTTAAAGCTGACTTTACATTGTCCAATTTGGAAACTCTGTCTTTGAGGAATCTGCGAAGGGATATTAAGTGGCGCCCTGAGGCCTGTGGTGAGCAAGGAAATGTCTTCCATTGAAAACTGGAGAGATGCTTTCTGAGGAACTGCTTTGTGACATGTGTATTCATCTCACAGAGTTAAACTATTGTTTGGATTGAGTAGTTTGAACTCACTGTTTCTGTGGAACCTGAGAAATGGCACTTGGGAACGCTCTTAAGAATATGCTTAAAAAGAAATGCCCTCAGATAAAAATCAGAAGGAAACTTTCCGTGAAACTGCTCTGTGTTGCATGAATTCCACTCGCACAATTAAGCTTCTCTTTTCATTCAACAGTATTCTAACACTGTGTTTAGTCTGTGAAGGGATATTCGTGAGTGCTTTGAGGAAGTGGTGAAAACGGAAACATCTTCAGATAGAAACTGGAAAGCTTTCTGAGGACCTGCTTTGTGATGTGTGCATTGCACTCACAGAGTTATACCTTTCTTCTCATAGAGGATTGGGGAATCCCTTTTGGAGAAAAAGATGCGAACGGACATTCGGAGTATATGGACGGCTATGCTAAAAAAGGAAATATCCTCAGACAATAAATGGAAAGTAGCTTTCTGAGAAACTGCTTTGTGATGCGTGCATTCCACTCAGGGAGTTATACCTCTTTTCTCATAAGGTGGTGTTTGAACACTGTTCCTTTAAAACGGAAAAGGTGGTATTTTGCTGTGCATTGAAGACTATGGCTAAAAGTGAATTATCCTTAAATAAAACCCAGAAAGAAGCATTCCGGAAAACTGCTCTCTGATATATGCATTCATTTCACACAGTTAAAGCTTACTCTATATTGCTCAGTTTGGAAACTCTGTCTTTGAGGTATCTGCGAAGAGATATTTACTGGCACCTGGAGGCCTGTGGTGAGCTACGACATGTCTTCCAATGAAAACTGGAGAGAAGCTTTCTGAGAAACTGCTTTGTGATGTGTATATTCATCTCATAGAGTTAAACCATTCTTTGGATTGAGTGGATTGAAATCACTGTTTCTGTGGAATATGAGGAAGTACATTTGGGAACACCTTTTAGAATATGGAGAAAGAAATATCCTCAGATAAAAACCAGAAGGAAGCTTTCTGTGAAACTGCTTAGTGTTGTGTGAATTACTATACCTCAGTTAAGCTTCTTTTTTCATGGAGCAGTTTTCTAGCACTGTTTATGTTTAACGTTTGAAGGGATATTTGGGAGTGCTTTGAGGCTTATGGTGAAAAAGGAAATATGTTCAGATAGAAACTGAGAGAAGTTTTCTGAGGAACTGCGTTGTGACGTGTGCATTCCACTCACAGAGTTATACCTTTCTTTTCATAGAGTATTGGAGAATCCCTTTTGTAGAAAAAGCTACCAAGGAACATTCAGGACTATAAGGATGGCAATGGTGAAAAAGGAAATATCCTCAGACAAAAACTGGAAAGAAGCTTTCTGTGAAACTGCTTTGTGATAGATATGCTTATTCAGCTCACATAGATATGACTTTGTTTATATTACGCTATTTGGAAACTCCATCATGGACGGATCCACGAAGGGACTGTTGGGTGCACATTCAGGACTATATTGAAAATGGAAATATCTTCAGATAAAAACTGGAGAGAATCTTTCTGAGAAACTGCTTTGTGATGTGTGCATTTCATTCAGGGAGTTATACCTCTTTTCTCATAAGGCAGTGTTTGAGCACTGTTCTGTAAAACCCAAAAAGTGATATTTCGGAGTGCATTGAAGACTATGGCAAAAGGTGAAATATCCCCAAATAAAACCAGGAAAGAAGCATTCCAAGAAACTGCTCTCTGATATGTGCATTCATTTCACAGAGTTAAAGCTTACTCCACATTGACCAGTATGGAGAACCTGTCTTTGAGGATTCTGCAAAGGAATATTTCGTGCCACCCATAGGCCTGTGGTGAGCAAGGAAACGTCTTCCGTTGAAAACTGGAGAGAAGCTCTCTGAGCAACTGCTTTGTGACATGTGTATTCATCTCATAGAGTTAAATCATTCTTGTATTGAGTAGTTTGAAATCACTGTTTCTGTGAAACCTGAGACAGAACATTTGGGAATGCTCCTTAGAATATGCTGAAAAAGAAACATTCTCTAATAAAAACCAGAAAAAGTTTTCTGTGAAACTGCTCCATGTTGTGTGAATTCCACTCACACACTTAAGCTTCTATTTTCATTGAGCAGTATTCTAACACTGTGTTTA
Source organism: Miopithecus talapoin (assembly GCA_028551445.1). Taxonomy (NCBI): domain Eukaryota; kingdom Metazoa; phylum Chordata; class Mammalia; order Primates; family Cercopithecidae; genus Miopithecus; species Miopithecus talapoin. The sequence goes on from CM052573.1 coordinate 93,233,251, forward strand.
GCTTGCGACGGGATATTCGGGAGCACTTTGAGGCTTATGGTGACAACGGAAATATCTTCAGATGGAAACTGGAGAGAAGCTTTCTGTGGAGCTGCATGTGACGTATGCATTCCACTCACAGAGTTATACCTTTCTTCACATAGAGGATTGGTGAATCACTTTTGGAGAAAAAGGTACAAAGGTACATTTGGGAATATATGTACGGATACGGTGATAACGGAAATATCCTCAGACAGAAACTGGAAAGAAGATTTCTGTGAAGCTGTTTTGTGATAGATATGTTCATTCATCTCATATAGATAAAACTTTCCTTATATTACGCAGTTTGGAAACACCATCATGGACGGATTCGCTAAGGGACATTCGGGGACACAATCAAGCCTATGGTGAAAAAGGAAAAATCTTCAGATAACACCTGGAAGGAAGCTTTCTGTGAATCTGCTTTTTCCTATGTTTATTCATCTCACATAGGTAAAACTTTTTTTATATTACGCAGTTTGGAAACTCTGTCATGGTTGGATCTGCGAAGGGACATTCGGAAGCACATTCAGGTCTGTGATGAAAAAGGAAATATCTTCAGATAAAAACTGGACAGAAGCTTTCTGAGAAATTGTTTTGTGACGTGTGCATTCCACTCAGTGAATTATACCTCTTTTCTCATAAAGCAGGGTATGAACTTTGTTCCTGTAAAACTGAAAGATATTTCACAGAGCATTGACCCTATAGCGAAAAGTGAAATGTCCTCAAATAAAACACAGAAAGAAGCGTTCCAAGAAACTGCCCTGTGATACGTGCATTCATTTCACAGAGTTAAAGCTTACTCTACTTTGTCCAGTTGGGAAACTCTGTCTTTGAGGAATATGTGAAAGGATATTAAGTCGTGCCTGGAGGCCTGTGTTGAGCAAGAAAACGTCTTCCGTTGAAAACTGGAGAGAAGATTTCTGAGCAACTGCTTTATGACGTGTGTATTCATCTCATAGAGTTAAATAATTCTTTGGATTGAGCAGTTTGAAATGACTGTTTCTGTGGAATCTGAGGAAGGACATTTGGGAACGCTCTTTAGAATGTGGAGAAAGTAATATCCTCAGATAAATCCAGAAAGAGAAGTCAAATAATACTGGGTGGAGAAGATGGCCGAATAGGAACAGCTCCAGTCTCCAAATCCCAGCGCAAGTGACACAAAAGACAGGTGATTTCTGCATTTTCAGCTGAGGTATTGGGTTCATATCACTAGGGAGTGCAGGACAGTTGGTGCTGATCAGCTGCTGCAGCCCGACTAGTGAGAGCTGAAGCAGAGCGAGGCAACGCCTCACCTTGGAAGCACAAGGGGGAAGGGAATCGCTTTTCCTAGCCAGGGGAACTGAGACTCACAACACCTGGAAAATCGGGTAACTCTCACCCCAATACTGCGCTCTACCAAGGATCTTAGCAAACGGGCACATCAGGACATTATATCCCACACATGGCTGGGAGGATCCCATGACCTCGGAGCCATCCTCATTGCTAGCACAGCAGTCTGTGATCTCCCCACAAGGCAGCAGCGAGGCAGGGGGAGGGGCGCCCGCCATTGCTGAGGCTTAAGCAGATAAACAAACCTGCTGGGAAGCTCGAACTGGGTGGAACTCACAGCAGCTCAAGGAGTCCTGCCTGTCTCTGTAGACTCCACCTCTGGGGACAGGGCACAGCTAAACAACAACAACAACAGCAACAAAAAAAGCAGCCGAAACCTCTGCAGACGCAAACGACTCTGTCTGACAGCTTTGAAGAGAGCAGCGGATCTCCCAACATGGAGGTTGAGATCTGAGAATGGACAGACTACCTGCTCAAGTGGGTCCCTGAACCCTGAGTAGTCTAACTGGGAGACATCCCTCACTAGGGGCAGACCAACACCCCACACCTCACACGCTGGAGTACACCCCTGAGAGGAAGTTTCCAAAGCAAGAATCACATAGGCACACTCACTGTTCAGCATATTCTATCTTCTGCAACCTTTGCTGCTGATACCCAGGCAAACAGGGTCTGGAGTGAACCTCAAGCAATCTCCAACAGACTTACAGCTGAGTGTCCTGACTGTTAGAAGGAAAACTAACAAACAGGAAGGACACCCACACCAAAACCCCATCAGTACGTCACCATCATCAAAGACCAGAGGCAGATAAAACTACAAAGATGGGGAAAAAGCAGGACAGAAAAGCTGGAAATTCAAAAAATAAGAGCGCATCACCCCCTGCAAAGGAACGCAGCTCATCGCCAGCAACAGATCAAAGCTGGACGGAGAATGACTTTGACGAGATGAGAGAAGAAAGCTTCAGTCCATCCAACTTCTCAGAGCTAAAGGAGGAATCACGTACCCAGCGCAAAGAAACTAAAAATCTTGAAAAAAGAGTGGGAGAATTGATAACTAGAACAATTAATGCAGAGAAGGCCGTAAACGAACTGACAGAGATGAAAACCATGACACGAGAAACACGTGACAAATGCACAAGCTTCAGTAACCCACTCGATCAACTGGAAGAAAGAGTATCAACCATTGAGGATCAAATGAATGAAATGAAGTGAGAAGAGCAAACTAAAGAAAAAAGAAGAAAAAGAAATGAACAAAGCCTGCAAGAAGTA
>CM052573.1:93236366-93286076 GCA_028551445.1 Miopithecus talapoin
CGTTTGTGTCTTCAGAGGTTTCTGCTGCTGCTGTTGTTGTTGTTGTTGTTGTTGTTGTTGTTGTTTAGCTGTGCCCTGTCCCCAGAGGTGGAGTCTACAGAGACAGGCAGGTTTCCTTGAGCTGCTGTGAGCTCCACCCAGTCGAGCTTCCCAGCGGCTTTGTTTACCTACTTAAGCCTCAGCAATGGCGGGTGCCCCTCCCCCAGCCTTGCTGCTGCCTTGCAGTTAGATCCCAGACTGCTGTGCTAGCAATGAGGGAGGCTCTGTGGGTGTGGGACCCTCCCCGCCAGGTGTGGGATACAATCTCCTGCTGTGCCCGTTTGCTTAAAGCGCAGTATTGGGGTGGGAGTTACCCGACTTTTCAGGTGTTGTGTGTCTCTGTTCCCCTGGCTAGGAAAAGGGATTCTCTTCCCCCTTGCACTTCCCAGGTGAGGCAATGCCTCACCCTGCTTCAGCTCTCGCTGGTTGGGCTGCAGCAACTGACCAGCACCAATTGTCCGGCATTCCCTAGTGAGATGAACCCAGTACCTCAGTTAAAATGCAGAAATCTCCAGTCTTCTGTGTTGCTCGTGCTGGGAGTTGGAGACTGGAGTTGTCCCTATTTGGCCATCTTGCTCCGCCCCCCACTAAATATTAATACTGTTAGAAACTGCTCAATTAAAAAAGAAGCTTAACTGAGCAAAAGAAATTCACATGACACATAGCAGTTTCACACAAAGCTTACATCCAGTTTTTATTGGAGGATATTCCTTTCTCCATATTCTAAAGAGCGTTCCAAATTATCCTTCCTCTGATTCCACAGAAGCAGTGATTTGAAATTGCTCATTCCAAAGAGTGGTTTAACTCTGCGAGATGAATACACACATAACAAAGCAGTTGCTCAGAATGCTTCTCTCCAGTTTTCCGCGGAAGACATTTCCTTGCTCACCACAGGCTTCCAGGCGCCACTTCATATCCCTTCGCAGATTACTCAAAGACAAAGTGTCCAAACTGACCAACGTAGAGTAACCTTTATCTCTATGAATTGAATGCACATATCAGAGAGCAGTTTCTTGGAAGGCTTCTTTCTGGGTTTTTATTTTTTTTAGGATATTTCACTTATCGCCATAGTCTTCAATGTGCTCTGAAATACCACTTTTTTGAATTTAGAGGAACCAGTGTTCAAACACTGCCTTATGAGAAAAGAAGTATAACTCCGTAAGTGGAATGCACACATCACAAAGCAGTTTCTCAGAAAGCTTTTCTCCAGTTTCTATCTCAAGAGATTTCCTTTTTCACCATAGGCCAGAATGTGCTCCCGAATGTCCCTTTGCAGATCCGTCCATGATGGAGTTTCTGAACGGCATAATATTAAGAAAATTTTCTCTATGTGAGATGAATAAACACATCTATCACAAAGCAGTTTCACAGAAAGCTTCCTTCCAGTTTTTACCTGAGGATATATCCTTTTTCACCATAGTCGTTCATATACTCCTGAATGTCCCTTGTTATCTTTTTCTCCAAAAGGGATTCCTCAATCCTCTATGAGAAGAAATGTATAACTCTGTGAGTGGAATGCACTTGTCACAAAGCAGCTCCTTGGAAAGCTTCTTTCCAGTTTCTATCTGAAGATATTTCCATTTTCACCATAAGCCTCAAAGCTCTCCCAAATATCCCTTAGCAGACTAAACAAAAAGAGTGTTAGAATACTGCTCAATGAAAAGAGAAGCTTAACTGTTTGGGTGGAATTCACACGACACAGGTCAACTTCACAGAAAGCTTCCTTCTGGTTTTTATCTGAGGGTATTTCTTTTTCAGCATATTCAAGAAAGCGTTCCCAAATGTCTTTTCTCAGGTTCCACAGAAACAGTGATTTCAAACTACTCAATCCAGAGATTGATTTAACTCTATGAGATGAATACACACATCACAAAGCAGTTCCTCAGAAATCCTCTCTCCAGTTTTCAATGGAAGACATTTCCTTGCTCAACACATGTCTCCGGGCGCCACTTAATATCCCTTCGCAGATTCCTCAAAGACACAGTTTCCAAACTGGGCAATGTAGTGTAAGCTTTAATTCTGTGATATGAATGCCCGTGTCAGAGAGCAGTTTCTTGGAACACTTCTTTCTGGGTTTTATTTGAGGATATTTCACTTTTTGCAATAGTCTACAATGCGCTCCAAAATATCACTTTTTCGGTTTTACAGGAACAGTGTTCAAATACTGCCTTATGAGAAAAGAGGTATAATTCCCTGAGTCAATGCACACATCACAAAGCAGTTTCTCCAAAACCTTCTATACAGTTTTCATTTGAAGATATTCCCTTTTTCACCATAGGCCTGAATGTGATCCCGAATATCCTTTTGCGGATCCTTCCATGGTGGAGTTTCCATGCTGTGTAATGTAAAGAAAGCTTTATCTATGTGAGATGAATAAACATAGCATAATTCAGATTCACAGAAATCTTCTTTACAGTTTTTATCTGAGGATATTTCCTTTTTCACGATAATCCTGAATGTGCTCCCAAATGTCCCTTCGTGGATCCGTCCAACACAGAGTTTCCAAGCTGTGTAATGTAAAGAAATCTTTACCTATGTGAGATGAATAAACATAGCAAAAAGCAGATTCACAGAAAGCTTCATTCCAGTTTTTATCTGACGATATTTCCATTTTCACCATAAGCATCAATATGCCCCCGAATATCCCTTGGTACCGTTTTCTCCCCCTCGATGCTGTTTGAGAAGAGAGGTATAACACTGTGAGTGGAATGCCCAAGTCACAAAGTAGTTCCTCGGAAAGCTTCTCTCCAGTTTCTATCTGAAGATATTTCCTTTTTCACTGTAAGCCTCAAAGCACTCCCCAATATGCCTTCACACGCTAAACAGAAATGGTGTTATAAAACTGCTCAATGAAAAGAGAAGCTTAACTGAGTGAGAGAAATTCACACGACACATAGCAATTTCACAGAAAGCGTGCTTCTTGTTTTTATCAGAGGATATTTCTTTCTCCATATTCTAAAGAATGCTCCCAAATGTCCTTCCTCGGATTCCACACAAGCAGCGATTTCAAACTGCTCAATCCAAACAATGAATTAACTCTATGAGATGAATACACACATCACAAAGCAGTTGCTCAGAAAGCTTCTCTCCAGTTTTCATCAAGACAGAGTTTCCAAAGTGGGCAATGTAGTATGCTTTAATTCTGTGAAATGAATGCACATTTCAAGAGCAGTTTCTTGCTACGCTTCTTTCTGGGTTTTATCTGAGGATATTTCACGTTTTGCCATAGTCTTCACTACACTCGGAAAAATCACTTTTTTGGTTTTACAGTAACAGTGTTCAAACACTTCCTTATTAGAAAAGAGGTATAACTCCCTGAGTGGAATGTACACATCACAAAGCAGTTTCCCAGAAACCTTCTCTCCAGGTTTTATGTGAAGAGAATTCTTTTTCACCATAGGCCTGAAAATGCTCCCGAATGTCTCTTCCAGGATCCTTCCATGACAGAGTTTCCAAACTGTGTAATATAAAGAAAGTTTTATCTATGTGAGATGAATAAACATATCTATCAAAAAGCGGTTTCACAGAAAGCTTCTTTCCAGTTTTTGTCTGAGGATACTTCTTTTTTCACCATAGCCGTCCATGTACTCTCGAATGTCCCTAGGGAGCTTTTTCTTCAAGAGGGATTTCCCAATCCTCTATGAAAAGAAAGGTATAACTCTGTGAGTGGAATGCACACGTCACAAAGCAACTCCTCGGAAAGCTTCTCTCCAGTTTCTATCTGAAGATATTTCAGTTTTCACCATATGTCTCAAAGCGCTCCCGAATATCCCTTCACACACTAAACAAAAACAGTGTTAGAATAGTGCTCAATGAAAAGAGAAGCTTAACTGTGTGAGTGGAATTCACACAACACAGAGCAGTTTCACACAAAGCTTCCTTCTGGTATTTATCTGAGGATATTTCTTATTCAGCATATTCTAAAGAGCATTCCCAAATGTTCTTTATCAGGTTGCACAGAAACAGTGATTTCAAACCACTCAATCCAAAGAATGATTTATCTCTATGAGATGAATACACACATCACAAAGCACTTGCTCAGAAAACTTCTCCCCAGTTTTCAACGGAAGACATTTCCTTGCTCACCACAAGCCTCCGGGAGCCACTTAATATCCCTTCACAGATTCCTCACAGACAGATTTCCAAATTGGGCAACGTAAAGTAAGTTTTTACTCTGTGAAATGAAAGCACATATCAGAGAGCAGTTTCTTGGATTGCTTCTTTGGGGTTCTATTTGAGGATATTTCACTTTTTGCCATAGTCTTCAATGCACTCTGAAATATCACTTTTTCGGGTTTACAGGACCAGTGTTCAAACACTGCCTTATGAGAAAAGATGTATAACTCCCTGAGTGGAATGCACACATCACAAAGCAGTTTCTCAGAAAGCTTTTCTCCAGTTTTTATCTCAAGATATTTCCATTTTCACCATAGGCCTGAATGTGTTCCCTAATGCCCCTTCACAGATCCGTCCATGATGGAGTTTCCAAACTGCGTAATATAAAGAAAGTTTTATCTATGTGAGATGAATAAACATATCTATCACAAAGCAGTTTCACACAAAGCTTCTTTCCAGTTTTTGTCTGAGGATATTTCCTTTTTCACCATTGCTGTCCCTATGGTGAATGTCCCTTGATAGCTTTTTCTTGAAAAGTGATTCCCCAATTCTCTATGATAAGAAAGGCATAACTCTGTGTGGAGAATGCACACGTCCCAAAGCAACTCCTCAGAAAGCATCTCTCAAAATTCTATGTGAAGATATTTCCGTTTTCACCAGAAGCCTCAAAGCGGTCCCGAATATCCCTTCACAGACTACACAAAAACACTGTTAGAATACTGCTCAATGAAGAGAGAAGCTTAACTGTGTGAGTGGAATTCACGTGACACAGAGCAGTTTCACAGAAAGCTTCTTTCTGGTTTTTATCTGAGGGTATTTCTTTTTCAGCATATTCTAAGGAGACTTCCCAAATGTCCTTTCTCAAGTTCCACAGAAACAGTGATTTCAAACTGTTCAATCCAAACAATGATGTAACTCTATGAGATGAATATACACATCACAAAGCAATTGCTCAGAAATCTTCTCCTCAGTTTTCATCGGAAGACATTTCCTTGCTCATCAAAGGTCTCCAGGGGCCACTTAATATTCCTTCGCAGATTCCTCAAAGACAGAGTTTCCAAACTGGGCAATGTAGAGTAAGCTTTAACTCTGTGAAATGAATGCACGTATCAGAGAGCAGTTTCATGGAACGCTTCTTTCTGGGTTTTATTTGAGGATATTTCACTTTTCACCATACTCTTCAATGCACTCTGAAATATTCCTTTTTTGGTTTTACAGGAAAAGTGCTCAAACACTGCCTTATGAGAAAAGAGGTAAAACTGCCTGAGTGAAATGGACACACCACAAAGCAGTTTCTCAGAAAGCTTCTTTCCAGTTTTTATCAGAAGAGATTTCCTTTTTCACCATAGGCCTGAATGTGATCCTGAATGTCCCTTTGCAGATCCTCCATGACGGAGTTTCCGAACAGCATAATGTAAAGAAAGTTTTATCTATGTGAGATGAAGATCCATAGCAAAATCAGATTCACAGAAAGATTCTCTCCAGTTTCTATCTGAAGATATTTCCTTTTTCACCATAGGCCTGAATGTGCTCCCGAATGTCCCTTCACTGATCCTTCCTAGACAGAGTTGCCAAGCTGTGTAATGTAAAGAAAGCTTTATCTATGTGAGATGAATACACATATCACAGAGTAGTTTCTCAGAGAGCTTCTCTTCACTTTTTATCTGAAAATATTTCCTTTTTCACCATAGCCGTCAATATGCTCCCGAATATCCCTTGGTATCTTTTTCTCCAAAAGGGTTTCCCCGATGCTGTATGAGAAGAGAGGTATAACACTGTGAGTGTAATGCACACGTCCCAAAGCAGTTCCTTGGAAAGCTTCTCTCCAGTTTCAATCTGAACATATTTCCTTTTTCACCGTAAACCTCAAAGCAATCCAGAATGTCCCTTTGCACACTAAACATAAACAGTGTTAGAAAACCGCTCAATGAAAAGAGAAGCTTAACTGAGTGAGAGGAATTCACACAACACACAGTAGTTTCACAGAAAGTTTCCTTCTCGTTTTTATCTAAGGATATTTCTTTCCCCATATTCTAAAGAGTGTTCCCAAATGTCCTTTCTCAGATTCCACAAAAGCAGTGATTTCAAACTGCTCAATCCAAAGAATGGTTTAACCCTATGAGATGAATACACACATCACAAAGCAACTGTTCAGAAAGCTTCTCTCCAGTTTTCATCGGAAGACATTTCCTTGCTCACCACAGGCCTGAGGACACCACTTAATGTTCCTTCGCAGATTCCTCAAAGACAGAGTTTCCAAACTGGGAAACTTAGAGTAGGCTTTATCTCTGTGAAATTAATGCACGTATCAGAGAGCAGTTTCTTGGAACGCTTCTTTCTGGGTTTTATTTAAGGATATTTCACTTTTCGCCATAGTGTTCAATGCGCTGCGAAATATCACTTTTTCGGTTTTACAGGAACACTGTTCAAACACTGCCTTATGAGAAACAAGGTATAACTCCCTGAGTGGAATGCACACATCACAAAGCAGTTTCTCAGAAATCTTCTCTCCAGTTTTTGTCTGATGATATTTTCTTTTTAACCGTAGGACTGAATGTGATCCCAAATATCAGTTCGTGGATCTGTCCATGACGGAATTTACAACCTGCATAATGTAAAGAAAGCTTTATCTATGTGAGATGAATAAACATAGCAAAAAACAGATTCACAGAAAGCTTCTTTCCAGTTTTCATCTGAAAATATTTCCTTTTTCATCATAGTCCTGAATGTGCTCCCAAATGTCCCTTTGTGGATCCGACTATGACAGAGTTTTCAAGCTGCATAATGTAAAGGAAGCTTTATCTATGTGAGATGAATACACATATCACAGAGAAGTTTCACAGAAAGCTTCTTTGCAGTTTTTGTCTGAGACCATTTCCTTTTTCATCATAGGCATCAATATACTCACGAATATAACTTGGTACCTTTTTCTCCAAAAGGGTTTCCCCTATGCTGAATGAGAAGAGAAGTATAACACTGAGTAGAATGCACACGTACCAAAACAGTTCATAGGAAAGCTTCTCTCCAGTTTCTATCTGAACATATTTCCTTTTTCACTGTAAGCTTCAAAGCACTCCAGAATATTTCTTCGCATGCTAAACATGAACAGGTTTAGAAAACTACTAAATGAAAAGAGAGGCTTAACTGAGTGAGAGGAATTAAGATGACACAGAGAAGTTTCACAGAAAGCTTCATTCTAGTTTTTACCTGAGGATATTTCTTTCCCAATATTCTAAAGAGCGTTCCCAAATATCCTTCCTCAGATTCCACAGAAACAGTGATTTCAAACTGCTCAATCGAAAGAATGGTTAAACTCTGTGAGATGAATACACACATCACAAAGCAGTTGCTCAGAAAGCTTCTCTCCAGTTTTCATCGGAAGACATTTCCTTGCTCAATGCAGGCCTCCGAGCACCACATAATATCCCTTCACAGATTAATCAATGACACAGTTTCCAAACTGGGCAATGTACAGTGAGCTTTAACACGGTGAAATGAATGCCCATATCAGAGAGCAGTTTCTTGGATTGCTTCTTTGTGGGTTTTATTTGAGGATATTTCACTTTTCGCCATAGTGTTCATGCACTCCAAAATATTACTATATCGGTTTTACAGGAACATTGTTCAGACACTCCCTTATGAGAAAAGAGGTATAAGTCCCTGAGTGAAAAGCACACATCACAAAGCAATTTCTCAGTAACCTTCTCTCCAGTTTTTATCTGAAGATATTTCCTTTTTCACCATAGGCCTGAATGTGCTCCCGAATGTCCCTTTGCGGATCTTTCCATGATGGAGTTTCCAAACTACATAATTTAAAGAAAGCTTTACCTATGTGAGAAGAATAAACATATCTATCACAAAGTAGTTTCACAGAAAGCTTCTTTCCAGTTTTTGTCTGAGAATACTTCCATTTTCAACATAGATGTCCATATACCCCGAATCTTCCTTGGTAGCTTTTTCTTCAAAAGGGATTCCCCAATCCTCTATGAGAAAAGAGGTATAACTCTGTGAATAGAATACACACATTACAAAGCAACTCATCAGAAAGCATCCCTCCAGTTTCTATCTGAATATATTTCTATTTTCACCATAATCCTGAAAGCACTCCCGAATATCCCTTCACAGACTAAACAAAAACACGGTTAGAATACTGATCAATGAAAAGACAAGCTTAACTGTGCAAGTGGAATTCACACGACACAGGGCAGTTTCACAGAAAGCTTTCTTCTGGTTTTTATCTGAGGGTATTTCTTTTTCAGCATATTCTGAAGAGCCTTCCCAAATGTTCTTCCTCATGTTCCACAGAAACACTGATTTTAAACTGCTCAATCCAAAGAGTGGTTTAACTCTGTGAGATGAATACACACATCACAAAGCAGTTGCTCAGAAAGTTTCTCTGCAGTTTTCATTGGAAGACATTTCCTTGCTCACCACAGGCCTCCAGGTGCCACTTAATATCCCTTCGCAGATTCCTCAAAGACAGAGTTTCCAAACTGGGCAATGTAAAGTAAGCTTTAACTCTGTGAAATGAATGCACATATCAGAGAGCAGTTTCTTGGAATGCTTGTTTCTGGATTTTATTTGAGGATATTTCACTTTTCGCCATAGTCTTCAAAGGGCTCCGAAATATCACTTTTTCGATTTTACAGGAACAGTGTTCAAACACTGCCTTATGAGAAAAGAAGTATAACTCCCTGCCTGGAATGCACACATCACAAAGCAGTTTCTCAGAAAGTTTCTCTCCAGTTTTTAACTGAAGAGATTTCCTGTTTCACCGTAGGCTTGAATGTGCTCCTGAATGTCCCTTCGTGGATCCGTCCATGACGGAGTTTCCGAACTGTGTTATATAAGGAAAGTTTTATCTATGTGAGATGAATAAACATAGCCAAAAGCAGATTCACAGAAAGCTTCTCTCCAGTTTCTATCTGAAGATATTTCCTTTTCCACCATAGGACTGAATGTGCTCCCAAATGTCCCTTCGCGGATCCTTTCTTGACGGAGTTTCCAAGCTGCGTAATGTAAAGAAAGCTTTATCTATGTTAAATGAATACACATATCACAGAGCAGTTTCACAGAAGGCTTCTTTCCAGTTTTTGTCTGTGGCTATTTCCATTTCCAAGATAGGCGTCAATATTCCCCCAAATATCCCTTGGTACCTTATTCTCCAAAAGTGTTTCCCTGATGCTGTATGAGAACAGAGGTATAACACTTTGAGTGAAATGCAAATATGACAAAGCAGTTCCTCGGAAAGCTTCTCTCCAGGTTCTATCTGAACATATTTCCTTTTTCACCATAAGACTCAAAGCAATTCCGAATATCCCTTCGCATGCTAAACATAAACAGTGTTAGAAAACTGCTCAATGAAAAGAGAAGCTTAACTGAGCGAGAGGAATTCACACGACACACAGGAGTTTCACAGAAAGCTTCCTTCTGGATTTTATCTGAGGATATTTGTTTCTCCATATTCTAGGAGTGTTCCCAAATGTCCTTCCTCAGATTCCACAGAAGCATTGATTTCAAACTGCTCAATCAAAGACATGCTTTCACACTATGAGATAAATACACATATCACAAAGTAGTTGCTCAGAAAGCTTCTCTCCAGTTTTCATCGGAAGACATATCCTTGCTCACAACGGGACTGAGGGAGCCACTTAATATCCCTTGGCAGATTCCACAAAGACAAAGTTTCCAAACTGGACAACGTGAATACACACATCACAGGCTGTTGCTCAGAAAGCTTCCCTCCTATTTTAAACGGAAGACATTTCCTTATTCACCATAGGCCTCCGTTCGCTACTTAATATCCCTTCCCAGATTCCTCAAAGACAGAGATTCCAAACTGGGCAATGTAGTGTAAGCTTTAACCCTTTAAAATCAATGCACATGTCAGAGATCAGTTTATTGGAAAGTTTCTTTTTGGATTCTAATTGAGGATATTTCATTTTTCACCATAGTCTTCAATGCGCTCTGAAATATCACATTTTCGGTTTTATAGGAACAGTATTCAAACACTGCCTTATGAGAAAAGAGGTATAACTCCCTTAGTGGAATGCACACATCACAAACCAGTTTCTCAGAAAGCTTCTCTCCAGTTTTTATCTGAAGATATTTCCTTTTTCACCATAGTCCTGAATGTGCTCCCGAATGTCCCTTCGTGGATCCGTACATGACAGAGTTTCCAAGCTGCATTATGTAAAGAAAGCTTTATCTACTTGAGATGAATAAACTTAGCAAAAACCAGATTCACAGAAAGCTTCTTTTCAGTTTTTATCTGAAGATATTTTCTTTTTCACCATAGTCCTGAATGTACTCCCGAATGTCCCTACCCAGATCCAACCATGACAGTGTTTCCAAGCTGTGTAATGTAATGAAAGCTTTATCTATGTGAAATGAATACGCATATCACAGAGTAGCTTCACAGAAAGCTTTCTTCCAGTTTTTGTCTGAGGCTATTTCATTTTCACCATAGTCCGAAGCTGTATGAGAAGAAAGGTGTAACACTGTGAGTGGAATGCCCAGGTCACAAAGCAGTTCATCTGAAAGCTTCTCTCCAGTTTCTATCTGAACATATTTCCTTTTTCACCATAAGCCACAAAGTGCTCCTGAATATCCCTTCGCATGCTAAACATAAACAGTGTTAGAAAACTGCTCAATGAAAAGAGAGGTTTAACTGAGCCAGAGGAATTCACACGACACATAGCAGTTTCACCAAAAGTTTCATTCTAGTTTTTATCTGAGGATATTTCATTCTCCATATTCTAAAGAGCATTCCCAAACATCCTTCCTTAGATTCCACAGAGACAGTGATTTCAAACTGCTCAATCCAAAGAATGATTTAACTCTATGAGATGAATAAACACATCACAAAGCAGTTGCTCAGAAAGCTTCTCTCCAGTTTTCATCGCAAGACATTTCTTTGCTCACCACAGGCCTCCGCTTGCCACTTAATATTTCTTCACAGTACCTTAAAGAGAGATTTTCCAAACTGGGCTATGTAGAGTAAGCTTTATCTCTATAAAACGAATGCACATATCAGAGAGCAGTTTCTTGGAATGCTTCCTTGTGGGTTTTATTTGAAGATATTTCACTTTTCGCCATAGTCTTCAATGCGCTGCAAAATATCAGTTTTTCGGTTTTACAAGAACACTGTTCAAACAGTGCCTTATGAGAAAAGAGGTTTAACTCCCTGAGTGGAATGCACACATCACAAAGCAGTTTCTCAGAAAGCTTGCCTTCAGTTTTTATCTGGAGATGTTTCCCTTTTTACTTTAGGTCTGAATGTGATCCCGAATATCCCTTCACGGATCCATCCATGGCAGAGTTTCCAAGCTGTGTAATGAGAAGAAAGTTTTCCTGTATTCCTTTTAACCATAGGTGTCAATATGCTCTTGAATATAGCATGGTAGCTTCTTCTCCAAGGAGGATTGCTCAATCCTCTATGAGAAAAGTATAACTCTGTGAGGGGAATGCACACGTCACAGAGCAACTCCTCAGAAACCTTCTTTTCAGTTTCTATCTGAAGATATTTCCGTTTTCACCATAAGTCTCAGAGCACTCCCAAATATCCCTTCGCAGACTAAACAAAAACAGGTTTACAATACTGCTCAATGAAAAGAGAGGCTTAACTGTGCGAGTGGAATTCACACGACCCAGAGCAGTTTCACAGAAAGTTTCCATCTGATTTTCATCTGATGATATTTCTTTTTCAGCATATTCTAAACAGCATTCCCAAATGTCCTTTCTCAGGTTCCACAGAAACAGTGATTTCAAACTGCTCAATATGAAGAATGATTTAACTCTATGAGATGAATACAGACAAAACAAAGCAGTTGCTCAGAAAGCTTCTCTCCAGTTTTCATTGGAAGACATTACCTTGCTCAACACAGGCCTCCAGGGGCCACTTCATATCCCTTCACAGATTCCTCAAAGACAGAGTTTCCAAACTGGTAATGTAGAGTAAGCTTTAACTCAGTGAAATGAATGTGCATATCAGAGAGAAGTTTCTTGGAATGCTTCTTTGTGGGTTTTATTTGAGGATATTTCACTTTTCGCCGTAGTCATCAATGAGCTCCAAAATATCACTTTTTTGGTATTACAGGAACAGTGTTCAAACACTTCCATATGAGAAAAGAGGTATAACTCTCTGAGTGGAATGCACACATCACAAAGCAGTTTCTCAGAAAGCTTCTCTCCAGTTTTTATCTGAAGATATCTCCTTTTTCACCATACGCCTGAATGTGCTCCCGAATGTCCCTTCATGGATCCGTCCATGATGGAGTTTCCAAACTGCATAATATAAACAAAGTTTTATCTATGTGAGATGAGTAAACATATCTATCACAAAGCAGTTTCACAGAAATCTTCTTTCCAGTTTTTGCATGAGGATATTTCCTTTTTCAGGATATTCCCTTTTTCACCACAGCCATCCATATACCCCCGAATGTCCCTTAGTAGCTTTTTCCCCAAAAGGGACTCCCCAATCCTCTATGGGAAGAAAGGTATAACTCTGTGAGTGCAACACACACGCCACAAAGCAGTTCCTTGGAAAGCTTCTCTCCAGATTCTATCTGAAGATATTTCCGTTTTAACCATAAGTCTCAAAACGCTCCCAAATATCCCTTTGCAGACAAACGCAGTGTTAGAATACCACTCAATGAAAAGAGAAGCTTAACTGTGCGAGTGTAAGTCACACGACACAGAGCAGTTTCACAGAAAGCTTTCTTCTGCTTTTTATCTGAGGATATTTCTTTCTCCATATTCTAAAGAGCATTCTCAAATGTCCTTCCTCAGATTCCACAGAAACATTGATTTCAAACAGCTCAATCCAAAGAATGGTTTAACTCTATGTGATGAATACACACATCACAAAGCAGTTGCTCAGAAAGCTTCTCTCCAGTTTTCATCGGAAGATATTTCCTTGCTTGCCACAGACATCCGGGCGCCACTTAATATCCCTTCGCAGATTCCTCAAAGACAGAGTTTCCAAACTGGGCAATGTAGAGTAAGTTTTAACTCTGTGAAACGAATGGACATATCAGAGAACAATTTCTTGGAACACTTCTCTGGGTTTCATTTCAGGATAGTTCATATTTCGCCGTAGTCTTCAATGCGCTCAAAAATATCACTTTTTCGGATTTACAGGAACAGTGCTCAAATACTGCCTTATGAGTAAAGAGGTATAACTCCCTGAGTGGAATGCACACATCACAAAGCAGTTTCTCAAAAATCTACTTTCCAGTTTTTATCTGAAGATATTTCCTTTTTCACCATAGTCCTGAATGTGTTCCCAAACATCCCCTCGCAGATCCGTCCAGGACGGAGTTTCCAAGTTGTATAATGTAAGGAAAGCTTTATCTACGTGAGATGAATAAACATACCTATCACAAAGCAGTTTCACAGAAAGCTTCTTTCCAGTTTTTGTCTGAGGATACTTCCTTTTTCACTGTAGCCGTCCACATACTCCTGAATGTCCCTTGGTGCCTTTTTCTCCAAAAGGAATTACCCAATCCTCTATGAGAAGAAAGGTATGACTGTGAGTGGAATGCACACGTTACAAAGCAGCTCCTTGGAAAGCTTCTCTGCAGTTTCTATCTGAAGATATGTCAGTTTTCGCCATAAGCCACAAAGCGCTCCTGAATATCCGTTCTCAGACTAAACAAAAATAGTTTGAGAATACTGCTCAATGAAAAGAGAAGCTGAACTGTGTGACTGGAATTCACATGACACAGAGCAGGTTCACAGAAAACTTCTTTCTGGTTTTTATCTGAGGGTATTTCTTTTTCAGCATATTCTAAAGAGTGTTCCTGAATGTCCTTTCCCAGGTTCCACAGAAACACTGATTTTAAACTGCTCAATCCAAAGAGTGGTTTAACTCTATGAGATGACTACACATATCACAAAACAGTTGCTCAGAAAGCTTCTCTCCAGTTTTCATCGGAAGACATTTCCTTGCTCACCACAGGCCTCCGTGTGCCACTTAACATCCCTTTGCAGATTCCTCAAAGACAGACTTTCCAAAGTGGGCAACGTAGAGTAAGCTTTAACTCTGTAAAATGAATGCACATATCAGAAAGCAGTTTCTTGGAACGCTTCTTTCGGGGTTGTATTTGAGGATAGTTCACTTTTCGCAATAGTCTTCAATGCACTCCAAAATATCACTTTTTCGGTTTTCCAGGAACAGTGTTCAAACACTGCCTTATGAGAAAAGAGGTATAACTCCCTGAGTGGAATGCACACATCACAAAGCAGTTTCTCAGAAGGCTTCTCTCCAGTTTTTATCTGAAGATATTTCCTTTTTCACCATACCTGAATGTGCTCCCGAATGTCCCTTGGCGGATCCGTTCATGACGGAATTTCCAAGTTGTGTATTGTAAAGAAAGCTTTATCTATGTGAGATAAATACATATATCATGAAGCAGTTTCACAGAAAGTTTCTTTCCAGTTTTTTTCTGAGGCAATTTCCCTTTTCACCATAGGCGTCAATATTCTCCCGAATACCCTTTGGTACCTTTTTCTCCAAACTGGTTTCCCCGATGCTATATGAGAAGAGAGGTATGAGAACTGGTTTCCCCGATGCTGTGAGTGGAATGCACACGTCACAAATCAGTTTCTCGCGAAGCTTCTCTCCAGTTTCTATCTGAAGATATTTCCTTTTTCACCGTAAGCCTCAAAGCACTCCCGAAATCCCTTCGCACACTAAACATAAACAGTGTTAGAAAACTGCTTAATGAAAAGAGAAGCTTAACTAAGTGACAGGAATTCACATGACACATAGCAGTTTCACAGAAAGCGTACTTCTTGTTTTTATCTGAGGATATTTCTTTCTCCATATTTTAAAGAGCGTTCCCAAATGTCCTTCCTCAGTTTCCACAGAAACAGTGATTTCAAACTGCTCAATCCAAAGAATGATTTAACTCTATGAGATGAATACCCACATCACAAAGCAGTTGCTCAGAAAGCTTCTCTCCAGTTTTCAACAGAAGATATTTCCTTGCTCACCACAGGCTTCCGGGCGCCACTTAATATCCCTTTGGAGATTCCTCAATGCCAGAGTTTCCAAACTGGGCAATGTAAAGTAAGCTTTAACTCTCTGAAATGAATCCACGTATCAGAGAGCAGTTTCTTGGAACACTTCTTTCTGAGTTTTATTTGAGGATATTTCAGTTTTCACCATAGTGTTCAATGCACTCTGAAAAATCACTTTTTTGGTTTTACAGGAAAAGTATTCATACACTGCCTTATGAGAAAAGAGGTATAACTCTCTGAGTGGAATGCACACATCACAAAGTAGTTTCTCAGAAAGCTTCTCTCCGGTTTTTATCTGAAGATATTTCCTTTTTCACCATAGTCCTGAATGTGCTAAAGAATGTCCCTTCCTGGATCCATCCATGACGGAGTTTCCAAGCTGCCTAATGTAAAGAAATATTTATCTATGTGAGATGAATAAACATAGCAAAAAGCAGATTCACGGAATGCTTCTTTCCAGTTTTCATCAGAAGATGTTTCTTTTTCACCATAGTCCTGAATGTGCTCCCTAATCACCCTTGGCAGATCCGCCCATGACAGAGTTTCCAAGCTGTGTAACGTAAAGAAAGCTTTACCTATGTCAGATGAATATACATAGCACAGAGCAGTTTCCCAGAAAGCTTTCTTTTGGTTTCTATCTGAGGGAATTCCTTTTTTCAGCATATTCTAAAGAGCATTCCCAAATGTCCTTTCTCAGATTACACAGAAACAGTGATTTCAAACTGCTCAATCCAAAGAATGATTTAACTCTATGAGATGAATACACACATCACAAAGCAGTCGCTCAGAAATCTTCTCTCCAGTTTTCAACAGAAGACATTTCCTTGCTCACCACAGGCCTCTGGGTCCCACTTAATATCCCCTCACAGATTCCTCAAAGACAGAGTTTCCTCACTGGGCAATGTAGAGTAAGCTTTAATTCTGTGAAATGAGTGCACACATCAGAGAGCAGTTTCTTGGAACGCTTCTTTCCAGGTTTTATCTGAGGATATTTCACTTTTCGCCAGTCTTCAATGTGTTCCGAAATATCACTTTTTCAGTTTTACAGGAGCAGTGTTCAAACACTGCCTTATGAGAAAAGAGGTATAACTCCATGAATGGAATGCACACACCACAAAGTAGTTTCTCAGAAAGCTTCTCTGCAGTTTTTATCTGAAGATATTTCCTTTTTCACCATAGGCCTGAAGGTGTTCCCGAACGTACCTTTCTGGATCCCTCCATGACGGAGTTTCCAAACTGCGTAATATAAAGAAAGTTTTATCTATGTGAGATGAATAAACATATCTATCACAAAGCAGTTTCACAGAAAGCTTCTTTCCAGTTTTTGTCTGAGGATATTTCCTTTTTCACCATAGCCGTCTGTATACTCCCGAATGTCCCTTGGTAGCTTTTTCTCCAAAACAGGTTCCCCAATCCTCTATGATAAGAAAGGTGTAACTCTCTGAGTGGAATGCAAACATCACAAAGCAGTTCCTCGAAAGCTTCTCTCTAGTTTCTATCTGAAGATGTTTTCGTTTTCACCATTAGCCTCAAAACGCTCCCGAATATCCCTTCACAGACTAAACACTGTGTTAGAATACTGCTCAAAGAAAAGAGAAAGTGAACTGTGCAAGTGGAATTCACACGACACAGAGAAGTTTCACAGAAAGCTTCCTTCTGGTTTTTATCTGAGGATATTTCTTTCTCCATATTCTAAAGAGCGTTCCCAAATGTCCTTCCTCTGATGCCACAGAAACAGTGATTTCAAACTATTCAGTCCAAGAATGATATAACTCTATGAGATGAATACACACGTCACAAAGCAGTTGCTCAGAAAGCGTCTCTCCAGTTTTCAACGGAAGACATATCCTTGCTCACTACAGGCGTCCGGAGCCACTTAATATTCCTTCGCAGATTCCTCAAAGACAGAGTTTCCAAACTAGGCAATGTAGAGTAAGCTTTAATTCTGTGAAATGAATGCACATATCAGAGAGCAGTTTCTTGGAACACTTCTTTCTGGGTTTTATTTAAGGATAGTTCACTTTTCGCCATAGCCTTCAATGCGCTCTGAAAAGTCACTTTTTCGGTTTTGCAGGAACAATGTTCAAACGTTTCCTTATGAGAAAAGTTATATAACTCCCTGGGTGAAATGCACACATCACAAAGGAGTTTCTCAGAAAGCTTCTCTCGGTTTTTATCTGAAGATATTTCCTTTTTCACCATAGGCCTTGATGTGATCCTGAATGTCCCTAAGCGGTTCGGTCCATGACAGAGTTTCCAAGTGGCATAATGTAAAGAAAGTTTTACTTATGTGAGATGAATAAACATAGCAAAAAGCAGATTCACAGAAAGCTTCTTTCCAGTTTTTATCTGAAGATATTTCCTTTTTCACCATAGTCCTGAATGTGCTCCCGAATGTCCCTTCGTGGATCCATCCATGACAGAGTTTCCAACCTGCATAATGTAAAGAAAGCTTTACCTATGTGAGATGAATACACACAGCACAGAGTAGTTTCACAGAAAGCTTCTTTCCAGTTTTTGTCTGAAGCTATTTCCCTTTTCACCATAGGGATCAATGTGCTCCCGAATATCTCTTGGTACATTTTTCTCCAAAAGGATTGCCCCAATGCTGTATTAGAAGAGATGTATAATGCTGTGAGTGGAATGCACACGTAACAAACCAGTTCCTTGGAAAGCTTCTCTCCAGTTTCTATCCGAACATATTTCCTTTTTCACCGTAAGCCTCAAAGCACTCCCGAAAACCCCTTCATAGGCTAAACATAAACAGTGTTAGAAAACTGCTCAATGAAAAGTGAAGCTTAACTGAGCGAGAGGAATTCACACGATACATAGCAGTTTCACAGAAACCTTGCTTATGGTTTTTATCTGAGAATATTTCTTTCTCCATGTTCTAAAGATCATTCAAAAATATCCTTCCTCAGATTCCACAGAAACAGTGATTTCAAACAGCTCAATCCAAAAAATGGTTTAACTCTATGTGATGAATATACACATCACAAAGCAGTTGCTCAGAAAGCTTCTCTCCAGTTTCCATTGGAAGACATTTCCTTGCTTGCCACAGACATCCGGGCGCCACTTAATATCCCTTGGCAGATTCCTCAAAGACAGAGTTTCCAAACTGGGCAACGTAGAATAAGCTTTAACTCTGTGAAATGAATGGACATATCAGAGAACAATTTCTTGGAATGCTTCTCTGGGTTTTATTTGAGGATAGTTCATATTTCGCCGTAGTCTTCAATGCGCTCGGAAATACACTTTTTCGGTTTTACAGGAACAGTGCTCAAACACTGCCTTATGAGTAAAGAGGTATAACTCCCTGAGTGGAATGCACACATCACAAAGCAGTTTCTCAGAAAGCTACTCTCCAGTTTTTATCTGAAGATATTTCCTTTTTCACCATAGTCCTGAATGTGCTCCCAAATGTCCCCTGGCGGATCCGTCCAGGACGGAGTTTCCAAGTTGTATAATGTAAAGAAAGCTTTATCTATGTGAGATGAATAAACGTATCTATCACAAAGCAGTTTCACAGAAAGCTTCTTTCCAGTTTTTGTCTGAGGATATTTCCTTTTTCACCATAGCCGTCCATATACTCCCGAATGTCCCTTGGTACCTTTTTCTCCAAAAGGGATTCCCCAATCCTCTATGAGAAGAAAGGTATGACTCTGTGAGTGGAATGCACACGTTACAAAGCAGCTCCTTGGAAAGCTTCTCTGCAGTTTCTATCTGAAGATATTTCGGTTTTCGCCATAAGCCACAAAGTGCTCCTGAATATCCATTCTCAGACTAAACAAAAATAGTGTGAGAATACTGCTCTTTGAAAAGAGAAGCTGAACGGTGTGACTGGAATTCACACGACACGGAGCAGGTTCACAGAAAGCTTCTTTCTGGTTTTTATCTGAGGGAGTTTCTTCTTCAGCATATTCTAAAGAGTGTTCCCGAATGTCCTTTCCCAGGTTCCACAGAAACACTGATTTTAAACTGCTCAATACAAAGAGTGGTTTAACTCTATGAGATGACTACACACATCACAAAACAGTTGCTCAGAAAGCTTCTGTACAGTTTTCATTGGAAGACATTTCCTTGCTCACCACAGGCCTCTGTACACCACTTAACATCCCTTTGCAGATTCCTCAAAGACAGAGTTTCCAAACTGGGCAGCATAGAGTAAGCTTTAACTCTGTGAAATGAATGCACGTGTCAGAGAGCAGTTTCTTGGAACACTTCTTTCTGGGTTTTGAGGATATTTCATTTTTCGCCATAGTCTTCAATGTCCTCTGAAATATCACTTTCTCGGTTACAGGAACACTGTTCCAACACTGTCTTATGAGAAAAGAGGTATAATTCACTGAGTGGAATGCACACATCACGAAGCAGTTTCTCAGAAAGCTTATCTCCAGTTTTTGTCAGAAGGTATTTCCTTTTTCACCATAGGCCTGATTGTGCTCTGGAATGTCCCTTTGCGGATTCATCCATGACGGAGTTTCCAAACCGCCTAATATAAAGAAAGTTTTATCCATATGAGATGAATAAACATTGCAAAAAGCAGATTCACAGAAAGCTTCTTTCCAGTTTTTATCTGAAGATATTTCCTTTTTCACCATAGTCCTGAATCTGCTCCCGAATATCCCTTCGCGGATCGGTCCATGACAGTTTTTCCAAGCTACGTAAGGTAAAGGGAGCTTTATCTATGTGAAATGAATACACAGGTCACAGAACAGTTTCACCGAAAGGGTTTCCCCGATGCTGTATGAGAAGAGGTATAACACTGTGAGTGGAATGCACACGTCTCAAAGCAGTTCCTTGGAAATCTTCTCTCCAGTTTCTATCTGAACGTATTTCCTTTTTCAACGTTAACCTCAAAGTGCTCCCAAATATCCTTTCACACCCTAAACATAAACAGTGTTAGAACACTGCTCAATGAAAAGAGAAGCTTAACTGAGAGAGAGGAATTCACACGACACAGAGCAGTTTAACAGAAAACTTCCTTATGGTTTTTATCTAAGGATATTTCTTTCTCTATATTCTAAAGAGCATTCCCAAATGTCCATCCTCAGATTCCACAGAAACAGTGATTTCAAACTGCTCAAGATAAAGAATGGTTTAACTCTATGAGATGAATACACACATCACAAAGCAGTTGCTCAGAAAGCTTCTCTCCAGTTTTCATCGGAAGACATATTGTTGCTCACCACAGACCTCCGTGCGCCACTTAATGTCCCTTCACGGATTCCTCAAAGACACAGTTTAAAAAACTGGACAATGTAGAGTACACTTTAACTCTGTGAAATGAATACACGTATAAGAGAGCAGTTTCTTGGAATGCTTCTTTCTGGGTTTTATTTGAGGATATTTCACTTTTCGCCATAGTCATCAATGCTCTCCGAAATATCACTTTTTCAGTTTTTCAGAAACAGTGTTCAAACACTGCCTTATGAGAAAAGAGGTTTAATTCCCTGAGTGGAATGCACACAGCACAAAGTAGTTTCTCAGAAAGCTTCTCTCCACTTTTTATCTGAATATATTTCATTTTTCACCACAGGCCTGAATCTCATCCCAAATATCCCACTGTGGATCCGTCCATGATGGAGTTTCCAAGCTGCGTAATGTAATGAAAGCTTTATCTATGTGAGATGAATAAACACAGGAAAAAGCAGATTCACAGAAAGCTTCTTTCCAATTTTTATCTGATGAAGTTTTCTTTTTCACCATAGTCCTGCAGGTGATCCCGAATGTCCCTTCACAGATCCGTGCATGACAGAGGTTCCAAGCTGCGTAAGGAAAAGGAAGATTTATCTGCATGAGATGAATACACATATTACAGAGCAGTTTCACAGAAAGATTCTTTCCAGTTTTTGTCTGAGGCTATTTCCCTTTTCACCATAGTCATCAATATTCTCCCAGATATCTCTTGGTATCTTTTTCTCCAAAAGGGCTTCCCTGATGCTGTATGAGAAGAGAGGTATAACATTGTGAGTGGAATGCACACGTCACAAAGCAGTTCCTGGGAAAGCTTCTCTCCAATTTCTATCTGAATGTATTTCCTTTTTCAAAATAATCCTCAAAGTGCTCCTGAATATCCCTTCCAACCGTAAACATAAACAGTGATAGACAATTGCTCAATGAAAATAGAAACTTAACTGAATGACAGGAATTCACATGACACATAGCAGTTTCACAGAAAGCTTCCTTCTGGTTTTTATCTGAGGGTATTTCTTTTTCAGCATATTCTATAGAGCGTTCCCAAAGATCCTTTCTCAGGTTCCACAGAAACAGTGATTTCAAACTACTCACACCAAAGAATGATTTAACTCTATGAGATGAATACACACGTCACAAAGCAGTTGCTCAGAAAGCTTCTCTCCATTATTCCACAGAATACATCTCCTTGCTCACCACAGACTCCGGGTGCCACTTAATATCCCTTTGGAGATTCCTCAAAGGCAGAGTTTCCAAACTGGACGATGTAGAGTTAGCTTTAACTCTGTGCAGTGAATGCATATGTCAGAAGGCAGTTTCTTGGAACACTTCTTTCTGGGTTTGATTTGAGGATATTTCACTTTTCACCATAGTCTTCAATGCGCTCTGAAATATCACTTTTTCGGTTTTCCAGGAACAGTTTTCAAACACTGCCTTATGAGAAAAGAGGTAAAACTCCCTGAGTGGAATGCACACATCGCAAAACAGTTTCTCAGAAAGCTTCTGTTTTAATCTGAAGATATTTCCTTTTTCACCATAGTCCTGAATATGATCCTGAATGTCCCTTCGTGGATCCGTCCATGACAGAGTTTACAAGCTACGTAATGTTAAGACAGCTTTATCTATGTGAGATGAATACACATAGCAAAAAGCAGGTTCACAGAAAGCTTCTTTCCAGTTTTTATCTGAAGATATTTCCTTTTTCACCATAGTCCTCAATGTGCTCCCGAATGTCCCTTCGCATATCCGTCCCTGACAGAGTTTCCAAGCTGCCTAATGTAAAGAAAGCTTTATCTATGTGAGATGAATACACATAGTACAGAGCAGTTTCACAGAAAGTTTCTTTCCAGTTTCTGTCTGATTCTATTTCCCTTTTCACTACAGGCGTCAATATTCTCCCGAATATCCTTTGGTACCTTTGCTCCAAAAGGGTTTCCCCTATGCTGTATGAGAAGAGAGGCATAATATTTGAGTGGAATGCACACGTCACAACAGTTCCTTGGAAAGCTTCTCTCCAGAGTCTATTTGATAATATTTCCTTTTTCACTGTAAGCCTCACAGCGCTCCCGAATATCCTTTCGCACAGTAAACATAAACAGTGTTAGAAAACTGCTCAATGAAAAGAGAAGCTTAACTGAGCGAGAGGAATTCACATGACACATACCAGTTTCACAGAAAACTTCCTTTTGGTTTTTTAACGAGGATATTACTTTCTCAATATTCTAAAGAGCGTTCCAAAATGTCCTTTCTCAAATTCCACAGAAACAGTGATTTCAAACTGCTCAATCCAAAGAATAGTTTAACTCTATGACACGAACACACACACATCACAGAGCACTTGTTCAGAAAACTTCTCTCCAGTTTTCATTGGAAGACTTTTCCTTTCTCACCACATGCCTCTGGGTGCCATCAAATATCCTTTCATGGATTCCTCAGAGTTTCCAAACTGGACCATGTACACAAAGCTTTATCCTCTGTGAATGAATGCACATACAAGAGAGCAGTTTCTTGGAACACTTCTTTCTGGGTTTTATTTGAGGATATTTCACTTTTCGCCATAGTCTTCAATGCACTCCGAAATATCACTTTTTCGGTTTTACAGGAACAGTGTTCAAACACTGCCTTACGAGAAAAGAGGTATAACTCCCTAAGTGGAATGCACAGAACACAAAGGAGTTTCTCAGAAAGCTTCTCTCCTGTTTTTATCTGAAGAAATTTCCATTTTCACCATAGGCTTGAATGTGCTCTCGAATGTCCCTTCGTGGATCTGTCCATGACAGAGTTTCCAAGCTGTGTAATGTAAACAAAGCTTTATCTATGTGAGATGAATACACATATCACACAGCAATTTCACAGAAAGTTTCTCTCTAGTTTTTGTCTGAGGTTATTTCCCTTTTCACCATAAGCGTCAATATGCTCCCAAATATCCCTTGGTACCTTTTTCTCCATAAGGGTTTCCCCATGCTGTATGAGAAGGTATAACACCGTGAGTGGAATGCACACGTCACAAAGCAGCTCCTCGGAAAGCTTCTCTCCAGTCTCTATCTGAAGATGTTTCCGTTCTCACCATATGCCTCAAAGCACTCCCGAAAAGCCGTTCACAGGCTAAACAAAAACAATGTCAGAATACTGCTCAATGAAAAGAGAAGCTTAACTGCGTTAGTTGAATTTACACAACACATAGCAATTTCACAGAAACCTTCCTTCTGGTTTTCATCTGAGGGTATTTCTTCTTCGGCATATTCTAAAGAGCGTTCCTAAATGTCCTTTCTCAGGTTCCACAGAAACAGTGATTTCAAACTGCTCAATCCAAAGAATGATTTTACTCTATGAGATGAGTACACAAAACACAAATCAGTCGCTCAGAAAACTTCTCTCCAGTTTTTATTTGAAGATATTTCCTTTTTCACCTTAGCTGTCAATATAACTCGAATGTCGCTTGGTGGCTTTTTCTACAATAGATATTCTCCAGTCCTCTATGAGAAGAAAGGTAAAACTCTGTAAGTGGAATGCAGACATCACTAAGCAGCTCCTCACAAAGCTTCTCTCCAGTTTCTATCTGAAGATATTTCCATTTTCACCATAAGAATCAAAGCATTCCCAAATTTCCCTTCACAGACTGAACAAAAACAGTGTTAGAATACTGATCAATGAAAAGAGAAGCTTATCTCTGTGAGTGGAATTCACATGACACACAGCAGTTTCAAAGAAAGCTTTCTTCTGGTTTTTATCTGAGGGTATTTCTTTTTCAGTATATTCTAAAGAGTGTTCCCAAATGTCCTTTCTCAGATTCCACAAAAACAGTGATTTCAAACTGCTCAATCCAAATAATGATTTAACTCTATGAGATGAATACACACATCACAAAGCACTTGCTCAGAAAGCTTCTCCAGTTTTCGACCGAAGACATTTCCTTCCTCACCACACGCCTCTGGGTGCCACTTAATATCCCTTTGCAGAATGCTCAAAGACAGAGTTTCCGAAATGGGCAATGTAGAGTAAACTTTAACTCTCTGAAATGAATGCACATATCAGAGAGTGGTTTCTTGGAACGCTTCTTTCTGGGTTTTATTGGAGGATATTTCACTTTTCACCATAGTCTTCAATGTGCTCTGAAAAATCACTTTTTCAGCTTTAAAGGAACAGTGTTCAAACACTGCCTTACAAGAAAAGAGGTATAACTCCCTGAGAGGAATGGAACTATCACAAAGCAGTTTCTCAGAAAACTTCTCTCCAGTTTTTATCTGAAGATATTTCCATTTCACCATAGTCTTGAATGTGCTCCCGAATGTCCCTTCATGGATCCGTCCATGACAGAGTTTCCAAGCTGTGTAATGTAAAGAAAGCTTTATCTATGTGAGATGAATAAACATAGCAAAAAGCAGATTCACAGAAAGCTTGTTTCCAGCTCTTATCTGGAGATATTTCCTTTTCACCAGAGTTCTGAATGTGCTCCCGAATGTCCCTTCGCGGATCCATCCATGACAGGGTTTCCAAGCTGCGTAATGTAAAGAAAGCTTTATCTATGTGAGATGAATACACATATCACAGAGCACTTTCACAGAAAGCTTCTCTCCAGTTTTTGTCTCTGTTTACTTCCTTTTTCACCATAGCTGTCCATACACTCCCAAATGTCCCTTGGTAGCTTTTTCTCCAAAAGGGATTCCCCAATCCTCTATGAGAAGAAAGGTGTAACTCTGTGAGTGAAATGCACACATCACAAAGCAGCTCCTCAGAAAGCTTCTCTCCAGTTTCTATCTGAAGATATTTCCGTTTTCACCATAACTCTCAAAGCGCTCCCAAATATCCCTTCGCAGACTAAATAAAAACAGTGTTAGAATACTGCTCAATGAAAGGAGAAGCTTAACTGTGTGAATGGAATTCACACAACACAGAGCAGTTTCACAGAAAGCTCCTTTTGGTTTTTATCTGAGGATATTTCTTTCTCCATATTCTAAAGAGCATTCCCAAATGTCCTTCCTCAGATTCCACAAAAACAGTGATTTCAAACTTCTCAATCCAAAGAATGGTTTAACTTTATGAGATGAATACACACATCGCAAAGCACTTGCTCAGAGAGCTTCTCTTCAGTTTTCATCGGAACACATTTCCTTGCTCACTATAGGCCTCCGGGTGCCACCAAATATCCCTTCACAGATTCCTCAGAGTTTCCAAACTGGGCAATGTACAGAAAACTTTATCTCAGTGAGATGAAAGCACATATCAGAGAGCAGTTTCTTGGAACGCTTCTTTCTGGGTTTTATTTGAGGATATTTCACTTTTCACCATAGCCTTCAATGCGCTCCGATATATCACTTTTTCGGTTTTACAGGAACAGTGTTCAAACACTGCCTTATGAGAAAAGAGGTATAACTCCCTAAGTGGAATGCACACATCACAAAGCAGTTTCTCAGAACTTCTCTCCAGTTTTTAGCAGAAGATATTTCCTTTTTCTCCGTAGCCATCCATATATTCTCGAATGTCCCTTCGTAGCTTTTTCCCCAAAAGGGATTCCCCGGTCCTCTATGAGAAGAAAGGTATAACTCTGTGAGTGGAATGCACACGTCACACAGCAGCTCCTTGGAAAGCTTCTCTCCAGGTTCTATCCGAAGATATTTCCGTTTTCACCATAAGCCTCAAAGCGCTCCCAAATATCCCTATGCAGACTAAACAAAAACCGTGTTAGAATACTCCTCAATGAAAAGAAAAGATTAACTGTGCGAGTGGAATTCATACGACATAGAGCAGTTTCACAGAAAGCTTCCTTCTGATTTTTATCTGAGGGTATTTCTTTTTCAGCATATTCTAAAGAGCGTTCCCAAATGTCCTTTCTCAGGTTTCACAGAAACAGTGATTTCAAACTGCTCAATCCAAAGAAAGATTTAACTCTATGAGATGAATACACACATCACAAAGCAGTTGCTCAGAAAGCTTCTCTCCAGTTTTCATCGGAAGACATTTCCTTGCTCACCACAGGCCTCCGGGCATCACTAATATACTTTCGCAGATTCCTCAAAGACAGAGTTTCCCAACTGAGCATAGTAGAGTAAGCTTTAACTCTGTGAAATGAATGCACATATCAGGGAGCAGTTTCTACGAATGCTTCTTTTGGGTTTTATTTGAGGATATTTCACTTTTTGCCATAGTCTTCAAGGCGCTCCGAAATATCACTTTTTCGGTTTTACAGGAACAGTGTTCAAACACTGCCTTATGAGAAAAGAGGAATATCTCCCTGACTGGAATGCACACATCACAAACCAGTTTCTCAGAAAGCTTCTCTCCACTTTTTATCTGAAAATATTTCCTTTTTCACCATAGCCGTCAATATGCTCCCGAATATCCCTTGGTACCTTTTTCTATAAAAGGATTTCCCAGATGCTGTATGAGAAGAGAGGTACAACACTGTGAGTGGAATGCACATGTCACAAAGCAGCTCCTCGGAAAGCTTCTCTCCAGTTTCTATCTGAACATGTTTCCTTTTTCACCGTAAGCCTCAAAGCGCTCCCAAATATCCCTTTGCATGCTAAATATAAACAGTGTTAGGAAACTGCTTAATGAAAAGAGAAGCTTAACTGCGTGAGTGGATTTCACACTATACACAGCAGTTTCACAGAAAGCTTCCTTCTTGTTTTTATCTGAGGATATTACTTTATCCATATTCTAAAGAGCGTTCCCAAATGTCCTTCCTCAGATTCCACAGAAACAGTGATTTCGAACTGCTCAATCCAAAGAATGATTTAACTCTATGAGATGAATACACATATCACAAAGCAGTTGCTCAGAAAGCTTCTCTCCAGTTTTCATTGGAAGACATTTCCTCACTCACCACAGGCCTCCGGGCGCCACCAAATATCCCTTCAAAGATTCCTCAAAGACATGGTTTCTAAACTGGGCAATGTAGAGAAAGCTTTGTCTCTGTGAAATTAATACACATACCAGAGAGCAGTTTCTTGGAACGCTTCTTTCTGGGTTTTATTTGAGGATATTTCACTTTTCACCATAGTCTTCCATGCGCTTCGAAATATCACTTTGTTGCTTTTACAGGAACAGTGTTCAAACGCTACTTTATGAGAAAAGAGGTATGACTCCCTGAGTGGAATGCACATATCACAAAGCAATTTCTCAGAAAGCTTCTCTCCAGTTTTTATCTGAAGATATTTTTTTTTTCACCATAGTCCTGAATGTACTCCTGAATGTCCCTTCGCGGATCCCTCCATGACAGAGTTTCCAAGCTGTGTAATGTAAAAAAGCTTTATCTATGTGAGACGAATACACATATCACAAAGCAGTTTCACAGAAACCTCCTGCCAGTTTTTGTCTGAGGATATTTCCTTTTTCACCAAAGCTGTCCCTATACTCCCGAATGTCCCTTGGTAGTTTTTTCTCCAAAAGGGATTCCCCACTCCTCTATGAGAACAAAGGCATAACTCTGTTAGTGGAATGCACACGTCACAAAACATCTCCTCGGAAAGCTTCTCTCCAGTCTCTATCTGAAGATATTTCCGTTTTCTCCATAAGCCTTAAAGCACTTGAAAATATCCTTTCACAGACTAAACAAAAGCAGTATTAGAATACTGCTCAATGAAGAGAGAAGCGTAACTGTGCGAGTGGAATTCACAGAGCACAGAGCAGTTTCACAGAAAGATTCCTTCTGGTTTTTATCTGAGGGTATTTCCTTTTGAGCATATTCTAAGGAGCATTCCCAAATGTCCTTTCTCAACTTCCACAGAAACAGTGATTTCAAACTGCTCAATCCAAAGAATGATTTAACTCTATGAGATGAATACACACATCACAAAGCAGTTGCTCAGAAAGTTTCTCTTCAGTTTTCATTGGAAGACATTTCCTTTATCACCGTAGCCATCAATATACTCTCGAATTTCCCTTGGTAGCTTTTTCTTCAAAAGGGCTTCCCCAATCCTGTATGAGAAGAAAAGTAAAATTCTGTAAGTGGAATGTACACATCACAAAGAAGCTCCTCGGAAAGCTTCTCTCCAGTTTCTATCTGAAGATAGTTCCGTTTTCACCATAAGCCTCAAAGTGCTCCTTAATATCCCTATGCAGACTAAACAAAAACAGTGTTGGAATACTGCTCATTGAAAAGAGAAGCTTAACTGTGCGAGTGGAATTCACACGACACAGAGCAGTTTCACAGAAAGCTTCCTTTTGGTTTTTATCTGAAGATATTACTTTCTCCATATGCTAAAAAGCATTCCAAAGTGTCCTTTCTCAGATTCCACAGAAACAGTGATATCAAACTGCTCAATCCGAAGAATAGTTTAACTCTATGACATGAATATACACGTCACAAAGCACTTGTTCAGAAAACTTCTCTCCAGTTTTCATCGGAAGACTTTTCCTTGCTCACCACAGGCCTCTGGGCGTCACCAAATCCCTCAGTTTCCAAACTGGGCCATGTACACAAAGCTTTATCTCTGTGAGATGAATGCACATATCAGAGAGCAGTTTCTTGGAATGGTTATTTCTGGGTTTTATTTGAGGATATTTCACTTTTCACCATAGTTTTCAATGCGCTCTGAAATATAACTTTTTCAGTTTTACAGGAACAGTGTTCAACACTGCCTTACGAGAAAAGAGGTATAACTTTCTGAGTGGAATTCACAGAACACAAAGGAGTTTCCCAGAAAGTTTCTCTCCATTTTTTATATGAAGTTATTTCCTTTTTCACCATAGGCTTGAATGTGCTCCTGAATGTCCCTTCGCAGATCCGTCCATGACATAGTTTCCAAGCTGTGTCATATAAAGAAAGCTTTATCGGTGTGAGGTGAATACACATATCACAAAGCAGTTTCACAGAAAGCTTCTTTCCAGTTTTTGTCTGAGGCTATTTCCTTTGTCCGTAGAGTCTTCATAATGATCCAAAATATCACTTCTCAGATTCCACAAAAACAGTGCTAGCAAACGGTTCCATGAAATACAGGTGTAACTCTGTGAGATGAATTCACACATCACAAAGAAGTTTCTCAGAAAGCTTCTTTCTAGTTTTTATCTGAAGAGATTTCCTTTTGCAACATAGGTTTCAATGCGATCCAAAATATCGCTTCACAAATTCCCCAAAAACAGTGGTAACAGACTGTTTTATGAAGAGAAATTTGTAACTCTGTGAGATGAATTCACACATCACAAAGAAGTTTCTAGGAAAGCTTCTTTCTAGTTTTTATCTGAGGAGATTTCCTTTCTTAACATAGATTTCAATGCGATCCAAAATATCGCTTCACAAATTCCCCAGAAACAGTGGTAACAGACTGCTCCATGAAACGAAAGTGCCACTCTGTGAGAAGAATTCGCACATCAAAAAGCAGTTTCTCAGAAAGATTCTTTCTGCTTTTTATCTGAGGATATTTCCTTTTTCACCACAGGCCTCAAAGCGCTCCCAAATATCACTTTGCAGATTCCACGAAAACAGTGTTAGCAAACTGCGTCATGAAGAGAAATGTGTAACCCTGTGAGATGAATTCACAGGTCACAAAAATGTTTCTCAGAAAGCTTCTTTCTAGTTTTTATTTGACGATACTTCCTTTGTCAGTGTAGGCTTCAATATGATCCAAAATATCCCCTCTCAGATTCCCCAAAAACAGTGGTAGCAGACTGCCCCATGAAGTGAAATTTTACCTCTGTGAGGTGAATTCACACATCATAAAGCAGTTTCTCAGAAAGCTTCTTCTAGTTTTTATCTGAGGATATTTCCTTTTTCACCATAGGCCTCAATGTATTCCCAAACATCACTTTATGGATTCCACGAAAACTGTGTTAGCGAACTGCTTCATGAAGAGAAAGGTTTATCTCTGTGAGATGAATTCACACATTACAAAGTAGTTTCTCAGAAAGCTTCTTTCTAGTTTTTATCTGAGGATATTTCCTTTTTCACCGTAGGCCTCAATGCGCTCCCAAATACAACTTGGCCAATTCCACAAAAACGGTGTTAGCAAACTGCTTCATGGAGAGAAAGGTGTAGCTCTATGAGATGAATTCACATATCACAAAGCAATTTCTCAGAAAGCTTCTTTCTAGCTTTTATCTGAGGATATTTCCTTTGTCACCATAAGCTTCATGGCGTTGAGAAATATCCCATTGCAGATTTCAAGAAAACAGTGTTAGCAAGCTGATCAATGAAAAGAAAGGTGTAACTCTGTGAGTTGCGTTCACACATCACAATACAGTTTCTCAGACCACTTCTTTCCAGTTTTTATCTGAGAGTATTTCCTTTTTCACTGTAGACCTCAATGCGCTCCCAAATATCACTATGCAGATTCCACGAAAACAGTGTTAGCAAACTGCTTCATTGAGAAAAAGGTGTAACTCTGCGAGATGAATTCACACGTCACAAACAAGTTTTCAGAAAGCTTCTTTCTATTTTTTTTCTGAGGATATTTCCTTTGTCCGTAGAGTCTTCTTAGCAATCCAAATTATCATTTCTCAGATTCCACAAAAGCAGTGGTAACAGACTGCACCATGCAGTGAAATTTTAACTCTGAGATGAATTCACACATCACACAGAAATTTCTCAGAAATCTTCTTTCTAGTGTTTATCTGAGAATATACTAGAAAGTTTCTTTCCAGTTTTTATCTGAGGATATTTCCTTTGTCACCGTAAGCTTCATGGCACTGAGAAATATCCCATTGCAGATTTCAAGAAAACAGTGTTAGCAAGCTGATCAATGAAAAGAAATGTGTAACTCTGTGACTTGCATTCACACATCACAATGCAGTTTTTCAGACCACTTATTTCCATTTTTTATCTGAGAATATTTCCTTTTTCACTGTAGACCTCAATGCGCTCCCAAATATCACTATGCGGATTCCACGAAAACAGGTTTAGCAAACTGCTTCATTGAGAGAAAGATGTAACTCTGTGAGATGAATTCACACACCACAAAGCGATTTCTGAGAAGGCTTCTCTCCAGGTTTTATCTGAGGATATTTCATTTTTCACCATGGTATTCAATGATATCCAAAATATCACTTCTGAGATTCCACAGAAAAACTGCTAGCAAACTCCTCCATGAAAGAGTGGTGTAATTCTGTGAGATGAATTCACACATCATAAAACAGTTTCTCAAAAAGCTTCTTTCTGGTTTTTGTCTGAGGATATTTCCTTTCTCTGTAGAGTCTTCATAGTGATCCAAAATATCAGTTCTCAAATTCCACAAAAACAGTGCTAGCAAACGGCTCCATGAAATACAGGTGTAACTCTGTGAGATGAATTCACACATCACAAAACAGTTTCTCAGAAAGCTTCATTCTGGTTTTTATCTGAGGATATTTTCTTTGGCCGTATAGTCTTCAAAGCGATCCGAAATATCAGTTCTCAGATTCCACAAAAACAGGGCTATCAAACAGCTCCACGATAGACAGGTGTATCTCTGTGAGTTGAATTCACACATCACAAAGCAGTTTCTCAGAAAGCTTCTTTCCTTTTTCATCTGAATTTATTTCTGGTCTCAAAGCGCCACCGTGTGTCTCATTGCAGATTCTGCGAAAACACTGTTAGCAAGCTTCTCAATGAAAACAATGCTGTAACTCTGTGAGCTGAATTCACCTAAAAGAAAGCAGTTTCTCAGAAGGCTTCTCTGCAGTTTTTATCTTAGGATATTTCCTTTTCCACCCTGGGATTCAACGATATCCAAAATACCACTTCTGAGATTCCACAAAATCAGTGCTAGCAAACTCCTCCATGAAAGAGTGGTGTCACTGTGAAAAGAATTCACACATCAAAAACCAGTTTCTCAGAAAGCTTCATTCTGGTTTTTATCAGAGGATATGTCCTTTGTTCATAGAGTCTTCATAGCGATCCAAATTATCACTACTCATATTCCACAAAAACAGTGCTAGCAAACGGCTTCTTGAAACACAGGTGTAACTCTAAGAGGTGCATTGTCACATCACAAAGCAGTTTCTCAGAACGTTTCTTACTCGTTTTTATTTGAAGATACTTCCTTCGTCAGCATAGGCTTCAATGCGATCCAAAATATCCCTTTCAGATTCCCCAAAACAATGGTAAGAGACTGCGCCATGAAACAAAAGTGTAACTCTGTGAGATGAATTCACACATCACAAAGAAGTTTCTCAGAAAGCTTCTTTCTCATTTTTATCTGAGGAGATTTCCTTTGTCACCATAAGCTTCATTGCGCTAAGAAATATCCCATTGCAAATTTCAAGAACAGTGTTAGCAAACTGATCAATGAAAACAAAGGTGTAACTCTCTGAGTTGCAGTCACACATCACAATGCAGTTTCTGAGAGTGCTTCTTTCTTGTTTTTATTTGAAGATACTTCCTTTGTCAGCGTAGGCTTCAATGCGATCCAAAATATCCCTTTCAGATTCCCCAAAAACAATGGTAAGAGACTGCTCCATGCAACGAAAGTCTAACTCTGTGAGATGAATTCAGATATCAGAAAGCAGTTTCAAGGAAAGCATCTTTATAGTTTTCATCTGAGGATATTTCCTTTTTCACCAGAGCCCTAAATGCGCTCCCAAATATCACTTTGCAGATTCCACGAAAACTGTTTTAGCAAACTGCTTCATGAAGAGAAAGGTTTATCTCTGTGAGTTGAATTCACTTATCACAAAGTAGTTTCTCAGAAAGCTTCTTTCTAGTTTTTATCTGAGGATATTTCCTTTT
This sequence comes from Miopithecus talapoin, assembly GCA_028551445.1. Classification (NCBI taxonomy): domain Eukaryota; kingdom Metazoa; phylum Chordata; class Mammalia; order Primates; family Cercopithecidae; genus Miopithecus; species Miopithecus talapoin. The sequence continues at coordinate 93,269,386 of CM052573.1, forward strand.
TCACCATAGGCCTCAAAGCGCTCCCAAATATCACTTTGCAGATCCCATGAAAACAGTGTTAGCAAACCGCTTCATGAAGAGAAATGTGTAACTCTGTGGGATGAATTCACACATCACAAAGAAGTTTCTCAGAAAGCTTCTTTCTAGTTTTTATCTGAGGATATTTCTTTTTTCACTATAGACCTCAATGTGTTCCCAAATATCACTTTACGGATTCCACAAAAACTGTGTTAGCAAACTGCCTCATTGAGAGAAAGGTGTAACTCTGTGAGATGAATTCACACGTCACAAAGAAGTTTCTCACAAAGCTTCTTTCTAGTTTTTATCTGAGGATATTTCCTTTGTCAACATAGGTTTCAATGTGATCCAAAATATCGCTTTACAAATTCCCCAGAAAAAGTGGCAACAGACTTCTCCATGAAATGAAAGTGTAACTCTGTGAGAAGAAATCGCAAAACAAAAAGCAGTTTCTCAGAAAACTGCTTTCTGGTTTCTATCTGAGGATATTTCCTTTTTCACCATAGACCTCAATGAGATCCCAAATATCACTTTGCAGATTCCATGAAAACATGTTTGCAAACTGCTTCATTGAGAGAAAGGTGTAACTCTGTGAGATGAATTCACACAACACAAAGAAGTTTCTCGCAAAGCTTCTTTCTAGTTTTTATCTGAGATTTCCTTTCTCAACATAGGTTTCAATGCAATCCAAAATATCGAGTCACAAATTCCCCAAAAACAGTGATAACAGAGTGCTCCATGAAGTGAAATTTTAACTCTGTGAGATGAATTGACACATCATAAAGCAGTTTCTCAGAAAGTTTCTTTCTCGTTTTTATTTGAGGATATTTCCTTTGTCAGCATAGGCTTCAATGTGATCCAGAATATTCCTTCTCAGATTCCCCAAAAACAGTGGTAACAGACTGCTCCATGAAATGAAAGTGTAACTCTGTGAGATGAATTCAGATATCATAAAACAGTTTATCAGAAAGCATCTTTCTAGTTTTTATCTGAGGATATTTCCTTTTTCACCATAGGCCTTGAAGCGCTCACAAATATCACTTTGCAGATTCCATGAAAACAGTGTTAGCAAACTGCCTCATGAAGAGAAATGTGTTACTCTGTGAGCTGAATTCACACGTTGCAAAGAATTTTCTCAGAAAGCTTCCTTCTCATTTTTATTTGAGGATATTTCCTTTGTCAGCATAGGCTTCAATGCAATCCAAAATATCCCTTCTCAGATTCCCCTAAAACAGTGGTAACAGACTGCTCCATGAAGTGAAATTTTAACTCTGTGAGATGAATTCACACGTCACAAAGAAGTTTCTCAGAAAGCTTCTTTCTTGTTTTTATCCGAGGATATTTCCTTTTTTAACTATAGGCCTCAATGCGTTCCCAAATATCACTTTACGGATTCCACGAAAACTGTGTTAGCAAACTGCCTAATTGAGAGAAAGTTATAACTCTGTGAGATGAATTCACACGTCACAAAGAAGTTTCTCACAAAGCTTCTTTCTACTTTTTATCTGAGGATATTTCCTTTGTCAACCTAGGTTTCAATGCAATCCAAAATATCGCTTCACAAGTTCCCCAGAAACAACAAAAGTGTAACTCTGTGAGAAGAATTCGCACATCAAAAAGCAGTTTCTCAGAAAGCTTCTTTCTGCTTTTTATCTGAGGATATTTCCTTTTTCACCACAGGCCTCAAAGCACTCCCAAATATCACTTCGCAGATTCCATGGAAGCAGTGTTAGCAAACTGCTTCATGAAGAGAAATGTGTAACTCTGTGAGATGAACTCACACGTCACAAAGAAGTTTCTCAGAAAGCTTCTTTCTCGTTTTTATCTGAGGATATTTCCTTTGTCAGCCTACGCTTCAATGCGATCCAAAATATCCCTTCTCAGATTCCCCAAAAACAGTGGTAGCAGACTGCCCCATGAAGTGAAATTTTACCTCTGGGAGATGAATTCAGACATCATCAAGCAGTTTCTCAGAAAGCGTCATTCTAGTTTTTATCCGAGGATATTTCCTTTTTCACCATAGCCCTCAATGTGATCCCAAATATCACTTTGCAGATTCCACGAAAACATGTTAGTAAACTGCTTCATTGAGAGAAAGGGGTAACTCTGTGAGATGAATTCACATATCACAGAGAAGTTTCTCAGAAAGCTTCCTTCTCGTTTTTATCTGAGGAGATTTCCTTTGTCAACATAGGTTTCAATGCGATCCAAAATATCACGCCACAAATTACCCAAGAACAGTGGTAACAGACTGCTCCATGAAGTGAAATTTTAACTCTGTCAGATGAATTCACACAACATAAAGCAATTTCGCAGAAAGCTTCTTTCTAGCTTTTATCCGAGGATATTTCCTTTTTCACCATAGGCCTCAATGCGTTCCCAAAAATCACTTTGCATAATCCATGAAAACTGTTAGCAAACTACTTCACTGAGAGAAACTTGTATTTCTGTGAAATGAATTCACACGTCACAAAGAAGTTTCTCAGAAAGCTTCTTTCTAATTTTTATCTGAGGATATTTCCTTCGTCAGCATAGTCTTCAATGTAATCCAAAGTATCCCTTCTCAGATTCCCCAAAAACAGTGGTAGCAGACTTCCCCATGAAGTGAAATTTTGACTCTGTGAGACGAATTCACACATCATAAAGCAGTTTCTCAGAAAGCTTCTTTCTAGTTTTTATCTGAGGATATTTCCTTTTTCACCATAGGCCACAATGCGTTCCCAAATATCGCTTTACGGATTCCACGAAAACAGTGTTAGCAAGCTGCTTCAATGAGAGAAAGGTGTAATTCTGTGAGATGAATTCACAGGTCACAAAGCAGTTTCTCAGAAAGCTTCTTTCTAGTTTTTATCTGAGGCTATTTCCTTTGTCAACCTAGGTTTCAATGTGATCCAAAATATTGCTTCACAAATTCCCCAAAACAGTGGTAGCAGACTGCTCCATGAAACGAAAGTGTAACTCTGTGAGAAGAATTCGCACATTAAAAAGCAGTTTCTCAGAAAGATTCTTTCTGCTTTTTATCTGAGGATATTTCCTTTTTCGCCATTGGCCTCAAAGCGTTCCCAAAGATCACTTTGCAGATTCCACGAAAACAGCGTTAGCAAACTGCTTCATGAAGAGAAATGTGTAACTCTGTGAGATGAATTCACACACCACAAGGAAGTTTCTCAGAAAGCTTCTTTCTCGTTTTTATCTGAGGATATTTCCTTTGTCAGCGTACGCTTCAATGCGATCCAAAATATCCCTTCTCAGATTCCCCAAAAACAGTGGTAGCAGACTACCCCATGAAGTGAAATTTTACCTCTGTGAGATGAATTCACACATCATAAAGCAGTTTCTCAGAAAGCTTCTTTCCAGTTTTTATCTGAGCATATTTCCTTTTTCACTATAGCCCTCAATGCATTCCCAAATATCACTTTGCAGATTCCACGAAAACTGTGTCTGCAAACTACTTCATTGAGAGAAAGGTGTAACTCTGTGAGATGAATTCACACATCACAAGGAAGTTTCTCAGAAAGCTTCTTTCTCGTTTTTATTTGAGGATATTTCCTTTGTCAGCGTTGGCTTCAATGCGATCCAAAATATCCCTTCTCAGATTCCCCAAAAACAGAGGTAACAGACTGCCCCATGAAGTGAAATTTTAATTCTGTGAGATGAATTCACACATCATAAAGCAGTTTCTCAGAAAGCTTCTTTCTAGTTTTTATCTGAGAATATTTCCTTTTTCACCAGAGGCCTCAATGGAAATATCTTCAGATAGAAACTGGAGAGGAGCTTTAAGAGGACCTGCTTTGTGACATGTGCATTCTACTCACAGAGTTATACCTTTCTTCTCAGAGGATTGGGGAATCTGTTTTGAAGAAAAAGCTACCAAGGGACATTGGGGAGTATATGGACGGCTTTGGTGAAAAAGGAAATATCCTCAGACAAAAACTGGAAAGAAGCTTTCTGTGAAACTGCTTTGTGATAGATATGTTTATTCATCTCACACAGATAAAACTGTCTTTATATTACGCAGTTTGGAAACTCCGTCATGGACGGATCCGCTAAGGGACTTTCAGGAGCACATTCAGGCCTATAGTGAAAAAGGAAATATCTTCAGATAAAAACTGGAGAGAAGCTGTCTGAGCAACTGCTTTGTGATGTGTGTATTCATCTCATAGAGTTAAATCATTCTTTGGATTGAGCAGTTTGAAATCACTCTTTCTGTGGAACCTGAGAAAGGACATTTCGGAACGCTCTTTAGAATTTGCTGAAAAAGAAATACCCTCAGATAAAAACCAGAAGGAAGTTTTCTGTGAAACTTCTCTGTGTCGTGTGAATTCCACTCGCACAGTTAAGTCTCTCTTCTCATTGGGCAGTATTCTAACACTGTTTTTGTTTAGTCTGCGAAGGGATATTCGGAGCGCTTTGAGGCTTATGGTGAAAAGGGAAATATTTTCAGATAGAAACTAGAGAAGCTTTCCGAGCAGCTGCTTTGTGACGTGTGCATTCCACTCACAGAGTTATACCTTTCTTCTCATAGAGTACTGGGGAATCCCTTTTGGAGAAAAAGCTACCAAGGGATATTCACCATATGGATGGCTATGATGGAAAAGGAAATATCCTCAGACAAATACTGGAAAGAAGCTTTCTCTGAAACTGTTTTGTGATATATATGTTTATTCATCTCACATAGATAAAATTTTCTTTATATTACACAGTTTGGAATCTCCATCATGGACGGATCTGGGAAGGGACATTCGGGAGCACATTCAGGCCTATGGTGAAAAAGGAAATATCTTCAGATAGAAACTGGAGAGAAGCTTTCTGAGAAACTGCTTTGTGATGTGTGCATTCCACTCAGGGAGTTATACCTCTTTTCTCATAAGGCAGTGTTTGAACACTGTTCCTGGAAAACCGAAAAAGTGATATTTCGGATCGCATTGAAGACTATAGCAATAAGGGAAATATCCTCAAATAAAACCCAGAAAGAAGCATTCCAAGAAACTGCTCTCTGATATGTGCATTCATTTCACAGAGTTAAAGCTTACTCTACATTGCCCAGTTGGGAAACTCTGTCTTTGAGGAATCTGCGAAGGGATATTAAGTGGCGCCTGGAGGCCTGTGGTGAGCAAGGAAATGTCTTCTGATGAAAACTAGAGAGAAGCTTTCTGAGCAACTGCTTTGTGATGTGTGTTTTCGTCTCATAGAGTTAAACCATTCTTTGGATTGAGCAGTTGAAATCACCCTTTCTGTGGAATCTGAGGAAGGACGTTTGGGAACACTGTTTAGAATATGGAGAAAGAAATATCCTCTGATATGAACCAGAAGGAATCTTTCTATGAAACTGCTCTGTGTCGTGTGAATTCCTCTCGCTCAGGTAAGCTTCTCTTTTCATTGAGCAGTTTTCTAACACTGTTTATGTTTAGCATGCGAAGGGATATTCGGGAGCGCTTTGAGGCTTACTGTGAAAAAGGAAATATGTTCAGATAGAAACTGCAGAGAAGCTTTCCGAGAAACTGCTTTGTGACATATGCATCCCACTCACAGTGTTATACCTCTCTTCTCATATGGTATCGGGGAAACCCTTTTGGAGAAAAAGGTAGAAAGGGATATTCGGGAGCATATTGATGCCTATGGTGAAAATTGAAATAGCCTCAGACAAAAACTGGAAAGAAGCTTCGGGAGTATAGGGACGGCTACAGTGAAAAAGGAAATATCTTCAGATAGAAACTGGAGAGAATTTTTCCGAGGAGCTGCTTTGTGACGTGTTCATTCCACTCACAGAGTTATTACTTTCTTCTCATAAAGCTTTGGAGAAATCCTTTTGAAGAAAATCTACCAAGGGATATTCGGGAGCATATTGACGCCTATGGAGTTCTGGAGGCTGGAAGTTTAAGATCAAGGTGTCAGCAGGGTTGGTTTACCTGAGGCCTCTTTCTTTGTCCTGCAGATGGCACTGTCTGTGTCTTCACATGGCCTTTACTCTGTGCATCCACATCCCTGGTTTCTGTCTGTTTTTATAAGGACAGTAGTCATATTGGGTTTGTATCCCACTCTTCTGACTTTACTTCTTGAAAGTCCGTGTCTCCAAACATAGTCCCTGTGGGAGATAGGGCTACAACATGTGAATTCTGGGTAGATGGAATTCAGTGCATAATAAAAATATAAAATATTTAATGTGTATCAGTTATCTTTGGCAGAAAAACAAACTACTGCAAATCTCAGAAACTTTAAACAACCACCATTTATTTTTCTTAGCATTCATTCTGTAAGTAATTTGTACTGGACTCAGTGGGTGGCTTATCTTGTCTCATGGGGCTGACTCAGGTATCTGAAGCCAGTTTGCAGGCCAGCTGGAGCAGGTTGGTCCAGGATAATCTTAGCTGGGACAGTGCCCTTCTCTTCCCTGGGGTCTCTCATCTTCCAGGAGGCTAATTTGGGCTTGATCACATTGCAGCTGAACAGGTTCCAAAGGGAAGTGAGATGCACTCAAAGCTTCTTCCAGGAGTCTAGGCTTGGAGCAGGCACAGGGTCACTTCCACCAAATTGCATTTGTCAAAGCAAGTCACAAGTCCACCAAGATTCAAAAAATGAAGAAATAGCCCCCACCCCTTAATGGCGGAAACAGCAGTCACATTGCAAAGGAGATACGGACATAGAGAAAATCTTTCATCATGTTTGTGAACAACTTACCTAAAATCGATTTATTTAATAGTAATTTTGCCAAAATCCAAATTAGAATTTTATTTGAATAGGACAAAGTGATTCTAAAATGTATCTTTAATTAAAATTAAAATATTTATAAAATTTTAAGTGTTAAGGAGTAATGCTAATTAGGTATTTAAATGTACGAAACAATTATTAAAATGATGTAGTAGAAGACTAAACAGACAGCTATTAGAAGAGGACATATCCTTCTTGCGTTGGCGGCTGGACCGAGGGTGGAGGGCCCTGCGCCTGTGCGGACCTGGAGTCCAGCTCTACCGCAGCCGCTGGGAGGCCAGCAGTTGCAGTGGGGACCTGTCGGGCCCCTCCCTCCTCCGGTGCCCCGCACCAGGTCCTTCCCCACGGAGACGCGCAGGCTGACCACGGGCGAGTGCAGCCGGTGACCCGGCGAGAGGCGGCGCCGCTCCCAAGATGTCTCAGACGGCCACGTCCGAAACCTACTATGTTTTTTAAGTTCTTGGTTATTGGAAATGCAGAACTGGCAAATCTTGCTTATTTCATCAGTTTATTGAAAAAAAAAAATCAAAATGACTCAAATCATACAATAGGAGTGGAATTTGGTTCAAAGGTAATAAATGTTTGTGGTAAATATGTAAAGTTACAAATACGGGATACAGCACGACAAGAACGATTCAAGTCTGTGAAGAGAAGTTATTACCCAGGGGCGACCGGGGCTCTCCTCGTCTATAATATCAGCAGCCGAGAAACCTACAATGCACTTACTAATTGGTTAACAGATACCCGAATGCTAGAGAGTCAGAACATTGTGATCATCCTTTGTGGAAACAAGAAGGACCTGGATGCAGATCGTGAAGTTACCTTCTTAGAAGCCTCCAGATTTGCTCAAGAAAATGAGCTGATGTTTTTGGAAACAAGTGCACTAACAGGGGAGAATGTAGAAGAGGCTTTTGTACAGTGTGCAAGAAAAAATACTTAACAAAATTGAATCAGGTGAGCTGGACCCAGAAAGAATGGGCTCAGGTGTTCAGTACAGAGATGCTGTATTGAGACAGCTGAGATTACTGCAGTGCACACAGGCCCCAAAAGCTCAGGAGTGTGGTTGTTAGGAGCCATGGGACAGCACACAGGTGTTGATACAGTGGCATTTGGGACACAATTGTTGGAACCTTAAGAATCTGAGGTTTTTTACCACCATCCTTTTCTACACTGTATGGAAGTAGATCTTTATGGGGAAAAGAGAATTTGGGGTGTTCTGCCAGCTAGTCAAAGTGGCACAGCAAAACATATAAATCCAATTAAATGGACAACACCATTAGATGTGTATGTAAAAATTTTCTGTTTCATATTTTCCCTTTCACTTTCAGTTTAAAACATGCTATAAACATGCTATGTACTGTATGTCCTGGAGCCCAGTGCGGCTCCACGGCATGGAATCTGATGTATGATATGATAGAATGTGGCACTAAATGCAGTTTCAGATTTAATTTTTTTTAATCGTATGAACTAAAATTGTCAATTGTGAGGGGTGTTTTTCTCATCATATCGGTTATATTGCACAATTGGTTATATTTATGACTTGATAGTCAAAGACTCTGGCATTAATAGCCAGTGTGTTTCTTACTTAATTCTGTTTACTACATTCTACGTGGTGTTTATGTGATCCACACTTGAAATACTAGATGAGTAGACATTCGCTAACATATCAAAATAAAATGAAAAGTTGAGGTTTTCCATTAACTTTATACTGTCCAGCTCTGTTGATTTTAAAGCCTCATCATCCAGGTCAGTTCAGGAAGTATATCTGGAGTACCTGCTCTGTTTTAGGCTATGAGACTAGCACTAAGGATTCTGATACCTTTACCCAACCCTACTGGGCTACTAATACTTCTCTCAGCCATTGATAAAATACACTAGACCATGTAAGCTGGGGCCACTCATCCATTGCGAGTTTACTAGTCTGTCTGGTACCCCTGCTAGAAAACACATCGTTTATACTGTGCTTTTTCTGGGATTCAATATAATGGCATCACTGCCTGTTTTTCACATCTTTTGTTTCCTGGGTTTTTTGGGTGTTTTGTTTTGTTTTGTTTTGTTTTGTTTTGTTTTTTGAGACAGAGTCTCACTCTGTCACCCAGGCTGAAGTGCAGTGGCTTGATCTCGGCTCACTGCAAGCTCCGCCTCCCAGATTCACGCCCTTCTCCTGCCTCAGCCTCCAGAGTAGCTGGGACTACAGGCGCCCGCCACCATGCCTGGCTAATTTTCTGTATTTTTAGTAGAGACCAGGTTTCACCATGTTAGCCAAGATGGTCTTGATCTCCTGACCTTGTGAGAACATGCAGTATTTGTTTTTCTGTGTCTGTGTTAATTGGCTTAGGATGATGGCCTCTAGTTGCGTCCATATTGCTACAAAGGACATGACTTCATTATTTCTTTTGGCTGCATATGGTATTCCATGGTGTGTATGTACCGCGTATTCTTTATCCAGTCCACAACTGATGTAACCTAAGTTGATATTCTAAAATTCATATGGAACCAAAAAAAAAGCCCAAATAGCCAAAACAATCCTAAGCAAAAAGAACAAAGCTGGAGGTATCAGTATCATATTACCTGGCTTCAAACTATATCAAAAGAGCGTGGTGCTGGTAAAAACAAAACAAAACAACATAGCCCAGTGGAACAGAGAACCAAGAAATGAAGCTGCACACCTACAGCCATCTGGTCCTTGACAAAGTCAACAAAAACAAGCAATGGGGAAAGGACAACTTATTCAATAAATGTTGGTGAGATGGCTGGCTAGCCATATGCAGAAGAATGAAACTAGACCCCTGCCGTTCACCATATTCAAAAATTAACTCAAAATGAATTTCAGATTTAAATGTAAGATCTCAAACTATAAGAATCCTAGAAGAAAACCTAGGAAACATCATTCTGGACATTGCCCTTGGGAAAGAATTTAAGAGTAAGTCCTCTAAAGCAATTGCAATGAAAATGTATATTGACAGATGGAACCTGGTTAAACTGAAGAGCATCTGCACAGCAAAAGAAACTATCAACGGAGCAAACAGACAACATACAGAATGGGAGAAAATATTCACACACTATGCATCCAACAGAGGTCTAATATCCAGAATCTATAAGGAACTTCATTCAACAAGCAAAAAAAAAAAACAAATAAGCCCATTAAAAAGTGGACAAAAGACAGAAGCAGGCACTTTTCAAAAGAAGACATACAAGCGGCCAAAAAACACATGAAAAAATGCTCAACATCACTGATCAAAGAAATGCAAATCAAAACCACAATGAAATACCATCTCACACCAATCAGACTACCTACTATGCAAAAGCCAAGAAACAATACATGCTGGTGAGGCTGGGGAGAAAAGGGAACACTTACACACTGTTGGTGGTAATGCAAAGTGGTTCAGCCACTGTGGAAAACAGTTCGGAGATGTCTCAAAGAACTTGATACAGGACTACCATCTAATATAGCAATCCTATTCGTAGGTATATATCCAAAAGGAAATAAATCATTTTACTGAAAAAACCCATGAAATGTTCATTGCTTTGGCATAAAGAAAATAATTTGTATCTTCAGAAGCTGGATTCCAAATACATTTGGAAAGTAAAATACATAAAAATAACAAATAACCAAGGTTAATAAATAAGGCAAGAGAATAAACACAAAAACTGATATATTTAACTACCTAAAAATGAAACAATATATGTATGTACAAAAAAAATCAAAATCAAATGAAACAACAGGAAATATTTGTGCTATATAAAGCAATCATGCAATCAATTAGAAAAATTGTTATGGACTTGGCAAGTTGATGAAGCACATGAAAAAATTCCACATACTATTAACAAGCACATGGGAAAATGTTAATTACAATAATAGTCTAACATAAAATTATATAAATATTCCAAAGAAAGGATAATACATTGCTGGTGAATATCTGACAAACTAGTGTCAATGATTGCTGGGCAGAAAAAAAAAGATGTTTCAATTCTGTTGGAAAACAATTACCAACATGCATCAATATCCCTTGACCTAGCATCTTTTTGCCTAGTTTTGATTAACCTGAAATTTGACTGAATTTTGCTTTCAAAATAAATTCTAAGAAAATTACCCAAAAATGGCTCACTCCTGTAAACCCAGCCGTTTGGGAGACTGAGGCTGGCGGATCATCTGAGGTCAGGAGTTTGAGACCAGCCTGACCAACATGGAGAAACCCCGTCTTTACTAAAACTACACAGTTAGCAGGCCGTGGTGGTGCATGCCTGTAATCCCAGCTACTCGGGAGGCTGAGACAGAAGAATCGCTTGAACCTGGAAGATGGAGGTTGCGGTGAGCCTAGATCGCGCCACTGCACTACACACAGCTTGGGCAGCAAGAGCAAAACTCCGTCTCCAAAAAAAAAAAAAAAAGGAAGAAAACGTAAATTACCCAAAAATATGGGGAAATTTTTATGTATAGTATGTATAGTGACGCTCATAATGACAAAAAAATTTAAAACTATGTAAATGGTCACAAGTATTAGAGAATAGGAAATGAATGAGAACAGTATAGAGTATTATGTTGTCACTACCCATGATGTTGACAAGGCACCTTCTATAATATGAGAAAATTCCATCACCAAAGTCTAATCGTTGCATGGGGACATCGGGTTCTCTTTCTTCCCTTTCTGTTTCTGCCCGTCTGTTTCCCACATTGTCTAGCATGATCCTGGGGGACTTCTAGAACAAGAACATACTTAGTTGTGAGGAGGAAGGAAGCCAGCGCCCGTGTGTATTCTTGTGTGTGTCAGCATATTCCCGAGGCCAGGCAGCCTGGCGGTGGGAGGACCTATGAGCACATTCAGTGTCAGCAGCAGAGTGAGCTGTGACGAGTGTTTCTTCTCAGGCACTTCACTGAAGCTAATATATTTTGAGATAGTTCTTTGAATCACGGCATTGTTCTGAGACCGGCACTGGAATTCCACCTCGGGCTTTCGCTCATTACCACAAGTGCTTTGGGTCTGGCTGTGATGTGTGCGGCTGTGTAAGGGCCTGTGGTGGCGGATCCAGCCGTCATTCTTTCCCATACACCTTTGATCCGCTGAAGGGAGACTACAAATCTCATAGCAAGGTATCCAGGCAGGGAGAGTTTCAGAAGGTGGCGCGGGAGGCGGGATGGGTCCCGGGCCACTTTGCTGGGTGGGTAGCAGCTAATTGGGCCTGTTAGGATCAGCAACTAGCTTGGGGCTATTCAGAACTACTGATCGGGCCACCTGTATCTCTGAACCAGGTCTTTATTGAACAATAACGGTGCAGCCAGCCAGGGAGCAGTACCTGCAACCCGCAGCAGGTCGTGCCACCTGGCCTGCCGAGCTCTCCGTGGATGGGACCACGGCGCCCTCCCGCGGGGAAGCGCAGTGTCGCTCAGGTCAGCACTCAGCAGGACCTCCCTCAGAGAAACTTTATTTCCGTTAGTCCCCATTATCAAGTTGTTTCTTCAACTAAAAATTACAAATTGAAAAACTAAGGGTTATATTTTGCTTTCAAACAGTGAAAGGAATATTTTAAAACTTCACTTCCGAAATGAGCTACCAGTGTTGTTTTGAAGGTTAATAAGAGTGGAGTTTGGAAAATAAAACTTAGAAAATTCATCTCTGGGAAGTCTAAAAATTTTTCTCGTGCTTTTCAGAGTTGAGAAGAAAGCATGTGCATTTCTGTGTCAGATCCTTAGCCTTCTTCTTTCTTTTTATTTATTTATTTATTTTTGAGACATAGTTTCCCTCTTATCGCCCAGGCTGGAATGCAATGAGGAGATCTCGGCTTACTGCAACATCCACCTCCCGGGTTCAAGTGATTCTCCTGCCTCAGCCTCCCAAGTAGCTGGGATTACAGGCGTGGCCCACCGATTCTGGCTAATTTTTGTATTTTTATTCAACACAGGGTTTCACCATATTGGTGTCAGCCTGGTCTCGAACTCCTGACCTCAAGTGATCCACTGGCCTTGGCCTCCCAGAGTGCTGGGATTACAGGCCTGAGCCACCACACCCTGCCCAGGCTTTACCTTTAATACTTATACAGACATGTAATTTCCTACGTGGGTTCATTATTACTTTTTGCTCACTTTTCTTGTCACATCTCTACTCTTTTTTGTATCTTACTACCTTAGAACCACCATGAAATTAGAGCAAAGTCTCACTGCTAAAGGAGCAGAAACAGTATTCTATACTTTTGTTACCTACTGGTAACATATTGGTTAAATAATATAGGCTTTTTTTTTAAGTAGAAAATACAGATAATCAATGTGAATGTTAAAAATACATAATCCTAACACCCGGAGACACTACTTCATTGTGCTTATCTTAAGAAGTGAATTGATAATAGGAATATAAATGTTGGAGGACTGTTATCTAAAAACAGGAAAAAATATTTTACCAACTAATATAAAAGAAGAGATTCTTATAATTCTAATTGTAGTCAGTGAGACCTGTCTCTGTATAAAACATTTTCTAATGTTTACAGATTAAGTCCTTCTTAGTAAAAGAAAAAGTAGAAGGAGAACGATGTGGAAGGCAAAAACCTCCCTTAAAACATAGCCATGCATTTCAGAGTTAATACAGTAATTACAATAAATTCAAGCTTCTGCCTATTTTGTTTTGATAGCAACAAAATAATAAATGTTCTCTAACATTCCATTTCTAACAGTGTGGGCAAATGCAGAACACTAAAAAAAAAAATTCTTCTTGAAGATCATAATTTTGTCATCAGCACATGCCCTCAGTTACACAGCGTAACTCATTTTATAATATGTCTACTTCCCTGGAGGTCAGGTATGAAGAAATCTCAACATTCCAGAACATGTTCTCTGAAACAAAAAACAAAAGTTGTTAAATGACAACTATCGGCCAAAAAGTCAATTTGCATTACTTGATAAGAGAAATAGTGTCAGTCTTAGACCATTACCTAGATGATCATGAGTAGAAAGAGAGAAGATTCCAGCAGAAATAGAAAAACATTCATCCTAATCTATTCTAAGTCATCAAAACAACAGTTCACAGTAATTAACACAAGGGCAGTCCTATGAGCTTCACTGGCCCACCTAGAAATTACAGTAATATTCATAATGACACCCTGGAGTCAGCAGGCAAAATATGTCTGAAATACTCTAGTCAAAAAAAGTAACAGAACCTATGATGTAATTTGAAGATGTTCATAAATGCATTAAAATGGCATTTTTGACACAAAAGATAAACTTATATGGGTGGCCCCCACAGTTACCTAAAGATGCAGGACAAAGGTAATTCTGCAATAGTGAAACTATTTTAATTAACTCAGTTAACAAGTTCTTGAGTACCTCCTATGTGGCACTAGGTGCCAGGCACTGGGATACAGCAGCAAATAAAACAGATGAAAATGCCTGGCCACAAGAAACTTATATTTCAGTGGAATGTACAAAATAATAAGGGAGGTGGTCTATTTATTTTTCCTTTTTTTGTGAAAACTCAGAGGTCTTTAAATCAGTGATTTTATTGTTACCTGATAGACGTAAAATAAGCACAAATGGAAGCATTCTTAATACTTTGCTTTAAAATCAAATTTTGACCAGTCTCTTTTAAAATAAAATGCTAGAGGCAGTAAACAAATACTTTCTAAATCAAAAATTCAGAACTCAGGTGGACGATTCCAAGATGGCCGAATAGGAACAGCTCCAGTCTATAGCTCCCAGCATGAGCCAAGAAAAGACGGGTGATTTTTGCATTTCCGACTGAGGTACCAGGTTCATCTCACTGGGTATTGTGGGACAGTGGGTGCAGCATACCGAGCATGAGCCAAAGCAGGGCAAGGCATCACCTCACCCAGGAGTCGCAAGGGGTCAGGGAATTCCCTTTCCTAGCCAAGGGAAGCTGTGACAGAGGGCACCTGGAAAATCGGGTCGCTCCCACCCTAATACTGCATTTTCCAATGATCTTAGCAAAGGGCACACCAGGAGATTATATCCAGCTCCTGGCTCAGAAAGTCCCAGGCCCAGGGAGCCTCACTCATTGCTAGCACAGCAGTCTGAGATCAAACTGCAAGGCAGCAGCCAGGCTGGTGTAGCAGCACCCTCCGTTGCTGGGGCTTGAACAGGTAAACACAGTGGCAGGGAAGCTGGAACTAGGTGGAGCCCAGGGCAGCTCAAGGAGGCCTGCCTACCTCTATAGACTCCACCTCTGAGGGCAGGGCATAGCCAAACAAAAGGCAGCAGAAACCTCTGCAGACTTAAATGTCCCCGTCTGACAGCTTTGAAGAGAGTAGTGGTTCTCTCAGCACGGAGTTTCAGATCTGAGAATGGACAGACTGCCTCCTCAAGTGAGTCCATGATCCCCGAGTAGCCTAACTGGGAGGCACCCTCCAGTAGGAGCAGACTGACACATCACACGGCCGAGTATCCCTCTGAGATGAAACTTCCAGAGGAACGATCAGGCAGCAACATTTCCTGTTCAGCAATATTTGCTGTTCTGCAGCATCCACTGCTGATACCCAGGCAAACAGGATCTGGAGGGAACCTCCAGCAAACTCCAACAGACCTGCAGTTGAGGGTCCTGACTGCTAGAAGGAAAATTAACAAACAGAAAGGACATCCATACCAAAACCCCATCTATACGTCACCATCATCAAAGACCAAAGGTAGATAAAACCACAAAGATGGGGGAAAAACAGAGCAGAAAAAGTTGAAAATTCTAAAAATCAGAGCACCTCTCCCCTCCAAAGGAGCACAGCTCCTCGCCAGCAATGGAACAAAGCTGGATGGAGAATGACTTTGATGAGTTGAGAGAAGAAGGCTTCAGACGATCAAACTTCTCCGAGCTAAAGGAGGAAGTTCAAACCCATCGCAAAGAAGCTAAAAACTTTGGAAAAAAATAGACAAATGACTAACTAAAATAACCAGTATAGAGAAGTCCTTAAATGACCTGATGGAGCTGAAAACCATGGCACAAGAACTACATGATGAATGCACGAGGTTCAGTAGCCAATTCAGTCAACTGGAAGAAAGGGTATCAGTGATTGAAGATCAAATGAATGAAATGAAGCAAGAAGAGAAGTTTAGAGAAAAAAGTGTAAAAAGAAATGAACAAACTCTCCAAGAAATATGGGACTATGTGAAAAGACCAAATCTACATCTGACTGGTGTGCCTGAAAGTGATGGGGAGAATGGAACCAAGTTGGAAAACACTCTTCAGGATATCATCCAGGAGAACTTCCCCAACCTAGCAAGGCAGGCCAACATTCAAATTCAGGAAATACAGAGAACACCACAAAGATACTCCTCAAGAAGTGCGACTCCAAGACACATAATTGTCAGATTCACCAAAGTTGAAATGAAGGAAAAAAATGTTAAAGGCAGCCAGAGAGAAGGATCGGGTTACCCATAAAGGAAGCCCATTACTAACAGCGGATATCTCCGCAGAAACTCTGCAAGCCAGAAGAGAGTGGGGGCCAATATTCAGCATTATTAAAGAAAAGAATTTTCAACACAGAATTTCATATCCAGCCAAACTAAGCTTCATAAGTGAAGCAGAAATAAAATCCTTTACAGACAAGAAAATGCTGAGAGATTTTGTCACCACCAGGCCTGCCCTACAAGAGCTCCTGAAGGAAGCACTAAACATGGAAAAGAACAACCGGTACCAGCCACTGCAAAAACATGCCAAATTGTAAAGTCCATCCATGCTAGGAAGAAACTGCATCAATGAATGAGCAAAATAACCAGCTAACATCATAATGACAGGATCAAATTCACACATAACAATATTAACCTTAAATGTAAATAGGCTAAATGCTCCAATTAAAAGATACACACTGGCAAACTGGATAAAGAGTCAAGACCCATCAGTGTGCTATATTCAGGAGACCCATCTCACATGCAGAGACACACATAGGCTCAAAATAAAGGGATGGAGGAAGATCTACCAAGCAAATGGAAAACAAAAAAAGGTAGGGGTTGCAATCCTAGTCTCTGATAAAAC
>CM052573.1:93286576-93356422 GCA_028551445.1 Miopithecus talapoin
TCTGCTTTGCACAGCTTGCACTTACAGTGAGTGTACATATTGTACATCTTTGTACAGAGACATCTTGGCACCTCATCCCAACAAATCACATTTGTAGAAATGTAATGCGGTTCTGAGTGGCTTGAAATGTACAGAATGTTTTGAAAGTGTTTTATTAAGAATCACACAAAAATAAATGTATTAAAATTAAAAAAAAAAAAAAGATTAAATAAAATAATGAAAGTGAAAATCAGAATGTATTTGATTAGCAGATGTACAGTATTGCACGCAGAAATTTTAGAAGTTCTAAAAACCATATCCCCCTTTGTTCTCCCTTTTTAAAAAAAACACTGTTTTAGCTGGGCGTGGTGGCTCACACCTGTAATCCCAGCAATTTGGGAGGCCGAGGCAGGAAGATCACCTGAGTCCAGGAGTTTGAAGCCAGTCTGGACAACATGGTGAGACCTTGTCTCTACAAAAAAAAAAAGACTAAATTAGCCAGGCATGGTGGTGCGCTCCTGTAGTCCCAGCTAATTAGGAGACTGAGGAGGGAGGATCGCTTGAGCCTGGGATGTTGAGGCTTCAGTGAACCAAGATCACACCACTGCACTCCAGCCTGGGCAACACAGCAAGACCCTGTATCAACAACAAGAACACAGTTTCTGGCCAGGCATGGTGGCTCACACCTGTAATCCTCGTGCTTTGGGTGGCCAAGGCAGGAGGATCACTTCAAGCCAGGAGTTAGTGACCAGTCTGGACAACATAGTGAGACCGTATCACTACACAATACATTTATTTAATTTTAAAAAAGATTTTCTTAATTAAAACATGGTTTCTCACCGAGGCACAATGTTCAGGCACAGGTTTAGCAAAGAGGAGCTCCAACACAGCAACCACAAAGTATGTCACTCCCAAGCGCTGCAGCACACCAGGTATGCGCACCTTGTCCCAAGACACTGTGGAAGACACCAGTTAGGTCGAGTGTTAGCCAAGACTTCTTGTCTCATCCCAGAACAACATTATTTGTTTCCTAAAAGGGAAGACATACCTATATTGCATCTAAGTAAGTCTTTTTTAAGCTCTTGGACATGGAAATACATATGGTCAAGAGACATGGGCTCAGCCCAGCTCCCAAAAACAGGCCAATCCCTCTTAATACAGGGAGGGTCAGTCAGGGACATGGCTCAAACTCAAAACAGGAAGCTGCCCTGGTGGCAGACTAGGATAAGAACCAAAGCGTCTTACTCAGGTGTGGTGGTAAAGCCAGGCCTGCGCCTGACCCTGGCTCTTTCCTATTAGGAATTTGCAATCAACCTGCACGTCCGCCAGGACCTTGCAGGCCCAACACAAGCCACTCTCCTTGCCCTACCCGCTACCCAACTGTATCGCCACAAGAACGCCACTAACACTCCCTGCCCTACCTGCTACCCAACCATATGACCAGAAGAACAGACCTGATAACAAACCCTAAAATGAATCCTACTGGACACAGTGGTTCCCTTTTTGGAGTTCCACCAAGTCCACATTCATATGAAACACCATCTGGAAGTGACCTCCACCTCTTGCCAGTGCCTATAAAAGTATGTATTGCCTGAGGGCTCCATTTGGCCATTGTCTAGACACTTGTGTCCTCTTCTGCTAATGATAGTGCAAGGCCCCTGAGGACAGTGACTAGTGCCCTCCCGACTCTGATACTTGTTGAAAGCAGAGGGTTCACATGCCTTCCCTCAGCTGTGCTGTCCCTGCACACCACTAAACTAATGACAAAGATATCACTCCTTCCAGAAACCCAGCTGCCATAGAAGTGCCAGTGAAGGTGGATTCGTGAACTGCCGCACACTATTGAAAGCTGATGAAATCACATTAGCAGGGGGCAAAGTTGGAGACCAAGGCAGCCTGGTCTGGTCCCTGCTAGCCTCTCACTACACTCAGATGATCCAGAGAAAACCTTCAATCGCTCTTGGCCTCAGACTTTTCCTTTGTACAAGAGAAGAGTGTGAGTAGTCTCAGAGGCTCCTCCCAAGTCTAAAATTCAAAAATAATAATAATAATGCTCACAGTTAGACAACCATTGTATATACTTTCCTAATAATTACCCTATTTGCAGGCACCTGAGATGGAGGAATTGCATTTCTCTCAAATTACAACATATAGTTTCCATATTTCAACCTGAATATATATAACAGAGGGAAAAAGTACTTACATGGACCAAGGCAATAATTGGGATTCACAATGATAATTCCTATGCAGATTAACAGGAAACTCCTCCATGCAATCTTCCCCAGCAATCTGAATTTTGAATATCCCCGTTGCAGTATAGAAGTCATTGACAGAAAAATGGAAGATCCCATAATAAATACAAACCTAAAAAGAATCCAGTTATTAATAGGTGGCCATTTCCAATTTTTTTTGTCTATATATCAGTAACATTTTATAATATGCTATAAAAGAGAAGCAACCATAATTTGTTTAAAGTAGACAATTACTGAAATAATACTGAGCTAATAGTAGAGGAAGAGCTCAGAATATAGCCCCATGGGGCTGGAAGGTTTTTGACAGTGCACCTTCAAGTCCTGTCTTAGGAGAACATTTCTTTAATATTAAATGGAATTTCCAAGGACAACCCTCCCATTTCGTTATCAAAAAGAAATGATGATTCGATGCCACAATAATGTCTCCAAGTAACTAGACATTCACTAGCACACCCTCAAAGCCCTTGAAAAACAAACAGACATTTCAATCATTTCTATACACACTTCTGCGCCTGAAGGAAAAATGAAAGCTTACTTTTTTTCTCTCCATTTAGTCTGAGTCATACACATTTTTCCTTTCTTTTCTTTGACCAAACTAAATTATATTACAAAAAAAAAAAAAAAAAAGTTAGAATACTGATTTTTCTAATTGCTTGGCAACAGATCACAGAGATGAAAATTTGTTCTTGCTGCATTCCTTGGTGTCTCTGGGAAAAACTGAAAGCCTTTCCTCCAAGATCTGGAATATGACAAAGATGCCTGCTTTTCACCACTGTTATTCAACATGGCACTGGAAGTCCTAGCTAGAACAATCAGACAAAAGAAACAAAGGGCATCCAAGTTGGAAAGGAGGAAGTCAAAGTATCCTTGTTTGCAGATAACATGATCTTATATTTGGAAAAACCTAGACTCCACCAGAAAACTATTAGAACTGATCAACAAATTCAGTAAAGTTGCAGGATACAAAATCAACATACAAAACTCAGTAGTATTTCTATATGCCAACAGAAAACAACCTGAAAAAGAAATCAAGAAAGTAATTCCATTTCCAATAGCCACAAATAAAATAAAGTGCCTCAAAATTAACTTAACCAAAGAAGAGAAGGATTTCTACAATGAAAACTATAAACCACTGATGAAAGAAATTGAAGAGGGCACCAAAAAATGGAAAGAAATTCCATGTTCATAAATTAGAAAAATTAATATTGTTAAAATGTTCACACTACCTAAAGCAATCTACAGATTCAATGTGATCCCTATCAAAATATCAATAACATTCTTCACTGAAATAGAAAAAAATAATGCTGAAATTTATATGGAACCACAAAAGACCCAGTGTAGTCAAAGTTATCCTGAGCAAGAAGAACAAAACTGGAGGAATCACATTACCTGACTTTAAATTATACCACAGAGCTATAGAAACAGAAACAGCATGGTAGTGGCATAAAATTAGACACATAGATAGTGGGACAGAACAGATAACTCAGAGCTAAGTCCATATATCTAGTGAACTCATTTTCGACAAAAGTGCCAAGAATACACATTGGAGAAAGGACAGTCTCTTCAAAAAAATGATGCTGGAAAACTGGATATTCATATGCAGAAGAATGAACCTAGACCCCTATTGCTCAGCATATTAAAAAAAAAATCATATCAAAATGGATTAAAGACTTAAACTTGAGACCTCAAACTATGAAACTAAGAGAAAACATTTGGGAAACACTCCAGGGCACTAGACTAAGCAAAGATTTCTTGATTAACACTCCACACAAGCACAAGTAACCAAAGCAAAAATGGACAAATGGGATCGTATCAAGTAAAAAGCTTCCACACAGAAAAGAAGACAATCAACAAAGTGAAGAGACAACCCATGGAATGGGAGAAAATATTTGCAAACAAGCGATTAACAGCCAGAACATATAAGGAGCTCAAACACCTCTACAGGAAAAAAAGTATGATAATCCAATTAAAAATGGATTAAAAGGCCGGGCTCGGTGGCTTACACCTGTAATCCTAGCACTTTGGGAGGCCAAGGTGGGCAGATTACCTGAGGTCAGGAGTTCAAGACCAGCCTGACCAACATGGTGAAACTTTGTCTCTATTAAAAGTACAAAAAAAAAACCAGGTGTGGTGGTGCGCACCTGTAATCCCAGCTACTCAGGAGGCTAGGGCAGGAGAATCTCTGGAACCCAGGAGGCGGAGGTTGCGGTGAGCCAAGATCACGCCACTGCACTCCTACCTGGGCTACAGAGCAAGACTTAGTCTCAAAAAAAAAAAAAAAAGACAAAAGATCTGAACAGACATTTCTCAAAAGAAGACATACAAATGGCAAACAGGAATATGAAATGGTGCTCAATATCATTGATCATCAGAGAAATGCAAGTCAAAGTTACAATGAGATATCATCTTACCCCACTTAAAATGGCTTTTATCCAAAAGACAGCAATAACCAATGCTAGTGAGGATATGGGGGAAAAGGAACCCTTGTACACTGTTGGTGGGAATGTAAGTTAGTACAATCACCATGGACAATAGGTTAGAGGTTCCTCAAAACTAAAAATAGAGGTACCGTATGATCCAGCAATCCCACTGCTGGGAATATATGGAAAAGAAACGAAATCAGTATATTGAAGAGATACTCCCATCGTTATTGCAGCACTATTCACAATAGCCAAGATCTGGAAGCAAACTAAGCATCCATCAACAGACACTTAGAAAAAAAATGTGGTGCATATACACAATGGAGTGCTATTCAGCCATAAAAAAGAATGAGATCCTGTCATTTGCAATAGCATGTATGGAACTGGAGGACACTATGTTAAGTGAAATAAGCCATGTGAAGACAAACTTCACATGTTCCACTTATTTTTGGAGCTAAAAATTAAAAAACTGAACTCAGGGTGATAGACAGTAGAAGGATGGATACCAGAAGGGAAGGGTAGTGGGGAGGGAAGGAGGGGGGATGGTTAATGAGTACAAAAATACAGCTGGATGGAATGAATAAGATCAAGTATTTCATAGCACAACAGGGTGACTACAGTCAACAATAATTTACTGTACATTTAAAAATAACTAAAAAATTATAATTGGATTGTTTATAACACAAAATGGCAAATGCCTGAGGAGGTGGATACCCCATTTACCCTGATGTGATTATTATGTATTGTATGCCTGCATCAAAATATCTCATGTATACCATAATATATACTTTGTATACCCACAAAAATTTAAAATTTGCAATAAAAAATAACAATAATAAGGCTGATACTACCTGCTAATGAGGGAGCAATGTCACTCAATACATCATAGCAAAGATACAAATTCCACATTGCATAGGCAACGTCCCTTCACAAGAATAAGAAGCCATGAATGATCAGAGACAGAATTGAATTACTCAGCTGTTATTTTAAATTTTAGTTTATGACTATCATTGCCCACCTACAAATGTTTTAGCATTTACTGAAATCAATATACTGTAATTCTTTAGGAAATAGGATTTTATAATTATTTTCGGGATTAATGGAACTGAACTATATGTTCAGAATTTATAATTTCCTACAAGATTTCAGGATCTGGTATATCATATCTACACTAACAAAATATTCCCTACAAAATCACTTTTTTTTTTGAGATGAAGTCTCACTCTGTCACCCAGGCTGGAGTGCAGTGGTGCAATCTCTGCTCACCACAACCTCCACCTCCTGGGTTCAAGCGATTCTCCTGCCTCAGCCTCCCGAGGAGCTGGGATTACAGGCGCGTGCCACTGCACCCAGCTAATTTTTTGTATTTTTAGTAGAGACGGAGTTTTACCATGTTGACCAGGCTGGTCTTGAACTCCTGACCTCAGGTAATCCGCTCGCCTCGGCCTCCCCAAGTGCTAGGATTACAGGCGTGAGCCACTGCGCCTGGCCCAAAATCACTCTTTTATACACACATGTGTAGGCACTGTGTCAAGTATGAGAACTATCCAGTAACAGGACTTTTGGAAGGATTCCTAACCACATAACACATGCCCGCCTCAGAGAAAGGCTCCAGCACCATCTGTAAAACAGGAGATTGGAGTCAATCTGTGGAAGAGAAGAGGGCAGACCGTCAACTCACCACGGGAACACGAGGTCAGCCACCGTCAGCCCTGCAGAACAAGTACAAAGCATAAGCAAAAGGACTCTAGAATACAAATACCTCCTAAATCTAGTGTGGACTTCATTACACACTGGTATAGAAAACAAACTCAGGGCCAGGCGCGGTGGCTCATGCCTGTAATCCCAACACTTTGGGGGGCCAAGGCGGGCATATCACCTGAGGTCAGGAGTTCAAGACTAGCCTGGCCAACATGGTCAAACCCCATCTCTACTAAAAATACAAAAATTAGCCGAGCGTGGTGGCAGGTGCCTGTAATTCCAGCTACTTGGGAGGCTGAGGCAGGAGAATTGCTTGAACATGGGAGGAAGAGGTTGCAATAAGCCAAGATGGTGCCATTGCACTCCAGCCTGGGTGACAAGAGTAAAACTCCATCTCAAACAAAAAAGAAAAGAGAAAGAAAGAAAGTAAACTCATAGGTCAGGTGTGGTGTGGCTCACACCTGTAATCCCAGCACTTTGCGAGGCTGAGGTGGGAGGATCACTTGAGCCCAGGAGTCTGAGAGCAGCCTGGGCGACAGAAAGAGACACCATCTCTACTAAAAATTGTTTTAAAAAACTAGCCAGGTATGGTGGCACACAGCTGTAGTCCCAGCTACTCAGGAGGCTGAGGTGGTAGGATTGCTTGAGCCCAGGAGGTTGAGGCTGTGGTCGGCTGTTATCACACCACTGCAATCTAGCCTGGGCTACAAAGCAAGACTCTGCCTTAAAAAAAAGAAAGTAAACTCACAAACTCTTCCTTGAGACTCTGCAACCAAGCACTGGGCCTGGCTAGGACACTTCCTATGAACATAACTAGACACAGGAGAACCAAACTAGAAATATGTAGACAAGTTTGTTATCTTTAAGAAGCACTAATCCATTCTTTTTTTTTTTTTTTTTGAGACGGAGTCTTGCTCTGCGGCCCAGCTGGAGTGCAGTGGTGCAATCTCAGCTCACTGCAAGCTCCGCCTCCCGGGTTCACACCATTCTCCTGCCTCAGCCTCCTGAGTAGCTGGGACTACAGGTGCCTGCCACCACACTGGGCTAATTTTTTGTATTTTTAGTAGAGATGGGGTTTCACCGTGTTAGTCAGGATGGTCTCGATCTCCTCACCTTGTGATCCGCCCTCCTCGGCCTCCCAAAGTGGTGGGATTACAGGCGTGAGCCACCGCGCCCAGCTGCACTAAACCATTCTTAAAGCAACTACCAAGCCAGACTTACAGCTATTATTCACCACCACTCAGACCAATCCTAGTTCAACACCAAGTCCTAGAAGACAGAGCCCCCAAGAGCATTGTGGCTGTAATAAAAGGCATATCTAGAATATGACCATGATCATTTACAACCAAATCCATAACATATTCTGCAGAGTCCCTCAGTCCCACAGCAGAAACTTCTAGAGTCTGTTATTACAGTGAAGCTTTACAGATCCACAGCACACAAAAGGAAGAACAAAACTAAAGGGCTCACAGAATCATCATCTACAGGTCACCCTAGAGAGCAGGAGTTCAGTGGCTCAGAAGAGGCTGCTGGGGCTCATTTCTGGAGTTTCTGGGGAGAATGCTGAGTGATTCTCCTGCCCTGAAGCTCTGTGAAGGATGTATGTAAGCAACATTACTTTTAGGAAATATCTTACCATTCCAGCTTGCGTGTTTGAAGTACCAATATTTTCCTCCTCCATAATTGACAAAGACCATGAGTATGAGAGCAATCCTAGAAGAAGCCAACAAAGAGAAGCCTTTCAGGGTTTGCTATGTGAAAAGGAAGGGCTGAACTGAAGACACATTTATACTCACAAGGTGCAATCATGCAACAATGCAATTCTACTGAGCATTTTGTTACACAAGATGAGACATCAAGGCCAAAAAGCGATTATTTTCTAATCATTGCAATTAGGACCATGCACTACAGTTCTTCATTGCCAACATTGCCAACATGATGTCTTAACCAAAGTTTATACTGCTGTCTTAAACTATGTAACTTGAAAACATAGCAAAATATTTCCAATAAGTCAATTTTGAGCTAATTATTTAGATGTCTCAGGTTAAAGAACTCTAGTAGGAGGCACACAGCCAGCTGAGTCAGCGAGCTCAGAATTCCAATCTTGGATCCTTTTCTGTCATTAGCCATAAGACCCTGGGCAACGTTCTCATCAGTAAACTGAGTGTGCTCATCTGTAAAAGAAAGTGCCCTAACCACATGTTACTTTTAAGGAGAATGACTTATTTTACAGCAGCTAACTAGTGCCCAGCATATTTTAGACACTTAATAAATGTTAGTTCCTGTCTATGTGTGACCATCTTATCTCCAAAAGTAGCAATGGAAATCTGAAAGACAGAGTAATAGATCCCGGATGTGCTACTGTTTGAGGCTAACTGTGCAGAATGCTGAGGGTGCTGACCTTAGGTGTCAACAGGCTAATTTGGGAGACTCTGTAACCCAAGCGCCTGCAATCAAACCCTGGCTTTCCTATTTGATACCTGAGTGACCTTGGGCAAGTTGCTTCACTCGGCAGCACAATTTCTTTTCCTTTTAATGTGAATTGGGCATATTAAAAGTATATATCTCATAGGATTACTAAGATATTAAATAAATTAAGGTGACTTAGAACAGTGACTGGCACATTATGAGAACTCCAAAATTGTTAGCAAGTTTCATTATGATCATATTGTTCTTACTACCTGCTTCCAATCTACCTGCCAGGGCACTCAGGGCTCTGGTGCGACTGGGGCAAAGTTATAGGGTTGTCACTAGAGTTCAGAAGGCTTCAGTATGTAGAAATAAAAGAGCTGATACCTGTATATTTATTCTTAGCTACACAGTTTTTAAACTTTATTTTCAGATTTCAGTCCTGGCCTTTGTTCTTCTCCCAGGGCTATGGGTTTGCTAGCATGAGGGCCTGATACTCGAGTCGCTCTGCTAGCAGCACAGGATCAGCCCTCCCTCTGCCACATGCTGGTGTTTCCTCACTAGACTAGTGCATCTTCTGAGCCATCAACCTACTGACTGGACATGGGGTACAGTCTGTAGCCCCAAGTAACAGCCACTTGCCCAAATAAAAATGCGCTTCACTCAGCAGACCGCATATCCAAGTGGACACTGGCTCTAGCCTCATCCACTACTCCTCTGTCAACACAGACACTGAGGATCATGATGGTCTTCCAGACTAGAGAGGCTACAGACTTTACTTTTACATCCAAGAAATCCTTCCTAGCCTAGAAAGTAAAAGATATGTAAAAGTCCTTAAAAGCTAAAAGTGTGTATAGGTGTAATTATGTAGTCCTGTGACTACCTGCACCCACTGTGCTATAGGGATGCCCACATACCCTCTGAAGGTGTCCACACTGCGGAGGCGGGGCGGCGGGACAGACAGATGCCACACTGCTGGCTGGACATCACCATCTAGAGGGTCTGTCCTGCTGGGAGATCCCAGCTCCTTCAGAAAAAAAGAGAGAAAGATGACAATTCATAATGCTAAGGAGTAAATTTCATTTTGTCATTTTTTGATTTATTTTTTGTTTTGTTTTGTTTTGTTTTTTTGAGACAGAGTCTCACTTTGTCGCCCAGCCTGGAGTGCAATGGCATGATCTTGGCTTACTGCAACCTCCACCTCCCGGGGTCAAGCGATTCTCCTGCCTCAGTCTCCTGCGTGGCTGGAATTACAGGCATGTACCACCACGTGCAGCTAATT
The DNA here is from genome assembly GCA_028551445.1 of Miopithecus talapoin. Taxonomy (NCBI): domain Eukaryota; kingdom Metazoa; phylum Chordata; class Mammalia; order Primates; family Cercopithecidae; genus Miopithecus; species Miopithecus talapoin. The sequence goes on from CM052573.1 coordinate 93,296,620, forward strand.
TGTGTATTTTTAGTAGAGATGGGGTTTCACCATGTTGGTCAGGCTGGTCTCAAACTCCTGACCTCATGATCTGCCCACCTCAGCATCCCAAAGTGCTGGGATTACAGGCATGAGCCACCACAACCGGCATCATTTTTTTATTTCTTTAGGAAAGAATGTGATGTAGTAGAAATCTAAAAATAGTGTAGAAAGCTAAAAAATAGTTTTTCTGCAGGCACAGTGGCTCATACCTGTTATTTCAGCACTTTGGGAGGCAGAGGAGGGCAAATCCCTTGAGCCCAAGAGTTTGAGACCAGCCTGGGCAACATGGTGAAACCCTGTCTCTACAAAAAAATACAAAAATTAGCCAGGTGTGGTGGCACGCACCTGTAGTCCCAGCTACTTGGGAGGCTGAGGTGGGAAGAGCCCAGGAGGTTGAGGCTGCAGTGAGCTGAGACCGTGGCACTGCACTCCAGCCTGGGCAATAGAGTAAAATCCGGTCTCAAAAAATAAAAAAGTTTTTCTAAACAATACTTGGATTTCCTTTTGTAAAGATCTCATCTAGAGGTTTGGTTTTCTACTTTATCAGCTTTTCCTGCCTTTTACTGAGTTTGCCAGTGGCCACGTTGATAAATGGTACCAAAAAAACTAGTCCATAAGTGCATCTAGCACAAGCACAGAAGCCAATATCTCCATATATGAGCCTGAATTTATTAACAAAAATTTAATGACATATTTAAATCATCAGAGGAGGCCATCAGCATTCAAAGATTTAATATTGTTGTCTCTTATTTCTTTGTTTTAACCTTGACACTCTCTACTTAACTAGATTGATTCAAAAATGCTGCCTGCAGAGTGAAAAATGTCTCTACCTCGGGTATCCAGATAGAGCAGAATGTTCCAACGTCACTGAAGCAAGAGAAGGGATGGAGCCCTTCCCAGCAGCTGAAGAGAGGGCTGCTCTCTATTAGGAATACAGAACCTATAACCTGGCCTTCCTCAATGTAAATATAAAACTGGACAATAATGATTAAATAGGAAACTATAAATTCCAAGTTCAGAAAACCACCTGGGCAACACACTATGCATCTCATAACTTACAGAATTGATGAGGCGATCAGTTTCTCGAGAACTTATAGCTTTAGAAATCCAACTGTTAAAGTCATCCAAACTGAAAATAAATTAAAGGGTCAATTATTTTATTTTCATTGGCAGAATTTTTAAAATGATCGGATATTATATTGAAATAAAATTAAAGCTCATATTCTATATTACTAAACATTCTAAACATTTTTTAACAATATAAAAATAAAAATCACAGTTTTCAGCGGCTCTACTTATAAATGCTCAACCCTGACAGCATAGTTTCCTCATCAATAAAAGAGGAATGACGACAGAGCTTTCATTAAAGACTTGAGAAGGTAAATGAGATAACTGTTTCCCATGGCTGGGATTCTCACTAATAATACTATTAAAATTAAAATAGCAAAAAGTTGGAAACAATCAAATTTACTCAAAACAAGGATGACTAAACACAGACTATGACAGCTGTGTGATAGGATGTGATAGAGCCATGAAAGTAAAAGAATGTGGGCTCTGCCCACACAAAGAAACATGAAGATGAAGATATAAACTATTAGGCCAGGCATGGTGGCTCATGCCTATAATCCCAGCATTTTGAGGGGCCGAGGTGGGTGGATCACTTGAGGTCAGGAGTTCGAGACCAGCCTGGCCAACATGGTGAAACCGTGTCTCTACTAAAAATACAAAAATTAGCCGGGTGTGGTGGTACACGCCTGTAATCCCAGCTACTCAGGAGGCTGAGGCAGGAGAATTGCTTGAACCCAGGAGGTGGAGGGAGGTTGAAGTGAGCCAAGATCACATCACTGGACTCCAGCCAGTGAGACTCTGTCTCAAAAAAAAAAAAAAAAAAAAAAGATAAACTATTAAATACAAAAAGCAAAAACCTATTCAAATAGTTAATGTACTGGGTTCTTTTTTAATATGGTTGCTTTAATTCAAAAAGAAATCCAGGCCAGGCGTGGTGGCTCATGCCTGTAATCCCAGCACTTTGGGAGGCCAAGATGGGCAGATCACGAGGTCAGGAGATCAAGACCATCCTGGCTAACAGGGTGAAACCCCATCTCTACTAAAAATACAAAAAAATTAGCCAGGCATGGTGGCAGGCACATGTAGTCCCAGCTACTTGGGAGGCTGAGTTAGGAGAATGGCGGGAACCCGGGAGGTGGAGCGTAGAGTGAGCCAAGATGGTACCACTGCACTCCAGCCTGGGCGACACAGCGAGACTCTGTCTCCACAAAAAAAAAAAGAAATCCAGATGACATTAAATTGATTCACACGACTAACAAAAGATAAATATATTAACTGGTTTTTCTTAAAAATGAGATTTCTACCTGCAAAAAAATCGTTTGAAAAGTATACCCTATCCTGGCATAAACAAATTATTCAGTGCATTGGATTTTTTCCCCTTTTATTTTTTGGTCATGAACAGTTCAGCATATACAGAAGCAGAAAAACCAGTATAGGCATAGCTCGAGACACCGCAGGCTTGGTCCCAGACCACCACAATAAGGCCAATATCACAATACAGTGATTCACACAAATTTTCTGTGACCCAGTGTACACAAAAGCTATATATTACACTATATTCTAGTCTATTAAGTGTGCAATACCATTATGCACAAAAAGACAGTTTACACACCTTAATTTAAAAATGTATTTCTAATAAAAAGTTAATGATTATTTGAGCCTTCAGCAAGTCCTAATCTTTTTGCTGGTAGAGGATCTGGCCTCCATGTTGATGGCTGCTGAGTGGTCAGGGCTGCCAAAGGTTGAGGTGGCTGTGGCAATTTCCGCAATCAAGACAATACAGTTTGCCACATTAACTTTTCCTTTCACAGATTTCTCTGTAGCATGCAATGCTGTTTGATAGAATTTTACCCACAGTTAGACCTTCTTTCAAAATTAGAGTCAATTCTCTCAAACTCTGCCTCTGCTCTATCAACTACATTTACGTGATATTCTAAATCCTTTGTTGTTATCTCAACAATGTTCACAACATGGTTACCAGGAATAGATCCCATCTTGAGAAACCACTTCCTCTGCTCATCTGTAAGAAGCAACTCCTCATCTGTCAAGTATTGTCATGAGATTGCAGCAATTCAGTCACATCTTCAGGCTTCACTTCTAATTCTAGTTTTCTTTATTTCCACCACATCTGCAGTTATTTCCTCCACTGAAGTCTTAAACCCCCAAGTCATCCATGAAGGCTGGAATCAACTTCCTCCAAACTCCTGCTAATGTTGATAATTTTACTTCCTCCCATGAATCACAAATTTCTTAATGGCATCTACAATGGTGAATCCTTTCCAGAAGGTTTTCAATGGACTTTGCCCAGATTCATTGGAGGAATCACTATCTATGGCAGCTATATAGCTTTATAAAACCTATTTTTTAAATAGTAAGACTTGAAAATCAAAATTACTCCTTGATCCATGGGCTGCAGAATGGATATTATGTTAGTAGGCATGAAAACAACATTCATCTGCCTGTACATTTCCATTGGACTTGCTGCATTGTCAATGACCAATAATATTTTGAAAGAAATATTTTTTTCTGATAAGTAGGTCTCAACAGTGGGCTTAAAATAGTCAGTAAGCCATGCTGTAAACAGACGTGCTGTCATCCAGGCTTTGCTGTTCCATTTATTAAGCACAGGCAGAGGAGACTTAGCATAATTCTTGTGCCCTAGGATTTCCAGAATGGGTAAATGAGCATTGGCTTCAACTTAAAGTCACCAGTTGTATTAGCTCCTAACAAGAGAGTCAGCCTATCTTGTGAAGCTCTGAATTCTCCTTCCTGGCTTTTAAAGTCCTAGATGGCATCTTCTTCCAATAGAAGGCTGTTTGATCTGCATTGAAACTGTGTTGTTAGTGTAGCCACTTTCATCAATGATTTCAGCTGGATCTTCTGGATAACTTCCTGCAGCTTCTCCATCAGCACTTGCTGCTTCACCTTGCATTTTTATGTTATGAAGACGGCTTCCTTCCTTAAACCTCCTGCACCAACCTCTGCTAGTTTACAACTTTTCTTCGGCAGATTCCTCACTTCTCTTAGTCTCCACAGAACTGAAAAGAGCTAGGGCCTTGCTCTCGATTAGGCTTTGGCTTAAGGGAATCGTTTGATCCTCTATCGAGACCACTCAAACTTTCTCCGTATCAGCAGTAAGGCTGTTTCATTTTCCTTTTTTTTCTACTTATTTATTTATTTGATACAGAGTCTAGCTCCTTTGCCCAGGCTAGAGTACAGTGGAGCAATCTCAGCTCACTGCAACCTCCAACTCCCAGGTTGAAGCGATTCTCTGGCCTCAGCCTCCAGAGAAGCTGGGACTACAGGCGCACACCATCATGCCCAGCTAACTTTTGTATTTTTAGTAGAGATGGGATTTTGCCATGTTGGCCAGGCTGATCTCAAACTCCTGACTTCAAGCAATCGTCTGGTCTCAGCCTCCCAATATGCTGGGATTACAGGTCTGAGCCACTAAGCCCAGCCTGTTTCACTTTCTTATCATTTGTGTGTTCCCTGGAGTAGCACATTTAATTTTCTTCAATAACTCTCACAACTTGGCTAACTGTTTGGTACAAGAGGCCCAGCTTTCAGCCTGTCATGGCCCTCCATATGCCTTCCTCACTAAGCTTAATCATTTCTAGCTTTTGATTTAAAGTAAGAGACACGCAACTCTTTCTTTTACTCAAACACTTAGAAGCCATTGTAGGGTAATTAATTAGCCTAATTTCAATACTGTTGTATCTGAAAGAATAGAGAAGCCCAAAGAAAGGGAGAGAAATGGGGTAACAGTCAGTGCGTGGAGCAGTCAGAATACACACAACACTTACCAATTAAGTTCACCATCTTATATAGGTGGGGTTGATGGCATCCCAAAACTATTACAGTAGGAACATCAAAGATCATTGATCACAGATTACCATAACAGATATAATATTAATGAAAAAGTTTGAAATATTATAATGATTACCAAAATGTAATGCAAAGACAAGAAGTGAGCACATGCTGTTGGAAAAATGGTGCCAACAGAGTTACTCAACGCAAGCCTGGGCAACACAGTGAGAACTTCATTTCTACTAAAAAAAAAAAAAAAAATTATAGTGGTGGTACATGCCTCTAGTCCCAGCTACTTGGGAGGCTGAGGTGGGAGGATTGCTTGCACCTGGGAGGTCAATAAGGTCAATAAGTGTTGAGTATGTTCTGACTGTTTCCCCATCTCCCTCCCTCTCTTTGGGCCTCTCTATTTGTTCAGATATAACAATATTGAAATTAGGCCAATTAATTACCCTACAATGGCTTCTAAGTGAGTAAAAGAAAGAGTTGCACGTCTCTCACTTTTTTATTTTTTGACACGGAGTCTCACTCTGTCACCCAGGCTGGAGCACAGTGGTGCAATCTCAGCTCACTGCAAACCTCCACTTCCTGGGTTCAAGCAATTCTCGTGCCTCAGCCTCCCGAGTACCTGGGATTACAGGCATGCGCCACCACACCCAGCTAATTTTTCTATTTTTAGTAGAAATGGGATTTCACTATGTTGGCCAGGCTGGTCTCGAACTCCTGAGCTCAAGCGATCCGACAGCCTTGGCCACTCAAAGTGCTGGGATTACAGGAATGAGAAACCATGCCCGGCTGCATGTCTCTCACTTTAAATCAAAAGGGCTGCAGTGTGGGAGGTCAAGGCTGCAGTGAGCTGTGATGGCACCACTGCCCTCCAACTTGGGAGACAGAATGAGACCATGTCTCAGAAAAAAAAAAAAGGAATTGCTGGATGCAGGGTTGCCACGAACCTTTAATTTGTAAAACATGCAACATCTGTGAAGTGCAATAAAGCAAAGCACAGTAACAAAGGGTTTGCCTGAATAATGGACCTCCATCATCCCGCTTCCACAAGTACCTACACATGGCCAGTCTTACTTCATCTGTCCTCTCACCCACTGTCCCTCATTCCTGCCTTAGATTGTTTTTCAGAAAATCCTAGACATCATATAATTTCAGGCATAAACACTTTAGTATGTATCTCTAATAGATATGGACTATTTTTATTTCTAAACATAACCACAATACCCTTATCACATTTTTAAATGTTAGCAGCAATTCCTTAATATCGTCACATAGCCAGTTCAGTTTCCCTGTCTCATACATGTTTTTACAGTTCAGTGGTTCGATTCAGTATCCAAACATAATCCATACATCCAAGGCATACATTTGCAATTACTCTTTTTCCCTCACAACTCAACTCTCATTTCTAGTTTATTCAACATGGATAACATCACCATCACATGCAAAATGTTAAAACAGACACATCTAAAGAAGTGTGGCTAGGCATGGTGGCTCATTAACTATAATCCCAGCACTTCGGGAGGCCGAGGCAGGTGGATCAGGAGGTCAGGAGTTCAAGACCAGCTTGGCCAAGATGCTGAAAACTCATCTCTACTAAAAATACAAACAAAAAGATTAGCTGGGCGTGGTGGCACACGCCTGTAATCCCAGCTATTCGGGAGGCTGAGGCAGAGAATTTCTTGAAACACAGAGGCAGAGGTTGCAGTGAGCAGAGACACGCCACTGCACTCCAGCCTGGGCAACAGTGAGACTCCATCTCAAAAAATAATAATAATAAAAAAAATAAAGAAGGGTGAAAGGGAAAAGTTAACAGCTTTAAAAATAAAACAAAAAAACATAATTTTCTTGTTCATGCCTGTTGCCTAAGTGAAAAGGAGGGGGGCTCTTTATTCTCTTGACTTTTTCTGGTTGTTTTTTGGCTCACAGTCATCTGAACCTCCCTGGTTATGTTGGAAAACCAGGGGGTGAGGAATAAGGGACTCCTGCTTTATCAAGAAGAGTATTCTGCCCGCAGGCTGGAAGGGCAGCATCATGTGCTGAGTAGTTTCAGTTCCACATGGGGCAAGGTGGAATTTCTTCCCTTTGAAAATGCTTGATCTCAGCTATCAATTACTTTTTTTTCTTGAGACTCCCCAGCTGGAGTGCAGTGGCACAATCTCAGATCACTGCAACCTCCGCCTCCCAGGTTCAAGCAATTTTTGTACCTCAGCCTCCCGAGTAGCTGGGACTACAGGCACCCGTCACCACACTTAGCTACTTTTTGTATTTTTAGTAGAGATGGTGTTTTATCATGTTGACCAGGCTGGTCTCAAACTCCTGGCCTCAAGTGATCCACCTTCCTTGGCCTCTCAAAGTGCTGGGATTACAGGCATGAGCCACCGCTCCCGGCCTAGCTATCAATTACTTCAAAAAGTCATGTAACATGACCAGGTGTGGTGACTCATGCCTATAATCCCTGTACTCTGGGGGTCAGAGACAGATGTAACACTTGAGTCCAGGAGTTCAGGACCAGCCTGGGCAACATAGCAAGACCCCATCTCCACTAAAAATACAAAAAAAAACAAAAACAAAAACCATTATCTGGGCATAGTGATGCATGCCTGTAGTCCCCATTACTTAGGAGGCTAAGGTGGGAGAAGCACCTGAGCCCAGGGAGTCGAGGCTGCAGTGAGCCATAATGGCACCACTGCACTCCAGCCTGGATGACAAGAGTGAGGCTCTGTCTCAAAAAAAACAAAAATCCATAATAGATCCATTCATGTGAAAAGCATCCTGATACACTGAAATAGCATTCGCATTTTATCAAAAGGTTGATGAGATAATACCTTAACTCAAAGAAATGAAACTCCACTGCTAGAATCTTCCTCTATCCCTAAAAAACAGTTTGGTTACACACTGGCTTCTGGGCAACAAGTGGTTCTTTTACCCTATACACAGTCGGGGTCCTCACACATAGAATTATACTATTTCTAAGATGTACAAAGCTACAGTATCACAGTACAGAAATTCCCCAAAGCTTCAGGGTTTCCCACGAGTCAACTTAGAGGTTAGGTTTTCATTCTTCTAATTCTAAAATCTTGTGGTTCTTCTTGACACCGTAACAAGATAAGCATGAGAAAATTCACTCTTATTCTTTTTAAAACATGAAAAAAACTTTCCTTTGGAAGTTAACTAAAATGCATTTTACTTTCTTTTTCTAGTCTACTAATTCACTCTTAACAGAATCACTGTTCACCATGCAGAGCAGGACCAGTCCCTTCTCCATGTTGGCTAACAAACTAATCAAGGGACAGGGAGTCCATGCGAGGTCCAGAGGAACAGCCACCAGGCACACATCTGTGCCACCAGATGCCTGGGCTGGCAGAGGTTGGGCAACTGGACTAGAAGGCGCCTCAGGGCCAGAGAGGGGGAGGGGAGTTCAGTGCAGCAACCTCCTCCTAAAATTGTCACGAGCCACTTCTGCTCGCTAAAAAGCCAGATGCTTTAGGAAATAATGATTTCTCAAGCATTTTCTTCCTCTTCACCCATGTGGGAGGACAGAAGGCAAAAATCCATAATCACCTTTATTATCACTTCCCTAAAGTCAGAGACTACGTCTTAGTCTACCTGAGTCCCTGAAGCCTAGCACTGGTTGAACATAGGGGACACAGAAATGTTCATATCATCAAAGAATGATGGCTACTTGAAGGTGACAGCTGCGCCTTCTGAATGTGTTATTTCTATGCTCTGCCTTTCCAGTGGCATCCTCCCCAAATATCTTACCTCAACAAGAGCCTCAGAAAGGATATCACAATGATGACAGCAAGACCAATAAGGAATGCAATGCTCACAGCTAGAAAAGAGAAGAAAACACATTAGCCCCCAAAAAGGTCATCATGAACATCAAAGACATCACATGATTATATTTAATCTATAAAGGAAAACCAATGAGGGAAGCCTATATTCTCATGCTGAATTTCCTATAAATAATTGAGAATGCTCACCGTGAAGGGAGTGATAACTGTCATTACAAAAAGTATCCAACATAAACAAAAGCACAAAGAATGGTACCATCAACCTATATATAACCCATCACCCAGATCCTAGAATTGTCAAGATATTGTCCCTGTTGCTTCATCTATAACTACCCACCCACCCCCTTGTCCTGCTTTTTCTGGCTAAAGTATTTCTTTAAGAACCCAAGACATCATGTTATTTCATCCCTACATACTTCAGAATGTGTCTCTAAAGCCCTTGTAAAGACAGCCTGACACTGTACGCCTTCTGACACAAGGCACTGAGAAGGACCCAGGCTCGCTTTTGCCGTATTCCACTAAAAAATGCAAAACCTCCACTTATTCATGAGAAAACACCAAACATCAAGCAAATCCAAATCAAGGACAACTGACAAAATAACCAGACATTACCCTTCAAACCATCAAGGTCATGAAAGACAAAGAAACACTGAGGAACTGTCCTAGACTAGAGAAGACGAAGGAGATCTGAAAGCTAAATGCAGTGTGGGATCCTACATCAAATTCAGCACTGAAGAAGGATATTGAAAAGAACATTTAGAGAAATTAAAATAATCCCGATCAGTACTGTATCAATATTAAGTTCAATGTTAAGAACAATGTTAAGTTCCTGGTTTCGGTAATTGTATGTGGGATAATTATGCTGTGATTTTACAGTTCAGGGGAAGCTAGGTGAGGGATATTTGGGAACTCTTTTTGCAACACTTCTACAAATCTAAAACTATTTCAAAACTAAAAATATGTTTGAAAAGGGCCTTTTGTTATATAACCACAACGTCATATGAAATTAACAATAACTTCCTGGGCAACACTGAAAGTGCACCTGCTGCAGTTGCCCCATAACTGGTGGATGTGTTCAGCTGGTAAAAATTCCTCTTCACCTTGTGGTTTCATCCACTCATATGGTATATGCCTGAATCACTTACTTCATTAGGGGTTACAATATATCCTGCCCTTTTGCTGTATTTATTACCTGGAATTCTTCTCCACAGAATTTTCCCTCAACAGGGACTATTTTGTTACCCTGAATTACAGTTAAAAACGGGCAAAATAAATGCTTAAATCTCTCCTTTCAACTGAGTTTTAAATCACCCTAGTTAACATCAGGTGCTCTGGTTACCTATAAAGACAAAGCATTGTTTTTGTTTTGTTTGGGAAGGCAGGCCTTGCTCATTTTAGTTTCATATGACCTCATGGTTTTTATACATTATTTTTCTTCAATTACATATATTACTCTTCTTAATGCTTAAATTGTCCTACATTGGCCCTTTCATATTGGTCCCTGCATTCTTTTGATATAACCTCACAGTCTTTAATAGCTTCCCTGTGAACAGTACTTGTTCATGCCGCAGGGATTTGTTACTGCCTTTTGAAAGGCAGCACATACATTGTTACCTAATGGGGAGCTCCGAATGGCAGATTTTCTTCATTGGGGTTATTAGATAATGAACGGTCCCTCCTTAACCTAAGAGGACCTCTGGACTGTCAGTGGAAGACATACAGGAAACACTATATCCTTGCTCCTAAAACAAGGAGAGATATTTGACAGTCGATTACCCTATTTCTAGTTTCTTTCCACTGCATTAACTTTTTTGGCTTATTAATTCTTCATAATTAAACTAAAAACTATAAGAATATATTGATATATTATATAATTTTTTTTTTTTGAGACAAGGTCTGGCTCTATCACCCAGGCTGGAGTGCAGTGGTACAATCTTGACTCATTGCAACCTCCACCTCCCAGGATCAAGTCATCCTCCCACCTCAGCCTCCCAAGTAGCTGGAACTACAGGCATGCACCACCAGACCCAGCTAATTTTTGTATTTTTTATAGAGATGGGGTTTCACCACGTCACCCAGGCTCGTCTCAAACTTGTGAGCTTGAGTGAGCTGCCTGCCTTGGCCTCCCAAAGTGCTGGGATTACAAGCATGAGCCACCATGCCAGGCCAATAAATAATTTTTTAATGTCACATAATTTTATTATTATATACAAATAATACAACAAACATATTATAAATATGCCATAACTGGGATAAATAACCTATAATTTATGTGGATTTTTTGCAGGGGAGAGATGCTCATCAATGATCTAAGATTTAGGTTTTCAATCACAGAAAGTGTCACGGACTGCTTTGCTTTACAAACAGTACTCAAAAACTGAAACCTCTGAAAATGCAAATGTGAAAATCAACAGAGAACATATACGTACGAAGGTTACTATCAACTGGATCCTCGTTCACAGCCAGGTCACAGGCAATTTCACTAACTCCATTATGGATATTCTTTACCAATAGAGAATAGTTTCCAAATTCTCCAAATCTGTATTCCAGTCTACAAAGATTAGGTAAAATTAACACAAATGGTTAAATTAGAAAATAAGAAGTTGGATTTTGCTAATGTCATGAAGGCAGAATAATACATGTTCCCGGGTAGAGACCAGAAAAGATAAAGAAAAATATTGTAAAGAGAAAAAAAGCTAAATCCAAAATAGAAAAAGAAAAAATTCAGACTTCACTTAGATCACAACAAAGTAGGCACAAACCTACAAACTTCTTTCTCTTCCAAGGTGTCGTTCAGCTGCAGGATAGATCCGTGCTGGGTGCTGACAGAGGCGGCTGCAACGCTAGGCTTCCCCGCTTTTGGACTCTGAGGAACGTTTACCAGCACCTGAAACAAGCACTGTAAATAAAAGCACAACAGGTCAACTGCCAGGGGTTTTTCAACATCTGTTGATTGTTGGAGGACATAAATATCCAACTGGAGATCTTGGCATGACTTTTCCTTCATACATGTAAAAAAAACCTCTAAATTTCAATACTTTAAATTTATCTATTATTTTGTATTAAAACAATGACTGGGCTGGGTGCCGTGGCTCATGTCTGTAACCCCAGCACTTTGGGGAGGCCGAAGCAGGTGGATCAGGAGGTCAAGGAAATCAAGACCACCCTGGCCAACATAGTGAAACTCCGTCTCTACTAAAAAATACAAAAATTAGCTGGACGTGGTGGCACATGCCTGTAATCCCAGCTACTCGGGAGGCTGAGGCAGGAGCATTGCTTGAACCAGGGAGTTGGAGGTTGCAGTGAGCTGAGATCATACTACTGCACTCTAGCCTGGCAACAGAGCAAGACTCCGTCTCAAAAAAAAAAAAAAAATCACTGTGTCACTATGGAATTGTACAATCTTCACAGGTAAACTTCACAAATTAATAAGTAGAGCATACATTAAGTCTTGCATTCTGTTGTTTTATTTAATATTAAGTTTCCATGATTTTATCTAATTTGCATATTTGTAACTTAATATATGTATTATAGTCCATCAAATACTTTTGAGTATTTAGGCTGGCTTCAAAGCCTTTAAAATCTATTTATTGTTTTTGCTATATAAATTATGTGTTTTAAAAGACCTACATATCAGGTTCTTATTACTGTTTTGTTTTGTTTTGTTTTTGTTTTGAGATGGGGTCTCACTCTGTCACCCAGGTTGGAGTGCAGTGGCATGATCTCAGCTCACTGCAACCTTCACCTCCCAGGCTCAAGCAATTCTCCCACCTCAGCCTCCCAAGAAGCTGGGACCACAGGCATGCATCACTACGCCCAGCTAATTTTTTGTACTTTTTGGTGGAGATGGGGGTTTTGCCATGTTGCCCAGGCTCATCTCAAACTCCTGAACTCAGGCAATGCACCTGCCTCAGCCTCCCAAAGTGCTGGGATTACAGGCATGAGCCACCACGCCTGGCCAAAGTTCTTATTCTTTTCAATTATTTCTCTAAGGTAAATTTCTAAGGGTAAGATTACTGGATAAAAAATAGTCATTTTAGGCCGGGTACAGTGGCTCACGCCTGTAATCCCAGCACTTTGGGAGGCCGATGAGGGTGGATCACAAGGTGAGGAGATCGAGACCACAGTGAAACCCCGTCTCTACTAAAAATACAAAAAATTAGCCGGGCGTGGTGGCAGGTGCCTGTAGTCCCAGCTACTCAGGAGGCTGAGGCAGGAGAATGGCGCAAACCCGAGAGGCAGAGCTTGCAGTGAGCCAAGATTGCGCCACCGCACTCCAGCCTGGGCGACAGAGCAAGACTCCATACTCCGTCTCAAAAAAAAAAAAAAAATTGTCATTTTAATAGGTTCGTTACAAATGACCAAATATTAGTTAAATAAATCTAATTAAAGCAATATATTTATTTCTCACCAGCTTTACTAGGATTTTAAAATCATTTTTTGTTCGTTACTATTTATATCACAGCATTAAGATTATATTTTAAAATGATCATAAATTAAATAATTCAATTATTTTGTTATTTTGTTTCCTATGGTGTGAACCAGTGTTTACATACTAAGTTCCCTTGACATAATCTTAGAAATATGTCCTCATATACTATAATATTAACTTTTAAACCTCTCAAATATTTCTCCATTCTAGTGCTTTCTGTCTCATCCTGCTATATTATGTTTTCAATTATAAATTTTAAATTTTTAATATAGCCATACTAATCTGGCTTGTTATTTCTTCCATTGCTTCATTAATTCAAAAATGTATTCTGCTGACATAGAATAGCTGAATGGATTTAAAAAAAAAAAAAAAAAGACTCAACCATATGCTGCCTACAAGAGACTCCCTTCAATTGTAAGAACACACAGACTCAAAGAAAAGGGGTGGAAAAAGGTATTCTATGCAAACGGAAACAAAAAATGGGCAAGAGTAGCTGTACTAATACGAAAGACATAGACTTTAAGCCAAAAACTGTAAAAAGAGGAAAAGGAGGCCATTAAATAAAAGGCCATATTATAAAATGATCGATACAGCAGGAAGATGTAACAGTTATAAATATATATGCACCCAACATTGGAACAACTAAATATATAAAGCAATTATTAATAGACCTAAAGGGAGCAAACAAGTCTAAACAAATTTTAAAAATCAAAATCATATCAATTATCTTTCTGACCACAATGGAATAAAACTAAAAATCAGTAAGAGGAGGAACTTTGGAAACTGTACAAATCCATGAAAATTAAACAACATATTCCTAAATAACCAAGGGGTCAATGAAAAAATTTTTTAAATTAGCTGGGCATGGTGGTGGGCACCTGTAATCCCAGTTGCTCGGGAGGCTGAGGCAGGAGAATCACTTGAATCCAGGGAGTGGAGGTTGCAGTGAGCTGAGATGACGCCACCTTTCTCCAGCCTGGGTGAAAGAGCAAGACTCCATCTCAGAAAAGAAAAAATTTAAAAAGAAATTTAAAATTTTCTTGAGAAAATGTAAAAAGAAATTTAAAACTAAAAATGTTACTTCCATATGAAAATGGAAACACAACATTCCAAAACCTATGAAATACAGCAAAACCAGTTCTAAGTGGGAAGTTTACGGCAATAAATGCCTACATCAAAAAAGTAGATGGCCAGGCACAGTGGCTCACGCCTGTAACCCCAGCACTTTAGGAGGCCAAGGCTGGCAAATCACCTGAGGTGAGGAATTCGAGACCAGCCTGGCCAATGTGGTAAAACCCCGTCTCTACTAAAAATACAAAAGTAGCCAGGCATGGCAGTGGGTGTCTGTGATCCCAGCTACTCAGGAGGCTGAGGCAGGAGAATCACTTGAACCCAGAAGGCAGAGGCTGCAGTAAGCAGTAAGCGGAGATTGCGCCATTGCACTCCAGCCTGGGCAAAAAGAGCAAAACTCCATCTCCAAAAAAAAAACAAAAGGGTACACATTGAGGAAAGGACAGTCTCTTCAATAAATGGTGCTGGGAAACTGGATATTTACATGTAGAAGAAAGAAACTAGACCCCTGTCTCTCATATCTTTCACAAACCAACTCAAAATGGATTAAAAGCTTAAATGTAAGACCTGCAACTATGAAACTGCTATAAGTAAACATAGGGGAAACACTGCATGACATTGGTGCATAGGTAACAAAAGCAAATCTAGACAAATGGGATTAAAGTAAAAAAAGCCTCTGCACAGTGAAAGAAGCAATCCACAGAATGAAGAAACAAACTATATAATGGGAGAAAATATTCACACACTACTCACCTGACAGAATATATAAGGAACTCAAATACCTCAATAGCAAAAAAAATCTCATTTTTTAAATGGACAGTAAATCAAAGTAGGTATTTCTCAAAAGACATATATAACTATATATATATATATATATATCAGGGGAAAAAAAGAAGATAAAAAATCCCAACAGGTATATGAAAAATGCACATCACTGATAATCAGGGAAATGTAAATCAAAACCACAATAAGATAGCACCTCAACTCAGTTATTTAGATTGGGTACAATCAAAAAGACAAAAAATAACACATGCTGGCAAGGATGTGGAGAAAGGGGTACTCTTACACACTGTTGCTGGGAATGTAAATTAGTACAGCCATTATGGGAAACAATATGAAGGTTCCTAAAAATTAAAATAAAACTACCACATCATCCAACAATCTCACTACTGGGTATAGATCCAAAAGAAAGAAAATCAGTTTGTCAAAGAGATACTTGTACTCCCATGTTTACTACAGCACTATTCATAATAGCTAAGAAATGGAATCAACCTAACTATCCATCAACTGATGAATGGACAAAGAAATGTGCTATATATTCACAGAGGAATACTATTCAGCTATAAAAAAGAATAAAATCCTCTCATTTGCAGCAACATGGATAAGCCTAATGGACATTATGTTAAGTGAAATAAGCCAGACACAGAAAGACAAATACCACATGATCTCATTCGCATGTAAAAGCTAAAAATGTGACCTCACAGAAGTAGAAAGTAAATAGAGGTTAGTAGGGAAGAGGAGATGGGGAGGTTAGTCAACAGGTGTAAAGTCACAGTTAGAATGGGATCAGTTCTGGTGACATATGGCACAGTAGGGTGACTACAGTTAACAATAATGTAATGTATATTACAAAATAGATGAAGAGATGATTTTGAACCATCTCACCACAAAGAAATGACAAGTGTTTTGGTGATGGAAATGTTAACTACCCTAACTTGATATTACCCAACATGTACATTGGCTGGGCATGGTGGCTCACACCTGTAATCCTAGCACTCTGGGAGGCAGGGGGATCACTTGAGCTCAGCAGTTCGAGATACTGTACCCCATAAATATGTACAATTATTGTGTCAATTAAAAAAATAAAACTTTTTAAAAATCTATTCTGTCTTTTAAAATTTTTTTCAGTTTGTGCATTTATGTTTTAACTTGAATCCTCTTGGAGTACTTGATACATGGTATACAGTAATTTTAAATACCTTTCCCCATGGTCTTAGTTATAATACTCTAGGTTCTTACATGAATTAGATTCTGCTTCTCACACTTACATTGGTCTGTTAGTCGTCATTTCTCTTTTTTGGCTACATAAGCAATTACGGCCTCACAATATATCTTACCTAATACAGCAAGTCTCCACATTGCCCAATCTCCTTTTGGGCCATTTTTTTTTTCTTTTAAGCTAGTCAAGCATGGTTGTTGGGGGAGACAATGTCAAATCAGCTTAACAATAGCCCACAATACTTGGACCAATTTGGGCCATCTTTTGATCCTCTGACTCATTTACTTTTCCATATGAATTTTGAAATTATTTATATAGACTACATAACGGATTCTATTTACAAATTAACAACAATTGTGTTAAGTATATGAATTAACTTGGGAAACACTGTCATTTTTCCTGTTTAGTCTTGATATCAATGCTTATTGGCTATCTCTCCATTTAACCTGTATTTTTCTCATTAAAATGTATCATTTTCAGCCTGTAATTCTAGCACTTTGGGAGGCCAAGGCAGGAGAATCACTTGAGGCCAGGAGTTCCAAACCAGTTTGAGCAACACAGCAAGACCCTGTCTCCACAAAAGATTTTTAAATAAAAAATTAGCTAAGTGTCATGGTCCATGCCTATAGTCCTAGCTACTTGGGAGGCTGAAGCAGAAGGATTTCTTGAGCCCAGGAGTTTGAGAGTGCAGTGAGTCATGATCACACACCACTGCACTCCAACCTGGGCTACAGAGCAAGACTCTGCCTCAAAAACAAAAAAATCATTTCTCAGCTTGTTCTTACTTCGATTCAGCTCTCATTTTCTAGCTTATGTATTTACTAATATTACTGCTTCTTTTCCTTTTTGTTTGGAAGATTACACTGTTTGCTTTCAAAAACCTTGAGATCCCTACTGAATAGCTTTGCATTTCCCCTTTTTTTTCTTGAGATAGACTCTCACTCTGTCACCCAGGCTGGAGTGCAGTGGCGTGCTCTCAGCTCACTACAACCTCCGCTTCCCAGGTTCAAGTGATTCTCCTGCCTCAGCCTCTGAGTAACTGCGACTACAAGCGCCCACCACCATGCCCAGCTAATTTCTGTATTTTTAGTAGAGACGGGGTTTCACCATGTTAGTCAGGCTGGTCTCAAACTCCTAACCTTCAAGTGATCTGCCCACCTGGGCCTCCCAAAGTGCTGGGATTACAGGTATGAACTACTGCGTCTAGCCTCCCCTTTTCTTTCCAATTAACATAAAGACCAACCTCCAAAGCTACAAGAAGGGGTGAATTGTAGCTCTGCCACCTAACAGCTAGGTAACCCAAAAAAAGTCACTTTATTTTTCTTAATTTCAGTATCTCCAGCAAATCCTCTCTCCTGCATAGAATCTCTCTATTGGAGTGTTGTAAGTTAAATGAGACAGACTTAAAACACTGAACAAGTCCTCAGGAAAACAGTAGCTGCGATTTCTATTACCATCATCTTTATTATTATGAACATTTACATGCGTTTTTTCATAGGAATTGCTTTGGCCTGATTTAAAGATTTTCTAAGAAATGCTCGTATTTATATTATAACCCTTATTAGTTTGTTTCTTTGTTGTGCAGAGGTATGAGGTAGAATATATATATAATCCCTGCTTTTTAAAATTTATTCAGTCTCTTTTGACTTAACATAGGATGAGTGTTTTGTGAAACAAATATATACAGGAATTTTTGAATTTGAATTTATCTACTGTTTTCATTTAATTTCTGCCACATATGTTACTTATGTCTATTGCCAGTAATACTGACACATGGAGAAGTCTCGCTCTGCTTCAGCTTACAGGTACTCAGTCACGAAACGCTCCCAGGGAGCTCAGGGGCAGGTTCCATTATTTTTCCAGCTTCACAGGGGAAGAGAAGCAGAGAGAAGGTAAGAACTCCCATACCCAAAGTAACACAAGTGACAGAGGTGGGATTCAAACCAGACACTCGAACTGCAGAATCCAAGCTCTTAACCACCTCACTCCCTGACATTGTTCAGCTCAGTTCATCAGTTCTATGATGAAACCTTCAAATGTTTGCCCTGGATAAGGGTATCTTATCATTTGTCTCTACTACGACTTTGCTTTGTATTATTAGCTGCTACCATTATTTCTGATGTACTATGGGGACCCACATAAATTTATTTTTATTTAGGGTGTTCATATTTTAGTATTAGTATTTACTATTTATGCAAATGTTTGACTAGCCCCTTTTATTCTAATATCTACTTCATCAAAAAGTACAAGTTTTCATGATTCTTTATGAGTGCAATAATATATTTTAGTTTTTAATACTTTATTTACCAATGTATGTATGTATAGCTCTTCTCTTTTCAAAAGCAATTTTAAATATTCACAATATCTTCTCTTTTTTACGTATTTTCCACATTGTACAGTCTTGTTTCTTTTTTCTTTTTTCTTTTTTTTTTTTTTAAAGAGATGAGATCTTACTTTGTTGCCCAAGCTGGTCTCAAACTCCTACCTCAAGTGATCATCTCGCCTTGGCCTCCCAAAGTGCTGGGATTACAAGTGTGAACTACCTCACATGGCTCAGTCTTCTTTTTTTAGTAATATTTTAAAGATACAGAAACATTAACTGTTTACCATACTGAGAACATCTTACTTATAAAAACTAAATGCTGGCCAGGCACGGTGGCTCACGTTGGTAATCCCAGCACTTTGGGAGGCCAAAGCAGGCGGATCACAAGGTCAGGAGTTCAGGACCAGCCTGGCCAAAACGGTGAAACCCTGTCTCTACTATAAATACAAAATTATCAGGCGCGGTGACAGGTACCTGTAATCCCAGCTACTCGGGGGGCTGAGGCAGGAGAATCACTTGAACCCAGGAGGTGGAGGTTGCCATGAGCCAAGATCATTCCACTGCCCTCCAGCCTGGGCGACAGAGCAAGACTCTGTCTTAAAATAAACAAATAAATAAAATAAAAGGTCTTTCTACTTTAAGGAAGTAAGATAAAGAAGGAAACAGAACAGGAAATTCTTCAACTCAGCTAGTGACTGACCTCTTGGGCATATCTTCACCTTAAATATCTTAAAGATATCCTTCCATCGGCCCCAGATTTTTATTATCTGGTATACTGAATATACAAAGTTATTATCATTTGCATTTTTTTACATGCTTGTGTTTCCTAAAACCTACATCTGCTTAAAATGTTTAAAATTATCATTAAAGTTCAAAATTTATGTTCAAAGTTTATATCTAGACAAATTTTATCAGTCTCTGGTTAATCTTAAAAGGGTCATAAGTGTCTTTCCAGTTTCCAGGCTAAAATCTTTTTTACTATAATGGGATATTTTCTACTACTATGATTAAATACAAACCCTGTGTCACTTCTTTTTCCTGACGTAATTATCTCCATTCTTTTAAATAAATTGGCAATTTTTTTCTTAAAACAGTCTCATGCAGTTAATTCTTCTGTTTGTTTGTTTATTTATTTATTTATTTTAAGACAGAGTCTCACCCTGACGCCCAGGCTGGAGTGCAGTGGCTCAATCTCAGCTCACTGCCACCTCTGCTTCCCGGGGTTAAACGATTCTCCTGCCTCAGCCTCCCAAGTAGCTGGGATTACAGGCACACACCACTGTGCCCAGCTAATTTTTGTATTTTTAGTAGGAATGGGGTTTCACCATGCTGGCCAGGCTGGTCTCAAACTCCTCACCTCATGATCTGCCCACCTAGGCCTCCCAAAGTGCTAGGATTATAAGAGTGAGCCACCGTGCATGGTCTGTTTTCCTGTTTTTTAATTCTTTCTTTTTTTTTTTTTTTTTCTTGAGATGGAGTTTCACTCTTGTTGCCTAGGTTAGAGTGGGCACGATCTCGGCTCACTGCAACCTCCGCCCCCACCAGGTTCAAGTTATTCTCCAGCCTCAGCCTCCCAAGTAGCTGGGATTACAGGCACCTGCTACCATGCCCGGTTAATTTTTTGTATTTTTTAGTAGAGATGGGGTTTCATCATGTTGGCCAGGCTGGTCTTGAACTCCAGACCTCAGGTGATCCATCCTCCTTGGCCTCCCAAAGTGCTGGGATTACAGTGGCGCCTGGCCTCTTTTTTAATTCTTTAATTTGTCCATAGCATCATTGTTGTACTCCAGTGACCCTATTTGTTTTATTCTAATAATGGTCTTACTTGCCCTACACCTAACACCTTGACAACAGTCTTTTCCCTGCTCAACTTGTTTTTCTGTGAATTTTAGACCCTTATTAAGTCTTTAGAAGACATTTTGCCCATTCACTGAAGTATCTGATTCCTGTCACTTTTTAATTTCAGCTATTGTTGATTATTTTCAAGATTCTTTTAGGTTCTTCTTGTGGGCCAATAAATTTTTTCTTTGTCTTAAGCTACTTTTTCTTAATAGATTTTTGCTTGTTTCATATTACTTTACAGAGCTTTCAGTAGGTTTATTCAAATAGAGAAGGTATCACCTATTGCTCCATCATCTTTTCAGCTGGTGCCCACACTGGAGATTTTAAGTTTGTTTTTTAAAGCATTTATAGTAAACAGTCACTCAATATAAATTAAAATTCATCCTCTGATGGTAGGTATAATAAAGCTCTCAATTTGGCAATAAAATTTTTTTTTTTTTTGAGACAGAGTTTTGCTTTTGTTGCCCAGGTTAGAGTGCAACAGTGCAATCTCAGCTCACTGCAACCTCCACCTCCCGGGTTCAAGTGATTCTCCTGCCTCAGCCTCCCACATAGCTGGGATTAGACCTCAGGTGATCCACCCGCCTCGGTCTCCCAAAGTGCTGGAATTACAGGCGTGAGCCACTGTGCCCAGTAAAAACATTTTATCATTTCAATTTTTATTTTAGATTTAGGGGCACATGTGCAGGTTTGTTACATGGGTATATTGCATGATACTAAAGTTTGGGACCTGAATGATCCTGTCTCCCAGGTGGTGAGCACAGTACCCAGTAGGTAGTTTTTCAGCCATATAGGTACTACTCGGCTGTAGTACCCAAGTTTTTCAGTACTGCTTGGGTACTGCAGCTCAAATAGTCCCTAGTGTCTCCTGTTCCCACCTTTATGTTCATGAGTACCCAATGCTTAGCTCCTCTTAGAAGTGAGAACATACAGTATTTAGCTTTCTGTTCCTGTGTTAATTCACTTAGGATATTGGCCTCCAACTGCATCCATGTTGCTACAAAGGACATGATTTCATTCTTTTTTTATGGTTACATAGTAGAGTATTTTATTTTACATAAAAGAATAGCCTTGTCCTTAAAAGCAACAAGGTCTAGAATAGGAGTAAAACCTTCAGAGAAAACGCATTTGTTATCATCAGGGAGGCAGGGCCTCGGAATAACTGCCACTCCCTCAACTTGCACCTTCCTGCTGGCTGCCCACTCTGCTGGCCCCTGGAGAATACCCTGGTGTCCCACTCCTTCCTTCTCTGGTCCAGCAAGAGGGTTTTGCACTAGAGAGGAGGAAAATAAAACATAGTCTATCAAGGTTGTTCATCTCTGAGAACTGCTTTTTTAAAGGATGGGTAGATGAAAAGATAAAAATGGACGCTGTGCATTCCTAGGCATCCTCCTCTGACTGTATTTCTTCTGATTCTTTATATAGCTTCTTTGTTTCCTTAGCTGCAAAACTGAAATTAACTTGTGAGGGGTTTTAGATATGAAAGCATTAAGGATCATATCAAACAAGCCCCAAAGCAAACAGAACTGAGTGTGAACTGATACATACGTGATAACAGCATTCAGATTTCCAGTAGACAGTCAAGTTGGCCCCAAGAAGTTCATTATGGATGAGTAGCAAAGCCTGATCCATCTTCAGTTCTACATGTCTTTTTTTGTCTAAGTCTGGTAAAAATTAGGAAAAGTTAAAAAAAAAAAAAAAAAAAAAAGTACCCGAAAGATGTGTTAGAGACAAAGTACATTCCTGTGAACAGTTGCTTCCAGTAGTGCTTCTCAAAACCCTACACTCTGGGATTTCTGTGGTCTCCCACACATTACTTTGTGTGTGTGCAGATATATGTGCGTGCATGCATGTGCACACACACGCAGGTCTCCTTTTTCACAGATGTCTCTACTACAAAAGAGGATTCAGTCAACACCACTCACATCTAGTGCATCAAAGGATCGTGTGAGGAACTTATATTCATCAAGTACTAAGATGTGACATGTACTGAATTTAGTAGTTTCCCTACAATAATGACAATCTCATGAGCTAGGTATTTCCCCCCCTTTACAGATGAATAAATTAAGCCTCTCAAGAATTACCTAACTGTCTGTGGTCACGGTTTTTCAATGAAATCACTGATATGAACCCAATTTGTATGACTCTAAAGTTCAAGCTTTCTCCCCTACCATGTTACTCAGCTGCGACTGTAGCCTGGCAGCTTGTTAGAAATGCAGAACTCACTTCAGTCAGACAGGTTAGCAAGGCCCAGGGGTGGGGTGCACGTGCCTCGAAAGTTTAAGAAGTGCTGCTTTCTATCACTTTGTTTTGGAGTTTGGAATCTCCTAATTTTCATGGCAGATCGGAGAGGGGTAAAGAGACAGTTTTAAGACAAGCCTCAGTCTGAAGGGCAGAGAAACTCACTGCTCCTGGATTCACTCATCACACAGCTCACCAGTTCACTAGATGATGTTCTGAGGATGACAGAAAGATGACACACATTCTAAAATCATGTGTGCCAATTTGGTAGGAAAAATAGAGTGAACTGCTCTTGTCAAAAGTCAAAGCAAAGTGGTTCATTTCAACCAACTGGCCGTTTATATGATATTATATAAAAGAGAAGTTAATTTATCCTCTAAGTAAATTTACCCAAAATAAAAAAATGCGGAACTACTTAATAACACAATGAGGAAGGTAAGAACTCGGTTCTCCATTTTGTAATGGGAAAGCTTCCTCTGGGCTCCCTAGTCACTCATTTGAATGGCAGAATCGGGAATTCTTCACGTAGCCAGTTCAATCCCTCTTGCTCTGTCACCCAGGCTGGAGTGCAGTGGCGCGATCTCGGCTCACTGCAACCTCTACCACCCGGGTTCAAGCCATTCTTCTGCCTCAGCCTCCCGAGTAGCTGGGACTACAGACACGTACCACCAAACCCAGCTAATTTTTGTATTTTTAGTAGAGATGGGGTTTCACCATGTTGGCCAAGACGGTCTCGATCTCTTGACCTCGTGATCTGCCCACCTCAGCCTCTCAAAGTGCTGGGATTATAGGTGTGAGCCACTGTGTTGGGCCTCAATCCCTCATTTTTAAGTTTATCTTAATTTACCCTTATTTAGCTCTCAGTGAAGACAAGCCCTGCAGTATAAAACTCTTAATAATCCACTACAGTTTTTTGTTCTCTAGGCCAAAGAAAGTTTTCACAATCATTTTTTCTGTTCTTTGGTCTCCTGGAAAGCTTTCAGTGGAAGCGAGGTTTGGGACCTGGAGTATGACATAGTGGGATAAATTCAATTTAAACTTGAATCTGAACCCCAACCTGCCTCAGGTTCCTCACCAATAAATTAAGGGTCATAAGAGTATGTGCTTCATGAGACCGTTGGGAAAGCTAAACTTGACCACCTATGAAATGGTTGGCACAGAAATAAAACAAGTGCTCAACACATGGACGTTACAGTGATCCAGGCCACATCCAACCAATGCAGAGGTCAACAGAGCCTCTTCAGGATTGGAACATCCAGTTAATTTTTTTTTTTTTTTGAGACAGAGTCTCGCTCTGTCTCCCAGACTGGAGTGCAGTGGCCCACCGCAGCCTCAACCTCCTGGGCTCAAGCAATCTTCCCACGTCAGCCTCCCAAGTAGTTGGGACTACAGGAGCATGCTAGCACATCCAGCTATTTTTTTTTTTTTTTTTTTTGTATTTTTTTGTAGACACAGGGTTTCACCATGTTACCTAGGCTGGTCTCAACCTCCTGGGCTCAAGTGATTCGCCCACCTCGACCTCCCAAAAGTGTTAGAACTACAGGCGTGAGCCACCACACTGGGCCCAAGAGTAAAATCTTTAACCAAAAACAGGCTTTTGAATAGCTTCTGATATGCTTTATGACATTTCTCTCCAATTTAGTCGTGCTGATTTCTAATGACAACTGTGATGGTTGAGATCTCCCAGATAATACAAAGAACCACACTTACCAAAGAACCACCAGGCCCCAACAGCTCTGTGAAATAGCTCCTGGTGGGTCGGGCGTGGTGGCTCACGCCCGTAATCCCAGCACTTTGAGAGGCCAGGGCGGGCGGATCATGAGGTCAGGAGATCGGGACCATCCTGGCTAACACAGTGAAACGCCCTCTCTACTAAAAAAATACAAAAAAGAAAAAAAAAAAAATTTAGCCGGGCATGGTGGCAGGTGCCTGTAGTCCCAGCTACTCGGGAGGCTGAGGCAGGAGAATGGCATGAATCCGGGAGGCAGAGTTTGCAGTGAGCTGAGTTCACCCCACTGCACTCCAGCCTGGGGGACAGAGCGAGACTCTGTCTCCAAAAAAAAAAAAAAAGAAAGAAAAAGAAATAGCTCCTGGTGTCTCCATTCTGGGATGAGGCATCTGAAGGTCACCTACTATAAGCCAGGATTTAAGCTGAGGTCAATCTAACTGTGCACCTAACCGCTAACCAGTCTCCTGAGCCTCAACAGATCCCTCCCTATCAGCCCAGCCTGATTAGCCTTTTCTATGTTTCCCTCATTTGTTAGCCTGGTGGATAGAAAATGGCACGTCCTAATTATTTTAGTTTCGAACTTGTGATTAACTAGTTTGAACATGTTTTCCAAATGTTTACCATCAGTATGTGCCCTTCATGTGAATTCTTGAATTATTTATTTATTTAACCACCTTTATTTAATCCCTGACACCTTCTGAGGTATTTGCATAACTTCTCTACATTACAGACAAAAATATTAAATCTTTTGTCAATTTGTCATCATTGTTTTAAAAGTTTTCATTTCCCTTCTTCAGTTTTAATGGCTTCCATTTTCAAATTTCTAGTCACTTTCTGTAGAGTTTTTCCTACACTTGATCATGGCCAATAGACGATGAAGCCATGAGCTTTTCCTTCGTAATTTCTCCACATATCATCATCCCGTCGTAGATGGAATAAGTACTGTGTGTACTCATGTTTCTCTAAGCCTCTGGTGGTGAGCGGAATAAGGTACTTGTTTTATACTTAGATTATCCACATGAATTTTAGGCTGAAAGCTCTTCATTGTCATTGTTACTAACTATGCTATTTGGGAATGTGCAGAGGGGCTCAGTCTTCAGTGAATGTCAGAATTACCTCAGGAAGCTCTAAAAAAACAACAAAAGTTAACAATGCCCTGGCCCCATTCCAGACTAATTAAATCAGAATCTCTACCCAATCAGCATGATTTTTTAAATTTCCCACAAAAAACAATGAACCTCCCAAAGGGATTCGACTGTGCAGCCCAGGGTGAGGAACACAGCTAGGGAACCACAGCTAGAGACTGTCAGAGTAAAGCCAGCAGATTTTGACACCTTTTTTGTTTCACTTTGCATTATTTGAATGTGGTTTTTAAAAATAATAATAACAGTCTATATCACTTACAGACACGACCAAAGGACCTAATTACTAAGCCATCAAATATGACCTCGAAACTGAGCTTGATGTTCAGCTTCAAGAAAAAGTTGTCACCTTCCCACACAGCAGCTGACCTAAGAAATTCCAGGGCAATACCCACAGAGCGTTACCGACAAAAGAACAATTAATTCCTTCTCTCTCCTCTGGTCTACATCGTCTTGGTGGGCAAATGACCAAATATAGCCACCTTCCAATAGAGCGGGGATAAATGTGCTGCTTGTGTATTACACTTTTATTTCCTTTCCAAGTATTTAATTTCTGGTCTAGCTCTCTTCTCGTGAGTTATCTTTGCTGGGCATATTTTTAAAGACATAGTCTACTTTTTTTTTTTTTTTTCAAGTAAATGCTGAATTTTCAAAAAGGAAGATGATGACGTTTTTAGTAGGAAAGCTGTGCAGCCCAAACATGGGCTCCACGCGGCAGGAAAAGCCTTGCGGTCGCAACGCGGCTTCCCTTCACTACCTGTGATTACTATTTACAAATCAGCTCTACCTAAAGTAAGTGCCCTTTGATAAGCTAATATCCGTGCTAAAATGCAAAGAGCGTTCGGCGGGATCAGTCCCTGACAATTGTGATCAGGCAGATTACATAACCTCCCCGGGGTCCTTGCAATTTTAAAGGACGGGAGCGCAGGAGATCCAGGTTGGGTGAATCAAGGAGCACACAAAATGTAATCCGCTGAGCCACTTTTCCAAAATTGACGACGCATTTCTCCTCCAGCTTCTGCCTGGGGAGGAGGGGTCGTTTGAACTCCATACACAGACATTAAAACTTCGTATTCTGACCAAGATAAGGGCGCGAAAGGGGGAAAAAAGGCAGGTGATTCCCACAGTCCCAGGTGTGGACCCTTCTACCCAAAGGGGTTTGCGGTGCTTGCCCGACCCCTCTGGGAGGGGCGTGTGCGAAGGACCTCCTAGGGCCTGGGGCTCCCCGGTCCAGGGATCTAGATGGAGGCCTGGAATCTGTATTTGTCATCGTAGCCAGTTGTGCAATCACGGGCTGAGCTGAGCGCCTCTTAAGCCAGAGCACTGGACAGGCGCCCGGGGCCCGGGGCAAAAGCGCCCAGCCCAGTCCCTCCCAGGCCGCGATCCCGACTCGGAGGCGGCGGCTTCCCAGTCACCTTGGAGGGAAAACGCACCGAGCGGAGACGCGCGAAGGGCTCGCCCGGGACCGGGCTGCATGCAGGCCGCGCCCCCACCGCCTTCTCCGCGGTTCCTCACCCGCCGCACATCTACGCGGGTTCAACCCCAGCGCGGGGCAAACGCGCGTCCCGGCCCCGGGCTTCCCACCCGCTGAAGCCAATGGGTCGCACGGCTCCGGCGCCACGTCCTCGGGGGCTAGGCCCTCGGGGAAGTGACCCTGCTCTAAGTCCCTGCGAACAGTGGACTGGGTGCAGGGGGAGTCCGAGCCCCCCCCCGTCCCGGTCCTTGGCTGGCCCGCCTCCTGGCTGCCAGTGTGGGGAGTTCCCGGCGTCCCGATCCGAGGCCTCTGTTTAGACCGAAGGCGCCGGGACGCAGGTTCTGCTAGGGTGGGCGCCGCCTGGGTGCCCAGGTGCCACTCCGCCGCGGCCCGAACCACCCCCTCCCCCGCCTCCGCTGGGCCGGGCCGCAGCAGCCCGAAGTCCGGCCTCCGGTCTGGGGCGTGGGACCGCGAAGTCGCAGAAACAGCCCGGGCCGTGGGGGCGGTTCCGGCCAGGCCTAGCCCTCGGCGCCGCGCACTGAGGTAGGGGCGGCGCCGCGGGGAGGGGACGCCGCGCTCGGAGCCGGCCGGGCGGCTGTAGGAGGCGGGCACTCACCTCGTGGCGGCGCGGCCTGGGCATCGCGCTCCGAAGAGCCGCCGGGGGCCAGCAGCGCGGCGCTCAGCACTGACGCGGCCAGCAGCAGCACGACCAGCTCCCTGCCCGCACCGCTCATGCCCGCCGCCCGCTCGGCCGCCCCTGCCTGCCCGCCGCGCCCCGCCTTGCGCTGCTCCGCCGCGGACGCCCGCGCGCCCGTCATGCCCCCTCCGCTGCCGTCACCGCCGCCTGAGTCACCGCGGGAGGCGGAGGCGCCCGGGAGCCGCGGGCGGGAAAACCCAGGGGCCGGGCCGGGCCGGGCCATGCTAGGCCCTGCCCTGGGGGAGCTGGCCAAGAAAGAAGCCAACGCTCTGCGCCCCTGCATTGAGAGTGTTTGTCCTTGGGAGGAGAAACGGCCCGAAGAGAGGCCCCTGCAGGCTAGGAGCCTTCCTCCCCCGCCCCACCTTCCCCAGCCGCATTCTGCCAAACTCCCGCGCCAGCCGGCCACCCTCCGCACGGGTGTCAGAGCCTCGGTCCCTGTTTTGGAAAACGCCTCAGTAAGCAAGACTGCAGAGTCCCTGCCCCCAAGGCGTTGATTACCCAGAGGGAGAGGCACGGCTTAGAAGCCACCAAGCGGCCCCATCTCTTGGAAGAGCCCCAGGCCAGGCCGACAAAGTGTAAGGCAGCAGGCCGAGGAGTCTGCACACCCGTTCCAGGCTGTATGCCGGGAGACGCTATCGCAGGTATAAGGGAGGGGTACAGTAATACCTATAGCAGACGTGTTTGTAATTGCAAAACCTTGTCAAGCTGAATGTTCACTAGCGAGAAAACAAACTGCCCCACAGCAGGGGAAGTGCTCTACAGCTTCCCGCATCCACATGGATGAATCTCAAAACACAAGGCTGCGGAAAATGCAAATTGCAGAATGCCTTTGTAATAACTTACATAAAGCAAAACAATAATGTATGTTGTTTAGGGACATCCATATGTGTAATGAAAATACAAAGGCACACATGAAAATGATGCGGGACTTTCCTTAGTTCAGCTAAAGACGGTGGGGGTCCTTGTCACACGCCAGGAAAGATGAGGCTCTCAGACCATTTGAAGGGTAAGGCAGGGGTTTTATTGGGTGTAAAGGAAGAAAAAGGGGAACAGGGACTCAGCAGAGCCAGAGTTCTAGTTGTAGGCTCCCCGCCTCACAGATTAAATCCCCGATTCCACGGAGGAAGAGGGCCAGGCTCCTCCCAGCTGTAAACTGAGGAGCGAACTTCTGTGGCTCCGCCCCAGTGCAGTGCACAGACCAGTGGGAATTTTACCAGGGAACCCTTCCCACCTGGCTGTCTCATTCCCCCTTCTAAAGAAGTCCATCTAACTGCCATTAGAATAAGGATAGGGACAAAGAAAGATCTTAGCTGTTTCCTGCTGACAGGAGGCACTGTTTTGGGAAAATGGCAATCAGATCTCCCTCATAGGCCTATCTAAGGATCCCCGGCAGAAGGGTCCATGGGCCAAGGCTCCAGTTGCATGACAGTTTGATGTCCTGAAAGCAGGAAGAGACAAACTGGGTTATTAAAACACATATGGCCGGGCACGGTGGCTCACGCCTGTAATCCCAGCACTTTGGGAGGCCAAGGCAGGTGGATCACAAGGTCAAGAGATCGAGAGCATCCTGGCCAACGTGGTGAAACCCTGTCACTATTAAAATACAAAAAATTAGCTGGGTGTGGTGGCGGGTGCCTGTGGTCCCAGCTACTTAGGAGGCTGAGGCAGGAGAATCACTTGAACCCAGGAGGCAGAGATTGCAGTGAGCCGACATTACACCACTGCACTCCAGCCTGGCAGGTCAGGAGTTCGAGACCAGCCTGGCCAACATGGTGAAACCCTGTCTCTACTAAAAATACAAAAATTAGACAGCCCTGGTGGTGCCTACCTGTACTCCCAGCTACTCAGAAGGTTGAGGCAGGAGAATCGTTTGAACCCGGGAGGCGGAGGTTGTAGTGAGCCAAGATCCCTCCACCATAGTCCAACCTGGGCAAAAGAGCAAGACTGTCCACAAAAAAAAAAGGAACTAGGCAAAGAGAAACAAGCATGCTCCAAATCTTGTTCACAGGAGTATACCTCACTCAATTATTAAAGACCATAAATAGTTTAAAATAAGTTTCCCTGACTCTGAAAAACAAAACAAGGATCAGCAATATTGCCAGCAAAAGTCAAAAAGGTTGCTTCAGCTTTGAGTTCAGTCCATTTAGTTCTTGTTTTGCTTGATATTCGTGAATACTTCAGCTCTTTATGAGTCCTATACATTTTCCTTTATTCCAACGTGACAATCTCCAAAGTTATCAGAAACCTCTATGAGAGTACCTGCCAGAGTCCTATTGTTTATTATAAACCATCTTTTGAAAATGATTAAAACCAGAAAACAATTGTCTGTGACTACGAAAATGTCCAGGTTAGTTGCAGTTAGAAACACAATTGACAAAGAAGTTTGGCTATCTCTGTAGTTTACAATAACTTAACAACCTTAATTATGGTTGATAGCATATACTTAATTAGAATTTTAGAAATCCCATACAATTTTGGAACATACATTAGCATTATTCACAAAAATATAACCTAAAGAAAACTAAACATCATTTTGGCAATCCCATGTACCTAAACATGTCAAATGATCCTATTTACCTATTTTTTTGATATTTCAGGAGTACTCCAAACCATCCAAAAAGCCATACATCAGAAAAGACAATTTTGAAACTGAAGTTTGATTTTGGGAAGGCTGTTAAATATGTTCGAGGTTTAAAGCACTTGATGTTATGAAACACAATTCCAGATTACCGTAAGTTATTTATTTTGCCAAAATGATGACTCAGAAATTTTAAAGAAGCAAAAACCTTTATAACCCTTTACAAATTTTGCCAAAGAGCAGATTAGTGCCTTAAGAATACCTTGTTGTGCTTTTATTTCAATGCTCAATTTACAGAAAAATCATATAATACCCTTTTGAAATTTAGTCAATATGTTCACATACAGAACCCCTTTGCAAGATAAATTTCCACAATGCTTCCACCACTTGTTTGAACCTCCTACTTCATCCTATCTAATTTAAAACAATCCTTTAACCCTAGGCAAAAATTTATATTTCCATGCCTTCTTATAACCTTTTACAAAAAAACACATTTGGCTGGGCATGGTGGCTCAAGCCTGTAATCCCAAGCACTTTGGGAGGCTGAGGCGGGTGGATCACAAGGTCAGGGTTAGGGACCAGCCTGGCCAACATGGTGAAACCCCATCTCTACTAAAAATACAAAAATTAGCCGGACATGGTGGCGCATGCCTGTAATCCCAGCTACTTGGGAGGCTGAGGCAGGAAAACAGCTTGAACTCAGGAGGCAGAGGATTCAGTGAGCCGAGATCATGCCACTGCACTCTAGCCTGGGCGACAGAGCAAGACTCTGTCTTAAAAAAAAAAAAAAAATTTTTTTTTACTGTTCTTAACACACCTCGCATATAAATCTATTTCCAGTAGTCTCAATTACATGTTAAAACAGTAACTCCTAGCAGTTTTTAATTTAAATGTAAAACTTGGTAAGTTGTTTTGTGTGCTAGATGCAGCCAAGGTTTGACTCCTAGCATAATTAAGGGCATGGTTAGTTCCATATGTTCCCAGGCCTTAATAATTATGAAGCCAGAAAGTCAAATAGTTCTCAAAACCCAAAAAGCAGTTTATAACTTTAAACACTTAGCAAATCTTGCATCTGACCTGCATAATTTAGTCCGCCTATTTACATTTTGATGGCATCTGCTTTTTAACAATAATCTTTAAAGCTGTTTTTATTTCTCAAAGACTAAAGTCACATAAACTGAAGGTACCAAAGCTTTTATTTTCTCTTTAAAAAAAAATAAGCGCTTGTCTTTCTTTAGGCCAGATTAATTAGAGCTCTTTTTACAGACATCATACACAACATATATATATATATAGTTACACAGACAGGCAGAAGAAACCCCAGTCACTGGGTGGGATCCTTTAAGAGACAGGGCTAGGAAAACATGCAGCTATCAAACCAGAAAGGAACTCATTCCCTAAGGCAGGATTGCTAAACAAAGCCTTACCAGGGAGTTACAGGCCATGCCCCCAGATTGTAAAACAAGATGGAGGCCTGCAGTGAAGTTCCCTACAAACCACACAGACATGCAAAGCACACCAGTGTGCAGGCCAGTTGGAGTTTCTCTGGGGACCCCTTCCCACCTGGCTGTCTCAAAAAGATAAACACTATGGGCGGATCACGAGGTCAGGAGATCGAGACCATCCTAGCTAACCCGGTGAAACCCCATCTCTACTAAAAAATACGAAAAGTTAGCCAGACGAGGTGGGCGCCTGCAGTCCCAGCTACTCCAGAGGCTGAGGCAGGAGAATGGCGTAAACCCGGGAGGTGGAGCTTGCAGTTAGCTGAGATCAGGCCACTGCACTCCAGCCTGGGCAACCCAGCGAGACTTTGTCTCAATAAAAAAAAAAAAAAAAAAAAAGATAAACACTAAATTCCAGTAAGGGTTGAGAGCAGAAAGGGAGGAGAAGCTAAAGGGCTTCACTGACAGTGTTTCATTGCTTAAGTTGGGTGATAGAGTGCATCCTGTATTATTTTTTATACTTCTTTGGGTGTCTGAATTATTTGATAATTTTTTAAAGCTACAAGACAGTGTGATTAGTGCTATTAGGAGGACAGTGCTAAGGTGGCATTTGACAGAAGCACCCAGGCTTTTGTCTGGAAAGGCTTCCAGGAGGACTGTCATTTAAGTTGAGCCCTGAGAGCTGTTAGCCAGGAGAAAGCAGGAAGAGTGTTCTCAGGAGAAGGAACAGCCTTTCCAACAGCCCAGAGAAAGTGTCACTTTGTGAAAGAACTGAAAGAAATCTGGGGCGACTAGAGCAGGGTTCTGTAAGGGGAGAGGGGAGACAGGAGGTGAACTAGACAGCAGAGTTGAGTATAGGCTTCTTCCTCAGTAGAAGCTGTTGGTGAGTTTGAAGGTGAATAACTCAGGAAAGTAATGGTCATGAGCTATCTCACAAACTCAAGTTCAGTCAAATTATTTTTCTCAAAGAAAGCCCCTATGCCAGAATGTCAGGACATTCAGGTATTCCCTCTTTCCTCTTTGCCCCCTGCCCCATGGCTCGAAATCCCAGGAGCTGAAGAATGCTGGCATTGGAGCGGTCTGGCCAGGCCATGGCCAACTAGTCATCTTCTGCCTAACACACAGCAGCGGCCCTCTCTGGCCTAGCCCTGGCTTAAACTACAGGAGTCACTGGGTGAATGTGCCCTTCTCTTTTTGCTTGGAGGACACCTTTTTGACACCCTCCCTGTCCAGGAGAGTCTGGAGTTCCTGTCTTAGGGCTGTGCATAGCTGTTCCTGTACCTGGAAGACCCTTCCTTACCCAGACACCTCATGGCTCCTCCCTCACTTCATTCAGCTCTCAGGCCAATTGCTGCCTCATTTAAGGAGGCCTTCCACAAAAACCCTATCTAAAGCTAAAACGTGCTGGAGCCTCAGATCTTGCTTTTCTTCATTACACTAATCTCTACCTGACATTACGTGCATTTGTCTGCCCCACTTGCACTACAATGTAAGCTCCATGAAAGCAAGGAGTTTGTCCTACGGGCAAGAACCTTCTCCTTTGACTGTAACACATTAACAAACAGCTCCAGAACCTCATGGCTTACCCCAACAACAATCCCTTTCTTGTTCGCACTGATGCCCAATGCTTCATCACAGCAGAAGCGGCAGTGGGAGGACAACGTAGCAAATCCTACACTGGCTCTTCAAGCACCTACCTAGAAGAGATGTCTATGACTTCCTTCACATTTCTCTGGCCAGATCAAGTCATATGGCCCCATGTGATCAACAGATTCATCACCTATTCAACTCTCAGCAACTAGAAAAAGAGGGAACTTCCTCAGTATGATAAAGGCATCTCCAAAAAACAGCTAACCTGACACTTGCAAAGACCGAATGCTTCCCCCTGTGGATCAAGAACAAGGCAAGGATACACAGTAAGGCAAAGAAATAAAAAGCAAACAAACTGGCTCTATTCAAAGATGGCCTGATTGTACATGTGGAATATCTCAAGTAATCTACCCCTCAAAAAGCTACTGGAAATCATGAGTTTGGCAAGGTCACAGAATTCAAAGTCAGTATACAAAAATCAATTGTATTTTTATGTTCTGGACATAAACAACTGGATGTTGACACTGAAAAAACTGGAATTTACAATTGAATTTTGTTTCTTTTACAATGGAATGGGGTTTTTTTTGTTTTTTTTGAGACAGTTTTCCTCTTGTTGCCCAGGTTGGAGTGCAATGGGACGATCTCAGCTCACTGCAACCTCTGCCTCCTGGGTTCAAACGATTCTCCTGCCTCAGACTCCCGAGTACCTGGGACTACAGGTGTGTGCCACTACACCCGGCTAATTTTTTTGTATTTTTAGTAGAGATGGGGTTTCACTATTTTGGCCAGCCTAGTCTCGAACTCCTGACCTCATGATCTGCCTGCCTCAGCCTCCCAAAGTGAGAATTTTTTTAATTTAACAAAACAGGTACAAGACCAGAACACCGAAAACTACAAAAAATTAAAGAAGACCTAAAAAGTTGGAGAGATATACTGTGTTCATAGATTGGAAGAATCATTACTGTTAAGATGCTAGTTCTCCCCAAATTGATCTAGAAGTTCAATACAATCCCAGTCAAAATTCCAGGAGTTTTGTTGTTGTTGTTGTTAAAATTGACAAGTTGATTCTAAAAATGTATGTGGAAATACAAAGGACCTAAAATAACCAAAACAGTTGTGAAAAATAACAAAGTTGCAGGTCTTACAACTACCTGATGTTAAGATTTACTAAAAAGGGATAGGTGCCGGGAGCGGTGGCTCACGCCTCTAATCTCAGCACTTTGGGAGGCTGAGGCAGGCAGATCACTAGGTCAGGAATTCGAGACCAGCCTGACCAACATGGTAAAACCCCATCTCTACTAAAAATACAAAAATTAGCCGGGTGTGGTGGCACATGCCTGTAATCCCAGCTACTCAGGAGGCTGAGGCAGGAGAATCACTTGAATCCAGGAGGCAGAGGTTGCAGTGAGCCGAGATCACGCCACTACACTCCAGCCTAGGCGACACAGCAAGACTCTATCTCAAAAAAAAAAGAGAGACAGGATAGAGAGCCTAGAAATAAACACACACACTGGTTTTTCACCAAGCTGACAAAGGAATTTAATGAAGGAAAGGATAATCTTGTCAATAAATAATGCTGGAAAAATTGGATATCTACATGGAAAGAAACCTTGATTCTAACCACTACTTGGGAGGCTGAGGTGTAAAGATCGCTTGAGCCTAGGAAGTTGAGGCTGCAGTGAGCTACTACACTCAATTGTGCCACTACACTCAAGCCTGGGCAATAGAGAGAGGCCCTCACAAAAAAAAAAAAAAAAAAAAAAAAAAAAAAAAAAAACCCTACATGGAGACACTAATCACACCCTAAAACAGCTAAAATTAAATGGGCTGAAATAAATAACAAGTGTTGGCAAAGATATGGATCAAACAGAACTCATACATCACTAGTGGGAAAATAAAATGGTACAACTACTTTGGTAAACAGTTGGAAGTATATGATATTAAACATATACTGACATATGACCATCTGACCAATCAGGTATTTGCTCAAGACAAATGAAAACATGTCTACACAAAGACTTATATTTTAAGGTTAACAGCAGTTTTATTCATAATATCCCAAAACTGGAAACAATGCAACATCCATCAGCAGATAAATGAAGAGTGTGGTACAGACATACAATGGAATAACTATGCACCAATAGATATAACCTACTGATACATGCAACAACGTAGATGAACCTCAAAAACATTACACTGAACAAAAGCAGACAGACACAAAAAATATATACTACACTACACTACTATATTCTACAGTTTGAGTATTTGTGTCCCTCCAAAATTTATGTTGAAACTTAATCTCCAATGCAATAGTATTAAGAGATGGGGCCTTTGGAGGTGATTAAGTCATGAGAGCTCTTCCCTGCTGAATGAGCTTAAGCCCTTTATGAGAGGGGCTGCACACAGCATTTGCTCTTTTTTTTTTTTTTTTTTTTGCCTATCTGCCCCTTCTACCATGTGAGGACAGTGTTCAAAGCACCATCTTCAAAGAAGAAACTGGGCCCTCAGACACCAAACCTGCTAGTGCCTTGATCATAAACTTTTCAGCATCCAGAACTGTGAGAAATAAATTCCTATAATTTATATAAATTACCCAGTCTCAGGTATTTTGTTATAGCACCACAAATAGACTTAGACACTGTATGATTCCATTACTGGAAATCTAGAAAAGAAATTCTAATCTTTCCAAAAAGATAGGAAAGAGTCATTGCTTGGAGCCAGCAGAGAAGAAAGGACTGATTGGGATGGGACACATAGGAAATTGCCGGTGTGATAGAAATGCTTTGTCTCTTTATCTATGGGGATAGTGACACAAGTACATAAATGTATCAAAACTCATTGAAATATACACTTAAAACTGTTGCATTTTATTATATAAAATAATGAATCAATAAGTTTAGTTTTTAAAAACTCAGTATTTCTTCCTGGAGTCAAGAATGACTCTGAGGTTTCTGGCTTGGGAAATCAGATGCATGCTGTGCCACCTACAGATAAGGAAACACAGAAGCAGATTTTGAAGAAAGAAAAGTTATCTGGGAAATCTTGAGCTTGAGTTGTTCTTTAGAAAAATGTTCATTCAAATCTCTTCTCCATTTATTAATTGGACTGTTTGGTTTTTGTGTTGAATTACAGGAGTTCTACATGTACACTGGATATCAATTCCTTATTGGATATATGACCTGCAAATAAAATAAATGTAAAAGTCAGGAGAAATAGGAATTTGGGAAAAATGAGCACATATATGGCAAGTGAAGTCATGGCAGAGAATGAAATCATCCAGGTAATGTGTGTAAGGCTGAGAGCAGAACCTTCAGGAGCACCAGGGATGGACAGAGACTGAGAAGAAGCCAGAGTGACAGGAGGAAAACTAGGAGAGTATGATGTCACAGAAGCCAAGGCTTGTATATTACAAGGAGGAAACAACAAAAGATTATCTATCCACTCAACTAAGCTACCCAGTCCTTTGTAACCCAGTGATAGCAGTTTCAGGGCAGTGGTAGTAGCAAAGGTCCAACCAACTGCCTTGGTTAGGGGGGTCAAGGGAATCTAAAGAAGTTTAGGCATTTCAACAAATACTGCTGGGATACTTGGACAGCCAAATGCAAAAGAATGATGTTTGACAGTGACTTTACATCATATACAAAAATTAAGTCAAGGATCTTAATGGCTCAAAGACCTTAATGTAATAGCAAAACCTATAAAATTCTTAGAAGAAAACATAGGGGTAAATCTTCACGACCTTGGATTTGGCAGCAGATTCTTAGATGCAACACCAAAAGCATGAGCAACCAAAGAAAAATGTAGATACATCTGACTTCATAAAAATTAAAAACTTTGTGTATTAAAAGACACTACCAAGAAAGTGAAGACAACCCACCTGGGAGAAATTATCTGCAAATCATATATCTGATAAGGGACTAGTATAAGGAATACAAAAAGAACTCCTACAACTCAACAACAAAAAAAAACCCTGATTTTTTTAAATGGACAAATTAAAAAATTGGCAAATAATCTAAATAGACATTTCTCCCAGGAAGATTATACAAATAGCCAATAAGCATATGAAAAGGTACAACATCATTAGTCATCAGGAAAGTGCACATCAAAACCACAGTGAGTCCTGTGGTCATGTACTGGAAGACTTAATAGTGGTAAGACGTCAATATTACCCAAAGCACTCTACAGATTCAATGTCGTATTTATCGGACTCCTAATGGCAGAATTCCAGAAATAGAAAAATCCATCTAAAATGCATATGGAATCACAAGGGACTCAACAGCCAAAATAATCTTGAAAAAGAAAAAGTTGGAGGTCTCACACTTCTGAATTTCAAAAAATACTACAAGACTATAGTAATCAAAAAACCGTGAGCCTGGCACTCAACTCCTCCACAACAAAGGACCAAAAAAGCAAGTAGGGAACCACGTGTCAGGTAGAACACCAAAGACAGAACACTATTCAACAGGGAAGTGACAGGGAACCTCTGAGGCACAAAAGAAGCAGTAAATAAAGCAGCCAGTGTGTCTTGGATTGGCTCAGAGACAGGAGAGACATCCCATTTCTGGGAAAAGAAAAGTCAAAAGAACCGCAGTGGTCCACATTCCCAGCACAGATGCTGGCACCCACAGGGGATGCCGTCAGCCTTCACAGGCCCTGAGCCCAGTATACGGAGCTGCCTGGAATCCATGCAAATACATTGTTCCAGAAAGGGAATTCCATTGGATCCTACTCACACCCCAAGAAACATGCTGCTGTGGCACAGCACCATTTTAACAGCCTAGCCCCCACCAGATTATATCCTGGCTTGGGGTCCAATAAGCCCCTGCAGTCTACATCCCTGGGGCCCCCAAGAACATCTTCCCACATCCATCCAGAAGGTTGCAGTATCACAATCACCCAGCAGTGCAGCCACGTCCCCAGTACTCTGACCCATGAAGTGTCTTATATCCCAGGGAACAGGCAGTGTAGCGCACACCAGGGAGGCTGTCCCTGGGAAAAAGGGAGCTGAAGCTCCCAGAACCTGGGAGCCATCTTCCCAACACCAATGCCACCAACAAAACCTTGCCCCTCTCAGCAGGGCAACAGCACACCTGTGTGTACCTTCAGGAGGCCTGAGGACCAGTGTGTCCATATGTGCCATCCAAGAACCTAAAGACAGGCCTGCTCCACCCACTGTCACCAGTGTTCTCAGGTGCCATCTTTCCCTCATGCCACTACTGGTGCCTATATGCTCTCTAGGGCGGCCTGAGCACTGGCCCACCCCATCCAACACCACTGGTGCCCATGCACACAATCCCAAGGCCTGAACAGGCCCGCCCCACCTACTACCACCAGTGCCTACCGAAGTGCATCACCTAAGGGGCTAGAAACTGGCCCATTCATCCTGCCACAGCTACTGCCAACAGCTGTGATTGCCACCTGAGGGTCCAGTGTTTAGCCCACTGCTGCTACTGCCACTGCCAGCACCAAAAATACTGCCTCGGGGCTTGAGGACCAGCCCACCTGGGCCCCCCCACTACCAGCACTTACACCAGCTAGGGTCCTGAGGTCTAGCATGCCCAGCCCATCGCCAACAGAGCTAAAGCCTGCCCATGCCACCAAAAGGCCCAGGGACTGGCCCCTCTGGCATCCCTGTCCCCAGAAAAGCCTCACAACAGCCTCAACTAACAATGGCAGCTTAAGCCACTGAGGACTCACAGACACCAGTGACATTGGTTACAGCTGAAGAAATCATTGAGCCTATACAACTGTGCTCACCAAAATCAAAGCCAAAACATCCTAATCACAACCAAAACTACAGATACGCCTACAAAAAAGTCTTTCCTTATGAAAGCCAATCCATAAAATTGGAAGCAGCAACTATTCCACTAGCTGAATAGATATCAACATAAGGACACAAGAAACATGAAAAAGCAAGGAAACTTGATGCTGCCAAAGAGATACAATAATTCTCCAGTAACAGATTCAAAAGAAAAGGAAATCTATAAAAATGCCAGAAAAGGAATTCAAAATAATGATCTTAGGGAAACTCAGCAAGTTGCAAGAAAACACAGATAATACAAAGAAATTAGGAAAACAATTCATGATCTGAGTAAGACATTCAACAGAGACAGATAAAGAAAAATAACCAAACAAATCCTGGAACTGAAAAATTCAATGAATAAAATTTAAAAATGCAACTGAGAGCTTCAAAAACACACTAGATGAAGCAAAACAAAGATTTTCTGAACTTGAAGACAGGTCTTTTGAAATAACCCAGTCAGACCAAACAAATATTTAAATTCTGAGTGTTTCAGGAAAGAGAAGGGAAAAGGCATAGAAAACCTATTTAGCAAAATAATAGTCAAACATTTCTTAAGTCTTGCAAGAGATACAGACATCCAGATACAGGATGTTCAGTAATCCCAAAAAAGATTCAAACCAAAAAGGTCTTCTGCAAGGCACATTACAATCAAATTGTCAAGTCAAAGACAGAATTCTAAAAACAGCAAAAGGGAAGCATCAAGTCACTTATAAGAGACTTTCCTATAAAAAAAAAAAAAAAAAAGAAACAAAAAAACAAAACCTTACAGGTCAGGGAAGAATGGAATAATATATATTACAGTGCTGAAATAAATTTTAAAAACTGCCAGCCAAGAATATTAAACTAAGTAAAGCTATCCTTCAAAATTGAAGGACAGATAAAGTCCTTCCCAGACAAGTAAAAACTGAGGGAAGGAGGACCCCAGGCCCTCAGAGGAGCCTCATAGTGCGGCATTATACAGAGCCTCTGAGGGAGCACCATCAAGTCACCTCTGGCATCCCAGGACAACTAGCAATTGCACCCAAGGCAGGAGGAGCAACAGGAGGGCTGCCAAGGTCCAGTTGGAGGCTCAGGTCATGGCCACCCAGGAAATGGAACATGGAGAAAAGGATCCAGAAACTGATGAGCACAGGGAAAGAAAACCTTTTGCAGAAACAGATGAGGAAGACAAGGGGGTTGATGTAGAGAAGCTACAACTAATAGCAGCTGCCATTAAACAGGGTCTTGCTGCAAAAAGAAAAAGGCTTCAAAAGTATACAAAAGCTTGCATCAAAACCAAGAACATAACTGAATGATATTTTGAGAACATAAAAGGCAGAAACGTAATTATAGATATTCTATGCAGTTGCTGACTTTGCTTCAAGAATACAACACAGACATGTAGAAGACTGAGGAGAGAAGAAAAACTAAAATATTTCAAGAGCAACAAAAGAGGTGGCAACAAGTTAGCATTGTTAGGAGAGAGCAAATGAAAGAGATTAAGCTGCTATATGAGCAACTCATGAAGAGTATCATGAAAGA
Source organism: Miopithecus talapoin (assembly GCA_028551445.1). Lineage (NCBI taxonomy): Eukaryota > Metazoa > Chordata > Mammalia > Primates > Cercopithecidae > Miopithecus > Miopithecus talapoin. The sequence goes on from CM052573.1 coordinate 93,337,203, forward strand.
ACTCTTTCAGTGAAGAAAGTCAAATTGCCAAGTTCCAAGATAAAATTGGGTCGGAGACACTGCAGCAAGAGTTGGCACTTATTCATAACTTGAGCTACACTAAACCACACGACAGTGTTTTGATATTCCTGTATAAATCAGTATATTTCTTCTATCATTAGTCTGTTAAATGCCAGACCTCATTTCTGTGATCTGTTGAATGAATCCTAGATAGTTTGGTGAGAAAGCAGCAATTGCACAGTTATATACCCAGTCAGTTAAATTTTAACATTAATGATAATTTAGTTTAAAAAAAAAAAACTAGCCGGGTGCGGTGGCTCACACCTGTAATCCCAGCACTTTGGGAGGCTGAGGTGGGCAGATCACGAGGTCCGAGGTGGGTGGATCATGAGATCAGGAGCTCGAGACCATCCTGGTGAACACAGTGAAACCCCGTCTCTACTAAAGATACAAAAAATTAGCCATCCGAGCTGCATAGCAAGGGTCATATGTAATCCTGGGTCATGAACCTGTCACAGTTTGATTAGCTGCTTTTGTTCTGCCTCTGTATCTTTGCTTCGTGCCACTGTAAGCTTGTTTCAAGCTAGCCCAACCCCTTTTAGAAGTGGGTATAAAAGTCAAGTGCTGTCTTTGTTCTGGGCCCAGTTTTTGCATGTTAATCAGCTGGGTCTGAGTGCACTCGATAAAAATCCTCCTGTCTCACCCCCATGGTCTCTCTAGTCCTCCTTCATTCCCACAATAATACCACCCTGAACATGCCCAATCTCATCTGATCTTCAAATAGACTGGATGGTATCTACCATCATGAAAACACACAAAGTCTTAAAACTCACTAGTAGAGCAGAAACACAAATGAGAAAAAGGAATCAAACATTATGAGTATTAAAAAAAAACCCCACCAAATTGTAAACAATACAAAAGAAGATAGGTGAAATGCCGTCTCTACTAAAAATACAAAAATTAGCTGGGTGTGGTGGTGGGCACCTGTAATCCCAGCTACCTGGGAGGCTCAGGCAGGAGAATCGCTTGAACTTGGGAGGTGGAGGCTGCAGTGAGCCGAGATCCCGCTACTGCACTCCAGCCTGAAGACAGAGCAAGACTCTGTCTCAAAATAAAGAAAAAAAAAAAAAGATAGGAAAAATATATATACAAGACAATCAGAAAACAATTAAAAGCACAGGATTAAGTCCTCACCTATCAATAAAAACCTTGAATGTAAATAATTTAAATTCTCCAATTAAAATACATAGACTGGCTGAATGGATTTTAAAAAAACAAGATTCAACTATATGTTACCCATAACAAACTCATTTCACATGTAAAAACACATATAGACTGAAAGTGAACAGACGGAAAAAAATATTCCATGCAAATTGAAAACAAAAATGTGCAGGAATAGCAATACTTATACAAAATAGACTAAGTCAGAAAACATAAAAAGGGACAAAGAAGATCATTACATAATGATAAAAGGATCAATTCAGCAAAAGGATGCAACAATTTTAAATGTATATGCACCCAATACCAAAGCACTCACATATATAAACAAACACTATTAGAGCTAAAGAGAGAGGCAGATCCTAATACAAAAAAAAGCTGGGGATTTTAATGCCTCACTTTCAGTATTGGGCAGATCATCTAGACAGAAACATCAGACTTAATCTGCATTATAGACCAAATGGACCTAACAGACATTTACAGAACCTTTCTTCCAACAGCTGAATATACATTCTTCTCATCAGCACATGGACCATTCTCCAGCATAGACCATGTTAGACCACAAAACAAGTCTCAATAAATTTTTAAAAATCTAAATCATATCAAGTACCTTCTCAGACCACAATGGAAGAAAAGTAGAAATCAATAACGAGAAACTTTGGAAACTACAAATCCATGGAAATCTAACAACTGGCCAGGTATAGTGGCTCACGCCTGTAATCCCAACACTTTGGGAGGCCAAGGAAGTCAGGAGTTCAGGACCAGCCTGGCCAACATGGCAAAACCCTGTCTCTACTAAAAATACAAAAATTAGCCAGGCGTGGTGGGTGCCTATAATCCCAGCTACTGAGGAAGCTGAAGTGGGAGAACTGCTTGAACCTGGGAGGCAGAGGCGGCAGTGAGCCGAGATCACATCACTGCATGCCAGCCTCAGCAACAAGAGCGAGACCCCATCTCAAAAAAAAAAAAAAAATCTAACAACCAATGTGGAACACATGCAAATGTACATGTGGATGTGGACAAAGAACCACATGGCTAAGCCATAAAAAAAAAAAAAAAAAAAAAAAAAAAAACAACAACAACAACAACAACAACAATAAAACACAAAACTCAGGCAAAAACTCCACCATCAGAGTAGAATGCTATAACTTCCATTCAGCCCTTCAATCCCACCTTCACTGGCTGGACTGGTTTTCACAGCATCTCTCTTGCCTGAGACATCACAGCATCTCTAAGTGTATCCAAGACCTTCTGGTAGGTCTCCAGAACGTCCTGGGCAGTGGGTCTTTCTGAGGGAGTCTGGCTCTTGCATGCTTTGTGAATATCAAACAAATGGAATCGGACCATATCACTCCCTTCAATGTGCCCCAGAAGGAAACTGGAGATGTCTGGGATCTTCCAAATGTCAATCTTCTCGTCATATGAGGGCATGAGATTATCACGGAAAGGCATGTCCTCTCCATAGGGCCACAGTTGCTCTGGAGCCACAAAATCCCCATGCAGCTCCCTGTGGCCGCACTTCACCAGTGTCCCAGAGCTGTGGTTCACCAGGGGTAAGGCATCCAAGTCATTTGCCAAAATGCTGAAGTTGCTTGTCAGCAGATACTGGGACAGTGTCTTGGGCAGGTCATTGGAGTCACACATGACCCGTGTGCCCATGGGGCTGTGGTGCAGGTAATTAATGATGCTGACATAGTCCATGGCCAGCTGCAGCCTGTGCTGCCACGTGTTCACATTTTGGTACTTTGAAAGGTTTAGTGTTTCTTCCAGGTTACTCAAGGAACCTAGAGGGTGATATTCAGTAAGAATAGTGTTGTCATCCTCACAATAGCCAAGCAGCGTGACAACATGTGCGCCTTGTAGAGATTTCAGCATCTGCAGTCCATGGAGGAAATCATCTTTCATCTCCAGGCTGGTAAGCCGTGAGAGAGCAACTTTGTGCTCCTTCCACTCAGACAGAAAGACCTGCAACAAAGCCACAGAGAACATCAGGCCTGAACTCTCACCTAATTTAGTGACCAAAGAACAACGAATATCTTTTAAGTGGCAGGTGTTCTGCAGAAGATACAGAAATTAACAAGGTGCAGACCCTATCGCAGAGCTGCTCTCCATCTAGTGATGAAGATAGACTGAAGAGCAAACACAGCATTCAGCAAGGCAAGTGCCACATTAGTGTGTGGAACCTCAGGGCAGGAAGCGATTGCCTCTGGGCAGGACACTGACAGCTGCTGCAGAGGGTGCTGGAAGGCTTCTGAAAGCTGGTCTCATAGAAGGAGGGGGACTTCCAGATTCTATGTGGGGCAGGGGAGTGCTGGCTCAGGAGGAAAGACTCCATATAATTTCATGGCAGGGAGGAGTGGCAAAGTAGACTGCCAGTTCCAATGGACCACCGCACAGTGGGCGGGGAAGAAGAGGAGGCAGGGGAGTGGACTGGAAAAGTGGGTAAGTGTGAGACCCTGAAAAGCCTACATGAGGGCGTGAAGCCCTGCCCATCACATGTAACAATGTTACTCATTAATTTTAAAAGGTGGCACAGTAAATCATAAATAGGAATATTTATATGTAAGGAAAACATTTTTACATGTTCTGTGGTTTGGTGTTACTTCAGCTGTAAAGGCAGGAGCTGAAATGCTACACAAACATGAGACCTTCTCATAGAGTCCACAGCAAACAGAAGAGCAAGTGCACATTTCTGCCTTGGATTTCCACCTTTCATTTGCTTGCAGGAAACACTGTAATTAAAGAAAGAACCTCTGATCGTTTGCTTAAATCCCAAGAGAAGGCAGAAGATTACAAAAGAGAAAGCAGGTTCAGGACTCAGGAGATTCCTGCCCCAGGCTCGTTCTGCAAGCAGTGTGTCATGTCATCGTTCAAATAAAGGTTATGGTTTCCAAAGCAGTTTTGTTGCATTATTTATCAAGAGACTCTAACATCTAAATCTAAAATCTAAGGCAATAATCAGAAATAGGTAAGAAGTTCCAGGAATAAAAATCTGGCATTATTTATAAAAGCATAAACTGAAACTTATCAAAAGATGGGAGCAGTATGATCAACAGAGTAAGAACCCATCTCTACAAAACATTTTTTAGAAACTAGCAGGGTAGGCCGGGCGTGGTGGCTCATACTTGTAATCCCAACACTTTGGGAGGTCAAGGCAGGTGGATCACCTGAGGTCAGGAGTTCAAGACCAGCCTGACCAACATGGAGAAACCCCATCTCTACTAAAAATACACAATTAGCCAGGCGTAGTGGTGCATGCCTGTAATCCCAGCGACCTGAGAGGCTGAAGCAGGAGAATCACTTGAACGCAGGAGGCAGAGGTTGCCGTGAGCCAAGATCACACCACTGTGCTCCAGCTTGGGCAACAAGAATGAAACTCTGTCTCAAAAAAAAAAAAAAGAAGAAATTAAGAAACTAGCAGGGTGTAATGGAGCGTACGCATAGCCCCGGCTACTCAGGGGAGGCTGAGGTAGGAGGATCATTCGAGTCAAGGTGTTTGATCACATCACTGCACAGCTGGGTGACATAGTGAAAACTTATCTCAAAAAAAAAAAAAAACTATATATATATATAATATGGTCACCAAAATGTATATATTTATAGAGTTATAACAGATAAAAGTAATGGTACGGCTGGGTGTGGTGGCTCACACCTATAATCCCAGCACTTTGGGAGGCCAAGGCAGGCAGATCACCTGAGGTCAAGAATTGGAGACCAGCCTAGCCAACATGGCGAAACTCCACCTCTACTAAAAATACAAAATTAGCCGGACATGGTGCTGCACGCCTGTAATCCCAGCTACTCAGGAGGCTGAGGCAGAAGAGTAGCTTGAACCCAGGAGGTGGAGGTTGTGGAGAGCCAAGATCGCACCATTGCACTCCAGCCTGGGCGAACAACAGTGAAACTCCACCGTCTCAAAAAAAAAAAAAAAAAGCAATGTTACAAATGAGAAATATATAAAACCGTTTGTATAATACGTTTGTATAATATTGTTCCAACTGCATAAAATGAGACAAATTTAAATTACAGTGCATGGAAATCAAAGGAAATATGCTAATGCCTTAGCTGTCTTTATGTGGTAAGATTCTGGGTGATTTTTTTTCCTTCATATCTTTTGGTATTTTCCAAGATGAATATACATTACTTTTACAACTTAAATTTTTTAACTCAAAAATATATAAAATTTCAGAAAAATTGGCGTTGGGAATTTAAAAAAAAAAAAGAAAAAGAAATATTATATAAAATGGAGGTGGACCCAAGGACCATGAAAATCTTTTCTGGATCTAAGAAGGGAGGTTCACTACGGAAAAATGCAGATAACTTTGATTGGCTCATAACATTCAAATGAGAACTCTTTCAAGACTCTCTAATCCTCAAATTTGAGAAATTTCACTAACGATAATAATTTCTATTAAAAAGTCATTTTTTGGCCAGACGTGGTGGCTCACACCTGTAATCCCAGCACTTTGGGAGGCCAAGGCAAGTGGATCACAAGGTCAGGAGATCGAGACCAGCCTGGCCACATGGTGAAACCCCATCTCTACTAAAAACACAAAAAAATCAGCTGGGCGTGGTGGCACACACCTGCAGTCCCAGCTACTCGGGAGGCTGAGGCAGGAGAATCGCTTGCACCCAGGAGGCAGAGGCTGCAGTGAGCCAAGATTGCGCCACTGCACTCCAGTCTGGTGACAGAGTGAGACTTCATCTCAAAAAAAAAAAAAAAAAAGCTATTTTTCACTCTGGCTGCTACATGAACTAAAAATTTTCTAAATTTTAAGGACTGGATAAGGCCACATTCTAAAAGTTCACGGTTTTTTAATTTTCATATTGAACACATGCTCTCCAAAGATTTGCATCCCACTGAATCTGATAATTGGCTCTAATACAAACAACTGAGGTTTTGTTCAGATCCATGGCTTCCATACACCCACCAACACTGGCAATGGCTTTGGTTTTCTAGGTCCATTTTTCACCTAAAAACGATGCTGGCTTTTGGGAAGCTGCTGCTACACATTCAACAGTAAGTGGGGGGCCGGGCGCGGTGGCTCACGCTTGTAATTCCAGCACTTTGGGAGGCCAAGGTGGGTGGATCACGAGGTCAGGAGATGGAGACCATCCTGACTAACATGGTGAAACCCCGTCTCCACTAAAAATACAAAAATTAGCCGGGCGTGGTGGCGGGCACCTGTAGTCCCAGCCACTTGGGAGGCTGAGGCAGGAGAATGGCGTGAACCCGGGAGGCGGAGCTTGCAGTGAGCTGAGATTGCACCACTGCACTCCAGCCTGGGCAACAGAGCAAGACTCTGTCTCAAAAAAAAAAAAAAAGCAATAAGTCGGGGAGGCTCAGCCACAGGCCCCAGGACTCCTGAGCCCTCATTTATGTCTAATTCATTTTTGTTTCAGATACATGAAGATTATTAAATATTATTATGAAATACCATTAGTCTTTGAGATCACACACAAATATTTGAATCCTCTAATATAAAAAATTTGCTAGTCATGGACTGTTTAAGAATCATTTCTCACAATCTCTAATTTAGTTGCTTTTAATCATTTTCTCAAAGACTTTTATTTGGAAAGAATAGTTAATATAGTTTACCTTTTTTATTATAAAATTAATCATGAACACTTTTCTTGGTAAAAACTCAAATACAGAGGATAGGGAAGATGTCTCTCTGCCCCCAGTTTTACTTCCCAACCCAAAGGAAACCTGGTAACTGGCTGTTATCCTCCCATAAGTTTTTCTATACCTTTATATGTATTAGTGTACACCTGTAAAACAGCATTTGGGTTTGCTGTTATACTAATGGTGTTATAATATACATACATTGCAGCTTAATTTTTTCATTTAACTGCGCCTCAGAAATCCTTTCCATATATACATGTAGATCTAGGCCATTCTTTTTAAAGCTGAGTAATGTTTCATAGTATGGGCATAATACCTATGCTAGTGTATTTCCAGTAAGGTTTTACAGATAATATTTCCTTTTTTCTTTAAAAGTAAAGTATAATATAATAAAAATACAAAGAATTTGGAATAGATGCTGTCAAAATGGATTGGATTCCTTCTTAGATTATTATGTAGCTATAATTTTGCATAGACCTTTAATAAGATCTTACATGATCTATTTCTAAAGACCTGGACATTTAAGTTAGTCCCTTTTCTAATGACAGTGCTACAGTGTACAGCCTTATATTTACATGTCTATGCATATGTGCAAATATTTTATAAGCTAGGTAAGTAGACAGATTACCGAATGAGAATATCTATTGCTATCATTACCCTCCAAAGCCTGTGCCAGCATGTACTTTCACCAGCAGTGCATGAGAGAATCTTAAGAATACACCCTTAGTCACACCAGATATTACCACTGTGTAATTTGTGCCAATCAATGGATGAAAAATACCTTACTGTTCTAATTTGTATTTCCCTGATTACTAAGGAGGCTAGGCATCTGTCATGTTTTTAGGCATGTCTGTTTTTCTGCTGTCAAAAGTCTGTTTACTGTCCTTTATCCAATTTTCTATAGGTTGTCTGCCTTGTGCTTATTAATATTACTGGGAGCTCTTTATATACACTTGACCCTTGAACAACAGGGGTTTGAAATGTGCAGTTCCACTTACATACAAATTTTCTTCTGCCTTTACCACCCCTTGGATACCAAGACCAACCTCTCCCTTTCCTCCTCCTCCTCCTCGGCCTACTCACTGTGAAAAAAAGCAAGGATAAAGACCTTCGTGATGGATGATGGATCCACTTCCACTTAATGAACAGTAAATGTATTTAATGAACAGTAAATGTATTTTTTCTTATGATTTTTCTTAATAACATTTCTCTTACTTTAAGAATACAGTATATAATATATAAAGTACAGTTAACCAACTATTTATGGTAGGCTTTTAGTTAAGTTTTTAAGGAATCAAACAGTATAAGTAGATTTCTTATTATGTGAAGGGTCAGTGCCCCTAATCTCCACATTGTTCAAGGGTCAAGATCCTTTATTATAAATGTAAAAGACAAGATCCAGAAAATAATTAGGCCAGACACAGTGGCTCACACCTGTAATCCTAGCACTTTGGGAGGCTGAGGCAGGAGGACTACTTGAGCCCAAAGTTCGAGACCAGGCTGGGCAACATAACAAGACCTCAACTCTTTAAAAAAATTTGTTTTAATTAGCCAGGCATGGTGGCACATGCCTGTGGTCCCAGTTACTCAAGAGGCTGAGGTGGGAGGATCGCTTGAGTTTAGGTTGCAATAAGCTATGATCGCACCACTGCACTCCAGACTGGGCAAAAGAGAGAGAGACTGTCTCTAAAAAAGAAAAAGAAAATAATTAACTTAGTTAATGTGGTCTTACAATAATTTAACTGCTATGTAGTCAAATGTGTCTTCATTGTGTCAATAAACAAATCCCTACCACCATGAAATTTACATACTAGTGCAGGAAGCAAACAATGAATAAAATAAATAGGAAATGTATAAAGTATATTGGAAAGACAAATGCACTTTAGAGAAAAATTAAGCAGGGATGGTTTGCAATTTTAAACAGGGTTGAAGGAGTTCTCACTGGGGTGGCCTTTGAGCAAGACCGTGAAGAAGGTAAGGGAAGGAGTCATGTGTTATTTGTGGAACTACAGCCCAGAGAGAAAACAGCAAGGGTGAAGGGCCCTGGGGTGGAAGCATGCCCACAGGCTTCCAGAACAGCATGCTCTCACGCTGGAGTAGACCAGACAGGGACCATGGAGCAGGAGAGAGCTGGAGGGAGGGTGTAAGTCTCACAGGGCCTTGTCATTGCAAGGGCTCTTTTACTCAGAACGAGACAGAGAGCACCAAAGGATTTTGAGCAGAGGAGTGACACTATTTGACTAATAATTTAGTAGTAGAGGCATTCTGAGTGCTGTGCTGAGAACAGACTGAAGAGGTAGGGAGCAAGTGTGGAGCAGAAAGACCATTTTTGGAGGCTAGTGAAACAATGTAAGTCCAGGCTCAGGGTGGCTTTGGGGGCTGGCTGGGTCCTGGTGCAAGCCTGAGGAGTGGTCAAATTCCAGGTCTCTTCTGAAAGTAGCAACAATGTAACTTGCTGATTAACTGAATGTGGATGAGAGAGAGGTCAGGATATTGCCCAGATAAGTGGCCTGAACAGCAGGACTGATGAAGTTAGGAAATTTATAAAAGGTGTGTAGGCTCTGAGGGAGATCTGGGACAGGGTGAGTTTGAGAAGCCTCTGAGAAACCCCAGGTACATGTCGGGTAGGCAGCTGGATAGAAAAGTGCAGGGAAGCGGTCTCTGCACAGATAAAGCCAGAAGGCTGGATGAGGTCACCCGGGGGCAAGCACGGAAGACGAGAGGTCCAGGGTTAGAAGGGATGGAAGGGATGAAGAGGCAGAGCTGACAAGAGGCTGAGAAGTGGACACTATTCCTCCATGCTTTAATGGACTGTTCATGTAACATCTTTCCAGATGGTAAGCATTAAATATAGCCTCAAACATTAAGACATCATGAGGGATCCTCCCGAAGGTTACACAAAATGAGAGTTACAAAACAATGTAAGAGAAAGAATCAAATCCACTCTTCTACTGTATGAATTTTTAATGTACTATACAACAGGTCCTTCAATAAGTCATTTCATTATAACAATGAGAAAAAAAAAAAATTGACTCCTGGCTCTGCTATAACCTTTCTTCTTACTTTTCCTGTTGCCCCAAATCTACATTCTAGACTTCAAGCAGCTCCCCTGACACAGGAGTGCTGTGTCCTTGAGATGACTGAGAGAGTGCATAACTGTTTATTTTAATGTAATCTTGGGTTTAAAAATCTCAAAGGGATCAATCTCCAACTGTATTCTCAGAGAATAAATTGGGGAGAGAGAAAGCAGCAAGAGGAGAAGCGAACTTCTGCTTTGTACTTCACCTCCTACTGAATATTTGAATTGAATGTACTGCTTTTATAATTTTTTTAAAAAAGAATAAAGAAAAAGGAAGCAGTCAATCTGTCTTTCACAAACCAACTGGCGCAGCCATGGGGCAAACCTACCCATTGCTCTCAGTAGAAGACACAATGCTCCTGACAATTCCAAGCACAAACCAGATATTCACAGTCGAGGAACAGATTTCATTTCATCATTTCATTTCGTTTCACCACTTCATTTCATCATTTTATCGTTTCATTTCATCATTTAATTTCATTTCATCATTTCTTTCATTTCATTTCATTTCGAGACAGGGTCTGCTCTGTCACCCAGGCTGGAGTACAAAGGGGCAAATCTTGGCTCACTTCAGCGTCCACCTCCCAGGCTCAAGCAATCTTCCCACCTCAGTCTCCCAAGTAGCTGGGTCTACAGGTGTGCACCACCACACTCATCTAATTTTTATTTTATTTATTTGCTTATTTATTTTAGAAAGGAGATCTCACTATATTGTCCAAGCTGGTCTCAAACTCCTGGCCTCAAGAAATCCTCCTGCCTCAGCCTCTCAGAGTGCTGGTATTACAGGCATGAGCCACCGAGCTGGCCTCCCAAGATTTTATGAGGATTTAACTTATGAGCCTTTGTGTTCAGGCCCTTAAAATATAAACTGGGTACCACCACATAATTTGGCTAGATTCCAAGGACACACCTTCTATGTCCTCAGTGGACTTACATACTTATAAAACAGATTAACAGAAAACAAGATAAAGGGAGGTGGAGGGAGGATGGGATGGAAGTCAGGAACATCAGGGAAAGTTTCTCAAAGAGAGAGAACCTGAGCTGAGACCTGAATGATGAGGTCTTGGCCAAGGCAAGAGGAAGAGAATTTCAGGCAGAGAAAGGCACTACAAAGGCCCCAGGGTGAGAAAGGGCTTGGTTTGATCTGGGAACAAAAGAAACAGCAGGTGACCATAGGGCAGAAAGTGGGGCCTGGGGTTAAGGAGTAAAGTGGCACGACCTGGTTTGGGGAGAGAGAAAGCAGCAAGAGGAGAAGGGAATTTCTGCTTTGTACTTCACCTCCTACTGAATATTTGAATTGAATGTACTGCTTTTATAATTAAAAAAAAAAAAGAAAAAGCAAGGAGTCAGTCTGTCTTTCACAAACCAATTAATGCAGCCATGGGGCAAAGCTACCCATTGCTCTCGGTAGAGGACACAATGCTCCTGACAATTCCAAAGATGACAGTGCATTTAAAAGATGACTGTGCATGGGTCAGGCGCGGTGGCTCACACCTGTAATCCCAGCACTTTGTGAGGCAGAGGAGGGCGAATCACGAGGTCAGGAGATCGAGACCATCCTGCCCAACATGGTGAAACCCTGTCTCTACTAAAAATACAAAAATTAGCTGGGCATGGTGGCGCAGGTGCCTGTAATCCCAGCTACTCGGGAGGCTGAAGCAGGAGAATCACTTGAACTAGGGAGTCGGAGGTTGCAGTAAGCCGAGATCACGCCACTACACTCCAGCCTGGCGACAGACCGAGGATCCATCTCAAGGAAAGAAAAGAAAAAAAAAAAAAAGATAACTGTGCATAGTGAACAGCAAAAGAAGCCGAGAGACCTGTGGAAGGTAAGAGATGAGGACTTACTGAAAATGGGCCAGTGGGCAGAGATTATCAAACACATGTGGGACACATTGTGAAAAAAGAATGGATGGAAATGCTCTTGACTTAACTAAAGGGGGAGTGGGGGACTCAAGGTGACTCCCACATTTCTGGCTTGAGCAACTGGGTGGAAAGTGATGCCATTTGCTGAGCCAGAGAAGGCTGGGAGAACAGGTTTCAGAGGGGAAAATATCACAAGTTCCACGCTGGACATGCAGAGACACTGAAGATACCTCCAAGTAGAGATGCCCACTAAGTAGTGGGATATACAAATCTGTGGCTTGGGGTAGAGGTACAGGCTGGGGATAGAAACTTGGGAGTCACCAATATATGAAATGTATTTACAATAACGGCACTAGATTCCATCACCTAGGAGCAGATCTAAAGAAGACTCAAGAAGAGGGTCCAGGAAGGAGCCTCGAGGAAGGTTTCTTGCATCAGCACTGTTGACATTCAGTCCAGATAACGGCTGAGGGGCCAGGGCCATCCTGTGGGTTACAGGATGTGTAGCAGCATCCCTGGCCTCTACCCACTGGATGCCAGTAGCAACCCCCACTCCCCAGTTGTGACAGCCACAGATGTCTCCACACAATGCTAAATGGCCCCCTAAGGAGCAAGATTGCTTCTGGTTGAGACCCAGTGATTTATAGTAAGATAAGGGACAGAAGTCAGCAAAGGAGAGTAATTAGGAACTGCCAGGGAGGGAGAAAGAAAACAAAAAGCACATGGTTCCCCGGAGAGCCAGGGCAGGGAGAGGAATCAACTGGATCAAGAGCTGCTGAAAAGATCAAAGAAGAGGAGGACTGAGAAATGTCCAACCAGGAGTGCTGATGGCCTTGATGAGGCTGATTCACTGGAGGGGTGGTGTCCGGAAGCCACACTGAGACAGGATAAAGGTGCAGCTGGGGGAGATGAGGCAGAGACAGAGTCAGAGCAGCTCTACTACAAAGGAGGCAGAGGAAGGGCCTTGCTACAGTGGACAAGGCAAGCCAGGGAACAGGATTTTCTTTTTTAAAGAGTATTTGTAACAGCAACAGGGATAGGTATTGAGAGGAAAAGACTGATGATGAGAGAGAGAAGGAATGAGCTGAATGTGTGAAGTTGTGAGAAATCAGGGATTAGTCAGGCGTGGAGCATACACCTGTACTCCCAGCTACACAGAAGGCTGAGGTGGGAGGATCCCTTGAGCCCAGGAGTTCAAGACTGCAGTGAGCTATGACAGCACCACTGCACTCCAGCCTGGGCAACAGAGTGAGACCTTGTCTATTTAAGAAAAAAAAAAAAAAAAGAGACATGAAAAAGAAGTCAAGGATGACACCTGAGTTGGCAGGTTTGTAGACCTGGTGGTAAGAAGGTGAGGATGTTCCCTTTGGGTGGCTTCTGTTTTCCTAACTTATGAAACAAGATCATGAGCTAAGACAAGGCAGCATGGGGGTATTTGAGGAAATATCTGTCTCAGAGAAGAGGAATAAAAACTCACTAAGGGAACACAGTGAGACTACTCGGTGTGTGGGGTGGACATCTGAGGTCTGTACTGTGCATTCAAAGCATGTGGCTGTGGGATTTCTCTCCTGCTCCCATGTAGTGGCTCCAGTGCAGATGCAGAGTCAGGTTGAACCAGGCTTGGGGCTGCTTTGGCCAGGAATGATGGAGACAGGTGCAAGGAAGTTGTTCCAGGTTTTTGCAAACGAGTGATGAGATCAAAAGCCTGTGGAATCTCCGCTGGGTGAATGTGGGAGTGATGACAAGAGGGACTGTCAGAGATGGGATTGAGACGCTGGAAGTCGCCATGAGATTGAGCAATTGTTGGAGCAAGAGCGCTAGGAGAGGAGGTGGAGATCAGAGTGGAGTGTCGTGAACTTTGGATATAGAAATTCCAGCCAGGCGCGGTGGCTCATGCCTGTAATCCCAGCACTCTGGGAGGCCAAGGCTCCAGGTGGATCACGAGGTCAGGAGATCAAGAGCATCCTGGCTAATATGGTGAAACCCCATCTCTACTAAAAATTAAAAAAAAAAAATTAGCTGGGCATGGTGGCAGGTGCCTGTAGTCCCAGCTACTGGGGAGGCCGAGGCAGGAGAATGGCGTGAACCCGGGAGGTGGAGCTTCAGTGAGCCAAGATCGCGCCACTGCACTCCAGCTTGGGGTACAGAGCAAGACTCCATCTCAAAAAAAAAAAAGAAAACAAAATAAGAAAAAAAGAGATTCCTATTGAAAAACCTATGCCTTTCAGCTTGCCAGAGTGAGGAGGGTGCCATGATCAGAAATGGGTCACTTACAGGTCGGTTGTTCAAATGACTACATTCAGGAAAATGGTCTCCTCTGTGCCAGAACCTGCACATGGGGACAAGGCTCCTAACCAACCAATGGTCTCCACTTAAGCGCTAAAAATATTTTGTCCCAATGGTTAAGTTTAGCCAAATAAAAAATAAAAAATCAACATAACGGCATTTTAGTCACATTTCACTTTAATAAAACTACATTAATCTAATTTATTATAAACATTATTAAATCCCACAGTTGGATGGGCATGATTTGTCAAGGCTCCCTAAAATTAAATCTATCCTCAAGCTACAGTGATCTGCAACCACCAAAGCTATTCAGGAACATATCCTTCAAGGTGAAAAGCAATCCTGACAAATTCCAAACACCTTCTGGGTGACTGCAGCAACCTGGATGCAAGGGAGTGGCCCTCAAGGTGATGTCTTTGAAGGAGACAGAAATTAACTGCAAGTCCTCCTCTTGACTCACATCCCTTCCTTGGTGACTTCTTTCACATCCTCATGCTTTCTACAGCATCTAAACGATAACAAGCCCCAAAGTTCTCTTCTCCTTCCAGACCTCGTGCAAATGCAGACATGCACATTCAACGAACGGCCCAGGAACCACGCGTGCAACTATGTGTGCACCCTGGACACAGAATCTGCTCCTCTCTATCTTCCTCATCTCAGGTAGCGAGAATGTGGTTTTTCCTGGTGCCAGGCCAAGAACCTGTAGTCATCCTCTCTTTCTCTTACATTCCACATCCAATCTGTTAGGACATTGTACTGGAAATACCTTTTTTTTTCTTTTTTGAGACAGTCTCACTCTGTCACCCAGGATGGAGTGCAGTGGTACGATCTTGGCTCACTGCAACCTCCGCCTCCTGGGTTCAAGCAGATCTCCTGCCTCAGCGTCCCGAGTAGCTGGGATTACAAGCGCATGCCACCACATCCAGCTCATTTTTTTTTTTTTTCCAGTAGGGACAGGGTTTCATCTTGTTGGCCAGGCTGGTCTCAAACTCCTAGCCTCAAATGATGCACCCACCTCAGCCTCCCAAAGTGCGGGGATTACAGGCATGAACCATCGCACCCAGCCTGCAAATACCTTTAAAAGATATCCAAGATCCATTGACCTCTCACTGCCTCCACTGCTACCACCTGGTTCAGCTGTAACCAACCTTCCAGCCTTCACCCTACTTTTCAGGCTGCAGATAAGCAGCCAAGATAATCCCTTTAAAATGCAAATTCCTCTACTACAATTGTTCCAGTGGTTCTCTAAGGCCTTCGAGGCCCAGCATGATCTGGCTCCGATTTGAACCTTCTCTGATCTCATGTCATGACCTCTCTTTTTCTTGTCATGATCTCTGGTGACACTGGCTTCCTTCCTGGCCCACCAGGCACATTCCATCTTGGGGCCTCCATCGTCCTCCTCCTGCTTCCTGGAACATATTCCGAAGTACACTCTCATTATGAGCTCACATCATCCTGGCCAGAGGCCTTCTCTGTCCACCTAAAGAGACAAACCCACCACTCACTGTCCTTGCCCTGCTTTGTCTTATCAGCACATGTCACTAACATATTGTATCACATATTTGTTTCTTATTTTCCTTTGTGTTTGACTGCCTGAGTAAAAAGCACCTTTCATGAAGACAGCAGGGTCTCTGTTTCACAACTCCTGCCTCCACAGCACCTACAATGAGTGAAGAAAACTTTAAAAGAAACAGTACCTTGTTTTATGGTTTTACTTTCCATAAACTCTCTCCCTTCTCCTAAAGGGCTTCTTCCTTTAAGATGTCTCCTTTCCAGCCGGGCGTGGTGGCTCACACCTATAAACCCAGCACTTTGGGAGGCCGAGGCGGGTGGATCATGAGGTCAGGAGTTCGAGACTAGCCTGACCAACATGGTGAAAGCGAGTCTCTACTGAAAATACAAAAAATTAGCCAGACGTGGTGGTGAGCACCTGTAATCCCAGCTACTTAGGAGGCTGAGGCAGGAGAACTGCTTAAACCCAGGAGGCAGAGGTTGCAGTGAGCCAAGATCGCACCACTGCACTCCAGCCTGGACGACACAGCAAGACTCTGTCTCAAAAAAAAAAAAGAAAAAGAAAAAAAAGATTATCTCCCTTCCACATTCATGGAGGAGGCAGCCATGATGTCCTAGTCTCTGAAAATACAAGCCAGCATTTATCAGGCTGCAGCCTCATGGACATATTTTCCATTTCCCATGTACGTATCTCCCCACCTTTTGCCAATTTCCGATGCATCCTCATAAGGAACTGTCTCTGTTCAACAATTCATAAGGGGTTCCTAGAGTCACCCTTTGTTATGTCAGTAAGCCTCAGTTACCATAAAACAGTGACCACACAAAATATAGCACATGCTGGTTGCCAATGAGACAAAGGCTCCTCGAGCTTCTATTTGAGAACTGAACTCACTCCTCTGGTGCTTTATCTTTTTCAAATAAAAACATTTTTAAAAATCAAACTTTTAAAAAAGGAGTCATCATGTAACTGACACCACAGAAATACAAAGGATCATTAGAGACTTATGAACAACTATACATCAACAAACTCAAAAACTCAGAGGAAATGGATAAATTCCTGGACACATACACACTACCCAGAAGAAACAGAAGGCCTGAAAAGATCAATAATGAGTAATGAGATTGAATCAGTAATAAAAGTCTCCCAACAAACAAAAGTGCAGGACTAGATGGCTTCACAGGTGAATTCCATTGAACTTTTAAGGAAGAATTGATACCAATTATTCTCAAACTATTCCAAAATACTAAAGGAGAGAGAATTCTAAATTCATTCTACAAGGCCAGCACAACTCTGATACCAAAACGAGAAAAAGACACCAGAAAAAAAGAAACAACAGACTAATATTCCTAATGAATATATATGCAAAAATCCTCGACAAAATACTAGTGAACTGAATCCAACAGCACATCAAAAAGAACATACACCATAATCAAGTAGGACTCACCTCAGGGATGCAAGGATGACTCAATGCACACAAATCAGTAATGTAACACATCAAGAGAATGAAGGACAAAAACCATGCCAACATCTCAGTAGATGAAGAGAAAAGCATTTGATAAAATTCAACATCCCTTCATGATAAAAGATCCCAAACAAATTAGGTACAGAAGGAACGTACCTTAACCCAATAAAGGCCACATATGACAAACCCACAGCTAACATCATACTGAGTGGGGAAAAGCTCCAGTTTTTCCTCTAACAAATGGAACAAGGATGACAACTCTCACCACTCATATTCAACATAGCATTGGAAGTTCTAGCCAGAGCAATTAGGCAAGAGAAAGAAATAAAGGGCATCCAAATTGGTAAGGAAGAAGTCAAACTGTTCCTGTTTGCAGATGATACGATCTGATATAGAAAAAAAAAAAAAAGACTCTACCAAAAAACTTTTAGAATTGAAAAAAGTAAATTCAGTAAGTTGCAGGATACAAAAATCAACATACAAGCTTTAAGGTCATAAACAGATTCTTTGACTTTTGAAAATTGTTCTATTTACCTACCTTGAAACCACCAGATTCTAGATAAGGCCTGGGGACATGTGAATTAGCCATGGTCCCTAGCTATGCAAAAACAAAGGTTATAAAGACTTTTTTTTTTTAGACAGAGGCTCACTCTTGTCCCCTAGGCTGGAGGGCAACAGCGCGATCTCGACTCACTACAACCTCCACCTCCTGGCTTCAAGCAATTCTCCTGCCTCAGCCTCCCGAGTAGCTGGGACTATAGTATAGGCATGCACCACCACGCCCAGATAATGTTTGTATTTCTAGTAGAGACGAGGTTTTACCATGTTGGCTGGTGTCTAACTCCTGACCTCAGGTGATCCGTCTGCCTCGGCCTGCCAAAGTGCTGGGATAACAGGCATGAGCCACCATGCCCAGCCAAGAAATTTTATGTAAGAAAAGATCTTATATGGTAAAATCTGATCCTAAAGTAAAACTATTGTTTAAAAAAAGGGATGTTTAGGAAAGTCGGAAAGTCCAAGCATGGGCCGGGGGCCCACACCTGTAATCCCAGCACTTTGGGAGGCCAAGGCTGGTGGATCGCGAGGTCAGGAGACCGAGACCATCTTGGTTAACACGGTGAAACCCCGTCTCTACTAAAAATACAAAAAATTAGCTGGGTGTGGTGGCGGGCGCCTGTAGTGCCAGCTACTCAGGAGGCTGAGGCAGGAGAATGGCGTGAAACTGGGAGGTGGAGCTTGCAGTGAGCCAAGATCACACCACTGTACTCCAGCCTAGGTGACAGAGCGAGACTCCATCTCAAAAAGAGGAAGCAGAGAGGAAGGGAGGGAAGGAGAGAGGAGGGGAGGGGAGGGGAGAAGTCAAGCATGTTGTACATGGTCTCTGTAAGTCATGAACGTATTCATGAAAAGGCAATTTATGCAAGAAATGTTGTACAATTCAAAGGTTGTTAGGCCTCTTAAATGCTTCATAAAATGCCACTATGACTCTTACTGTACAACTTGCCTGCTTTATAGCTAGGTAAGGCCTGAGACATGTGGAGTTAGCCACACCCCCTAGCTACACTGGAAAAAGTCAGACCTTATGGTGTCCTAGGCTCCATTCCTGGTACATAATTGAAATTGCTTACTCACCAGGCTTTTCACCAAAAGTAAAAGTTGCTGAGTTAACAGTGTAACATGTATTTGAGATTACTGAAGAAACAGTTCTACACGCAAGGCGTGTAAGGGAAGTAAAATGTACTTTTGGTAAAAGACTATGAGAAGGCATGGGAATGTGGATTTCTTGCCTAAGTTTAGAAGGTTAAAGGACTGTTTTAAATGAGATAGGAAAAATCTAAAGGTTTGAACAAGTTGTGAAAAGGTTATAAAAACGTAATTGTAAGAGATTCTGTGTGTGAACATATTGGCTAAAGTCACATTATTCAGTTTTTCCATAAATTGGACATTGGAATACAAGCACAACAGAGTTTTCTTAAAACAGTTTTGTTCTAAGAAAAAAACAAAATTGTAAAGGGTTATAAAAGGTTTATAAAAATCTTACTTTATGGCAAGCCAGGTGCAGTGGCTCAGGCCTGTAATACCAACACTTTGGGAGGCTGAGGCAGGCAGATCAAGAGGTCAAGAGTTCGAGACCAGCCTGGCCAATGTAGTGAAACCCCGTCTCTACTAA
>CM052573.1:93356522-93379320 GCA_028551445.1 Miopithecus talapoin
AAAAAAACAGGGAGGGCAGAGAGAGGAGGCAATCAGCATCATGCTATCTTCATTGGGTCTTGTTTGGAAAGCTGAGTCTCCTCTCTATCAGAATAATGGCTTTTCGTTTGTAAAATTTTTGAGTTACTTTGGCTAAATGAATGACTTATGGTAACCTAAGACTCCATTTTGTAATATCCAATGTTTTAAAAGTTTGGTATTTAACAAACCTTTCAAAATCAAGCTCTAAGTTAAAATTTTTTAAAAATTAAGTCCCCTAATGGACAAAAGATATATTCAGCTTATTTAATTTATTAAAATCATGCAGGAAACACTGTCAAATAGAAAATGGTGTTTAATTTTCTTTGGGTTATATTAATATAAATTTGTGATATAAAGTTATATGCTGCAAAATCATATAAAATTCCTATAATTCTGATATGCCTCAGTATATGTCATCAGTAATAATTATAATTGTTGTGTTGAATTATTGTGTGTCACAGAGTTAACAAATTTCCTTGTCAATTGTGTCTTGGTGGCTCCCCTAAAATGTTTTTCTCATCCACAGACAACTGCTGTTTTAATTTGGTCCTCTATAGAAGATGGTTTTATGATCAGCTGTTAAAACTCTGGTATGTGCTCTTGAATGCAAGTTTCTGATAACTTTGAAGATTATGACATTAGAATAAAGGAAAAAAACTTTTAGAACTCTCATGGAAAGCTGAAGTGTTCATAAATATCAAACAGAAGTTAAATGCATGGACTAAACTAATAAAAGTCTGAAGTAACCTTTTTGTTTAAAATGCTGCTGATTAACTTCTTTTAAGCTATTTACAGCTTGTAGCAACTAAGTACACTCCTGTGAATAAAATTTGGAGCATATTTGTTTCTACCTGATTTCTCCAGAATTTAAAAACTATTTGTGAATATTCTTAATTCATGGCAATATAGCTATTTGCATAAATACAATAAGAATCTGTTTTCTTTTGTAACAGGACACAATTGAAAAAACTCGTTATTTTACCAAGGGTTTGACTGGAATGGCATGCTTTCCTTTACGGAATCAAACTTGACTTGTAAAGCCAGTAAAAGCCCTTGGGAAAACTGGCCTCATACTTTGTCTATGCAGTCCCTGTACAGGGTTCCTGACCCATGGTAAGTATAGAATGTCACTTTCTGACAGGCCCAGGAGCCCCAAGTTATCTAGGGACATCAAGACGAGAGGAACTTACCCAACTCGTAAATATTTGAAAGTACAAACCAATGGCTAGACTCAGCTTTAAAAAGTCTTATCTGAGATTCCTTATGGAACAGAGTTCCATCAAAGCCAATTTAAAAAGCCTATGTAAAAAATAATTATTCTAGCCAGGCGCGGAGACTCATGCCTGTAATCCTGGCACTTTGAGAGGCCAAGGCAGGCGGACAACCTGAGCTCAGGAGTTCAAGACCAGCCTGGGCAACACGGTGAAACCCCATCTTTACTAAAATACAAAACAAATCAGCTGGGCATGGCGACGTGCGCCTGTAGTCCCAGCTACTCAGGAGGCTGAGGCAGAAGAATTGCTTGAACCTGGGAGGCAGAGGTTGCAGTGAGCCACAATCACACCACTGCAATCCAGCCTGGGGGACAGAGCAAGACTCCCTCTCTACCAAAAAAAAAAAAAAAGGTATTCTTGCCACGTGCAATAGTTCATGCTTGTAATCCCAGCACTTTGGGAGACCAAGGCGGGCAGATCATGAGGTCAAGAGTTCAAGACCAGCCAGACCAACATGGTGAAACCCCATCTCTACTAAAAATACAAAAATTAGCCAGGTGTGGTGGCACACGCCTGTAATCCCAGCTACTCAGGAGGCTGAAGCAGGAAAACTGCTTGAACCCGGGAGGCAGAGGTTGCAGTGAGCCGAGATCACACCACTGTACTCCAGCCTGGGCGACAGAGTAAGGCTCCATCTCAAAAAAAACACAATTATTCTTGATGCGCTTTATGAAGTCCCCAAACTAATGCTTTCAAATCTTTACTTTTAAAACTGGAAATTGCACTCCTTATCCTAAAACTTGTTATTTACCCTATAGTAGACTGTCTGTTTAAATGCTGTACTAAAACTATAAAGATACTACTGCCTTTGTCATGAAAGCCTTGGAACCACAGCCCAGCCTGCATGAATATACTCAGACAGCTGCAAAGCAGTTCTACTCCTCTCACATTACGGTCAACTGCGACCCCAACTATGCCTCCTGTCAGCATGAAGAAGCCAGAGCGATCGATGGCCTTTTCCCATCTTCACAGCGCACACCTTAAGAGTAAGATGCTATGAAACCCCAAAGGGAGGGATTGAAACCGCCTTTGTAAAATTATAACTGAGGGCCGGGCCCAGTGGCTCAAGCCTGTAACCCCAGCATTTCAGGAGGCCGAGGAGGGCAGATCACCTAAAGTCAAGAGTTTAACACCAGCCTGACCAACATGGTGAAACTCCATCTTTACTAAAAATACAGGCGTGGTGGCAGGCGCCTGTAATCCCAGCTACTCAGGAGGCTGAGGCACAAGAATCTCTTGAACCT
Source organism: Miopithecus talapoin (assembly GCA_028551445.1). Taxonomy (NCBI): domain Eukaryota; kingdom Metazoa; phylum Chordata; class Mammalia; order Primates; family Cercopithecidae; genus Miopithecus; species Miopithecus talapoin. The sequence goes on from CM052573.1 coordinate 93,359,062, forward strand.
GGGAGGTGGAGGTTGCAGTCAGTCAAGATCGTGCCACTGTACTCCAGCCTGGGTGACAGAGCAAGACTCAGTTAAAAAAAAAATGCAAAAATAAACTACTGGGATTATAACAAACCAAAAACCTTCCCAGCAAAGGAAACAAATAGAGTTAAGAGATAAACTACAGAATGGGAGAAAATATTTGTAAGCTATTCATCTGACAAGGGATCAATATCCAAGGAACTCAAACATCTCAACAGAAAAAAATAACAGTATGATCAAAAAATGGCAAATAATTTAAACAGACATTCTCAAAACAAGACATACAAATGGCCACTAAATTGCTGAAAAAATGATCAATGTTACTAATCATCAGGAAAATGCAAACCAAAATCACAATGAGATACCATCTCACCCCAGTTAGGATGGCCATTATCAGAAAGACAAAAAATAACAAATGCTGGTGAGGATGCAGGGAAACGGAAACTCTTATACACTGCTGATGGGAATGTAAATTAGGACGGCCATATGGAAAACAGCATGGAGGTTCCTCAAAAAATTATAAACAGAACTACCATATGATCCAGCAATTTCACTACTGGGTACATACCCAAAGGAAAGGAAATCAATATATCAAAGAGATATGTGCAGCCAGGCGAAGTGGCTCACGCCTATAATCCCAGCACTTTGGGAGGCCAAGGTGGGCGGATCACAAGGTCAGGAGTTCAAGACCAACCTGGCCAACATGGAGAAACCCTGTCTCTACTAAAAATACAAAATTAGCCAGGCATGGTGGCACATGCCTATAACTCCAGTTACTCAGGAGGCTGAGGCAGGAGAACTGCTTGAACCCAGAAGTGGAGGTTGCAGTGAGTCCAGATTGCGTCATTGCACTCCAGCCTGGGCAACAAGCATATGCAGAAGTTTTAAAAAGCTTACTCAAAGAAGTAAAAAGCAGAACAGGTTTCTAGAGGCTGGGAAGGGTAGAGCAAAGGTAAGGATAGGGAGAGATTTGTCACAGGACACAAAATTACAGCTAGATAGGAGAAGCAAGTTATAGTGTTACATAGCACCATAGGATGACTATAATTAACAATACACTTTCAAATAGCCAGAAAAGAAGATATTGAATGTTCCCAACCAAAAGAAGTGATACATGTTTGAGATGGCAGATATGCCCTGATCCAATCACTACACATTGTAAGTAGATACGGAAACATCATTATGTACCCCATAAATATGGATAATTATTATGTGCCAATTAAAAATACATTGTTACAAATCAGTGTAATACCATCATAGAGTTTGAAAAACAGGAAAAGAAATTGTCCATAATCCCCCTTTCACCCTAGCACAATTTCTATCATTTTCAATTTTTCTTTTTTTCCTTTGGAGACAGGGTCTTGCTCTGTCACCCAGGCTGGAAAGCAGTGGCAAGATCATGGCTCACTGTAGCCTCAAACTCCTCGGGCTCAAGAGATTCTCCCACTTCAGCTTCCCAAGTAGCGCACGGCACTGTGCCAGGCTAATTTTTGTATTTTTGTAGAAACAAGGTTTTGCCATGTTGCCCAGGCTGGTCTGGAACTCCTATGCTCAAGTGATCCGCCCACCTCTGCCTCCCAAAGTGCGGGGATTACATGTATGAGCCACCGCGCCTGGTCATTTTTTTATTTATCTACATATATACGTAATTTCACAGTTGAAAAGTCAATTACACAATTTTGTATATTTTTTTCTTCACTTATCATCATAAGGTTTTCTTCTTGTTGCCTCTCGGGGTTCCTAACTACACAACAGCTGCAGAATATTCTGTCAAGTGGATGGACCATCATTTAACGAACTATTCTAAAAGTATTGCTTCTAGTTTTCTATGCATTTGCCTTTTTTCCTGCCTTGGATTATAAAGTCCAATTGGGAGGCCGAGGCAGGCAGATCACTTAAGGTCAGGAGTTCAAGACCCGCCTGGCCAACATGATGAAACCCCATTTCTACTAAAAATAAAAAAATTAGCCAGGCATGGTGGCATACGCCCATAGTCCCAGCTACTCGGGAGGCTGAGTCACGAGAATCGCTTGAACCCAGGAGGTGGAGGTTGCAGTGAGCTGAGATGGCGCCACTGCACTCCAGCCTGGGTGACAGAGTGAGACTCTCAAAAATAAAAAAAATAATAATAATAAAGTGCCAGATATAAGATTATTGAGCTTAACAATAAAAACATAGAGCCAGCAGGGTTCCTAACACTGGATGCTACACTGCTTCCCAGAGGGCTGAAACCTATGCCTACTGTACACTATTCACACTTGCCAAAGTACAGAATCAACCAAAGCAAATGCGGTGCACATACACAATGGAATACACTTTAGCAGTAACAAAGGATGGAATTCCGCAATTCGTGCCAGCATGGATGGAGCTGGAGGACACTGTGTTAAGCAAAATAACATGATGACAGCAATCAGAAATGAACCCGGACTCACTCTCTTCACGGCTCCTTCCCCGACACGCTTTAGCTGTCTCACTTCTGTTCTCAGCTCCTCACAGGACAGCCAAGGTGAGCAGTTTTTCATCTGTCCTATCCTGAAGTGACCATAGGGACAGTGTCTGGGGTCCACAATGGATTGTCGAGGAGCAATGAAGAAGTGGTCGAGGCAGAGGTAGAGCAGAGTATTCATCAGGGCCATGATCAGCAGCAGCCCAACGGCTGGTGGCACCTCTCGGGGGGCGAGGCCTCTCCTCTTGTTCTGGGGCTGCTTTTCCATGTTGACGGCCTCTGCAATTTCCTAAAATACACAATGAAACAAGAAGTCATGACAGTTAGCTTTCATTTCCAAGAATTCGTCCAGATTCCTCTTCTACTCAAGGGTCCTGTAAGTTACAGCATTACCGTGGGGATTAAAGCAGGTATCGAACACCAGGCTTATCCCAAATGCCCAATGTTAGCTGTTCCCATAATCATTACTTTTTATTACAAACTAAAATACGGGTTCCTCTAGATTAGGTTAGGTGGGAGGTGTTTGTGTCTAACTCTGTACGACTCACAGTAGCATGCATTGAATAGATGCTCATGAATATTCAGTAAAATGAAAGCAAAATGTATTAGTCAACTGGTGGGATGGGGACAGAGGGTACCAAAGGACAGCAGAAGGAGGCTGCTTAGGGTAGCAGGTGGAGGCTGGGAGGCTGAGGGCCTCTCTCGAACCCAGCTAAGCAGCTGTCCTGTTCCCTGGGAGGTACTCAGAATCCCCTGAACAGTTTTAAGAAATAAAAGCTACTCTTCAGCAGTTATGAAAGGTAGATTTGGGGTGAAAGAGACTGAGGCTGGGAGACCAGTTAAGAAGCCCTGGTTATGACTATGGACAGGAGCTGACAAGTACACGAGCTAGAATAACAGTGATGAGATTGGAGAGATGACCACTCAGAAGTCACACCAGTGATAAGGAACCACTGATAACATGTGGGCTCTACCGCTGGAGCTGTGCAAGGCCATGGTGGAGGGGCCTGGGTGCAGAGAGGCCTGAAGTAGGACTATGGGTGGCAGAGGTGATTTACAGAAGCAGAATGGAGCAGAATGGAAGCATATGGAGAGTTTAACAGTGGATGTGGCCATGCCATTGGGAGCCAGCTGAACAGCACTGGAATGCTGAAACACTGAGACAGAACTGGGTCAGAGACAGCAGCGACGTGCAGGGTTACCTACCAAGCGCATCTCCTTCTCCAGCTCAGGTCTCCATCCAGGTACCTGGTCAGTCCATACTCTAGTTGGCGCCCAGGGACTGGTCTGGAAACACCCTGCCACAAAGTACAAAACAGGAAGTATGTAAACAGAAACTGCAGCTATGTACCCAGACAAATTGCCATAGTCCAAACGGTCCAACTTTCCCAGGGCCCTCCTCCTGCTTCAAGTCCGGGTTTCCTCAAGTTCTCAAGTCCCAGGACAGAGCAGTGCCATGGGGAAGCCCATCAGAGTCTCTCTGTCCCAGTCTGCTCTCTTCGCCTCCATCACTGACTTGCGGTTGCTCATTCCTGTAACACGTCCTGAGCAGCTTCTATGTGCTCAGCCCTGCAGTGGGTGCTGGAGACACACACACAGTGAATTACACCAGCAAGGTTCCTATCCTGCTGGAGCTTAGGGGAAAGTCTAGTGGGGAAGACAGACAATAAACAAGTAAACAAATAGGTCTATCATCATCCTCTGATGGGGGTTCAAGGATAGAGAGTAACTGTGTAGGAACTCCCTGGAGGAAGCATCCCAGGAGACCTCTCTGAGGAGGTGACCTTCGCACTGCGACCAGAGGCCTGAGAGGAGCCAGCCATGAAAAATCCAGGATACTACCTCCTCCTTGAGAAAACAAAATCCACTCCCATTTCCAGAGCTGGGACAAGACACCAATGAAACCATTAACAGAAAACAGCATTTCTCCTAAGAACACACTAAGAACACACTGCAGCCATAAAGTGTCAAAAACCCCCTTTGGATGAAGACTCCTTTTTTACTGTTTAGAAATTATGTTCTCTACAATCACAGACTACCAGAAATTTTGCGGTTTGAAGTACTTATCAATTGGAGTAAAACATCCCACTCTTTCCTGGAGGATCAAAGTCACCCTGACACAGAGAAGCAACCTCAGTTTCCGAACAGGGCAGAGCCTCAGATAAGGAGTTTCTGGAGATAATCCTGTACATCTATGTTAATCTGGTAGTTTCTAAGGAAAGGGGACCACTTTGCAGTCCAGACTAGATCTTGGCCCCTTTACACTCAGTTCTACATGGCTTTGAGCCCATCAAAATACTACTTCATTTAAATTTGCCTAAACTTCACTCATCTCCAAAATTCTATGATTTTCTTCCCTTTTTTTTTTCTTTTAGAGATAGGGTCTGACTATGTCACTCAGGCTGGAATGCAGTGGTGCAATCATAGCTCAATGCAGCCTCAAACTCAAGCAATCCTGTCATCTCTGCCTCCTGAGTAGCTGGGACTACAGGTGTGTATCACCACATCCAGCTAATTTTTGTATTTTTTTTTTTTTTGTAGAGACTGGGTCTCATGATGTTGCCCAGGCTGGCCTTGAACTCCTGGCCTCAAGCAATCCTCCTGCATCAGTCTCCCAAACTGCTGGGATTACAGACATGAACCACTGCACCTGGCCTTTTAAATTTATTTTTATCCCCTGATGACCCCCTGCATCAGTATTCCCTGGAACCTCAACACATTCCAGTACCCCACAGACGCAAGCACACAAGCTCACACTGTTCTGGCGCTCCTGAGCGTACTCCAGACCTCACACTGCTGACTCTCCCAGCAATGGCACACATTTCAGTGCCTCTATGGCTCTAAACCCACAGTAGCTGCCTCTAGGACACCATAAATCATCTGGCTGCCCCTTCCTAGAGTGTCCTTATGCTCAGGGACACAAGTACACCTCACACCACCTTGACCCTCAGTGCACTGGGCCTCTTACGGTACCAAGACCCTTCCTGTACCACCACCCCCTGCCCCACAGAGATCCACAATCCTCATCCCCACCAGCACAGGCTGAGGTCTCCCACCGTCCTCCCTCCATCAGATCCCTCCATGAGGTCCCTCCAGCTCTGCTCCATTAGCATGCACTGGGCTCCAACTACCCAGACATGCACATGCACACACCCACCACAGACGACCCCCACAAGTGCACACACAGCACTAGAATCCTTCAACCACCTCCCCTCCATAAGCACCCCATTCTCTCCTATCCTGCAGGCCCCCACAGACACACACACAACGCTAACATCACACACACCCTCATCACCACACACGAGGCTTCAGAAGCCTATTAGCACACATCCTGGTACCTCTACCACCCTATCCCCCAAAAGCCCACACTGGGCCTTTCTCCAGCCATAACCCCTATTAGCTTGCCTTGGAACTTCCTCAACACCCTACCCCTGTGACACACCCGTGGGTCCCTCACCTGCTCTGCTGCCCACTTCCCTAAGCACACACTGGGCCTTGAGCCTCCCCTGCCATAAGGCTCATCACCACATGCTCCAAGTCCTGCTCAGCCCAGGCCCCCAGTGGCAAAGCTCCAGTCTCTCCCCACTCCACCACCCATTCCCACATCCTCTGTACCTCTGACCCCCTGCTCCCTATTAGCACTCATGCCACTTCCATACCCAGCTCTCTGCACCGGGCCAGGTCAGAGAGGCCCCGAAGGACTCCCGTCCCATGCCCTCTCAGATGATTCTCTGTCCCTCTGATGGAGATATGCAAGTCCTGCCAGTGTGCAGCCTTGGTTATCGCAGTGAGTCAAAAAACATGACAGATGTGTCCCAAGTGGCCTTAGGCTAGCTGGAAGCTCACACTCTCCTTCTCCAAACATGTACCACCTCTTCCCCCACCTTCACTCTCAGCTGATCATCTAACGAGATCATCCTATTTTACCAGAAAAACAGAAGCAATCAGAGAGCATTTCCACCAGTTCCCAAGCCCCACCCCAGGTTCCTGCACTCTCCTATTACTACAAACTGTCTGTTACCATGAAACTGGCCCTGAGCCCAGCTCAGGCAAACCCCACCCCCAGCTCTGTCCTCTCATTCTCTCCAACTCACTGCCACTTCACCCAAACTGACCATATCACAGTCAGCACAGGTGACCTCCACATCACTAAACACAACAGTCAAAGCACAGCCCCAGTCTTCCTTGACCTATCAATAACATTACCGTGATTGATAACTCCCTCCTTAAACGCCTTTTATAATTGGTTTCCAGGAAACTACACTGGCAGCTCCTCATCTCTGAGTCCACTTAGTGGGGTCGCCCAGAGCTCAGAGCTCAGGCCTCTGCCACACTCCCTGGGAGAGCTCACCCAGACTCAGGACTTTTCATCACTGCCTGCTGATGACTTCCAAAGGCAAAACTCCATTCCCAGCCTCTCCTCAGAACTCAAGGCTTGCTTCCTTGACATCTCCATGTGGATGTCTGATGAACAACTCAAAAGATTCAAAAAACAACTCAATTTAAAAAATGGGCAAAGGGTCAGGCATTGGTGGCTCACACCTGTAATCCCAGCACTTTGGGGAGGCCGAGGTGGGAGGATCACTTGATCCTAGGAGTTCCAGACCAGCCAGGGCAACATAGTAAGACCTGCTGTCTACAAAATCTAAATTTAAAAATTAGCCAGGCATGTTGGCATGTGCCTGTAGGCCCAACTACTCAGGAGGCTGAGGTGGGAGGATCATTTGAGTCCAGGAGACCAAGGCTGCAGTGAGCTGTGATCGTGCCACAGCACTCCAGCCTGGGTGACAGTGAGACCTTGTCTCAAAAAAATAAATAAATAAAATTTTTAAAATGGGCAAAGGACTTGAATAGACATTTCTCCAAAGAAGGCACACTGATGGCCAACAGGCACATGAAAGATGCTCAGCTTCACCAATCATCAAGGCAAACGCAGATCAGAAGTGTGACAAGATGGCATTTTACACCCATGAGGATGGCTATAATACAAAAATCAGCAAAAACACAAGTGTAGGGGGATGGGGAAAAACTGGAATCCTCAAACATCACTGGTGAGAAAGTAAAATGCAGCCACTGTGGAAAGCAGTCTGGCCGCTCCTCAAAAGGTTAAGCACAGTCACCACACGACCCAGCAACTCCACTGCCCGGTGTGTACCCATGAAAACACGCATACTCACACACACACTTACACATGAATGTTCACGGAAGCATTATCCACAACAGCCAAACAGTGGGAACAAGCCAAGTGTCCACTGGCAGATGAATGGACACACAAAATGTGGTACATTCATAAATGGAACATTATTCAGCCATAAAAAATAAAGCACTAATTCATGCTGCAACATGGGTGAACTTTGGAAACATCATGCTCAGTGAAATAAGCCTGACAAAAAGGCCACATACTATATGATTCCATTTACATGAAATGTCCAGAAACAGCAAATTCAGACACAGAACGAAGATTTGTGGCTCCCAGAGGCTGGGGGTCGGGGGGTGGAATAGCTGCTGATGGATCGGGTCTCTTTTTAGCTAAAATGCTCTCGAATTAGACAGTGATGATGGTTGTACAAGCTTGTGAATATACTAAGTATCACTGAATTGTACACTTTAAAATGTCAAATGTTATGGCTTGTGAATTATACTTTCGTTGAAGTCTCCCCTTAACATTTAAAAAGATAAAAGCATTCCCAGCTCTCAGGCTATGCAAAAACAAGCAGAAGCTGTGGTTGGCCAAGCCCTGCCTTAGGTGAAGGCATTCCTCCAGGTCTGCCAAAGGCCCAGGTAACCTCACCCATACCTGGGACACTAGCAGCCATCTGAACTCTGATGCTTTCTAAGTCTGCACTGCAGACTAGACCTCTCCTACGCTTCGCTCACTGGCCTATCAAGGTATGGGATGTCCACTGCAGAACTCCCCCGTCCCTACATGACCCTCCCCCAGGGTTCCCTCTGTGATAGGCTCATGACCCAACCACCCGCTCAAGTTACAGACCAGGCGTGTGTGACTTGATTCCTCCCTCCCCTAACCTCCAAACCAACCAATTACCACATGCATTCAATGCTCCCACCAAAACCTCTCTCACAGCTGCTAGCATCTCTCCTTCCTTGTTGCCCTTACCCTCCACTCCCCTCCGTGAGCCAGCAGCACCCTCTCACCTGGGTTTCCGCAAGAGATTCCCAAGCAGACGCCCAGTTTTTCCTCTCTTGCAGCCCATTCTCAGGATTACACAGCAAACAGGATCGTTTTTCTGTTTCACACACAGAGAAAAATTAAAAAAAATCATAAGCATTCATCCAGCTTTGTCAAGTTACATTGCATCATTTTTTCAGATTTTTTAAAGAAATTAAATATTAAAAATAGAGTCGAAGCCCCTCTGGACTCCTCCCCATCCAATTCTACCCCCTCCCAAGAAGTGATCACTATCTTCAAGTTGGTGGACATCAGAGATTCTCAAACTGTGGTCGCCAGACCTGTGGCATCATCGTCCAGGAACCTGGGAGAAATGCAAATTCTTGGGTCCACACTCCAAACCTACTGAATCAGAAATGAAAATCTGTGTTTTAATAAATCCTTTAGGTGATTTGGATGCATGCTAAAGTCTGAAAACCACTAGTGTATATAATTCCTATACAAGCTATCTATCTATCTTATCTGTCTATCTAATCGATCATATCTATTTACCTACCTACTTACCTATCTACTTAAGACATGGAGTCTCACTATGTAGCCCAGGCTAGACTCAAGTGATCCTCCTGCCTCCACCTCCCAAGCAGCTGGGACTGACTACAGGGATGGGCTACCAAACTCCGCTTCCCAAACATGCTTTTTATTTTCACAAGTATGTGCCCATAAATCATACATATGTTTTCAAGCTTTATACAAACAGTGATGGGCTGGTATTATCCTGTTGCAACTAGCTTTTTTAAAAGCTCAACATTACATTTCTGAGATTTATCCATGCAGATGTACAAAACTCCAGTTCACTATTTTCAACTGGTTTGACTTTTCCACAATTAGTGAGATAAGCTGTGTACACATCTCCCCAGGCATACATGAAAGTTTCTCTGATACATGCAGGGAGCTATTTTTTTTTTTTTTTTGAGACGGAGTCTCACTGTATCGCCAGGCTGGAGTGCTATGGCATTATCTCGGCTCACTGCAACCTCCAACTCCCTTGTTAAAAGGATTCTCCTGCCTCAGCCTCCTGAGTAGCTCGGATTACAGGCACGTCACCACGCCCAGCTACTAAAAATAGAGACGGAGTTTCACTATGTTGGCCAGATGGTCTCAATCTCCTGACCTCGTGACCCGCCCACCTCAGTTTCCCAAAGTGCTGGGATTACAGGCATGAGCCACCGTGTCCGTGTCCGGCCCACGCAGGGAGAGCTTCCTCAACTACTGATGTGATCCCACTTGGCTTAACATTCAACAGCCCCCGACTCGGCCCACAGGATGAAGTCCAAACTCTCATGTGGCCTCCTGAAATCTAGCCCCTATCTGCTTCCCTAAACCCTCCCTGCACCCCACTCTCTGGCCCCTGAGCTTTCCTCCGTCCTCAAAGGCTCCCTTTCTGGGATACCCAGGCCCCGGCCTCCTCTAAATTCTAAGCACCAAGAGGCCTGCCTGTCTCTCCTGTTCACCAGTGCACCCCAGTGCCTGGCACACAGTGGGTACTCAGCAAAGACACACAACTGCCTGGTCACTCTGCGCCTCTCCCTCTTCATGGCCTCAGCCATGAAAGCTGCTTTCCCTCTCCTGTGTTCACCCCACCGCATCCGCTCTTCCTCTCCTCAGGGCTCCCGTTCTCTGAGGCCCCTCATCTGCCACCTCCTTCTTCAATCCAAGTTTCCCAGCTCAAACCCTGTGGTAAATCCTTTCAACCCTCCAACCCTCCTTACCCCTAACCTCCCACCAATCCTTCCTTGCCACTAGGGGTGGATTCAGATTTTATGGGGCCTGAAGCTTATATAAGTTGGGACGACGAGTGGTAATTCTTTAAGAATACACAGTTATGAATGTAAAAGTGCTGAGCCCCTTGCCAGAGTTTTGGAAGGTATTTGAGCAAGTGAAGAGACTAGAAGCTTCATCATAAACCCAGATCTGCTTGTCATTCACCAGCCCCATGTAACCTGCCCTGTCCACTTCTTCATTTCCACTCAAAGGCTGCCAACATCAGCTACAAAACTCTGTGGGACTCTACAAATGCATATTTTCTAATCTGTGTTGGACCCTCAGCATTACTAAGAAAACCTTTAATGCATTTCTTGCTGAATACAAATTTTATATGCCCCACTAACCTTTTATGTATCCCTAAGTCCTCACATTCACTTCTGAATCCTCTCTCAGCAAAAAGAAACCAAACCAAAACAAAATAAATTTTAAAAAAACTCAAAAATTCATTTGACTTTTATACAGTGTCAACTTCACACCAATTCTGTGAAGTGGATATAATTGTTGTTATTTCCATTTCACAGATAAGACAACTGAGTCAGAGGTGAAGTAGTATGTCTAAGGTCACTATACACAGAGGAGCCAAGTTTTCTGGACTCAAGCCCATTTTTCCCCTAAATACCACAATGCTCAGGAGTTGAACTAAATCAAACCCAGTGTGGTCACCGAGGGGCTGGTCTAGGGGACCCTGGGACTGCCTGTTTCTTAAAGAAGACTTCAGCCCACCTCAGCCCCGATTTGCTTTTTTGTTTCAGAGCATATTCTGGAGTAGGCCGCCCAGAGCACAGCATGAGGCTGTGTGGCTGAAGGAACTTTCGTGTCCAGAAATAAGCAAAAACCGCTGAAATTTACTGGTCCTGAAAACAGCCTGCACATTAAGGAATAAAGATGGTGGGGCAGGTTGGGCAGGAGAAATTCAGGCACGATTGATATACGATCGCCAGGCTGGAGTGCTATGGCATTATCTCGCAGAAATGCATTATCAGCATTTCTGACACTGATAGGCAGGCTTATTGATAGAGGAAACCTTGGCTTAAAGAAAAAAGAAAAGGGACAAAACTAGTTTTTACCGACTTACAAGGTATTTTCTACAACTAGGGAAGACACAGAGTAGTGTCATCCAATGCAATTTACAGTAGAATTCCATTGTGCCAATAAAGCACAAGGTACATTAGAAGGATTATTTTAAATATTCTTAATGCTTATTTAGCCTTAGGGTCCTACAGTAAAGGCAAAGGGTGACAAAGACAAGATTATGCAACAAAAGAGCGAAATTTTGCTTTCTAAAAAAAGAGAAGAATATGATTACACTTAACACCTCCTGGCAACAATGATCTCGTGCAGAATAAACACCCAAAGGCAAAGAGCTGAGACAGAGTCCTCGGTCCTTTCTGGGTTTTTTTTGTTTTGTTTTTTGTTTCAGTTTGGTTTGGTTTTTGTTTTTTTTAAACAGAGACAGCCTCTGCCGGACCCAGTAGCTCACGCCTGTAATCCCAGCACTTTGGGAGGCCGAGGTGGGCGGATCACCTGAGGTCAGGCGTTCGAGACCAGCCTGACCAACATGGTGATACTCCGTCTATACTAAAAATACAAAAATTAGTTGGGCGTGGTGGCGGACGCCTTGTGATCCCAGGAGCCAAGACCGCGCCACTGCACTCCATTCTGGGCGACAGAGCGAGACTCCATCTCAAATAATAATAATAATGACAATAAAGTAATAATAATAGAAACAGTCTCTCACTCTGTCCCCCAGGCTGGAGTGCAGTAGCGCGATTTCGGCTCACTGAAACCTCCGCCCCCGCCGGGTTCAAGCGATTCTCCCGCCTCAGCCTCCCGAGTAGTTGAGACTACAGGCGGCGCCACCGCGCCCGGCTAAATTTTTTTTTACAGAGACAGGAGTTCCGCCATGTTGCTCAGGCTGCTCTCGCCTGAGCTCACGCGATCCTCCCGCCTCCGCCTCCCAAAGCGCTGGGGTTACAGACTGGAGCCACCTCGCCCGGCCCTTCTCGGGTTCTTTAACTTCCCGCTACCGCGCAGGGCTGGACGCGGAGGCGGGGGCTGGGCGCGGTGGACCCGGCCGCCCAGGCCAAGCGCAGCCTCCCAGGGAGCCTCCGCACAGGCGGCCGGCGCTGCGGGCCGGGCCACATACAGGCCCCTCGAGAAACCCAGCTGCACGCCCCCTCACCCCTTCGCCCTCTCGCCCCTCGCCCCTCGCCCCAGCACCTACCTGCAGCCCAAGCTTCTGCGCCCCTTGCTACCCCAGGACAGCACGCACTGGGCCTACTGCGCTTGCGCGTTCAGAAGCGCGTCCTGGGCGGGCGAGCGTGACGCTGCTGCCCCCTGGCGTCCTCCTCAGGCCGCGCACTGAAGCCAGAGCTAACGCTTAGGCGGTACCAGCGCGCACCTACCCAGTCTCCCTCTCTGGCTTCTGCTTCCCGAACTTACGAGAATGATTTTGCATTGACCCACTATTGCTTCAGCCTGGAGCCAGGCCCATGCAGAGCAGCTGTCAGATCTAGACGCACTGCCAGGCCTTCCAAAGCGTATTTCTCAGATCCGCGGCATCTGCAGGGACCTTGCTGGAAAGGCTGATTCCCCACTCCGGCCCAGACCCACCACTCGCGGACCCAGATGCCTGAAGTTGGACAATCACTCTGTAAAAGAAACTGTGGGGCTTAGCCCAGATACAGTAAAGCTGAGCTGCACACATCAAGCGCAGCAGACAAGACCTTGGCAAGCCTCCGCGGAGGGGCACGACTGGGCAAAGGCGGGGAAGTCTGTCGGGGCCGGCCGGGAGCCCCGCCGGGAGCCCAACACGCACTCGGGCACTTGCCCCGGGGAACCGAGAGGGAGGCTTGCAGCGTCGAAGTCAGGCTGGGATCATGAAAAGTCTGGGTTGTGTGCATTGGAAGCGTTAGCTGCTTCTACACTGACACACTGAGAAAGTCCAGAATTAAGAAACTAACATGGTGTGGGTTTAAAAAAAAAAAAACTGAGCCTGTACTAGCGATCCAAACAGTATTAAAATAACTACCAGAAATGTTTGCCTGTCACATGGACAAATAGCAAAAGAATGGTAACACCTCCTGTCGTTACAATAGAGTCTGAAAGTTTCCTCACACATACAAGTGAGTGTAAATTGGAATTCCTCCTACGGGACCTAGCAAATCCATTTCTAGGAATTTATCCTTCAGAAATAATATGTCTGCGGCAGGGGACCGTGGCTCACGCCTGTAATCCCAGTACTTTGGGAGGCCGAGGTGGGCACATCACGAGGTCAGGAGATCGAGACCATCCTGGCTAACACGGTGAAACCCCGTCTCTACTAAAAATACAAAAAAGTAGCCGGGCGTGGTGGCGGGCGTGAGAATGGTGTGAACCCAGGAGGCGGAGCTTGCAGTGAGCCGAGATAGCGCCACTGCATTCCAGCCTGGGCAACGACTCAGTCTCAAGAAAAACAAGAAAAAGAAATAATATATCTGCAAGATGTATACACAAGAGATCTTGCTGAAGCATTGCTGGTAAAAGATATTTATACTAGAGAAAAAAAGAAACCTGAATGTATAACAATAGGGTTTTCTGAAAGAAATTATATTACACATAGCCATGAAAAATGCTGTCTCACAGTTTCAGTGTGAGAAGATGGTAAAGTCCTGGAGATGGATGGGGGTGATGGTTGCACAACAATGTGAATATACTTAATTCCACTGAACTGTACACTGAATTGTTACAATTGTAAATTTTATGTATCTTTTACTACAATTTTTAAAAAGTTATGCTGTAGATCTATATATATTGACAGGAAAGGATATTCATAATATATGGCCAAGAGAGTAAGCAATGTCATTTTTTAAAACATATATTTATAATCATAAATATACATATCATATATATTCCAATGGTTACCTCCAATAAGTAGAATTTGGGGCAATTTAAATTCTCCTTTCTTCCTTATATTTATTTTTAAATGTTTATGTAATAGGTATTTCTCCATATATACGTATATACATACATGAACCATGAGCCTGCTAGCAGTATTAGACATGTATTATGACATGTCTTAGAGGGAAGCCATTTAGAAGGATCATAAAACAAACCTATTAAATTAATAATAACTTTTAAAAAGAAAGTAGGCCAGGCGTGGTGGTTCACGCCTGTGATCCCAACACTTTGGGAGGCTGAGGCAGGTGGATCACTTGAGGTCAGGAGTTTAAGACCAGCCTGACCAACATGGTGAAATCCCATCTCTACTAAAGATACAAACATTACCGAGGTGCAGTGATGGGCACCTGTCATTCCAGCTACTCAGGAGGCTGAGGCAGGAGAATTGCTTGAACCGGGAAGGCAGAGGTTTCAGTGAGCCAAGATCGCGCCATTGCACTCCAGCCTGGGCAACAGAGCGAGACTCCGTCTTAGAACCAAAAAGAAAAAAAAGAAAGAAAGTAAAAAGGAAAATGGGTGAGATATGAGAAACTTTGAACATGAGAACTTTGAAGGGAAAAATAATCAGGCATTGAAATTTTATTAGATGTAGGGAATTGAGGAAATAAACGAATAAAGTGTAGTCAGTTCAGCTATAACACATTTTAAACACTAATTTCTTTCAGTAAGATTGATACATTAAGAAATAAGCATAACACAAATTTTCTGTTTGGTTAGTTGGTTTTGTTTTGTTTCATTTTGGTTTGTTTTGGTTTGTTTTGAGAAAGGGTCTCACTATGTTGTCCAGGTTGGTCTCAAATTCCTGGACTCAAGTGGTCCTCCTGCCTTAGCCTCCTGAAATGCTGGGACTACAGGTGTGAGATGCTGTGGCCAGCATTGCCCTGTTTTCAACACTGAAGTAGACACTGCTTGGCAGATACCACTGAATTGCTATAAAGATAGGATGACGAGTTTTTTAGTTTTTTCATAAAATTGAACCTGCTGGCTGACAGAGTTGGCTGTTGGCATCAAGATAGAAACCAGCCAGCCAGGGTTGGGGGCGGGGTGACTCACGCCTGTAATCCCAGCACTTTGGGAAGTTTGGCGGTCAGATCACCTGAGGTCAGGAGTTCAAGATCAGCCTGGCCAACGTGGTGAAACCCTGTCTCTGCTAAAAATACAAAAAAATTAGCCAGGTGTGGTGGCGGTGCCTGTAATCCCAGCTACTCGGGAGACTGAGGCAGGTGAATCACTTGAACCTGGGGAGTGGAGGTTGCAGTGAGCTGAAATCGTGCCACTTCTCTGGAAAAGAGCATTTCTGAAATGCCAGATGAGTTGGTCTCCCCTGTGCCAGACACCCATGGGGAGCCATGGGTGGTCTCTGAGGAGAAAAGTCTCCTTATTGCCTTCATCTCTTTATGCCCTGAGAGCATAACGGTTCAGCGGCCTGCCACAGGTTGCTGGGGGAAATAACACTCCTTTGAAGCAGTGGAGTATAATCAAACATCTTGGCTCCTCCTGAAACCCACTCCCACCCATTTCAGTCCCGATAAGTTAAAGATCTTAAGTAGTTTAGACACATCCAACGCTCCGGTCCCCTGGACCTGCCTTTTAAACTCTTATTCTGTCTCTTTCTAATTACTTTGTCTCCGCTGGACTCGGGGTACCCGCCAGGTGGTGTGGGGCTGGTTTCCCCAACAACTTCACTCTAGCCTGGGCAAAAGAGCAAACCTCTGTCTCAAACAAACAAACAAACAAAAAGATAGAAAGCAACCAGCAGCTCTCCTTGCTGAGTTCTTTGCCACATGGCCACCATTTTGTGCCTACAGGCTTTTTGGGTGTGCTGGGGAAAGGTGAAATTTTAACACTGATGAAAAATTAGAGGAATTAAATTCAAACAATTAAAAGTAAAAAGAACAGCAGAATTTGACACACCATCAAACTGGTTGTGTCACCCTTCTTCAAGCTGAACGTAGCCCAAAGCCTGGAACTGAGTGTCGGGGGCACATACAGAGACTCGGGAGAAACCCTCTGATTCTGGCTCGTGGAGCAAAAAGGAAACTCCTAACTCAGAGGGAGTGAAGAAAATTCCCTCTTCTTTCTATTTCTTCATTTCTTTGCACTCCAGACCCCAGTCAAGCTCATGGCCAGAGCAAAAAGCTTCAGCAGCCAAAAGTCTGAGGGAGAGAGAGAGTCCTTTCCATTCAGTGGCACTGCAGCTCCAAGAGGACAGACACAAACTCGGTGTTTTGTTGTTTTTATTTGTTTCCCACCGCTGTGGCACAACTGTGGAAGTGGGCAGCTCCCTCAAGCGAAACTGCAAGTGGGAAGTTTCAGGCCAGGGCACTGAAACCTGAGGGAACCTAAAAACACCGAGAAGAGAGTGGAAGGTGAGAGCATCTGGCAAGCAACCTCAGAGAGTTGTTTTTGAACTCTTGGGCTCACCGCTGACCTGCGTATCATAGACTTAACCAGCACCGCAAACACTCAGACAACTGTGCTCATGAACAGATTTTTGTTCAGGTACCAAACTACTGGAGGATGCAGCCACTAGACAGATCCAAATAACCCCACAGAGGGTATGAACACAGAACTCACTTTGGAACATGGACCCCAGAAGAAGATTGCAACCTGCAGACTGTCCCTAACTAGTTTATGTGCTTGCTTAAATTAAAATGTTGGCCAGGCGCAGTGGCTCACACCTGTAATCCCAGCACTTAGGGAGGGCAGATCACCTGAGGTTAGGAGTTTGAGACCAGCCTGGTAAACAAAACATGGTGGAACCCCGTCTCTACTTTAAAAAAAAGAAGAAAAGAAAATAGCCGGGCATGGTGGTGGATGCCTGTAATCCCAACTACCTGAGAAGCTGAAGCACAAGAATCACTTGAACCCAGGAGGCAGAGGTTTCAGCGAGCCAAGATCACACCACTGCACTCCAGCCTGAGTGACAGAGCAAGACTCCTTCTCAAACAAACAAACAAAAAAAGGCCAGGCGTGGTAGTTCACGCCCGTACAATCCCAGCACTTTCGGAGGCTGAGGCGGGCAGATCACAACCTCAGGAGATCGAGACCATCCTGGCTAACACGGTGAAACCCCGTCTCTACTAAAAATCCAAAAAATTAACCAGGCGTGGTGTCGGGCGCCTGTAGTCCCAGCTGCTCGGGAAGTTGAAGCAGGAGAATG
This sequence comes from Miopithecus talapoin, assembly GCA_028551445.1. Classification (NCBI taxonomy): domain Eukaryota; kingdom Metazoa; phylum Chordata; class Mammalia; order Primates; family Cercopithecidae; genus Miopithecus; species Miopithecus talapoin. The sequence continues at coordinate 93,376,585 of CM052573.1, forward strand.
GCGTGAACCCGGGAGGCGGAGCTTGCAGGGAGCCGAGATAGCGCCGCTGCATTCCAGGCTGGGTGAAAGAGCAAGACACTGTCTCAAAAAAAAAAAAAATAAGTAAATAAATACATTAATAAATAATAAAAATACAAAAATATTAGCCGAGTATGGTGGCAAGCGCCTGTAGTCCTAGCTACTCAGGAGGTTGAGGCAGGAGAAGGAGGTTGAGGCAGGAGAATGGCGCGAACCTGGGAGGCGGAGCTTGCAGTGAGCCGAGATCACGCCACTGCACTCCAGCCTGGGCGACGGAGCGAGACTCCGTCTCGAAAAATAATGGTAACAATAATTAAAATGCCAACATTCTCCATAGGATTTAAACAAGAATTAGAGCCTCATAATATTCAAAATGCTCTGGATACAAAATTGCTAGCCATACGAACCATCACAAGAATCTCAACTTGCATGGGAAAAGATAATCAACAGTCACCAACTATAAAATGACTGTTAGGATTATCAGAAAAAGACATTAGTTATTAAGAAAATGCTCAAACAATTATAAACATTCTTGAAACGAAAGTATAGGGCTGGGCACAGTGGCTCGCGCCTGTAATCCCAAGACTTTGAGAGGCCCAGGCAGGAGAATCACTTGAGGTCAGGAGTTCGAGACCAGCCTGGCTAACATGGTGAAACCCTATCTCTATTGAAAATACAAAAATTAGCCAGACATGGTGGCAGATGCACTCAGGAGGCTGAAGCAGGAGAATCGCTTGCACCTGGGAGGTGGAGATTGTGGTGAGCCGAGACCATGTCATGCACTCCAGCCTGGGCGACAGAGTAAGTCTCTGTCTCAAACAAATAAAAAATAATAATTTAGAAAAGGAAGTATGACTAAAAAACTTGGAGAAAGTAAGGGGAACCAAATAAGCATTTAAAACAGAAAAATACAATAATCAAATTTTTAAATTCACTGGATAGATTCAATGGCAGAATGGAAATGACAGAGGAGTCAGTGAACCTGAAGACAGATTAATAGAAATTATCCAAACAGACCAACAGAGAGGAAGGAAAAATTAATAAAACTTCAGGCACCTGTGGGACATAACAAAAGATATAACATTTATGCCATCAGAATCCTAGAGCAGATGAGAAAGAAAGCACTAAAAAGTTTTTGAAGAAATAATGGCTGAAAACTTCCCAAGTTTGGGAAAGAAACACCAACCCACAGATTCAAAAAACTGAGCAAACCCAAACACAAATCCAAAGACATCCATGCCCAGACACATCAAAATCAAACTGCTGAAAAATAAAGACAAGGAAAAAAATTGAAAGCAACCAAAGAGAAATGCCACAAGCTCTAGGTGACCCACAATCCTAATGATAGTGAATTTATCCTCTGAGATCACAAAGACCAAAGTGGCACAACGTCTTTCAAGTGCTGAAAGAAAAGAATTGCAAGCCCAGAATTCCACATGCAGTGAAAACATCCTTCAGGAATAACCTTGAAATAAACTCAGAAGAAGGAAAACTAAGAGAATTTGTAGCCTGCAGACCTACTCTAACTGAACTGCTAAAAGAAAGTTCTTTGGTGGCTCAAGCCTGTAATCCCAGCACTTTGGGAGGCTGAGGCAGGCAGATCACCTGAGGTCAGGAGTTGGAGACCAGCCTGGCCAATAAGGTGAAACCCCATCTCTACTGAAAATACAAAAATTAGATGGGCATGGTGGCACACGCCTGTAATCCCAGCTACTCGCGAGGCTGAGGCACGAAAATTGCTTGAACCTGGGAGGCAAAGATTGCAGTGATCCGAGATCATGCCACTGCACTCCAGCCTGGGCGAGAGTGAGACTCTGTCTCAAAAAAAGAGAGAGTTATTTACACAGAATGTTAACAGCAATGAAAGAATAACAGAGAATACAAATAACTGGGTAAATACAATTCACTGTCCTTCTTTTCTTGAGTTCTTTAAACTATGTTTGGTGGTTTAATACAAAAAGAATTATAAAATTATCTGATGGGGCTTTCAATGTAAGAAATGGTGAACGGTAAGGAGACATATGGTGGTAATGTTTCCATATGCCAACTGAAGTGACAAAATATTCTAAATAGGCTGTGAAAAGTTGAATATTTTGTAACCCCTGGAGTAACCACTAAAACAAAATAAAAACAACTAGAAATAACAGAAGATAACAGGAAAATCTCCAAACCCCTGGGAATTAATACTTTTTTTTTTTTTTTTTTTTTGAGATGAAATTTCACTCTGTTGCCCAGGCTGGAGTACAGTGGTGCAATCTTGGCTCACTGCAACCTCCGCCTCCTGGGTTCAAGTGATTCCCCTGCCTCAGCCCCCCAAGTAGCTGGGATTATAGGTGCACACCACCACGCCCAGTTAGTTTTTGTATATTTAGTAGAGATGGGGTTTTACTGTGTTGGCCAGGCTGGTCTCAAACTCCTGACCTCAAGTGTTCCACCTGCCTCAGCCTCCTAAAGTGCTGGGATTACAGGCATGGGCCACCATGTCTGGCCTAAAATTGTCACTTGAAAGCTCACAGTTTTAGCCCGGCATGGTGGCTCATACCTGCAATCTCAGCACTTTGGGAGGCTGAGGCTGGTGGATTACCTGAGGTCTGGAGTTCGACACCAGCCTCACAAACATGAGGAAACCCCGTCTCTACTAAAAATACAAAAAATTAGCTGGGCATAGTGGCAGACGCCTATAATCCCAGCTACGCAGGAGGCTGAGGCAGGAGAATC
>CM052573.1:93379820-93445359 GCA_028551445.1 Miopithecus talapoin
TAGCCCGGCATGGTGGCTCATACCTGCAATCTCAGCACTTTGGGAGGCTGAGGCTGGTGGATTACCTGAGGTCTGGAGTTCGACACCAGCCTCACAAACATGAGGAAACCCCGTCTCTACTAAAAATACAAAAAATTAGCTGGGCATAGTGGCAGACGCCTATAATCCCAGCTACGCAGGAGGCTGAGGCAGGAGAATCACTTGAACCCGGGAGGTGGAGGCTGCAGTGAGCCATTTCAAAGGTCTCTCCATAGCAGCGATTCTCATGCCTCAGCCTCCTGAATAGCTATCACACCCAGCTAATTTTTATATTTTTAGTAAAGATGGGGTTTCACCATGTTGGCCAGGCGGATCTCCAACTAGCCGGCCTCTCCATAGACCTCACTTTGGTCTAATGAAATGACTGCACTGCAAGTCCTGTGTCCAGTTGCCCTTAGGAGATCGCCCTCAGGTTGATTAGAGCCTAAAGTCATTCTGCCTTTAAGTCACGGAGCCTCCTCACCTGATTCAGTGCTCACTAAGCAACCTTTTGGTTATCGAATTGCTACACAGTTAAACGTCAGGCAAAAAATGCCAAGTGGCTAGGCTAACATAACTGTTTGGTCTGCTTCAAAGTGACCCAAGTGTAAATTAATAAACTTCCATTATGCTTTTTTTTTTTTGAGATAGGGTCTCACTCCCGTTGCCAAAGCTGGAGTGCAGTGGCACCACCCTGGCTCAAGTGATCCCCCCATCCCAGCCTCCCGGGCTGCTAGGACTACAGGTGCACACCACCACTCTTGGCTAATAATTTTTTAAAAATTTTTTGTAGAGATGAGCTCAGGTTGGTCTTGAATCCCAAGGCTCGGGCAGTCCTCCCGCCTCAACCTCCCAAAGTGCTGGTATTATAGGCATGAGCCACTCCGCCCGGCCTCATTATGCTTTTTATTAAGCTGTCTGTATAAGCTGTTGAGTCCAAAGTCCCAAATCCAATCAGTTTTGAGTCACCGATTACGGTTTCTGAGGCTAATTGCTTTTTTTTTTTTTTTTGAGACTAAGTCTCATTCTATTGCCCAGGGTGGAGTGCAATGGCACAATCTTAGCTTGCTGCAACCTCCACCTCCTGGGTTTAAGCAATTCTCCTGTCTCAGCCTCCCAAGTAGCTAGGATTACAGGTGCCTGCCACCACGCCTGGCTAATTTTTGAATTTTTAGTAGAGACAGGGGTTTCACCATGTTGGCCAGGCTGGTCTTGAACTCCTGACCTCAAATGATCTGCCCGCCTCGGCCTCCCAAAGTGCTGGGATTACATGCATGAGTCATTGCGCCCGGCTGAGAGTAATGGCTATCTTATGAGAACTTCTCTATGTAGCTTTTGATCCTTATGACACCTTTGAAATGGTCTACATGGAAATGGCACTTTATGGCAGCTTCAAAAATAAAATTAGAGATTTTTGGATTCTAAAAACAACAAAAACATGTAAAATGTTAGAAATAACACTCACTACATATATTTTCTTCCAAAACTATTAAAATATTATTTCCTAAATTTATCTTGAGAAAGGATGACTATTTAACTCTATATGATTTCCTTAGTTGTACTTTGGTGCTTTGACATCGAACAAAAATTACAGATAAAGTGAGATTGAGGCTGGACCTGGTGTCTCATGCCTGTAATCCCAACACTTTGGGAGGCCGAAGCAGGCGTACTACTTGAGGTCAGGAGTTCATGACCAGCCTGGCCAACATGGTGAAACCCCGTCTCTACTAAAAATACAAAAATTAGCCAGGCATGGTGGCGGGCGCCTATAATCCCAGCTACTAGGGAAGCTGGGGCAGGAGAATTACTTGAGTCCGGCAGTGGAGGTTGCAGTAAGCCGCGATCACTTCCCTGCACTCCAGCCTGGGTGACAGAGTGAGACTCCATGTAAAAAAAATATATATATATAAAAATAAATAAAGTGAGATTGAATTAAGTGCAGGTACAGCAATCTAGCTTGCTAACCGCTCCCAACTCTTTCCTGGCATGGCATCCTGCATCATACACGCTGGGAAGCTACAAACTACACTTTCCAGATTCCTCTGTAGTTAAGATTTTAAGACATCCTGTTGGTTCCTTCCAGTCAGATGCACTGCAGTGAGCCTTTAACTTGGAACCACACTACATGGGAAAAGCAGCAGATGTGCTTTGCAAGGAACGTGCAGAGACAGCACAGTCCTGGAGCTGGCAGCCAGGGCTGTGGCTTCCTCATTCCTCATCCAGCAGTTTCCTGATTCGGGCACAGGCAGCAGCAATGGGATGGTCCAGTTGTGTAGTATGGTTCGGGAATGTACTTCTAAAAGATCAGGCAATTCTGTGAGATATTTATATACCTGAATAAACCCTTTGGGTTTAAACTACCTTGAGTGGATTTTGTCACTTTCAGTCAAGAACTGACCAATTTACATTTTAACATTTCCTCCAACACATCATGTTTCTAGTTTACAGTTTTATAGCAGTATTTTCTTTCTAACTGCTTTTCTGAGACAATATGTCTTGTATAATACATAAATGCTATTAAAAAATCAAACTACTGTGACACTGTTTTTAGATACAGCTATAATTTTATTACAAAACCATTCTTTTGGCATTAGTTGGTTACAGTGATAGCAAGATAATGTGAGTGTGCAGACCAGCTCTGATGGAACCACTGTATCCCCTGCTTACTGAACCAAACTTCAGCTACCTCATATCCATTACATACAAGTGACCCGCAGTTATTACTGCTACAAATCTTGATGCGTGTACCACTGAGGGAGGAGTTGATGCTAAGGGAGTAGATTACACGTTGATAGGACTACAAAAGTTCCTTTATGGGACTTTTTCTTCCTCCTCCATCCAATGACTTTGCTTTAGAAGAATCACATTACTTAGAGCTAGTCTGAGTAGCAGCAGCACCCAAGGAGCATCAGTTCTTGTTAAAAAGCAATTACCTGTGTGATGCACTTTCACACCACAGGCAAAGGGAGGGACCACTCTTGTTTTAAATTCCTGCAGTGTCCCTTAATAAAAAATAAAAGCATTCCATCAAGTTCTTCTGGATGGTGTTATTGCTGTACATTTGTTTGTGAGTCATTTTCTGTGCTGTGTTTGCTTTGAAGGGATCTTCCAATATATCTCCAATATTCCTTTCTTATAGTGTCCTTTTCTTTAGCTAGGATTTCACATAACTGAAAATGAAAATTAAAAATTAAAGTAATATGTAATCCAATCTCAAGGGCAAATGCCTTTCAGCCAATACAATTTAACTTAGATCACATTCAAATGAGACACACTATTAAGAGTCACAGGCTGTGTTGCCAAGTGATATCAATGCTGCCCCTAACCAGAAATAGCCCTGCACTGAATTCTGAGTAACGATGTTGGAAGGGGACATGGATATTAGTGGCATTGGGCCGACCAATTCTCAGATACCAAAAACAATAGCACTGAGCCCCACCAGCTTACCTCTAATGCTTTATTAAGAATGTCTTCCTTATTGTCGCACTGGTTTTCTAGCATGTCTTCATAGATATCCACAAGAAAGGCAATTAGGTAGGGGGAGCTATGACTTGGTTGTAAATCGAGTAATTGATTTAACAGATTAGGGTATTTGGAAAGACCACGATCCTGCAAAATCCTGTAAACAACAACAAAAAACAAACACTTGATTTTGTGAAGGAAGAAAAGCAGTAGAAAGATCAAGAGAAAATAAACCCTGAAACACAAACAAGAAAAGGAGAGTTATTTTGAATGAATGAGGCTGAAACTATCATGAAACTTTTAAATTACATGAGTCTTATCATAGATCATTAGTTAATTAAGAACTGGCCAGGTGCAGTGGCTCATGCCTGTAATCACAACACTCTGGGAAGCACAGGCAGATGGAACACTTGAACCCAGGAGTTCAAGATCAGCCTGGGTAAAACAGCAAGATCTCGTCTCTACTAAAATTTTTTAAAAAATCAGCCATGCCTAGTGGTGGCACCTATAGTCTCAGCTACTTGGGAGGCTGAGGTGGGAGAATCACTAGAGCCTAGGAGATCGAGACTGCAGTGGGCCATGATCATGCCACTGCCCTCCAGCCTGGAGAACAGAGTGAGATCCTGTCTCCAAAAAAAAAAGGATAATTAAGAGCTAAGTAAAAAAAGTTTTAAAAAATGAAGTTTAAAAGTATTCATTTATAACTTAAACTGTACAACACACAAAATAAATCATCTTAAAAAGTGAAGGGCAAAACCGGGAGAGATGTTCTTGTTTCTTTTTTTTCTTTGAGACAGGGTCTCACTCTGTCGCCCAGGCTGGAGCACAGTGGTGTGATCTCAGCTCACTCTGACCTCTGCCTCCGGGTTTAAGCAACTCTCGTGCTTCAGCCTCCCAAGTAGCTGGGATTACAGGTGTGCACCAACATGCTCAACTAATTTTTGTATTTTTAGTAGAGACGGGGTTTTGCAATGTTGGCCAGGCTGGTCTCGACCTGCTAGCCTCAAGTGATCCGCCCACCTTGGCCTCCCAAAGTGCTGGGATTGCAGGCGTGAGCTAACATGCCCAGCCCTCATCTTCTCTTGAGATGGCTTCTCATCCCTCAAGCTCTTCAGATACTATAGGCGTCTCCCCTGACACATCTCCAAGGGTGACTGATTCCATATTTTGTGCTCTTTGAGCCTAGTTTCCTTGAAGACCTCTTATGTTCAACAAGGAGCTTAGTTATGACAGTGGCCAGGCAAGTGAAACCTTTTCTAGTTGAGTAGATTAACTTGAAGGTGGAGATCTCTAGAAATGAAAACAGAAAGGCTGGCTGCCCATTGGCAAAATCTACCCGTAAACTACCCTGCTTTACTGTGTTCCTGAGCCAACCAGAGCCTGGGTGTGTGTATGCTCCATTCTTTGATATAAAGACTACAGGATTCGTAAATACAATTAAAATGGCATTATTTACTGGTGGATTATTCTGAAAACGATGTTGGTAGGTACTTGGCAGGTGCAGAGAAGGGCAGAAGGCACTTTTCCAGAGAGTTTCTATAATGCTGTTATACTTCTGCTCTTAGGTCCAGAAAAATGAAAAATTCTTTACTATCCTTTTGGAATCTGATTATGGAATATACTCCATGATGCATTATATAGCCACTTCATTTTTTGTATAAAAAAAGCAAAAACAACCTCTTACCCTTTCAAATAGTTCCACGCACTTTCATTATGTGGTACTAGTTTAATCATTTCCAGAGTGTATCTGCAAGAAAAAATATATATATACAATTTTAAAAGAACAGTGCAGGGATGAGACACATCTTTTCTTTTTTTTTTGAAACGGAGTCTTGCTCTGTCACCCAGGCTGGAGTGCAGTGGCACAATCTCAGTTCACTGCAACCTCTGCCTCCCAGGTTCAAGTCATACTCCTGCCTCAGCCTCCCCAGTAGTTGGGACAACAGGCACCCGCCACCACACCCAGCTGATTTTTGTATTTTTAGTAGAGACAGGGTTTCACCATATTGACCAGGCTGGTCTCGAACTCCTGACCTTGTGATCTGCCTGCCTCAGCCTCCCAAAGTGCTGAGATTATAGATGTGAGCCAGCGCGCCCGGCCGAGACACAGTTTTACTAAGATTGTGGCGCAACTTTGGAAACACACTTTCACTTGTGTAAGCATCTCTCTTAGTGCACTGTGGCACCTCTCTAGGTCATATTTAAACCAGAGAATACCTTAAGACTGCAGCTGTCAATTCAGTTCTAGGGAAGGACGCAAAACTAATCTAAAAGCTTCAATTCAAAATAGGAATAAAAGTAACATAAAATATTTCCTTTAAATAATATGGAAGATTTTCCTTTTGAAGAAAACATCAGCTAAAAGAAGACTTTCCATTTACTGGTAAAGCAACATTGGAAAAGCAGTCTAAGCTCTACTTACGTCCCAATAATCTTTAGCTATCATTAAAAAATGGCATGGAAATTACATAGACAAAGAATAAAAATGAAAAATCAACACAACAACGTATTTCTTGTATTTCAAAGCAAGATGACTAGTAAACTGTGATGTGATTCCCTGTCAAAATGGGTGCTCCATACCTTTGTCTTCCCCTTAAACAGATTAAATATAATTCAGACTCGATTACAAATCCCAAGGGAGCCACAGAACGTGCTTCACCACATAATTGTTCAGATGAGTAAGTCACTGACAAGCTTGGTAGTCATGGTTCTGCTGCAGCGCTCTTGCTGTAAATTTTTTTTTTCCACAGAGTAATAATAAACTCATTCAACATGATAAAAGTATTTTTCCAACTACTTTTACACGACTTAATGTTTCCAATTATTTGCGAAACCATGTCCCTGCAGGTCTTAGCTGGTCCTTATTTAAGATTCTTAATTTCATCTTGGCAATATCTAAATTTTTATTTATGTACATGCGTACTAAAGCATTACCTATTTTTATGGTTAAAACATGCGCTTTCAGAGATCAAAGCAGGAAGACTGCTTGAGGCCAGGAGATCAAGACTAGTCTGGGCAACATAATGAGACCACATCTCTACAAAAAATTTTAACACTTAGCTGGGTGCAGTGGCACATGCCTGTAGTCCCAGCTACTCAGAGGCTGAGGTGAGAGGATTCCTTGCGCCCAGGAGCTCAAGGCAGCAGTGAGCTATGATCCGTGACTGCACTCCAGCCTGGGTGACAGAGCGAAACCCTGTCTCTTAGGAAAACAAACAAACAAACAATAAGACCGATGAACTTTGAGGTCAGGCTACCTCACTTCAAATTCTGGTCCCATAAATTATGTGCTCTTGGGCAAATTACAGAATTACCTGGAACCTCAAGTTCTTCATGAAGTGTCTCAGAGAGCTGTTAGAATTAGTAGCATATAGTAAATGCTTGACAAATGCTGTTATTGGTAGTACTAGAAGACTATGCACTCATAGTCTAGAAAAAGGGCCATGACACATTAAGTGAAAAGGCAATGTCTATATAATTATTATTAGGTTGCTGTGTATAAATGTTTGCAAGTGTATTTACAAAGTTTGGAAAAATTCACCCAATTATACCTCACTCTGGAAAATGGGATGTGGGATGAAGAACAGTAAAAGACTTTGACGTTTTACTTTATAGAATTCGGTACAATTTCCCCCATAACTACACTGTATTACTTTTGTAATAAAAGGAAAAAGATGACAAAATAATTATGTACATCTATCTGTGTATGCTTAGAGTGAAAAAAAAAGTTAACAACCTGTAAATTCTAGATACCTACAGCTACTCTTCACATTTTAAATACTTCTTTTACCCATCTTAAAAGGAAAATAAATCCTAGTAATAGGAAGCTCTTTTAGATTCTTGGGTTATTATTTCTGTTTCTATTTGGCAATAGGAAGCCAGTGATCTGCCTCTGAAAAGGCTATAAGTTTGCATTTTGAAAACTCTTCATATTCAACTTTTAAAATACTTTGCTACCACTAACTACTGTCAATCTTTAGACCAATAATGTTCAATAAAACTGCCAGGGATGATGGAAATGTTCTTTGTATGTGCTGTCCAATATGGTAGTCACTAGCCACATGCGGGTACTGAATGCCCGAAATAGGACATGTGCAATGAAAGAACTCTATTTTTAATTTTTTATAATCACACTGGTTGAAACTTAAATAGCCATATGTGGCTAGTGGCTACCATATTGAACAGTACAGGAATACCTTACAGATATCGAAGGTTCAATAAAGCGATTTTATCACAATTAAGCAAGTCACATGACTTTTCTGTTTCCCAGCACATACAAATTATGTTTACACTATATTGTAGTCTAGTATGCAATAGCATCATATCTAAAAAAACAATGTACATACCTCAATTTAAAAATACTTTATTGCTAAAAAATGCTAATGATCATCTGAGCCTTCAGCAAGTCGTAATCTTTCTGCTGGTGGAGGGTCTGGCCTCCATGTTGATGGCTGCTGACTGATCAGGGTAGGGTGCTGGGTGCTGAAGGATGAGGTGGCTGTGGCAATTTCTTAAAATAAGACAACAGTAAAAGATTTCTCTGTAGCATGTGATGCTGTCTGATAGCATTTTACAGTAAAACTTTTCTAAACTGGAGTCAATCCTCTCACACATTCTGCTGCTGCTTTATCAACTAAGTTTAGGTAATATTTACAATATTAAAAATCCTTTGTTGTCATTTCAACAATGTGATTTCACAACGTCGTTACCAGGATTAGATTCCATCTTGAAAAACTACTTCTTTTGCTCATCCGTAAGAAACAACTCCTTATCTGATCAAATATTGTCATGATGCAGCAGTTCGGTCACATCTTCAGGCTGCACTTCTAATTCTAGTTTCCTTGCTGTTTCCACCACAGCAGCAGTTCCTTCTTCTTCTAAAGTCTTGAACCCCTTAAAGTCATCCATGAGGGCTGGAATCAACTTCTTCCAAACTCCTGTTAATGCTGATATTTTGACCTCCTCCTATGAATCACAAATATTCCTCATAGCATCTAGAATGGTAAATTCTTACCAGAAAGTTTTCAATCGACTCTGCAGATTCACTGGAGGAATCACTATCTATGGCAGCTCATAGCCTTACAAAATTTATTTCTTAAATAGTAAGACTTTAAAATCAAAATGACTCCTTTATCCATGGGCTGCAGAACGGATGTTGTGTTCACAGGCTTGAAAACAGCATCTCCTTGCACATCTCCATTAGAGCTCTTGGGTGACCAGGTCCATTGTCAATGCATTAACAGTCATATTTTCAAAGAAATTTTTCTGAACAATAGACCTCAAAGAGGGCTTAAAATATTCAGTAAACCATGCTGTAAACAGATGTGCTGTCATCCAGGCTTTGTTGTTCCATTTACAGAGTACAGGCAGAGGAGATTCAGCATAATTCTTAAAGGCCCTAGGATTTCCAGAATCGTCACAGAGCACTGGTTTCAACTTAAAGTCACCAGCTGCATTAGACCCTAACAAGATTCAGCCAGCTGTGTGAAGCTTTGAAGCAGTGCCTTCTCTCTGGCTATGAAAAGTCCTAGATGGCATCTTCTTCCAATAGAAGGCTGTTTCATCTACACTGAAAATCTTCTGTTTACATGCAGTCACCTTCATCAGTGATCTGAGCTGGATCTTCTGGAGAAGTCCCTGCAGCTTCTCCAGCAGCACTTGCTGCTTCACCTTGCACTTCCATGCTATGGAGATGGCTTCTTTCTTATACCTCATGAACCAGCCTCTGCTAGCATCCAGGTTTTCTTCTGCCGCTTCCTCACTTCTCTCAGCCTTCATCAAATTAAAGAGAATTAGGGCTTCCACTGGATTAGGCTTTGGCTTAAGGGAATGCTGTGGCTGGTCTTATCTTTTATCCAGGCCACTCAAACTTCCTCCATATCAGCAATAATGCTATTTTGTCCATGTGTTCACTGGAGCAGCACTTTTAATTTCCTTCAAGAACTCTTTCTTATGAGTTTGGTGTTTGGTGCAAGTGACCTAGCTTTGCACCTATCTCAGCTTTTGACATGTGTTCCTCACTAAGCTTAATCATTTATAGCTTTTGATTTTTAAAGTGAGAGGGTGTGACTCTTCCTTTCACTTGAACACTCAGAGGACACTGTAGGGTTAATTGGCTTAATTTCAATATTGTTGTGTCTCAGGGAATAGGGAGGCCTGAGGGGAGGGAGAGAGATGGTAGAACACATGCAACAGTGATATTCGCTATTTTATATGGGTACAGTTTGTGGCACCCCCAAACAATTACAATAGATGACTGATCAAAGATGACTGATCACAAATCACTGGAACAGACATAATGATTACGAAAAAATATGAAATACTGAGGAGTACCAAAATGTGACACGGAGACACAAAGTGAACACGTGCAGTGATAAAGAATGGCACTGACAGACATGCTCAACGCAAGACTGCCATAAACCTTCAACTTGTTAAAACAAAAACAACAAAAAACATAGTATCTGCAAGGCTCAAAAAATCAGGTATGCCTATAGAGCTTTATATAGGAGAGCACTAGAAAAAAAACATAAAGTGTGCTTGAGGGGTAGTGCACGCTCCAGACATAAGCCCAGAGCAGAATGTTAAGGTGAGACATGGATTAAAACCTATTATAAATTTTAAGTCACCAGAATCCTGTATAGAGCAGATAAAAGAAGAGCAAGTTGCCTCGATCCAGGCAACATCAAGAGCTTGGAGGAGAGGAGATGCACCATACCAATCAGCTCCACCCAACAGTCACTCACACATGTTTACACTCAAATCACGACTCCCATCTCATCAGGCTCTGAAAACAACAAGCCTGTTCAAATTATGAAACAGACACTCACACACAATGGACAAATAAGGTCACAAAAATCGCGGCTACTAATGTTTATGGATACAATATAGAAATTGATGCCAATTCAGAAATTTCTAGCTCTAATAATAGCTCTTTGTATACTAGTTCTCAACTTGGGGGTGACTTTACCACTCAGGGGACATTTGGCAATGTCTGAAAACATTTTTGTTTTAAGGCCAGGATGCTGCTAAATACCCTACAAAACACAAGATAGCCCCCTGCAACAAAAACTTACCGGCCCCAAACCCTGCACTAGGGTAACATGGCATCTAGGGACGACTATCTAAAATGCAACGGAATTTAATGAGATGGTTTTAAAATAAAGCTTCTTAAACAATACCTCATAACATTAAGATTTCTTTTCAATCTCCAGTAGCAATATTTCAAGAAACTTAAGATACAATGAAGTAGAGGTATGCTACATTATTTGTAAATTTATCATCATATGTTTCACTCAGTACTCTGTCCTTTTTCTTTTAGTTCCATGAGGTAGGATCTTGATCTGCTGTATCCCCAGTGCCTGAGACATGGTAGGCATGCAAACATGTTTGTAATGAATGAGCAAGTGAAGGAGATTACTAACTGGACTTCTCTCTCCAATACAGCACGATCATTGTAGCCAGTGGTGTTAGAAATAACGAAGTATCTTTGGTTCCAGACAGAGTTATTTCTCACATCCTCTTTGAGAAGTTGGTCCACATACTGCAGCTCATTTTCCCAAAGTTTAAATTCCTAAAGGAAAAATTTAGAAAAATCATCCAATCAGAAATGTCCCATTATTTATGAACAATAAAAATAAAAAAAACTACAACAAAGAAGACAGAACTGAGGACACAGGATTTATCACAAATTCAGAAAGTAGTGACAGCTGCAAGTAAAGGAAATAGAGGGGGATATAAGTATGAAATTGATTACAGAGCCTGGAAAGACACATACAGAAAGCAGGCAAAAAGACATCCAAGAAAATTTTGAGGGAAAAAAAACCCCAACAAACTCACTAGTAAGAGAATGAGTATAGATATAAATTTGATGTGACTTGATATTAATATATCTTTTTTTTTTGAGACGGAGTTTCATTCTTGTTGCCCAGGCTGGAGTGCAATGGCGTGATCTCCGCTCACTGCAACCTCCACCTCCCGGGTTCAAGCTATTCTCCTGCCTCAGCCTCCCGAGTAGCTGGGATGACAGGCATGCGCCTCCACGCCTGGCTAATTTTGTATTTTTAGTAGACATGGGGTTTCTCCATGTTGGTCAGGCTGGTCTCGAACTCCCAATCTCAGGTGATCCACCCACCTCAGCCTCCTAAAGTGCTGGGATTACAGGCTTAAGCCACCATGCCTGGCCGATATTAATAATCGAAGTAAAAGGGCAGCATTCAAAAATGAAAATTAAGTAAAAGGGTAGCATTCAAAAGTGCACATATATGATAAAATTACATTAAAATACATGGAGAGAAGCATACATGGTCAGGAGTGGTGGCTCTCATGGGCAATCCCACTGCTTCAGGAGGCTGAGGCAGAAAGGTCACTTGAGGCCAGGAGTTCGAGACCAGCTGAGGCAACATAACAAGACCTCGTCTGGAAAAATAATAAAGACAGGCCAGGCACGGTGGCTCATGTTTGTAATCCCAGCACTTTGGGAGGTCAAAGTGGGCGGATCACCTGAGGTCAGGAGTTTGAGACCAACTTGGCTAACAGGGTGAAACCCCGTCTCTACTAAAAATACAAAAATTTATTTGTATTTTTATTGGTGGCACGCCTAATATTTTTATTAAAAAAAATAACAAAAATAAAAATAAAAAAATTAGTTGGGCATGGTGGCACATGCCTAGATCCCAGCTACTCAGGAGGCTGAAGAGGATCACTTGAGCCTAGGAGTTTAAGGCTGTAGTGAGCTATGATCACACCACTGCACTCTGTGCAACAGAAAGAGACCCTGTCTCAAAAAAAAAAAAAAAAAGAAATATACACAATTGGACAAAGATATAAATTTCTATTATTTTTATTGAGTCAGCGTCTCACTTGGTCACCCAGGCTGGAGTGCAGTGGCATAGTCTCAGCTCACTGTAACCTCCGTCTCCCGGGCTAAAACGACATTCTTGCCTCAGTCCCTCAAGTAGCTGGGACTACAGGCGTGCACCAACATAACCGCCTAATTTTTGTAGTCTTCGTAGAGACCAGGTTTTACCACGTTGGTCAGGCTGGTCTTTTTTTTTTTTTTTTTTTTTTTTGAGACAGAGTCTCACTCTGTAACCCAGGATGGAGTGCAGTGGTGCTATCTCGGCTCACTGCAAGCTCCACCTCCCGGGCTCACGTCATTCTCTTGCCTCAGCCTCCCAAGTAGCTGGGACTACAGGCACCCGTCACCACGCCTGGCTAATTTTTGTATTTTTAGTAGAGACGGGGTTTCACCGTGTTAGTCAGGATGGTCTCTATCTCCTGACCTCGTGATCTGCCTGCCTCCGGCCTCCCAACATGCTGGGATTACAGGCGTGAGCCACAGCACCCAACCAAGCCAGGCTGGTCCTGAACTCCTGAGCTCAAGCAATCTGCCCACCTCGGCCTCCCAAAGTGCTGGGATTACAGGCATGAGTCACCACACCTGGCCAATACAAATTTTTTATATTATAAAGCTGTCTTAATAAAAAACATCATGGGGGAAGAGAATCAATAAAGATAATTTAAAAGAGGAGAATGATAAAACTTACAAATACTTTGAAAGTAGGGGACATTCACTTTGAAAAAGATAATGGAGTCTTCTTATTTGGTAACAGCAAAAACGTAAAAATCTCCTATGATAGTCCCCGATTTTACAGGTGATCATAAAAATAAACGCGTTAAGGAAAGTAACATTTTTGTGAAAGTTCCTAGTCAAGTTCAGGAACCAGTGCCTAGGGTGGGCACTGATTGGTGTCCTCCCACTGTTCTCAGTCTCCAGCATGCTAAGTATAGAAAGAGAGTAAACATCTTGGCCGGGCGCGGTGACTCACGCCTGTAATCCCAGCACTTTGGGAGGCCGAGATGGGCGGATCACGAGGTCAGGAGATCGAGACCATCCTGACTAACATGGTGAAACCCCGTCTCTACTAAAAATATAAAAATTAGCTGGGCGCGGTGGCGGGGACCTGTAGTCCCAGCCACACGGGAGGCTGAGGCAGGAGAATGGCGCGAACCGGGAGGCGGAGCTTGCAGTGAGTGGAGATCGCGCCACTGCACTCCAGCCTAGGCGACAGAGCGAGACTCGGTCTCCAAAAAAAAAAAAAAAAAAAGCTTTTGTATCAATGTAACAATTTTATGTCTGTTGAGTCTAATAATGAAAAACAGGGAGTAGGGTCTTCTATACACATGTGTTTCTGTTTGTTTTCAGATTCATGGAAGTTACAAATATAACACAGTGCCCTGTATATCCTTCATTTAGATTCCCCAAACGGTAAACATCTTACTAACTAAAGTGCAATTCCAAAACCAGAAAATGACATCTGTACATTAGTGTTAATGGAACTGCTCACCTTGTTCAGATTTTACATGTACTCACTTGTGTGTATGTGGTACAGGTGGGGGAGTGGGGGTAGAATATAAATCTACACAATTTTATCTCATGTATAGTATAACCACCACAGTCAAGATTTTCAGCACACAGAAACTGCCTCATGCTACCCCTATCTTTATAGCTGTACCCCCTTTTCCCTCACCCTGGAAACCTCTGATCTGTTCTCTACATCTATAATTTTGCTGTTTCAAGGATATTATCTCAATGGAGCCATACAGTATGAAACCTCAGAATTCCCTTTCCACTAAGGATCATACCCTTGAGATCCATCCAAGTTGTTGCCTGTATGGATCATTCACTTCTTTTGACTGGTGAGTAGTATTGCGTGTATGTCTGTATTTCACTTTTAATTTTTTTTTTCTTTTGAGACAGGGTCTCATTTTGTCACCCAGGCTGGAGTGCAGTGGCATGAGCATAGCTCACCATAGCCTCGACCTCTTGGGCTCAAGTGATTCTCCTGCCTCAGCCTCCTGAGTAGCTGCGAACACAAGCATGCGCCACTACGTTCGTCTAATGTTTTTTGTATTTTTTGTAGAGTCGGGGTTTTGCCATGTTGCCAGGCTGGTCTTGTACCCCTGGCCTCATGGAATCCACTTGCCTGGGCCTCCCAAAGTGTTGGGATTACAGGCATGAGCCACTGCACCCAGTCTCATTTTTAAAGTAATTGATTTTTACTGTATTTTATATAAATGAGACATACATGAAATACAGTAAAATACATCCAATCTGTGATCGGTTGGGGACAAAGAAGGGTCCTCCACTCCTTCACTTAAGAGACTCTAGTACAGTCAATGCCAATGACATACAGGCCATGAATGTTTATAATTCATGTTTAAAACTAATGTTTAAAACTAAAATTTTACCACTTTTTTGTATATATGTCACGAAATATTTTTTTTTTTTGAGACGGAGTCTCGCTCTGTCGCCCAGGCTGGAGTGCAGTGGCCGGATCTCAGCTCACTGCAAGCTCCGCCTCCCGGGTTTACGCCATTCTCCTGCCTCAGCCTCCCTAGTAGCTGGGACTACAGGCGCCCGCCACCTCGCCCGGCTAGTTTTTTGTATTTTTTTAGTAGAGACGGGGTGTCACTGTGTTAGCCAGGATGGTCTCGATCTCCTGACCTCGTGATCCACCCGCCTCGGCCTCCCAAAGTGCTGGGATTACAGGCTTGAGCCACCGCACCCGGCCTACGAAATATTTTTTAAACAACCATCTCATAGTCCCATTTTAGGTCATCAAAGACTATGCTGAACTCATTAAATCCTCATTGAAAATAATTGAAATATTGATAAAACAGCTTTCCATATAGAAACAGACCACGTTCCTTGGCTTTGACACTACTGAGAGTACGGGCTGGATAATTCTTTGTTGTGGGGGACTGTCCTGTGCATTTTGGGATGTTTAGCAGCATCCTGGCCCTCTACTCAATAGATGCCAAGAGCAACATGCCCCAAGTTCTAACAACCAAAAATGTCCCCTGGGGGCACAATCACCGCTGCTTGAGAACCACTGACTCACATATATATATATATATATATATTTTTTTTTTTTTTTTTTTTTTTAAGACAGGGTCTCCCTCTGTCGCCCAGGCTGGAGTGCAGTGGCACTATCTCAGCTCACTGCAAGCTCCGTCTTCTAGGTTCATGCCATTCTCCTGCCTCAGCCTCCCGAGTAGCTGGGACCACAGGCGCCTGCCACTACACCCAGCTAATATTTTTGTATTTTTAGTAGAGACAGGGTTTCGCCGTATTAGCCTATTAGCCAGGATGGTCTCAATCTCCTGACGTCGTGATCCACCCGTCTCGGCCTCCCAAAGTGCTGGGATTACAGGCATGAGCCACCACACCCAGCTTTTTTTTTTTTTTTAAATAAAAATAAACAGAGAAAACCCGCTCTTAAACCGTGAAGACCAGAAGAAAGTGCCACACAATCCTCCTATCACAAATTATGCAGTTGAGCTTTCCACATTTGGGGAAATTGCAGGGGTCAACATATCCGGAGTGCAACAAGTATGCTTTGCCCTGGGAAAACCACCTTAGAGATCATGACATCTCCCCTGCCAGGTAAGTAACTCACGTGAATTAAAGGATGTATATATGTCCCACTTGGGACAAGTTATTTCCTTTTTATTTCGCATATTAAAATGTATAGAACAGATCCTCTGTTCAGTTTTCAGAATTCATTATAGTTGAAATCACTACCTTTTAAAAATTATGTTGGAAACATATAAAACCGTAATATGTCAAATATGAAAACAAGACAATTATGTACACTTTATAAAATAAATAGAAATGCATAAGCTACAACACAATTAAGGGATATTCTGGAATCCTTTCTCATAGGAATCTTTTATGATAATTTCAGTAAGAAGCATGTCAGTTAAGGGAGCTTTTCAAAAATACTGGTTATGTTCTATGTCTTAATCTACTATGGTAGATGGAGAGAGCTGTATGTGTAAAATGTATGCCTTTATGTGATTAAGTTTTTCAGAAATAAGTAAAAATATTGAATACCTTTAGAATACATTATCCCTTTAATCAAATTTGGAAAAGTTTAAACATTTTCAAGTTTTAAATATTTGGTGAAATGTTCTTGGTCTAACGAATAGTGCAGAAAGTAGCAATTCCTGGAAAAAATTCACAGGAAACAATACTAGAACTGTTTAAAATAAATAAAATACCCAGAGTGGGAGTTACAACTATTCTATTCAGGATTTAGCAGAAAACTTTTGACATGTGGGTAGAAATAAAATTAAGTTTTTATTTAAGTTACTTTTATTAAAACTTAACTTTTATTAAGTTTTAAGTTACTGTAAAATCATATTCCAATATTTATATATGAAAAAAACTTAATGTATATTATATATACCTGTTAGTTAAAATAATACATCTGTAGTAAAAATACGCTACTTTTTATACTCAATTTGCTAGCAAATGTGATACAAATTCAATCTAAAAAATACTAAAAATGTACCATATCCAAAGAGATTATTAAGATTAGCTAACATGAAGGATGTCAGGTTTTAATTACCTTAATAATTCTTCCCTTTTTTTTTTTAATAGATGGGGTCTCACTCTGTTGCCGAGGGTAGAGTGCAGTGGTGTAATCATAGCTCACTGCAACCTCGAATTCTTGGGCTCAAGCAATCCTCCTGCCTCAGCCTCTCAAGCAGCTGCGAATACAGGTGTGCGCCACCATGCCTGGCAAAGTTTTCTATTTTTTGTAAAGACGGGGGTCTCACTTTGTTGCCCAGGCTGATCTCAAACTCCTGGCCTCACTCAATCCTCCTGCCTTGGCCTCCCAAAGTACTGGGATCACAGACATGAGCCACCAAACATGGCCAATAATTTTTAATTATTATACATTGTGTGCAATGATCTACATATGCGTGTGTTTTGGTTTACAAACAGACTTTAAGAGTAATTTAGTTCAAAAATAAAAAAATAAAAAAAAATTTTTAAAAAGAGTAATTTAGTTCAGTTAAAAAAATAAAAATCTGACAAACACTGTACAAGAAAGGCAATACCTGAATAACCCATTGTCGATGCTGCCAGGCATGATAATTCTTTGCATCCTGATTAAGAATATCAGCAATAAATTCAAGCTCCTGAGATGGATCTCTTAGCCATTCCACTAATACTCGCCTATGATGCCTAAAGCCCAGAGAAGAAGGGAGAGAAGTTTTGTGTTAATTTACCCAAGAACTAAAACATCAGCAGCACATGTTGTAAAGCTGATATGCAACAAACAAAAATTCATCTCTAATTCTCAACACTCTACTGGAGAGAAAAGGAACACACACACAAAAAAAATAGAAAAAAAATCAGATAGTTTATCTCAAACTACATCTGGTAGTATCTTCCGACAACCATGAAATTGTGTCAAAAAATTCAGAAACATTACTAGATTGTATAATGAGAGACAAGATAAAATGTGCTATTATTTTATCAAATATATAAGTTTCTCTACTTAACAAACACCTATCAATTTCCCTAAGTGCGAAGTGTCACCAAACAAGCAGCTTCTCAGTCTACAAATTAGTGGGCAGAACTGAATTCACTGCTACACCGGCAAGTAGCTATGACAAGTTGCAAGCTGTCAACAGAGGAGTTTCTGTACTAGGAAAACACTTAAGGCTTATTTTATATTGGGTTCCATTTTTTTCTTTGGCTGAAATATTTATAGAACTCTATTAGTGAAAATGTTCTAAACTTCACTATGGTAATGATTGTACAGATCTGTATATATACTAAAAAACACTGAATTATATACTTTGAATGAGGGAATTATATGATTAGTGAACTCTCACTCAATAAAATGGATCTTTAAAAAATCTATTAGAGTATAACATTCATTCAACTAAAAGTGAGCAGAATAATAGGAAAAAAGGAAGGATTTAATGCTTAATGACTGTTCTACATGCCTGGAACATTTAAAAATTCGTCTTACAGATTAACACAAGATACTACCAAAAACAAAAGCCTACACAGAAGGTTTCCAAATTTATTTTAGAAATCCTCCAAGTCAATGAACACTACCTGCATTTTATTTTTCCAGGTTGCTGGTGAGTTCAGTAATTTAGAAAGCTAAGAATCAGATCCTCCAGGATATCAAACTGAGGAAGAAAAAGTCCACGCTGATGTTCTCCGATTTAAGGAATTACAGGGCTTTATGTTACAGCATAAGTTTTCATAGTTAGAAGTTAATAAAAGTGATTAGTTAACTGGGATACATAATTTGCATTACCTGTATTATATTGGTTATAAAACGAACAGAATGGACAACTAGAAATGTACAACAATTTAAAAACTGCTGGGCTTTCTGTAGCAGCTACTTTGAGTGGTTTTGTGTTTTACATAACAGTGGGTGATGAAGTGCTAATGACACTGTCTGCAGTATCCAGAAAAGAAAAACAAATTTCTCTTTAGCAAAAACACGATGTAATCAAATACTAATGCCTGTGATGTCGGCATTTTATAGCTACAGATTTTTACATAAAAGCACCTTAATTCCACAGGGTAAATAACTTTAGTGAGGGTATGACACTCTCCATTTAATCTCTTTTCTCATTAAACCAATTATTTTATAATGTAATTTCTTAGAAATACAACAATCTTGTAATCAAGAGGCTATAATGGTAAAGTTTTTAGTTTTTTAATTTTTTATTTATTTATTTTTTTTCAGACAGAGTCTCACTCAGTCACCCAGGCTGGAGTGCAGTGGTGTGATCTCAGCTCACTGCAACCTCCACCTCCCGGGTTAAAGTGATTCTCCTGACTCAGCCTCCCGAGTAGCAGGGATTACAGGCGTGCCACCACACCTGGTTAAATTTTTGTTTTTTTAGCAAAGACAGGGATTCACCATGTTGGCCAGGCTGGTCTTGAACTCCTGAACTAAAGTGATTCGCTCACCTCAGCCTCCCAAACTGCTGGGATTACAGGCATGAGCCACTGCACCTGGCTACAGTGGTAGTTTTTAAATAAAATTCTAGGCCAGGCAGGATGGCTCACACCTGTAATCCCAGCACTTTGGGAGGCTGAGGCTGGCAGATCACCTGAGGTCAGAAGTTCGAGACCAGCCTGGCCAACATGGCAAAACCCCATCTCCACTAAAAATACAAAATTAGTCAGATGTGGTGGCGTGTGCCTCTAATCCCAGCTACCCAGGAGGCTGAAGCTGGAGAATCACTTGAACCTGGGAGGCAGAGGCTGCAGTGAGCCGAGATTACGCCACTGTACTCCAGTCTGGGAGACATGGCAAGACTCCAAACTTACCAAACTTGATAGTTTTTGGGCTGCTCCTCAATTATTGCAGTGATGTAGTTCATTTCCTCATGTAGATCCTTCTGAAGTGACTTTAAGAGAACTCTTCGGAAATGCCTAGGGCAAACATAAAACATTCAAAGTCGCATTATTCCACAGAAGTTGCCTAATAACAATGTCAAATACAGCTACAAGTCAGCAATAGAGTTAGATAAATTTTTGTCAGGTAATCTGTATAATTTAACAATTATATAGGCCAGGCATAGTGGCTCATGCCTGTAATCCCAGCACTTTGGGAGGCCGAGGTGTGCGGATCACATGAGGTCGAGTTCAAGTCCATCCTTGCCAATGTGGTGAAACCTCGTCTCTACTAAAAATACAAAGAAAAAATTAGCTGGGCATGGTGGTGCACGCCTGTGGTCCCAGTTGCTCGGTGAGGCTGAAGCAGGAGAATTGCCTGAACCCAGGAGGCAGAGGTTGCAGTGAGCCAAGATCACGCCACTGCACTCTAGCCTGGGCGACAGAGGGAGATTCCACCCCAAAAAAAAGAAAAAAAAAAATTTAACAATTTAACTGCTTATGAGTGTCCAAATTCATACGACTGGAAGAAATCAAGCCCTTTTAGCAAAAACAGTGAAAGGTGGCCGGGCGTGGTGGCTCATGCCTGTAACCCCAGCACTTTGAGAGGCAGATTACCTGCGGTCAGGAGTTTGAGACCAGCCTAACCGACATGGAGAAACCCCGTCTCTACTAAAAATACAAAATTAGCTGGCAAGGTGGCGCATGCCTGTAATCCCAGCTACCTGGGAGGCTGAGGCAGGAGAATCACTTGAACCCAGAAGGCAGAGGCTGCGGTAAGCCGAGATCATGCCACTGCACTCCAGACCGGGCAACAAGAGCGAAACTCCGTCTCAAAAAGAAAAAAATAGTGAAAGGTAACAAGTATGAGATAGAAGAAAAGTAAATTTCTTATTCTTAAGTAATGACAGACAACCAACTAAAATTATATTCAGGTACTACTCTGGTCACCAGTGTTCTATAACATGAGAATCAAAGACATTTCTTTCCCTATACAGTATACCTTGTTCGTGTAGATACATTATCCATATAAGAAATTAATTATATTATACACATTAACAAAATATTTACTTTTAGAACCACCACAAAAATGCTACTCGTAAATAAAACAAGTTTGTCTTTAAATTCCCCATAGGTGGGGTTTAACCACAACCACCACCACCAAACAATTTTCCTAAAGACGTCATTAGTTCTGGTCTAGTTTTACTTCAAAATTTTTAACTCAGTATATAGTAAGGGACATTCCAGGACCTAATTTTATTAGCTTTTAAAATGAACTGCTCACTTTGGGAGGCCGAGACAGATCACTCGAGGTCAGGAGTTTGAGACCAGCCTGGCTAACATGGCAAAACCCCATCTCTACTAAAAATACAAAAATTAGCCTGTAATCCCAGCACTTTGGGAGGCCAAGGTGGGCAGATCACGAGGTCAGGAGATTGAGACCATCCTGGCTAACATGGTGAAACCCCATCTCTACTAAAAACACAAAAACATTAGCTGGGCTTGGTGGCATGCACCTGTAGTCCCAGCTACTCGGGAGACTGAGGCAGGAGACTCGCTTGAACCCGGGAGTCAGAGGTTGTAGTGAGCAATGATTACACCACTGCACTCCAGCCTGGGTGACAGAGCGAGACTCCGTCTCAAAAAACAAACAAATGAACAAACAAAAATACAAAAATTAGCTGGGTGTGGTGTCAGACACCTGTAATTCCAGCTATTTGTGACACTGCGGCACAAGAATCGCTTGAACCCGGGAGGCGGAGGTTGCAGTGAGCCAAGATCATGTCACTGTACTCCAATGGGTAACAGCATGAGACTCCATCTCAAAAAAATTAATAGAAATAAAATAAAATAAAATAAAATAAAACGCTAAACAGGAGAGACAACAGTATTTCTCCCCATTATTCTTCAAAAAAAAAACAGTAGGCTTCCCAGAGCATGTAAATATAAGCCCTTGGCTTTTATCGGTAATTGATTCCAGGTATACTGCTTCTTTCAAAACAGCAATAAACTCGCGGGAAATCTTTAAGCGTAATCTAAGTTCCAAAAATGATGAAACACACTGAGAATTCCAGTTAAACAGGGTAGATTAAGTAAACAAGTTTATTCTCACTCCCTAATAAAACCCCAGTAAAATGACAACAAAGGAATAAACCCACAAGAACAAAGAGAATCAGGGACAAAGACACCACGGCAACTGGAAGAGGTCAGCGACACTATGGGAAGTGTAAGCAGATAGACAAGATTTAATTGACTAAAAAATAGAATAAGACTTTAAGAAAATTCCAGAAGTCAGAGGTATGACATATTTCCAAAACTGGGGGTCAAAGGTGGGACTAAAAGCAGTGGAAAGTCTATAGAAAGAGTCCTTGGTGGCCAAGACCGTTCCCACTACCCTGAGCAGAAGTGACATCCTGTCTTGGGCAGGAGACAAGTGGCTTTATTCTCTGGAAAAATCTGAAGCAGAATGGGTTACAAGGCACACTGGAAGGCAGGGTGAGTTAAAGGGTGGAAATAAGGACATTTAAAATGTTGATATACAAAGTTAGAAAAAAAAAGTTTCTATTTCAAATTGTAACAGGATAAGATTTGCAAAAAAGCAAAAAGTTGATATCCTAAACAGTGAGACTCTCCTATCATCTTCCCCTGCCTAACCCCTCAGAACTATGGCAGTCAAATGTACATTACTGAGGCAATAAACCACTTAATACTCTTTGAGAGACACACTGTCCAAGAGAAAAGACTTAAATACTGACAAGTGAGATTTCACTACAACACAGCCACATCCCCCACTCAGTAACTTCACAGTGAAGCCCTCCAACTGATAAATCCTGCCACATACAAGGCTTCCAATCAGGATTTTTCCTGTCTCTCTCATACGCAAAAAGAGAAAGTCAAAAATTACCAACCATTGAGAAAAATATTTATGTGAAAGAGAACAAAAGAGATGAAAAGATCTCACGTCCATGAAATTAAAAAAACAAAACACACACACACGATGCTATTTAAAAAAAATATTCAGAGAACAAAAAAACAGCTCCCCCAAATTAAAAATGTATGCAGAATCTTTAAAAATCCATACAAGTTAGAAAACAAAATTGATGAAATATCTCAAAATAAAAACATAAACAAATGAAAATAAGAAAAAATCCAGGAGAAGGCCAGGTGTGGTGGCTCACGCCTGTAATTCCAGCACTTTGGGAGGCTGAGGTGGGCAGATCATGAGGTCAGGAGATCGAGACCATCCTGGCTAACACGGTGAAACTCCGTCTCTATTAAAAATACAAAAACAAAATTAGTTGGGCGTGGTGGCAGGTGCCTGTAGTTCCAGCTACTCGGAAGGCTGAGACAGGAGAATGGCATGAACCTGGGAAGCAGAGCTTGCAGTGAGCCGAGATTGCGCCACTGCACTCCAGCCTGGGCGACAGATTGAGACTCCATCTCAAAAAAAAAAAAAAAAAAAAATCCAGGAGATACAACATAGAACTAAAAGGCATTCCAGAAAAAGAAAACAGAGGAAAGAGAAGAAATTAACAGAACACAGAAAAGAATCCCCAGAACATAAAGAGAAAAAGAAAAGTTTTAAACAAAGGAATGGAAATCTTCTCAAGCTGAAAAGAAGCTAAGAGAAACAGAAAAAGAGTTTTAAAATGCTGAGTGAAAATAATGTCCAATCTAGAATTTTATTACTAAAGTTGAAGGGAGGCTAATGATTTTTAATTGTATAAATCTCAGAAATTATTTTCCATCCTTCTATTCAATGATATGCTCTATAAAATGAGAAAGTGAATCAAGAAAGAGAAAGGTATGGGATCTAGGACACAGGGGATCTAACACACAAATGAGCTGAAGACCAGCTATGTGGCATCCAACTGGTGAAGAGAAAAATGGAACTGAAGGATGACCTGTGTTCAACAGAAAAATGACACTTCACATATATCAGAGCATCCGGAAGACAAATTACTTATTGGTACAAAGAAAACAAAAATGACACAGGGAATGTAATTACACTATTAAATGTGGGTCAGCAGCCGGGCACAGTGGCTCATGCCTGTAATCCCAACACTTTGGGAGGATGAGGCAGGTGGGATCACCTGAGGTCGGAAGGTCGAGACCAGCCTGAGTAACATGGTGAAACCCCATCTCTACTAAAAATACAAAATCAGACGGGTGTAGGGGCACATGGCTGTAATCCCAGATACCTAGAAGGCTGAGGCAGGAGAACTGATTGAACCTGAAGGCGGAGGTTGCAGTGAGCCGAGATCACACCATTGCACTCCAACCTGGACAAAAAGAGTGAAACTCCGTCTCAAAAAAAAAAAAAAAAAAAAGTGTGCAGCATGGACATAAACTGAGTGCTCATTTGTGATGTAGGGATGGTAGTGGAGAACGAACCATCTTTCACAGAAGGAATAATGTTTTAAAGGAAAAACATAAGCCGGGCACAGCAGTTCACGTCTGTAATCCCAGCACTTTGGAAGGCTGAGGTGGGCGGATCACAAGGTCAGGACATGGAGGCCAGCCTGACCAACATGGTGAAACCCCGTTTCTACTAAAAACACAAAAATTAGCCAGGCATGGTGGTGTGTGCCTGTAATCCCAGCTACTGGGGAGGCTGAGGCAGGAGAATCGGTTGAACCCTTGAGGCGCAAGTTGCAGTGAGCCGAGATCACGCCATTGCACTGCAGCCTGGGTGACAAATCAAGACTCCATCTCAAAAATAAAAATAAAAAATAAGATAAAATAAAATAAAATAAAATGAAAAAAATAAAAACAATTAAGCAAATTATCTAGAATATGGAGGTTAATTCAAGAAAAAAATCCCTAAGAGTTACCAACTCTGCAGAGTGGGACTGGCAGTGGGAGGGAATGGACTGGAGATCGCTACTTTTCACGCAGCTTAACTTTTAAACCCACACGCGAATTGCTATTTTGATAGAAATTAAAGGCCAGGCACAGTGGCTCACACCTGTAATCCAAACACTTTAGGAGGCTGCGGGGAGTGGATTACCTGAGGTCAGGATTTCAAGACCAGCTTGGCCAACATGGTGAAACCGTGTCTCTACTAAAAATACAAAAAAAATTAGCCAGGCGTGGTGGTGGGCACCTGTAATCCCAGTTACTCAGAAGGCTGAGGCAGGAGACTCACTTGAACCCAGGAGGCAGAGGATGCAGTGGGCCAAGATCACACCAATTGTACTCCAGCCTGGGCAACAAAACTGAAACTCCCTCCCCCCTTCAAAAAAAAATAACGTACAGTTTAAAAAAATTAAAGTACAGTTTAAAAAAAGAAAAGTATAGTTTAAAAAAAGAAAAGCCACTTGAAGTAAAACATTTAAGCAGGGAATACTGATGATGTGTATTACTTACCACACTGTATAATTGGCTGCATTTAACTCAATAGCATCCCGGGTTAGCTTAAAAGCTCGTTCACTTCTTTCATCACGCTGCAGGACAGCTCGGAAGTAATCATAAACATCTCTAACTAGAGAGAGAGCACACAACTACATTAGGATCATCTTACTTAAAATTAGCACTATAATGTATAATGTCACTATACCTATAAAGATATTTTATTTGCCTGTGTATCATTTATACCAACAAGCAAAATAAAGAGTCAAGTGGCTGTGGCCCCACCCTGATAATGCCCTAGTGTCACAGCCACAAAAAGCATGGGCCATTTATGTATAACCGTATGCTTACTGCTTACGTGTGCGCGTATGAGTTAATGCCAGATTCCAAATCTCCCATAGACCTTATGTATAAAAGGAAAATTAGGGGTGTATATATTCAAATATATTCATATACCTGTTTTTCTGACATTTTATTTTGATCAGATTTTTAACTGAAAAATACGCCCACCCAAAGACAGAAAACTCAAACAGTACAAAAAGGTTCACGCTAGATTTCCATTCCACTAAATTCCCAATCCTCCTCCCTAGAAGCAACCATTATTAACTCATTCTAGTGTATCCTTCCAAATATATTCTATGCATCTACAAGTATATAGCCTAATTCCATCCTTCATTTTTTATGCAAACGAGATCCCATCACATTCTGGGCTTTGCATTTTTCACTCATACATTATTAAAGATAATGTAAACTAGTATAAAAACTTCTACAACAAATAATTAAAATTTACATCCTCTTTGACCCAGTAATTCCAGCTCTAGAAAGTTCTCTCACAAATATACTCCCATATGTGTGCAAGTATCCAAGGATATTTATTGGGAGCATTGGGTTACATAAAAAACAAAAGACTGAGAGGCAGGCAGATCGCTTGAACCCAGCAGTTTGAAATCAGCCTGGGCAACATAGTGAAACCCTGCCTCTACAAAAAAGTATAGAAATTAATCAGGTGTGGTTATCCAGGCCTGCAGTCACAGCTACTCAGGAGGCGGAGGTAGAAGGATCGCTTGAGCCTGGGAGGTCAAGGCTGCAGTGAGCCATGATCGCAAGCAACCAGCCTGGGTGACAGTGCAACACTGTCTCAAAAAAAAATAATAATAATAAGGAACTGCCAGGTATGGTGGTCTGCACCTGTAATCTCAGCTACTCGAGAGGCTGAGGCAGGAGGACTGCTTGAGCCCAAGAGTTTGAGACCAGGCTGAGTAACATAGTGAGAGCCTGTCTCTGAAAAGAAAAAAACAGGAAGGGGTCATTTATAGCCAAGTAGAATATTAGATGTGGGTAATGTGAGGACCCACTACTTGCAATGGCATCTCAAGTGGGATGGATGTTGCAGCACTGATCCCTTGGCCTGTGGGGTCTGTCTGGGTAATGTCAGAACTGAATTAAATTGTAGGGCAACTAGTTGGTGTCTACAGAAAATTGCTTCGTGTGAAAATTCCAAACATTTGGTGTCAAAGTATTCTGACTACAGAGAAACAGTTTTTCCTTTTAGCCTATAATACTGAAAGTGAAAGTATCGGATAAGAATATGAGCAATTACTCCTCTTCACAAAATTCTGAGTTATGCAAAGGTTACCTGGTTCTAATCACTATATTTAAAAAGTTGAATTTGAGCAGTGGCTCAGGCCTGTAATCTCAGCACCCTGGGAGACCAAGGTGGGTGCATCACTTGAGGTCAGAAGCTCGAGACCAGCCTGACCAACATGGTGAAACCCCATCTCTACTAAAAATATAAAAATTAGCCAGGCGTGGTGGCACGTGCCTGTAATCCCAGCTACTCGGGAGGCTGAAACATGAGAATCAATTGAAACTGGGAGATAGAGGTTGCAGTAAGGCGAGATCACACCATTGTACTCCAGCCTGGGCAACAAGAGCGAAACTCTGTCTCAAAAAACAAAAAGAACCAAGTTTCCAAATAATTTAAATTTAAAACAAAATGATAACATGTTAACTAGTATATAATGTATATATATAAAATACATTATTTTACACGCACACATACACACACACAAAACATACACATATACATACGCACACTGATAAAATAAACTGGGAGGCTATCAGGCTGGGATAGCTCCAAAGCCTCAGGTTCCAAGGTAAACAACCAAAATCCAATTCAATGTAAAAGGTAAAATGAAACAACATTATTCTTTTAATTCAAAAATTATAAACAGACCAGGTGCGATGGCTCACGCCTGTAATCCCAGCATTCTGGGAGGCCGAGGTGGGCGGATCACCTGAGGTCGGGAGTTCAAGACCAGCCTAACCAACATGGATAAACCCCATTTCTGCTAAAAATGCAAAACTAGCCAGGCGTGGTGTAGCTACTCAGGAGGCTGAGGCAGGAGGAGAATCACTTGAACACGGGAGGCGCAGGTTGCAGTGAGCCAAGATTGCGCCATTGCACTCTAGCCTGGGCAACGAGAATGAAACTCTATCTCAACAACAACAACAAACATATAAACAAGATATTGTCATGCTTAAAGTTTCTAAAACTTTGACTTTTTTATTGTTTCTGAGGTCTGTTCATGTTATAATAGATCTAAATCCTCTTAATGGTTATATAGTATTCAACTGTATGACAATGATACATTTTATCCATTTCTCCAAAAGATGGGCATAGCTTCCAATATCTTGCTTTTTAAAAAAAACGCTGCAAATTATAGTAGCTAACATATATAGTGCTTACTATGAACCAGAAAGTATTCTATTATTTTATGTGAATAATTTACTACATCTACAGTTACTATCAAGATCCTCATTTTACACAGGTGGAAACAAAGGCACACAGGCGTTAAATAACTTGTCCAAGATTACACAGTCAGTAAAATGTGAAGTTAGAATGTGAACCAGATGGTCTGGCTCCAAAGTCTGGGCTTTGCATTTTTCACTCATACATTATTAAAGATAGTGTAAACTAGTATAAAAACTTCTAGGCCGGGCGCGGTGGCTCAAGCCTGTAATCCCAGCACTTTGGGAGGCCGAGGCGGGTGGATCACGAGGTTAGGAGATCGAGACCATCCTGGCTAACACAGTGAAACCCCGTCTCTACTAAAAAAATACAAAAAAAAAAAAACTAGCCGGGCGAGGTGGCGGGCGCCTGTAGTCCCAGCTACTAGGGAGGCTGAGGCAGGAGAATGGCGTAAACCCGGGAGGCGGAGCTTGCAGTGAACTGAGATCTGACCACTGCACTCCAGCCTGGGCGACAGAGCGAGACTCCGTCTCAAAAAAAAAAAAAAAAAAAACTTCTACAACAAATCATTAAAATTTACATCCTCTTTGACCCAGTAATTCCAGCTCTAGAAAGTTCTCTCACAAATATACTCCCATATGTTTAACCTCCTGTGCATATCTTCTCATGCCATGTGCCAGAATGAACCCAGAATATTAAATTAGAAGCAACACTGCTAGGTTGTAAGGTAAGTGCATTTTCCAGTTTTAACAGATATACCGAAAAACGGCTAAACATATGAAAACTCCCATATGAAATATATGGAGCTCTTCATATATCTTCATACCTAATATCATAAGACAGTTTTCATTTCTGCCACTTAAATCATGGATAGAAAATGGAATTCTCATTTTAACCTGTCATTCCTAATGATAAGGGATTCTTCCTCCTATTTTATTGGCCAATGGCATTTTCTTTTCTGTGAATTGCCAGTTCATACCCTTTTGTCCATTTTTTCATTAAACTGTCTCCTTATCCTGTTGTAGAAACGTCTTAGTTTTAATATGGATACTGTTTAAATGACGTATCTTCTTCCACACTGCTGCTTGCTTTTTAACTTGTTTGTGGTTTCTTCTGCTGTGTAAGTTTTAAATTGATATATCTGTCTATAAATGGTTGACAGGTTAAAACTTCTCTTTTCCTTCAGGGTTTCTAACCATGGTGTATGTAAGAATTCACTATGTTATATATATATAGATATAGATATAGATATACATTTTTTTGAGAGAGTTTTGCTCGTTGCCCAGACTAGGGTGCAGTGGCACCATCTTGGCTCATTGCAACCTCCACCTCTCGGGTTCAAGCGATTCTCCTGCCTCAGCCTCCCAAGTAGCTGGGGTATGGGTAGCCGCCACCACGCCCAGCTAATTTTTGTATTTTTAGTAGAGACAGGGTTTCACCATGTTGGCCAGACTAGTCTCGAACTCCTGACCTTAGGTGATCTGCCTGCCTCGGCCTCCCAAAGTGCTGGGATTACAGGCGTGAGCCAACGAGCCTGGCTCAAAATGTTAATCTTATGCCTTGCAAAAAAGGTTATTAATTTATCCTCAATGGAAACATATGATTATATTAGTTTTCCCCAACATCTCTGTTATAAGTACTTATGAATCTGAAAAAGTTATGGTTTATATTTCTCCAATCACTAGTAAGGTTAATATCTCTTCATAGATATTTCTATTTTGTGAATTGTCTCTTCACATGTAATATCTCTCAACGTATGAAAGTTTTGCATTTTCGTGCAGTTATATATTCTGACCTTTTCCTTAATCAATTCTGAGGTTTACAAAATGCCTAATAATACCTTCTTCATCGTAAGAATGATAGGGATACAATTCTGCTTTTATCTAAGTGCACAGCCAACTGTTCCAACCATTATTTGATTAATCCACCCTTTTCATAAAGGTATAAAATGTCCTTTTTATCACATATTAAGCTTTCATAGAGTGAGGATCTATTTCTAGAGTCCTTACTTATCTATTTCTGTGCTACTTCCACTGAAGTTTAGTAATATATCTGCATACTTAATAAGGCAAACCTCTGCATCATTATCCTTTCTTAAACATTGTCATTTTATTATCAGAAAAAAACGCTTTTGTAAAAGAATGATCTTAGTAAAGACTTAACTGAAAGAAATATGTATACATAAAATTACAAAACTATCATTCCATTTTATTCATTTTCCCTTTCCTAGAAGAACAATTAACATTTCCATGACCTTCAATTTACATTTTCACATTCATTATAAAAGAATATTTTGTCAAAGAAAAAAATCTACTCATTTTAATATCAATAAATGTATTCCAACTGAGCCGAACACTTCACTGCCAAAATATATTTTTAAATGCTGATGTTTCAGTAACCAAAGTTTATTCTAAAAACAGTAACTCATTTACATTGTGTGCTACATGCACAATCTCCCAGGCGGTGGAGTCTCCAGCAAAAAAAAGAAAACCACAATCACATAGTAGCTATTACCTATTATACTGTAATGTTTATTATTTAGAATATGTCCAGTCTTTGGGCAAAATAAAACTTTTAATCATAAAGATAAATCATACATAAAAAAACACACAAAATTAACTCATCTTAAGTCATTCAGATTTTTATTAGACAGAAATTTGTCATCTACCTTGCTACATAGTTGTGAATTCCAATTCTGCTACTAAGTTTAACTTACAGACCTTTTCCTAATATAAACAAACTTACATTTGTCACTATAAATGATCTGGACCACGGGACTGGGGCCATCATTCTGCGGCACTGGATCTATATCAGCCCATTCTGCTCTGTCCCTGAAAACAGACATTTCCCAACCAGTGGTTACATTCAAATACAGAAGAAAAAGAACTCTAGTGTTTTTAAAACTTACGTTGACATTAGTAACTTACAGGGCTCATAATGCAATCAGGGTTGGATTCTTCATGACAAAGTTTTGCCAATATGCTTTACATATTAAACTATTAAAGTAGAATTAAAACAACCCTCAGATGAACAGTTAATCAACAGTTTTCAAATTTAAAGTTTTATAAGTTTTTGCAGCAAGTATACAGTTTTCTGGTTTTTTCTTTTTTCTTTTTTTTTTTTGAGGAGTCTGGCTCTGTCGCCCAGGCTGGAGTGCAGTGGTGCGATCTCGGCTCGCTGCAACCTCCGCCTCCAGGGTTCAACAGATTCTTCTGTCTCAGTCTCCCGAGTAGCCGGGACTACAGGCGTGCGCCACCACCCCCAGCTAATTTTTGTATTTTTAGTAGAGATGGAATTTCACCATGTTAGCCAGGATGGTCTCAATAACTTAATCTGGTGATCCACCCGCCTAGGCCTCCCAAAGTGCTAGGATTACAGGCATGAGCCACCATGCCCGGCCTCACAGTATTTTTAACTTAGAAATCAGTCTAACTCATTGGTCTAATAAGATTCTTTGAGTCAGCATTTTTAAAACGTTTGAATAACAAAATACTAGGAATTGACATTTTAAGATAAAAATAAGCACTATTAATTTACTCAAGAGGTGGCGCAGGTGATCACTAATAAGAAAGCAGGGTCTGGAATCTGACAACTGCCTAAGTTGTAACACTGGCTCTAGCACTTACTAGCTGTGTGACCTTCAGAAAGTTACTTATTTGAGCCTCAGTTTCATCATTTATAAAATCAGGGCAATATTATTACCTACCAACCTTAGAAGGGTCTTTGGAGGATTACATGAGGTAACAGACGTTAAGCGCTTAAAACATCCACAGCACCCAGGCGGCATTCAATGACTACTTAATAAGCAATGCTAAAATAACTGTATAGTGACAACAGAGAGTGCTTACAGAAATTTCTGTCAACTACCCAGTGTGACCAAATTTCTCTTAAACACTTTCACTTATATTCTTTTCCTTTCATTTTTTTTTTTCTTTTTTGAGACAGAGCTCTTGACCAGGCTGGGGTGCAATGGCGCAATCTCGGCTCACTGAAACCTCTGCCTCCTGGGTTCAAGTGATTCTCCTGCCTCAGCCTCCCAAGTAGCTGGAATTACAGGTGCCCGCCACCACGCCCGGCTAATTTTTGTACTTTTAGTAGAGACAGGGTTTCACCATGTTGGCCAGGCTAGTCTGGAACTCCTCACCTTAGGTGATCCGCCCACCTCAGCCTCCCGAAGTGCTGGGATTACAGGCGTGAGACGCCTTTCACTTTTTATTTCTCTATAATGATCAGCTATTGACAGGAGATATTCTGTGGCATCCAATGCTAGAAACTGCGTCCATTATACAAAGAGAACTACAAGAGAAATCATGACCAAAGACGTGACACCTAGAGTCTGGGGGAATGGCCTGGGAAAAGTAATGCTGTCATTTAGTCACTAGGGAATCACACACAGTCACGTGAGAACCTGAGTATTTCACAATCCAGAGAGCCGACTTGAGGGTTATGGGGCTACCAATCTAAATCAATAAAACATTATCTTCAGTTAAAAAAAAAAAAAATCTGGGTAGTGGCTTTTACGACTCATTCATAAAATCAAGGTAAACAAACCATCGAATGGGTTCACCTAGAACTACAGAAGTAAGACCTAAGGCGATTATCTCTGCAGGTTCACAGGGAATTAGAGAATCAGATTACCATCTGGAAGCAAAGAACTGATGGAACTGGGCGTCAGCAAAGACGGGGTGATAGAGGCAAGAAAGTTACCGCAGTCCCCAGTACACATCACTTGTATCACCTACGAGGCGATGCAGGGAGGCTTAAGAGAGGTTCAGCAGCAAATCTCTTTTCAGCCTTTAGCCTGGCTGATACGAGGCGCTAAAATACGGATTGGATGAAAATGTCTCAGTGCTCCAAGCAGAGCCAGCCAAGGGAACGAGCCTCACATCTCGTTTTTAGGGTGAGCAAATCTGGCCCTGGTTTCCTGCCCGGCTACCAGAACTGCACCCTAGCCCTTGGGTATTCACTGGTTGTTAGCGGCACAGCGTTCTGGGGCCGTGAAAGAGAGCGGGAAATTTCTTGTATTTATGAATCGCGACACCTGAACAGCTGAACGAGTGCGGTTCAGGGTGCAGCAGTTTCCGCGCGTGGCTTAAAGCAGGAGGGAAGCCGAGACCTCGCTGCTCCGCGTTCCCGCGGTCTCGCGCCGACGCCGCCCTGGCAAGCAGCGACCTCCCGGCAGCAGCCCGGGCCCAGCGCCCGGCACCAGCCCACGCGGCGCGCGGGAACTTCGCCTGGGCGAGCTGGGGCCGGAAGCGCGCGCCGCGGGTCTTGGGGCTGCCGGGCCTCCAGGGAGCGCCCCGCGCCGCGGCCGCCGCGGGGGCGTTACCTGTACAGGACGTAGGAAGGCGAGTCCAGGCTCAGAAACCCGTCGTCCATGGGGGACGCCACGGCTTCCCCGGCCTCGGCCGCCATCTCTTCCTCGTGCTGCTGCTGGGGCGGCGGTGGGTGCGGCTGGGGCGGGGGCTGCTCCGGCTGCCCGGGCTCGCCACCTTGCGCAGCCTCTCCGACCCCTTCGGTGGCCGCCATCTCGCCTGGGTCCGCAGCGGAGGTGGTGGCGGAGGCCCCGCCCCTCGGAGGCCCCGCCCCTCCCTTCCCCCTCTCGAGGCCACTTCCTGTTTTCTTGGTTTCCTACCATAGAGGTGCGGGCCAGAGAGTCCTGGCGGGCGGCCGGGATCTGGGTAGGAGGGTGCGGGTACTGGCTGAGTCGGCCGCGAGGGTGCGCGGCTCTCCCGAGGGCCCCCCAGGCTCCCACGCGTCTTCCCATCTGTCGCCGTTCCCGAGCTTTGCAGATGTCACTCGGACCGTGTTAGTGCTGTTAGTGGCCCCAGCAGGGAGTGCGATTCCTTCTTTGGACGGAAGCCGCAACTGAGGGTGGCTGGTGGACACTGAGCACTCGGCCCTTTGCATCCATCTCAGCGTTTTCAAAACGAAATATAAAGCCCTGGCGCAGTGATTCAAGCCTGATCCCAGCCGCTCGGAGGCCGCGGCGGGAGGATCGTGTGAGCCAGAGAGGTCGAGACCAGCCTGGGCAATCTAATGCGACCCCATCTCTATCAAAAATGCAAAAATTAACTGGGCGTCATGTGGGTGCCTGTGGTTCCAGCTACTCGGAAGGCTGAAGTGGGAGGATCACTTGAGCTGGGAGTTCAAGGCTGCAGTGAGCAGAGATCACCACTGCACTCCAGCCTGAGGGACAGAGACCCTGTCTCAAAACACACACCATTAGAAAAAGAAAGTAATTTTTGGTGAAGTTTTTGTTTGTATTTATGTATGTTCGGATATAATGGTGTAAACCAAAAAATAAAATTCTGAACCCAAAACCAAACCATCTGAATAGACCCTTCTCTGCCAAGGGCATTCCAAAGTTAACCTGAAAAACTTGTTCGGGCCATGATGGAAGGGGGTGGGGGTGGGCCGTTAACATCAAGACCAACCTTAAGTCTGATAAGAAACATTTACACTCTATTCTCTCTGAAGCCTGTTACTTGGAGGCTTCATCTACATAATAAAACTTTGGTCTCCACAACCCCTTATCACAACCTGGACATTCTATTGATAACAACTTAACCAACTGCTAATCAGAACATATTTAAATCTATCTAGGACCTGGAAGCACCCCTCTCCCTGCACTTTGAGTTGTCTTGTCCTTCCAGATGAACCAATGTGTATCTTACATGTATTTGATTGATGTCTCCTGCCTCCCGAAAATACATAAAACCCCACTGTGCCCCAACCACCCTGGGCACGTGTTCTCAGGATCTCTTAAGGGCTGTGTCACAGGCCATTCATCACTCATATTTGGCTCGGAATAAATCTCTTCAAGTATTTTCCAGAGTTTGACTCTTTGCATTAACAATGGGTCATATGAATGTATGTTGTTGGGGCTCAGAAAAGAATATCCCAAATGAAGGTCTAAGCATCAGCTTCAGAAGCACAGTCTCTCTCTGACCTTCTCCTGCCCTTCTCTCTGTGGCCGCTCATCCTCTCCTGAGGCAAGCCACAGCAACTAGAATCCCTCTTCCCCCTCACAGGTCATAGAAACCAGAACCCTTTTCCCCCAAAGCCAGCCATGGCACCTGCAAATACTACTCTAACCTTCCTCCAGCCCTGCCTTTCTATGTGACAGCTGGCTGTTAAGAAACTCAACCCTAGTTCTAGAGGGCTCCTTTCCCACTGGGGGTTGCAGGGAGGAACAGTGAGGCCAAGGAAAACCTGAACAGACAGGCCTTGTTGAGTTTCTCCACTCCGTATATTAGCATTAAATCACCTCTTTTTGTTCAAAGTTGAACAAAAAGTGTTGGTGCAGAAATAATTAAATAATGGGACACAGTAGAGAACTCACAAACAGATCCATGCATATGTGGATGCTTGAGACTAGACAAAGGCTTCATTGCAGAAGATTGAGAAAAGGATGGTGTTCTGCGTAATGGTGCTGGGTCAATTGGGCACCCACAGAGGAAAAGAAATTACATCCCTACGTTATACTACATAGACTTCAATGTGAAAGGCAAAACATAAAAGCTTAAGACTTTGCACAAAACAGAAAACCCAAAATGGCAAATAAATGCATGAAGAGATGATCAATTTCATTAGTAATCAAGAAAATGCATATTAGGAATATCTTTATATACCATACACATCCACTACATCGGCAAAAATGGAAAAGCTTAACAATTCCAAGTGGCTTTGGAAAATAGGTTGGCATTATGTAGGAAAGCTGAAGATACACATTGTTATCACCCAGTGCTTGGGTGATAGTTTGGATGTGTTCTGTTCCTACCAAAACTCATTCAGGGTTGAGAGGCAGGGCCTAGTGGGAGCTGTTTGGGTCATGGGGTCAGATTCCTCATTGAATAGATGAATGCCCTCCCTCAAGGATAAGTGGGTTCTTGCTCTTCCAGAATAGATAGTCTTCCTTGGTTTCTCTCTCTTGCTTCCCCTCTTGTCATGTGATCTCCTTGCACAAATTACTCGCCTTCCACTTTGCCCCATGAGTTGAAGCAGCCTGAGGCCCTCACTAGATAAAGCTACCCAGTCTTGAACCTTTCGGCTTCCAGAATCATGAGTCAAATAAACCTCTTTTCTGTATAAATTACCAGCTTCAGGTATTCTATTATGGTAACACAAAACAACTAAGACACCCAGTAATGCTCAGATATATGCATGTATACATATATATGCACATATATATATATATATATATATATTTTTTTTTTTTTTTTTTTTTGAGACGGAGTCTCTCACTGTTCCCTGGGCTGGAGTGCAATGGCATGGTCTCGGCTCACTGCAACCTCTGCCTCCCAGGTTCACATAATTCTCCTGCCTCAGCCCTCAGCCTCCCAAGTAGCTGGGATTCAGGTGCACACCACCTCACCCAGTTAATTTTTTGTATTTTTAGTGGAGATGGGGTTTCACTATGTTGGCCAGACTGGTCTCGAACTCCTGACCTCGTGATCTGGCTGCCTCGGCCTCCCAAAGTGCTGGGATTACAGGCGTGAGCCACCACGCCTGGCCAAATATATATATATATATATATATATATATATATATATTTAAATGGTGTACTCACATGCATCAGAACACATGAACAACAGTACTGGCAACACATTGTAACAGCCACAGACCAGGAACCAACAACATGCTCATCAAGAGTACAATGTGGTATAGTCATATAATGGAATACTATGCAAAAATGAAACATATGAACTAAAGCTCATACACTAGTAAATGTAGTTAAAAGAAAATCATGGCTGGGCACAGTGGCTCACATTTGTAATCACAGCACTTTAGGAGGACAAGGCAGGAGGATCACATGAGGCCAGGAGTTTGAGACCAGCCTGGGCAACATAGCCAGGTCCCAACTCTAAAAAGATACAAAAATTAGTTGGACGTGGTGACATGTGCCTGTAATCCCAGGTACTCGGGAAGCTGAGGTTGGAGGATCACTTGAGCTCAGGAAGTCAAGGCTACAATGAGCCATGATCACACCACTGCGCTCCAGCCTGGGCAACAGAGTGAGAGCCTGTCTCAAAAAAATATGAAAAAAGAAAGACATGGCCAGGTGCAGTGGCCCACACCTGTAATCCTAGCACTTTGGGAGGCCGAGGCGGGCAGATCACCTGAGGTCAGGAGTTTGAGACCAGCCTGGCCAACATGATGAAACCCCGTCTCTACTAAAAATGCAAAAATGAGCTGGGCGTGGTGGCGGGCACCTGTAATCCCAGCTTCTTGGGAGGCTGAGGTAGGAGAACTGCTTGAACCCAGGAGATGGAGGAGGTTGCAGTGAGCCGAGATCATGCCACTGTACTCCAACCTGGGCGACAGAGCGAGACTCCGTCTCAAAAAAAAAAAAAAAAAGAAAAACATTTGTTTCCTCTACTCACACTTTTGACACCAAATGTATGAGGTTTTCCTTCACATTAAGCAATCCTCCAACCCTAGTGACAACAGATGAGTAAACTACAATTCAATTATGACACTAAGTACCCTGAGCTAGTGGAGACCCCACGGGTTACGGGCTCAGTCCCACAAGACTGCTCCCCTACTTCAGATGCCAGTCACAAGTCCCAGGTTATCACCTGAGCTTCTGACAAACTGGCTATAAATCAGGGGTTCCCGCAACCCCACATGTTTGACAATTTGCTATAATGGCTCATAGAATGCAGGGAACACATTACTTATGTTTACTGGTTTATTATAAAGGATATTACAAATGATCTAGGTGAGGAGGTACATAGGGTGAGGTCTGGAAGGGTTCTGAGCATGGGAGCTGATCTTCCCATGAAGTTTGGGGTCTGCTACCCTCTTGCATGTGGATGCATCCTTTTTCAGCAACCCTGAAACTCTCTGAGCCACTTTAGTCAGGGCTTTTATAGATGCTTCATTACACAGGCCCAGTTGATTAAATCATTGGTCACCAGTGATTGACTCAACCTCTAGCCCTTCTCCCATTCCCAGAGGTGTGGGCGGCTGAAAGCACCAATCCTCTAATCACATGCTTGGCTTCCCTGGTGTCCATTTAATGCTGTGATAAAGGAAAAGCTGAGGCTAGGTAATTTATAAGGAAAAGAGGTTGACTTGGATCATGTTTCTGCAGGCTGTGCAAGAAGGATTGCACCAGCATCTGCTTCTGGTGAGGGCCTCAGGCTGCTTCCAGTAATGGCAGAAGCTGAAGGGGAGCCATTGCGCAGAGATCACAGGGCGAGAGAGGAAGCAGGAGGCCGGGAGGGGCCCATCCCTTCCTAACAATCAGCTCTTGTGGGAATCAACAGAGTGAAAAGTCACTCATTACTGAGAGGATGGCACCAAGCCATTCATAAGAAATCCACCCCCATCACCCAAACACCTCCTGTAGGCCCCACCTCCAACACTGGAAATTACATTTCAACATAAGATTTGGAGGGTCAGATATTCAAACCATAGCACATGGCAACCAGCCCCCACCCTCCAAGAGTCAGCTTATTAGCATAAACTCCGATTTGGTTGAAAGGATTTGTCATGAAAAACAAAAGACATGGCTAGGCGTGGTAGCTCACACCTGTAATCCTAGCACTTTGGTAGGCAGAGGTGGGTGGATCATCTGTAGTCAGGAGTTCAAGACCAGCCTGGCCAACATGGTGAAACCCTGTGTCTACTAAAAATACAAAAAGTAGCTGAGTGTGGTGGCACATGCCTGTAATCCCAGCTACTTGGGAGGCTGAGGCAGGAGAATCACATGAACCTGGGAGGTGGAGGTTGCAGTGAGCCAAGATGGCACCACAGCACTCGAGCCTGGGAACAGAGGGAGACTCCATCTCAGGAAAAAAAAAAAAAAAAAGACATTCCTTTCACCCTTCACCTTTATCACTTAGGAATTAAAAGAATTATGGGCTCTCTGGCCAGGAGCTGGAGATAAAGACCAAGGTACATACTTATTATATCACAATACCACCGTTGTATAAACAAAGTGCTGAGCAAAAGAAACCACAGTATATAATTCTATGTACATAGAGTTTAGTAACAGGCAAAATTACAGCCTATTGTTTTTATTTAATGATAAAACTAAACAAATAAAATCGTTACCATAGAACTCGGACTAGTAAGTACCTCTAGGGGAGGAGAGGAGGTTATGGTTGAGAAGGGACACGTGTAGGGATCCTAGGGTGCTTGCAATGTTTGATTTTCTGCCTCGGATCACAGTGACACCGGTGTTCACTAGATCAGTAACACAGGGAAAAACATGAAATTCTGTGTTCCCAAGTTTCATGTAAGTCGAATGTACTCCAGGTAAAGGTTTTATGCTAGGTTGATTTGAAAGTGATCACTTTTCTAGAAAATTACATAAAAGCTGTACTTCACTAAAAACAATTATCTGTTACTAAAAAAAAATCTATAACTCACTTCTCATAAAGGCTATTTGAAATTCTGTAAGGGAAGAAATGCGACTTTAGCTTTATGAAGGCAGCTTGCTTCTTTCTGTCTAAACACTCTGGAGACAAATGTTGAAATATATTGGCCAAACACAATGTGTAGCTTGGTCTCCTCCACAGAAACAGATAGTTTTTAATGACTACATGATATTTCTTTTAGATATTGTGCTTTATATAGTAGTTAACAGTTATATAGCAGTTACAGGCTCACTACTGTAATCCCAGCACTTTGGGAGGCCAAGGAGGGAGGATTACTTGAGCCCAGGAGTTTGAGACCAGCCTGGGCAACCCCACTGCTACAAAAAAAATTAGCTGGGCATGGTGGCATGTGCCTGTGGTCCCAGCTACTCAGGAGGTTGAGGCAGGAGGCTCACTTGAGCCCAGGAAGTTGATGTTGCAGTAAGCCATGATTGTGCCACTGCACTCCAGCCTGGGCAACAGAGGGAGACCCTGGATCTAAAAAATAATAATGTTGGCCAAGCACAATGACTCACACCTATAATCCCAGCACTTTGGGAGGCCGAGGTAGGTGGATCACGAGGTTGGGAGTTTGAGACCAGCCTGGTCGAGATGGTGAAAACCCATCTCTACTAAAAATACAAAAATTAGCAGGGCGTGGTGGCAGGCACCTGTAATCCCAGCTACTTGGGAGGCTGAGGCAGTAGAATGGTTTGAACCTGGGGGGCAGAGGTTGCAGTGAGCTGAGATCGTACCGTTGCACTTCAGCCTGGGCGACACGGTGAGACTCCATATAGAATAATAATAATAATAATGTTAATAATAAAAAATAATCTATTGTTGAATGTTTAACATTGTTTTGAATTTCTCACTTGGAATGTTTCATTCATGAATCTCTTCACAGTAATAAATGTATCTAATAAACATTCATTTTGTGAGCATTGTGGACTACTATTCTCAACAGTGGTGATATAGCAGTGAAAACAAAACTTATAACAACAACAACAACAACAAAAATTCAGGGAAGTCCTCATTGAGGAGGTGACAGTCAAATAAAGGTTTGAGGGAGATGAAGGAGCAAGCCCATGTGGATATCTTCTAGACCATTCCTGGCAGAAGTCCACAGATACTGACCCAGGGAGAACCTGGTGCATCTGTGGATCTAGGCAGCCA
This sequence comes from Miopithecus talapoin, assembly GCA_028551445.1. Taxonomy (NCBI): domain Eukaryota; kingdom Metazoa; phylum Chordata; class Mammalia; order Primates; family Cercopithecidae; genus Miopithecus; species Miopithecus talapoin. The sequence goes on from CM052573.1 coordinate 93,420,172, forward strand.
GTGTAGCTGGTATGGAGAGACCAGATGGGAGGGTGGGAGGAGGTGAGGTCAGATATGGAGGTGAAGCACATCACAGAGTCTTACTGCCACCCAGGCTGGAGTGTAGTGGCACAATCATAGCTCACTGCAGCCTTGAACTCCTGGGCTCAAGCAATCTTCCCACTTCAGCCTCCCAAGTAGGTGGAACTACAGGTGTGTGCCATCATGCCTGGCTGAATTTTTTTTTTTTTTTCAATTTTTGTAAAGATGGAATCTTGATATGTTGCCCAGACTGGTTTCAATTTTTGCAAAGACAGAATCTTGCTATGTTGCCCAGGCTGGGCTCAAGCAGTCCTCCTGACTTGGCCTCCCAAAATGCTGGGATTACAGGCTCACGCCATTGTGCCTGCCCTGACATAAATTTTGAAATCAGCAAGTATAACCCCTTCATATTTACTTTTTATCATGGAAAATTTCAATGCAGACAGATATAGGGGAAATAATTCAATAAACCCTCATATCCTCTCAGCCAAGTACCAAAACAATCATCGACTCAAGGATATTGATTTCAATACTGTTCTCTCTCTCTTTTTTTTTTTTTTTTTTTTTTTGAGACACATTCTTGCTCTGTCGTCCAGGTTGGAGTGCAGTGGTGCGATCTTGGCTCACTGCAACCTCTGCCTCCTGGGTTCAAGTGCTTCTCCTGCTTCAGCCTCCCAAGTAGCTGGGATTACAGGCGTGAGCCACCAGACCTGGCTAATTTTTGTATTTTTAGTAGAGATGGGGTTTCACTATATTTGTATAGCCATTTGAGAAATGGCTAACCTCAAGTGATCCACCTGTCTCGGCCTCCCAAAGTGCTGGGATTACAGGCGTGAGCCACTGAGCTTGGCCCCAATACTCTTCTCTTAATCTCTCACCCTACAGAAATATTTTGAAGCAAATTCAAGACATCATATAACATCATTATAATATAAAAAATATAACTGTATCATTATCCTGCCTACAAAATTGACAATAAAGATTTCTGTGGCTTATGCCTGTAATCCTAGCATTTTGGGGGGCTGAGGCAGGCAGATCACCTGAAGTCAGGAGTTCGAGACCAACCTGACTAACATGGTGAAATCCCGTCTCTACTAAAAATACAAAAATTAGCTGGGCATGGTGGCGTGCACCTATAATCCCAGTGACTCAGGAAGCTGAGGCAAGAGAATCGCTTGAACCCGGGTGATGGAGGTTGCAGTGAGCAGAGATGGCACCACTGCACTCCAGCCTGGGCAGCAGAGCAAGACTCTGTCTCAAAAAAAAAAAGAAAAAAAGAAAAAAAAAGTTTTCTGCTACTACCAAGATGGAGTAACAGGGATCTCCCACCTGAAACAACTAAGACAACAGGACCAAAAAAACGAGACAACAGTTCTCATCAGGACATCAGGAAAATAAGAACCATAAACTCTAAGCAATGTGAAACCTGGCCGGGCACGGTGGCTCACACCTATAATCCCAGCACTTTGGGAGGCTGAGGCGGGTGGATCACGAGGTCAGAAGACTGAGATCATCCTGGCCAACATGGTGAAACCCCGTCTGTACCAAAAATACAAAAATTAGCTGGGCGTGGTGGCGTGCATCTGTAGTCCCAGCTACTCAGGAGGCTGGGGCAGGAAAATTGCTTGAACCCGGGAGGCAGAGGTTGTAGTGAGCCAAGATTATGCCACTGCACTCCAGCCTGGGCAACAGCACAAGACTTTGTCTCAAAAAAAAAAAAAAAAAGAATCCTGAACTTGCCTTAACTTATAGCTTATGATAACTTTCTAGGGGCTGGGTGTAGCCCTTATACCTCTAATTTCAGCATTTTAGGAGATTAGATCTCTCTAATCTCCTGAATTGCCTGAGATCAGGAGTTTGAGATCAGCCCAGACAACATAGCAAGATCCTGTCTCAAAAAAGAAAAAACTAGTTGGACTTGGTGATGTGCACCTGTAGTCCCAACTTCTTGGGAGGCTTAGGTGGGAGGATCGCTTGGACCCAGGAGTTCGAGGTTGCAAGGAGCTATGATCGCACCGCTGTACTTCAGCCTGGGTGACAGAGTGAGACCCTGCTGCTAAAAAAAAAATTAAGTAATTAAAAATGTGCAGGCCATGGCTGGGCACAAGGGCTCATACCTGTAATCCTAGCACTTTGGGAGGCCAAGACGGGCAGATCACTTGAGGCCAGGAGTTTGAGACCAGCCTGGCCAACACGATGAAACCCTGTCTCTACTAAAAAAAATACAAAAATCAGCCAGATATGGTGGTGCGTGCCTGTAGTTCCAGCTACTCGGGAGGCTGAGGCAGGAGAATCACTTGAACCCAGGAGGCAGAGGTTGCATTAAGCTGAGATCGCACCTCTGCAGTCCAGCCTGGGCAACAGAGTGAGACTCTGTCTAAAAAAAAAAAAAAATGTGCAGGCCATGATGTAGAGAGGCAGAGCACAATGGCCCCTCCAGAACTGAAGAGGCAGCGCTGGACAATTGAGGAAGCCAGTGTGGCTGCTTTTTACAGGGCAGGATACCTGAAGGAGACAGTTACAGAGAGAAAATTCTGAAGACCTGAGGGTCGCCCTCAAGTATTCAGTTGCATAACGATCAGTGTATGTATTGGAAGAATAACCAAGGATGGAGAAAGGATCACACAAAGGATTAGATGAGGGAATTCCTGAAGCTCACACACGGTCACGGATACTGCCTGTTCAGATGGATTGCTTGGGCCCAGGAGTTTGAGGCTGCAGTGAGCTATGATCATGCCACAGCACTCCAGCCTGGGTGGCAGAGCAAGACTCTGTCTTTAAAATAACAACAACAACAACAACAACAACAACAAAAATACTGCTTGTTTTTAGTTTTTACCACCTACAGTGAGAAATCTTAAAATTCACAGGGTATGAGGTAGAGTACTCAACAGGGTCTTCCCTTAGTTGTGGGGTGAAATTATCCCAAATGTAGACATGGTTGGGCAAGACCCAAAGGGATCAATCTGCTTCCAATTAACTTAACTGTACCCTGTTAAAAAAGTTCAATAATTATTTTAGAAATAGAAAGATATTCATCACCCAGTAAAATAAAGTTCACAATGTCTGGCATCCAATTTAAAGTTTCCAGGCACACATAGAAGTAGGAAAATTTGACTCATAAAATTCTATCTCTCAAAGCCAACCCTGAACTGACACAAACATTACAATCAACAGACATGGGCACTAAGACAGTTGTAACTGTGTTCTTATGATCAAGAAGCTAGCAGAAATATTCCACATGTTAAGCAGAGAGATGGAAGATGTCAATACAAAAATAAATTTAACCTCTAGAGATTCAAAAATACACGGGATGGCATTAGCAGCATATTAGACATTCTAGACAAAAAGATTCATGAATTTGAAGATACTAATAGAAATTATCCAAAATGAAACTGAGAGAAAAGATTGGAAAGAGATCCACAGAGCGTCTGTGAGCTGTCAGACACCCTTAGCTCAGTAATATCTGTGTAACTAGAGTTCTCAGAGAGGAGTAGAAGGATAGAAAATAATATTTGGCGACATAATGGCTACAGTTTTTCCAAAGTGGAGAAAAATTATAAACCTACAAAGAAAGCCCAAAGAAGCCCAAGCACAAGAAATGTTCAAAAAATACATGACAAATCAAAATCAAATTGCTCAAAAGCAGTGATAAAGAGAAAATCTTAAAATCCACCAAAAAAGAAGACACATTAGGTATAGAAGAACAAACCTGGCTGGGCGGTGGCTCATGCCTGTAATCTCAGCACTTTGGGAGGCCGAGGCGGGTGGATCACCCGAGGTCAGGAGTTTGAGACCAGCCTGACCATTATGGTGAAACCCCGTCTCCACTAAAAACACAAAAATTAGGCTGAGCGCAGTGGTCATGCCTGTAATCCCAGCACTTTGGGAGGCTGAGGCGGGTGCATCACCTGAGGTCAGGAGTTCGAGACCAGCCTGACCAACATGGAGAAACCCCGTCTCTACTAAAAATACAAAAAAAAAAAAAAAAAAAAAATTAGCCTGGTGTGGTGGCGCATGCCTGTAATCCTAGCTACTCCGCAGGTTGAGGCAGGAGAATCGCTTGAACCCAGGAGGTGGAGGATGCGATAAGCCAAGATCACACATTGCACTCCAGCTTGGGCAACAAGAGCGAAACTCCATCTCGGAAAGAAAAAAAAAATTAGCCAGGCATATTGGTGGGCGCCTGTAATTCCAGCTACTGGGGAGACTGAGGCAGGAGAATTGCTTGAACCCGGAAGGTGGAGGTTGCAGTGAGCTGAGATCGCGCCATTGCACTCCAGCCTGAGCAACAGAGTAAGACTCCATCACAAAAAAACAAAACAAACAAACAAACAAAAAAACCTACAGATGACAGCAGATTCTCACTGGCAGCTGCAGTGGGCAGTCTCACAGATGGTCCCTAAGGAGCCTCTTGGAATTCATACCCGTGTAAAGTCCCCTCCACTCGAGTGTGGGTTGACTTCATGACCAGCTTCTAATGAATAGAATATGGCAAAAGTGGCCAGACCTGTAGTCCCTACTACTTGGGAGGCTGATGTGGGAGGATCACTTGACCCCAGGAGTTTGAGTCTGCAAGGAGTTATGATCATGCCTTGAACTCCGGTCTGGGTGACAGAGTGAGACTCTGTCTCAAAAAAGAAAAAAAAAAATAGCGACAGTGATAGCACGCCACCCTGAGATGACAAGACTGTGACTTCCACCATGTTTGCCCCGCTGCTCCTGCCCTTACGTCTCTAGGAGCCCTCATTTTGAGGGAAGCAAATGGCCATGTTGTGAATTGCACTATGCAGAGGCCAATGTGGCAGGAAACTGTCATATCTGGCCAGTAGTTGGTAAGGACCTGAAGTGTGCCAACAGTGATGTAAGTGAACTTGGAGGCAGATCTTCCCTTCGCCCAGCTTTTTTTTTTGGCAGGGTCTCCCTCTGTCGCTCAGGCTGGAGTGCACTGGTGCGATCTCAGCTCACTGCTGCCTCTGCCTCTTGGGTTCAAGTGATCCTCCTGCCTCAGCCTCCCCAGTAGCTGAGACTATAGGCATGCACCATCATGCCTGGTTTTTAAATTTTTTATAGAGATGGGGTTTTTGCTATGTTGCCCAGGCTGGTCTCAAACTCCTGGGCTCGAGACATCTCCCACCTTGGCCTCCTAAAGTGCTGGGACTGGCCTGGCACAGTGACTCACGCCTGTAATCCCAGCATGTTGGGAGGCCGAGGTGGGTGGATCACCTGAGATCAGGAGTTAGAGACCAGCCAGGCCAACATGGTGAAACCCCACCTATACTAAAAACACAAAATTAGCTGCACATGGAGGTGGGTGCCTGTAATCCCAGCTACTTGGGAGGCTGCGGCAGGAGAATCGCTTGGACCCACGAGGCGGAGGTCACAGTGAGCCGAGATGGTGCCACTGCACTCCAGCCCGGGCAACAAGAATGAAAATACAGTGCTGGAATTAGAGGAGTGAGCCATTCTACCTGGCTTTTTGTTTTTGTTTTTTTGTTTGTTTGTTTTTTCCTTATCAAAAGTCAGTAATATTTTTGTGTATTTCGTCCTAAGAGGTTTTTCTACACATATTTTTACATTGTGATAATTAGATTTTATATACAATTTTGCATCCTACTTGTCACTTGAGATATCCTCATGTTATTTATTGTAAATACAACATCCCATCTGGAGGAACATTCCAAATTTTATTTAACTATTTATTGCTGGACATGGAGATTATTTTTTATTTTTCTCTATGTAATGTGGCATGCCCCTTTATGCATACAAGACCTTTCTGCAGGTAGGATTACTTCTTTGGGCTAGTGAAATTTTTTTAAGGCTTTGACACATATTGCCAAGTTCCTTTTTCAAAGAGGCTGTACCAAGGCACACTCTGGCAGTTGTGTTGAACATGCCTGGTACCAAAGTTGTAGACACCCTTGCAGGAGTATGGGAGTGTGAGTGAAGGTAATTTGCTTAACTCATCTCGTATTCTATTTAACGTCTTCCCTCATTCTGGTTTTTTTTTTTTTTTTTTTTTTTGAGACCGCATCTTCCTCTGTTGCCCACGCTACAGTGCAATGGCACGATCTCTGCTCACTGCAACCTCTGCCTCTGGGGTTCAAGCATTTCTTCCTGCCTCAGCCTCCCAAGTAGCTGGGATTACAGGCGTCTGTTACCATGCCTGGCTAATTTTTTGTATTTTTAGTAGAGACGGGGTTTCACCACGTTGGCCAGGCTGGTCTCGAACTCCTGACTTCAGGTGATCCGCCTGCCTCGGCCTCCCAAAAGTGCTGGGATTATAGGCGTGAACCACCATGCCCAGCCAGTCTTCCCTCATTCTTATGTGATATTTTAATGACAGTATAACACATATATAGAAAAATACAAATTGTAAGTCAACAGCTACACAAATGATCACAAACAAGACACTCTCATGACACCATCTGCACCAAATTACAGGATATTCCCACCGACCAAGCTGTCCTTGTATCCCCTCCCAGGCACTCCCCCAAGGGTAATTATGTTTTGCTCATTTTTGAACTTTATATGTATAGGCCATGTTGCATCCATTTTTGTGTCTGGCTTTTGTTCAATACTATATCTACGAGAATCACCAGTGTTGTATGTAACAGCAGTTCATTTGCTGTCACTGCTGAGTAGCGTTCTATTTTATGGATGTGCCACAACCTCTTTATCCATTTTACTTTAATGGATATGTGAGTGGTCTCCAGTTTTGACTCTTATATACAATGCTACCGTGAACATGCTAATATATGAGCTTTAGTGAACACACGCGTGCTTTTCTGTTGGGCATATACGTAGGAGTGGAGTGGCTGGGTCATGGGGTATATGTGTTTTCAGGTTCCTGCTCCAATTTTTAATGGATCATCTTCAGTTGAAAGGAGACGGAGGTTCAGCAGCAATGATCGCATTGAGGAGTTGGGAATTCTGATCCCCAAGGCTTACGACCTATGGGGGAGGGTAGGGGTCTGGGAGTGGGTGGCAGCTGACAAGTATTATCTGTCCCTAGCCCCATGCTAGTTGCTAGGAGGGAAGCGATGGGAAGAGAGTCCCTTCTAGGAATTCACCTGAGAAAATAAGATCCTAGTCCAGTTTTGAGATGACTACAGCCAGGACAGGCATCTGGATTGCAGCTGTGTGAGAAAGTTTGAGCTGGAGGGACCAGCTGAGCAGCGTCTGCATTCCCAAGCCACAGAAACTGTAAGCAAATAAATGTGTGTTCTTTTATGTGGTCAACTTGGGGATTAATTTCTTTTTTGTCGTTGTGTTTTTTGAGACGGAGGCTCCCTCTGTCCCCCAGGCTGGAGTGCAGCGGCATGATATCGGCTGACTGCAACCTCTGCCTCCCGGGTTCAAGCAATTCTCCTGCCTCAGCCTCCCAAGTAGCTGGGACTACAGGCGCCCGCCACCATACCTGGCTAATATTTTGTATTTTTAGTAGAGACGCGGTTTCATCATGTTGGCCAGGATGGTCTTGGGCTCCTGACCTCGTGATCCACCCGCCTCCGCCTCCCAAAGTGCTGGGATAACAGGAGTGAGCCACCGCGCCTGGCCGCAATTTCTTTCATAGCAATAGACAAGAAACACAGAAGACCGGGCGCGGTGGCTCACTCCTGTAATCCCGGCATTTTGGGAGGCCAAGGCAGGTGGATCTCCTGAGGTCAGGGGTTTGAAACCAGCCTGGCCAACATGGCAAAACCCTGTCTCTACCAAAAATACAAAATTAGTCAGGCATGGTGGCGCATGCCTGCAATCTCAGCTACTCGGGAGGCTGAGGCAGGAAAATCACTTGAACCCAGGAGGAGGTTGCAGTGAGCTAAGATCACGCCACTGCACTCCAGCCTGGGCGACAGGTTGAGACTCCGTCTGAAAAAAGAAAGAAAGAAAGAAAGAAAGAAAAACGAAATATAGAAAAAATGCAAGGCGGAGGAAACTAGAGCAACCCCTTTAAACAACTGAAAGAAAACCCCCAGTGAAAATGTGTTTCAAAAATGGTGGCAAAGTACTTTTCAAGTTATAGAAAACCTGAAGGAATTCATCACTAGTAGACTTTCAGTACGAAACACGTTAAGGGACATCCTTCAAGCCCAAGGAAAATGATATGAAACAGAAATCTGGATCTACACAAAAGAAGGGCACCAGAAATGGTAACTATATTGTAAAATATAATATTTTTATTCTTATGCAGTCCTCTTTAAAAGATTAGTGACTGCTTAAAGCAAAACAAAAGTGTATTATGGGTTTAAATAACAGTTGTAGATTCAAAATATAGTAGCATAAAGCATGGGCAGGAAGAATGAAGATATACTGTTGGAGGCTCTTACACTACACTTGAAGGGGTACAATATCACTTGAAAGCAAACTGTGGTAAGTTAAACATGTAAACTATAAACCGTAAAGCAACCACTGAAACAACACAACAAAGAGTTATCACAAATATATCAACAAAGGAGATAAAATGGAATACTAAAAAATACTCAATTATTCCAAAAGAAGGCAAAAAAAGAAAAAAGGAACAATGAACAGATAGAACAAATAGAAAACAAATAGCAAGATGGCAGATTTAAACTGGCGATACAAACAATTGTATTAAAGGTAAATGGCCTAACACACGGATATGAGTTGGATCTGTGTCCTTGACCAAATCTCATACTGAATTGTGATCCCCAGTCTCACAGGTGGGGCCTAGAAGGAAGTGATTGGCTCTTGGGGGTGAATTTCTCACGAATGGTTTAGCACCATCCCCCTTGGTACTGTCCTCCAGGTAGACAGTGAGTTTTTGTGAGATATGATCACTTAAAAGTGGGTAGCATGGGGCCAGGTGCAGTGGCTCACGCCTGCAATCCCAGTACTTTGGAAGGCCTTGGTGGGCAGATCACCTGAGGCCAAGAGTTCGAGACCAGCCTGGTCAACATGGTGAAAACCTGTCTCTACTAAAAATACAAAAATTAGCCAGACATGGTGGTGGGCGCCTGTAAACCAAGCTACTTGGGAGGCTGAGGCAGGAGAATTGCTTGAACCCGGGAGGCAGAGGTTGCAGTGAGCTAAAATTGTGCCACTGTACTCCAGCCTGGACGACAGAGTAAAACTCCGTCTAAAAAGAAAGAAAAAAGAAAAGAAAATATTCTCAACTGAATAAAAAGAAAAACGTAGTATGTAAAAATTTGCAAGATTTAGGTAAGGTAGTACTGAGAGGGTGTTTTGTTTTGTTCTGTTTTGTTTTGAGACTGAGTCTTGCTCTGTAGCCCAGGTTGGAGTGCAGTGACACAATCTTGGCTCACTGAAAATTCCGCCTCCTGGGTTCAAATGATTCTCCTGCCTCAGCCTCCTGAGTAGCTGAGAGTACAGGTGCCCACCATCACGCCCAGCTAATTTTTGTGTTTTTAGAAGAGACAGGGTTTCACCATGTTGGCCAGGATGGTCTTGATCTCTTGACCTCGTGATCCGCCCGCCACGGCCTCCCAAAGTGCTGAGATTACAGGCATGAGACACTGCGACCGGCCCAAAATTTCAACTTTTTAAAAATACAAGTTGATGAGCTGGTTATAAAATTCATATGGCAAAGAATCCAAATAACAAAAACAAGTTTGAAAAGGAAAAGAAATTGGAGGACTCACACTATGTGAGTTCAACATTTCTTGTAAAGCTACCACAATCAAGGTAGGGTGTTACTGGTGTCAAGATACAAATATAGATCAATGGAACCAAAAAGGAATCCAGAAATAAATAGACTTACACATTATACTCAATTGACTTCCAACAAACATGTACAATGCGGTTCAGTGGAACAAATTTCCACTTTTCAGCAAATGGTGCTGGAACAGTTTATATACCCACACACAAAATAAAAAGAAAGCAAAGAAACTTCAATCCATATTTTACACTATATACCAAAATTAAGCCAAAATGGATAATAAACTAAATGTAATATATAACATTATGAAACTTCTAAAAAAAAAAAAAGCACACAAACACACAAAAAGGAAATCTTTGTGACCTTAGGTTAGAAAAAGATTTCTTAGATCCAAGACGAAAATTAAGAAATTCTGCACTTTGAAAGACACACTACTAAGAAAATAGACAGCCAAGCAACAAACTGGGAGAAAATATATTGCACATCAATTATCTAATAAGGTGTTTTTTTTGTTTGTTTTTTTTTTTTGTTTTGTTTTTTTCCGAGATGGAATGTTGCTCTGTCACCCAGAGCTGGAGTGCAATGCCGTAATCTCAGTTCACTGTAACATCCACCTCCTGGGTTCAAGCAATTCTCCTGCCTCAGTCTCCTGAGTAGCTGGGATTACAGGCATGTGCCACCACGCCTAGCTAATTTTGTATTTTTAGTAGAGACAGGGTTTCACCATGTTGGGCAGGCTGGTCTCTAACTCCTGACCTCATGATCTGCCCACCTCGGCCACCAAAAGTGCTGGGATTATAGGCATGAGCCACTGCATCCAGCCATAAAGAACTTTCATCTAGAATACATACAGAACTTTCAAAATCAATAATAGAAAAATAAACCCAATAAAAATGGGAAACAATTTGAACAATAATTCCATCAAAATACATATGTATGGCAAGTAAGAACATGAAATGTTCATCAAGAGGGATGAACATTAATACCACAAGATATCATTATATGCCATTAGAGTGGCCACAATGAAACAGACCGACCAAATCAAAACCACAGTAATACCAGTTCACACCTGCTGGAATGACTAGAATAAAACAGATGGACCCAAGTATCGGCAAGGATGTGAGGGAGCTGAAAGTCTCCTACACTGCTGTTGGGAATGTAAAATATACAACCAGTTCATAATATAGTTTGGCAGTTTGTTAAAAATGGCCGATGTGGTGGCTCATGCCTGTAATCCCAGCACTTCAGGAGGCCAAGGTGCATGGATTACCTGAAGTCAGGAGTTTGAGACCAGCCTGGCCAACATAGTAAAACTCTGTCTCTACTAAAAAATTATAACTTAGCCAGGTGTGGTAGCGGCCTCCTGTTATCCCAGCTATTCAGGAAGCTGAGGCAGGAGAATCGCTTGAACCCGGGAAGGGGAGGTTGCAGTGAGCCAAGATCTCACCACTACACTCCAGTCTGGGTGACATAGGTAAGCACAGGCTGGGCACAGTGGCTGAGGCCTGTAATCCCAGAATTTTGGGAGGCTGAGGTGGGTATATCATGAGATCAGGAGATCAAGACCATTCTGGCTAACATGGTGAAACCCCTTCTCTACTGAAAATACAAAAATTAGCCGGGCTTGGTGGCACATGCCTGTAATCCCAGCTATTTGGGAGGCTGAGGCAGGAGAATCACTTGAACCCGGGAGGCAGAGGTTACAATGAGCCGAGATCGCGCCACTGCTCTTCAGCCTGGGGACAGAGTGAGACTTCGTCTCAAAATAAATAAAAAATAAAAAATAAAAAATTAAGCATATGACCTACCTATTCCACTCCTAGGTGTTTACCCAAGAGAAATGAAAGCAAATGTTCACAGGAATGCTTGTAAACAAACATTTAAAGTGACTTATTTGTAACAGCCCCCAAACCGGAAACAACTCAAATGTCCACCGCAGGCAAATGCATAGGTTGTGCATTCATAGTAGTACCCATATAATGGGTCCTACTCAGCAGTTAAAAGAAATGAACTATGGGTGCATATGGCATGGATACGTTTCTTTTTTCCTTTTTTTTTTTGAGACGGAGTCTTGCTTCTGCCGCTCAGGCTGGAGTGCAGTGGCGCGATCTCGGCTCACTGCAAGCCCCGCCTCCCGGGTTCACGCCATTCTCCTGCCTCATCCTCCTGAGCAGCTGGGACTACAGGTGCCCGCCATCATGCCCGGCTAATTTTTTGTATTTTTAGTAGAGACAGGGTTTCACCGTGTTAGCCAGGATGGTCTCGATCTCCTGACCTCGTGATCCGCCCTCCTTGGCCTCCCAAATTGCTGGGATTACAGGCGTGAGCCACCACGCCTGGCTGCTCGCATGGATAAATTTCAAAATAATTATGTTGAGTAAAAGAAAACTCAGACAAAATGAGTACATACTATATGATTCCATTTACATAACATTATAGACTATGCCAAATAATCTAGTGACAGAAAGCAGATAAATCATTGTCGAGAAATGGGGGTGAGTATGTGGGAGCTTGGAGGGACTAGAAGAATGACAAAGGGGCTTGAGCAAACCTTAACTGGGAGTATGAACAGTTCATCACTACACACACGTGTATTCATATTTTGGACAATATCCTTAAAATATAGTCCCCCAAGCTGGGTGCAGTGGCTCACCTGTAATCCCAGGACTTTGGAAAGTTGAGGCAGGCATATCCCTTGAGTTTAAGAGTTTTGAGACCAGCCTGGGCAACATAGGGAGACCCCATCTCTACTAAAAATACAAACATTAGCCGGGAGTGGTGGCACATGCCTGTAATCCCAGCTATTTGGGAGGCTGAGGCAGGAGAATCTCTTGAACCTGGGAGGTGGAGGTTGCAGTGAGCCAAGATCATGCCACTGCACTTCAGCCTGGGCAACAGAATGAGATCCTGTCTCAAAAAAAAAAAAAAGGCGGGGGGGTGGGCCACGCAGTGACTCAAGCCTGTAATCCCAGAGGTGGGCGGATCATGAGGTCAGTAGATAGAGACCATCCTGGCTAACATGGTGAAACCCATCTGTACTAAAAATACAAAAAAATTAGTTGGGCGTGGTGGCAGGCACCAGTACTCCCAGCTACTTGGGAGGCTGAGGCAGGAGAGTGGTGTGAACCCACGAGGTGGAGCTTGCAGTGAGCTGAGATCACACCACTGCACTACAGCCTGGGCAACAGAGCAAGACTCTGTCTTGGAAAATAAATAAATAAATAAATAAATAAATAAGCTGGCAGGAGGATTGCTTGGGCCCAAGAGTTTGAAGTTACAGTGAGCAGTGTTTGTGCCACTGCACTCTAGCTTGGGTGACAGAATGAGACCCTGTCTTATGAATAAATAAAGTTCCTCAAATTAGGCACCGGGGTACTTAACATTTTATATGTAACTTTTTTTTTTTTTTGAGACTGAGTCTCACGCTCACCCAAGCTGGGGTTCAATGGCGTAGTCTCGGCTCACTGCAACCTCCGCCTCCTGGTTTCAAGTGGTTCTCCCACCTCAGCCTCCCAAGTAGCTAGGACTACAGGTGCGTGCCACCACACCCAGCTAAGTTTTGTATTTTTAGTAGAGACAGGGTTTCACTATGTTGGCCAGGTTAGCCTCGAACTCCTGACCTTGTGATCCACCTGCCTCGGCCTCTCAAAGTGCTAGGATTACAGGCATGAGCCACCGTGCCCGGACGACATTATATATATAACTTTTTTACAGCTTATGTTACGTGCAGTTAGATACCTACCAAAAGAAGTATGAGTGTTAGTTGTGGCTTCGAACCTACCAGATTTCTGTGTAGTTTCTACCTCTGGTTTTGTTCACACTGAAGTCATGTGCCTGACTGTTGTGTACCGTGAACATGCTTGGCATAGAAATCAGAAAATGGGGAAAGAGTTTACTTCAGAAGTATGGTCCTCATAACAGACATTTTCCTTTGAATCCAGAGTGGCAGCTGTGTAACCTGGTCATCCTACCACTGAGAATTGCAGTGTGTTCTGTCACCCCATGGACCTGGTCTTGTCCATGACAGTTTTGACAAATAAGAGACGTGATGCCATGTGGTTTCCAACGCTGGGTATAAGAAGTTGCAAAGCATTCACCTGGGTCTCTTAGGACTCTTGCTCTAGGGAAAGTTGGCTGCGTAGAATAACTCACCTAGTCATTTTGTGAGAAAATCTAAACAAGTCCTAGCATGAGCTGTGTGGAAATCTCCAATGCGCCTTGGAGGTGCCAACCATATCAGCCTGGGTGCCAGGCATGTGGGAGAGCAAGTTTTCAGATGACTCTGGCCTCACACGTCATCTAACCTAACCACACCCAAATGGGAGATCGCATCTGAGAACAGCGGAGCCAGAGCTTGTCTCCAGACTCAGGAGGGATAATAGGTTGTTTGAAGACCCTAGGTTTTGGAGTGGTTTGTGATACAGCAATAGATAATCAGAACAGTAGCAAAAATATATTTAAGGCAAACCTGGCAGGCCTTTGGCTGGGGAACACTTATTTTTACATGGTTTTGCTCTGTTGCCCAGGCTGGAGTGCAGTGGCATGATCTTGGCTTACTTACAGCCTCGACCTCCTGGGCTCAAGTGATCCCCCTGCTGAGTAGCTGGGACTACAGTTGTGCATCACCATAACTTCCATTGTGAACTTTAATGCTTAATTAACATGGGTATCTCCAAGCAAGTGAGGAAAGAAAACTTGTATTTATTTTTCTGACATTAAAATGGGTACTATTTTGGCTAAATGTATACTAGTTTTATTTTGCTGCTAACTTCACTTTGGAACTAACAAGTTGATATTTAATGTAAATATAATCAACTTCCATTCTGCTACTACCATTTTAAATAACACCAAAGATGCCAGATTTCAATGATTAGGAGATAGCTGGGGGAAAAGGATAAATTGTAAGGATCTAAGAAGGCAGGAAAAGTGCATTTATTGCCTAAATAGGGTGTCAACAATGCTTTACATTGTGACATTAAGTTTTCACAAAGAATACCATACTCTGGCAAAATCAATCATGGCAATGTGCTAGCTCTAGAGAGAAGCAGCCATGTTTCATTTTTATCCTCAAAGGCTAATCAGCTTACAAACATAAAATACCAGCCTAAATCAACATGAAATCTACCACCAGTACTGGAAAAAACCCAAAGAATACTTCTGACTTATGCTCACTGCAACCTCTGCCTCCTAGGTTCAGCAATTCTCCTGCCTCAGCCTCCCAAGTAGTTGGGACTACAGGTGCATGCCACCACGCCCAGCTAATTTTTGGATTATTTATTTACTTACTTGCTTATTTATTTATTTATTGAGATGGAGTCTCGCTCTGTTACCTAGGCTGGAGTGCAGTGGCACTCTTGAGCAATCTCGGCTCACTGCAACCTCTGTCTCCTGGGCTTAAGCAATTCTCCTACCTCAGCCTCCTGAGTATCTGGGATTACAGATGTGTGCCACCAAGCCTGGCTAATTTTTGCATTTTTAGTAGAGACGGGGTTTCACCACATTGGCCAGGCTGGTCTTGAACTCCTGACCTCAGGTAGTCCGCCAGCCTCGGCCTCCCAAAGCTTTGGGATTACAGGCATGAGCCACTGTACCCGGCCAATTTTTGTATTTTTAGTAGAGACGGGGTTTCACTGTGTTGGCCAGGCTGGTCTTGAACTCTTGACCTCAGGTGATCTGCCTGCCTTGGCTTCCCAAAGTGCTGGGATTATAGGCATGTGCCACTGCTCCCAGCCAGTGACATAATCTTTAAATTGATAGGACACATGGCAAGTGTCAAAGGAAAGTGGAAGAATATCATCAATTATGAAGTACATTTGTCAGAGTTTAAGAGCAGAAAAAAGAAATCTAAGCTGAATTTTTATACAAGTCTTTATTTACAACTTGTTTAACAACTGTACACTTTTTGCAGCCTTGAAAACATTTTTGTACTTGAATGGGAAAATATAGTTTGACCAAATCTTAACTTTATTCTTCATATACATATACATATATTATATGCATACATATAAACACATATAGTTAATACCATACATAACAAGTTGGCAGTCGTAAAATTAAAATGAGTAAGTGATATCAAAAGGAAATACAAGATTTCAAAAACACTAAAAATCCATCTTCTGGTGGTTTCCTGGACTTTATGGTTTTGTGATTTCAGTTGAAATTTCTTACTGAGGCTCTTTAACAAGTCATTCACCTCAGAAAAACAGCAAGAAAACCCACCAACCTCAACACATAGTAAATGGTTGGAAAACTCAGTAAACAGGTGGAAAAATGCTTGGACATCATTATGTACAACATTGCTAAATCTGTATTTCATTTTTGAAGTGAGAAGTTCCAAGACCGATGTGGACATCGTTTTTGGATTATAATGACAAAGAATGAAATTGTGAAAATGTAAATTCAATACTCAATCAGAAAGAAGAATATACCTAGCAATATCCTTTTTGCAAAGACTAAAATGCAAGGTGGATTACTACAATGTCAAATATGAAACTAACAACAATTCACAGAACAATCAATAGTACTTAAGACATGAATATAAGGCTTCAGAGGTGGGGCTGTACTCAATACAGTTCCAGCTCCAATGTACTAAGGTTTCGTCCAGCTCATCTAAAAAGTTTTAAAAATAATACAAGGGGAAAAAAAAGCCTCTTTCTATCCCCAAATTTTTTGATATAATTTATTAATCAAACTAAGGCAAATTATTATTAGATATGTTTAAATTTTACTATTAAATAATCAAAAACTGAGTGTTCTAAATGGTGGGCAATTGTCAAAACATGAAAACTGCAAAACAAGATAAACCTAGAAATTATTTTCTAAGTACAAAGCATTCTGAATTACACAGAACCTGTAAACAGCAAAGTTCATGACAGCGATGATATTTTAGTGCATTTGAATTATAAATAACTAAGGCTGTTAAAAAATAAAAGATTTGGGCTAGGCGCAGTGGCTCACGCCTGTAATCCCAGCACTTTGGGAGGCCAAGGCGGGCAGATCACGAGGTCAGGAGATCGAGATCATCCTGGCCAACAAGGTGAAACCCCGTCTCTATTAAAAATACAAAAGTTGGCCGGGCGCGGTGGCTCAAGCCTGTAATCCCAGCACTTTGGGAGGCCGAGACGGGCGGATCACGAGGTCAGGAGATCGAGACCATCCTGGCTAACCCGGTGAAACCCCGTCTCTACTAAAAAAAATACAAAAAAACTAGCCGGGCGAGATGGCGGGCGCCTGTAGTCCCAGCTACTGGGGAGGCTGAGGCAGGAGAATGGCGTGAACCCGGAAGGCGGAGCTTGCAGTGAGCTGAGATCCGGCCACTGTACTCCAGCCTGGGCGACAGAGCGAGACTCCGTCTCAAAAAAAAAAAAAAAAACCAAAAGTTAGCTGGGTGTGGTGGCGTGTGCCTGTAGTCCCAGCTACTTGGGAGGCTGAGGCAGGAGAACTGCTTGAACCCAGGAGGTGGAGGTTGCAGTGAGGCAAGATCGTGCCACTGCTCCAGCCTGGCGACAGAGCAAGACTCCGACTCAAAAAAAAAAAAAAAAAAAAGCATAAAATAAATAAAAGATTGCTGTTAAAAATATTAAAAGGCCCCAAATCACTGATTGGCATTTGTGTACAGTCATTTCTTGTATTTAGAGTAAAATGCTATTTCTTATTTCAAACATATTGAAAACGTCTCAACTAATATGAATCGCTACAGAAACATACTAAAGTAGGTCACCAAGAAGATAATAAACTGAAGTCACACCACTTACTCATTTGTACTTGAACTACAATAAGAATTTCATCATAACTTGCTTGGAATTTGACACTGCTGGATCAAGTCTGTTGCTTGACTACAAAAATTTAAAGAGAAAGAGGAAAGCATCAAGCCTTCCTAACAAAATAATTCTAAGCACCAAGCTGACTCAAAAGGATTATGGTTAGTCTCTTATTTCCATTAAAAAATTTAGACATGTTACTATAGATCCATCTAGTTATGTTAAGCACTTTAGTAACAGGCCAAGTAAATTAATACATATTTTTTAATGTTTTCATTAGCTAAGTCACTGGAATAGTAAATGCCTCATACATAAAACTTAATTTGATTCATAATGTAAGTTAATAAGAGGAGGAAGTTATGAAGATAAACAAAAAAATTGCATCTTGATGTACCTTTGAGGTGGACTTCCAGGAGAAATGTTTAAGGGACAGAAACAAAAAAAAACTATTGGCAATGTTTATTAGATCTATATAAATTTAAAAGGAAGGATATCATCATGAAATATATCAATCTTTATTTGAAATAAGCATTCATATCAATTTGCTTGATACATGTTAACTATATAACATCAATTTATATTGTATATTTTTTAGAGACAGGGGTCTTGCTTTGCCACCCAGGCTGGAGTGCAGTGGTGTGATCGGACCTCACTGCAGCCTGAACCTCCTGGGCTTAAGCAATCCTCCTGCCTCAGTCTCTGGAGTAGCTGGGACTACAGGCATAAGCTACCATGCCCAGCTAATATCAATTTAAAAAGAGTACATAAAAAGGGAAAAAACACTGAAGATATTAAGAAATGATTTATAAAATGATTTTATCACTTGAAAAATAAAGTATTGAGAATCTGTTCTTAGAAAAATATACACTGAAGACTAGCTTAAAGGAATGGGGTTTTGATTTTTCCCAAGGTCTTTAAAAAGGATTGGTATTAATTTTTATAAGAGAAAAACTTTCTCTAAGTATGGTGGTAAAATCTCAGAGTTGTCATAAGTTACTTCACTGCCTTTATTTTGTCCTTATTTTCTCTCTGGGCATTAAAAGTACTGTTGAATGGCATTTTCGGCAATACTGGAAATGTTCTATACCTGTACTGTCTGACAGGTGACCACTATCCACGTGTGACTTTGGAACATCTGAAATGTGGCTAGGCCACTAAGAAACTATAGTTTTAATTTTACTTAATTTTAACTGCCACATGTGGCTACTGAATTATCTATAATCTACTCTTGTCTAGGTTAATAAGAAGACAACGGAAATTAAGATACTTAGAGACTTAATCATTCAACAATTAATTAGTGGAAGATATTCAGAACACTGTATTTTGTCCTTATGTGTTATGTTTCAC
The DNA here is from genome assembly GCA_028551445.1 of Miopithecus talapoin. Lineage (NCBI taxonomy): Eukaryota > Metazoa > Chordata > Mammalia > Primates > Cercopithecidae > Miopithecus > Miopithecus talapoin. The sequence continues at coordinate 93,438,940 of CM052573.1, forward strand.
TTTTAACTTTTTAATTTGGGAGAGAAAAAAAGCAGTCCTTTCCCTCAAAGGCCAGGGTCTAGACTTCTCTACTCTAGCATTGCTCTCTTCTAGATGAGCTTCTTATGCAAAGCACGTCAGTAAAACAGGGGATAAGGTAGAAGAGAAATGTTTTGTACTATAAAAGCACGTCTCTCATCTACAAACAGAACAAAACAAATGATAGAATGTTCTTATGAGCAAATCTCTCTATTCTTTGGCAGTAATTGTGTCCATATTTATGTAATGTAATAAACAAATATTTCAGTATTTTTGAACTATGATTTGAATATTAATATACTCAAGTTACAAATGGAGAAGTCCTGGCTCCTAAAGAAAGTCTCTCGGTAGAACAAGCTGAAAACTTTGCTATATAAGAATGTAAGAAAATGGCCAAGTTCACTGGGCGTGGTGGCTCAGGCCTATAATCCCAGCACTTTGGGTGGCTGAGGTGGGTGGATTACCTGAGGTCAGGAGTTCAAAACCAGCCTAGCCAATATTGCAAAACCCTGTCTCTACTAAAAATACAAAAATTAGTTGGGCATGGTGGCGGGCACCTGTAATCCTAGCTACTCAGGAGGCTGAGGTGGGAGAATTACTTGAACCCAGGAGGTGGAGGCTGCAGTGAGCCGAGATTGTGCCATTGCACTCCAGCCTGGGCAACAGAGTGAGACTCCAACTCAAAAGAAAAAAAAAAGAAAAAAGAAAACAGCCAAGTTCATAAAACCTATCTGTTACAGGGGAACTCAGAATGCTTTTGCAGCCTGCCATCTTTAGTGCCTGCCTTTCCAGTCACCTCTTCTCCACCATTTGCCTGATCCTCCGACTTGACAGCTCCTGGAACTTGGCTTTCCTGTCTTTAGGTATATGCAGTGACGGAGGCACTGCTGAAGTTAGGGGCAATCTGCAGGTTTGTATTTCAGGAGGCAGGCAAACCAAAGGTAAGAACATCTTCTGACTAACTGTAAGATGGGATAATTTTTATGAATACAACTTCAGAAATCGTCAATTTTCAAGGGTGTTTGCATTTGAAAGGATCTGGCTTCTAAGTATTACATTATAAAAGAATCTTCTTAAAGAGACATGTAAAAAGTAACTCATGTCCAGTAGCTCCAACCCAGCTTCCAACAGATTTCTAGACTTAGACCTTTAGATTCCTGACTCTAAGATAATAGAAAATGCCAGAAAGGTAGAGGGGAGGAGGGAAAATAATGATCTAATATTAGTAAAGTGCTACAAATTTTGCAGTAAAATATACTACATAAATGACTAGAAGTAACAGTAAATAATAACATACTATATAAAGACTATATATTAAGACACTAAATAAAATAAACACACTATAGAATGTACATGGAGTAATCACTACCCATGGGTTGACAAATACATCAGAATAAACACAAGTCCTTTTTATTAATTTTACAACATAACTGCTAAAGTAATTATTTTCCTTCATCAAGTTAGTTACCACTCAAGTGATAATGCCTACCTGGAAGTCTCCCATGTTAAAGCCTCAACATGATTTGGTAGTTTTCTTTTTCTCATGTAGGAGTTGCTTTTCTCATGATACCTAAATCCTCCTCTAAGCTCTAAGTAGATATAATTCAGATTTGATAGTCCCATGGGCCCAAACTTTGAGGCTGTGAACACCTCTGATTTCACCTTTATCAGGTACATAATGGCGCAATGTTGAGTATACTTTAAAAATGTCTACTTTTGCCTTCTTTTAAAACAAAACTGTGTGGGGCTACTGTGTGTAAATAAGAGGGACATAAAATTGAGCCTATGGCTTGCAAACTAGATAAGGCAGATCTAGATAACACCAAGTTGCTCACGATCTTCAGTCACCACAGATTTCTTCGCATCTCATCAAATCACAGTATCCTTAGCGACCTAAAATCACTTTCTGAGCTTTAGTAATAGCCAAACAGTCTCAAAATGAAAAAAAGTGTTTTTCCCTTTACTAATAAACATATACAATTATATTATGTGCCTAGTTAATACTCAATGAAGGCAAGGACCATTAGGAAATAAATTAGGTATTTGTTTACTCTTTTACTGAATAATCATGTAATACAGAGGATTTTAGGCAAACTATTGCTTTGGGAACATCTGTTTAGATAATGCAAGTTTTCATTATATTAGGACTTCTCTCTGCCTGCATAGTTGTTTATAATTAAGCTATTTCTTATCCCAATGATCCATTCCACTTCCTAGGAATGAATTTGCCTTAATAGCCTTCCATTACGTTCTTAGGTTTCTATTGTCATGCAAACACACACAGCATGCAAACCAAGTCTTACAGAGTATTACTGGAAATTATAAGAAAACAGAAAACTTCTGAAGAGACATCAAGTAATTCCTGATCTATATCTATATATTTATCTATCATAGGAAAACATTTATAACCACAATCACCAAAACTCATATACTTGCCATAATTAGGTTCAGGTCTCTTGTTTCTCAAACCAACATCCTTTTCTCTATCATTTCAGTGCAATGTGGAGAATCCAAGGATGCTCATGTTTTAAGTCAACATTAATTAAATATGTTTTATAAGTTTCTATAGTCATAAATATAATACATGTGAATTGGTTCGATAAAAGGCTATTTAAAAAATAAAATCATCTACATATACTTCCCCAGAAAATCATCAGTGATTTAAAAGAGATGGATGCCATGCCATTTGTGCTGCCTCCTGTTTTCTAGAAAGGAAGCTAAATATTAATACTTCGGTAATTTGAGGGATTGGGTGGAAATTAGCTCTGTTAGTGGCATATTATGTTTTTTAGGCTTCAGGGAACTGAACAGCATTTGCTGCAAAACTTTAGACCACTTCTGTGCTAAAACTGAACAATAAAACATTTTCAGCAAAAGGAATATATACCAATTATTATTTAAATATTCTTTATAGATAGAAAGTAAAAATTAGATGACAGATGCATTGAGAATAGCCTTCCTCATAGAAAAAACTTCATGATATATAACATTCAAATCATTATTATAGCTATCAAGAATAAGCCCTGAAACCTCTTTCTAAATGTAACGAAACTAGGTTGGATAATTACCAAAAGAAACTGCCATTCTGACAGAATTATAGGAAGAGAGATTATCCTTATTGAATGGAAAATTCTTCTAATTTATAAAAATGAAAAAATAGAAAAATGATAAAATAATTTTCGAAGTTCTGACATCCCATTTTATTTTGCTCAGAATAGTCTTTCATCCTACTGTATGGTATCACACAGGCTTCACTGTTAAGAAGTACAATGCTACATCAGTTTGATGGCCACTGCTAGGCAAAGAATCCCTTCATAATATAAGAATAAAAACTCAAAATATTCTTCTACAGTTTCATGAATAGACAACAGAAAGCACTTTGTCTTCATGTTGTTATTTTGCCCTCAGCAAAAAGCAAGATACCAAGCACTTTCCTCTCACTTTAGAAACAGAGATGTTCTTATCCACATGGCTGTGTTTCCACTAGCTGTGGGTTGTGGATGCTTTTTCAGATAAATCACACACGATCCAACTGGGGATAACTGGAGTTATCCTGGAGTCAGACATTTGGATAATAGAAGACTAAATGCAGAGTTAAGATAATTTTAAAAAGTAATTTAGATTTTTGTTTCAAGATGATTATTGTATTGGGATAAAGACTTCCAAGTTTTTAACATGCTATTATCATTAAAACAACAGGTGAATTTTTGTGAGGGAGCAGGAGAGGCTGAAAAATATTTCAAACGATTACTTAGCTAACAAGAATAAACCAAACTGCTACTTTTGAAAAGGGGATAGGAGGCTGGCGCAGTAACTCATGCCTGTAATCCCAGCACTTTGGGAGGCCAAGATGGGTGGATCACCTGAGATCAGGAGTTGGAGACCAGCCGGGCCAACATGGTGAAACCCCATCTCTTTGTATTTTGTAAAAATATAAAAATTAGCTAGGTGTGGTGGCAGATGCCTGTAATCCCAGCTACAAGGGAGGATGAAGCAGGAGAATCGCTTGAACCTGGGAGGCAGAGGTTGCAGTGAGCCAGGATTGTACCACTGCACTCCAGCCTGGGGGAGGGGAGGGAAGGGGAGGAGAGTGGAGAGAAGCAGAGGGGAGAGAAGGGGAGGGGAGGGAAGCGGAGGGGAGGGGAGGGGAGGGGAAGGGAGGAAAAAGGAAGGAAGGAAGGAAGGAAGGAAGGAAGGAAGGAAGGAAGGAAGGAAGGAAGGAAGGAAACAAAAAGAAAAGAAACGAGAAAAGAAAAGAAAGGAAGGAAGGAAGGAAACAAAAAGAAACGAAACGAGAAAAGAAAGGAAGGAAGGAAGGAAGGAAGGAAGGAAGGAAGGGGAGACAGCAAAATGGCTCATCAATAAAATATGTATTTTCTTCAATCTAGCTCATCTTTCACTTAATAATCACTCACTACTGATCTATTTGTCCAGCATGGATTTTCATTCTTCTGTGAGAACTGCTGGAATATACAGGTTGATGTTTCTTTTCTTTTTTCTTTTTTTTTTCTTTTGAGTCTCACTCTGTGGCCCAGGCTGGAGTGCAGTAGCACAATCTCGGCTTACTGCAACCTCCACCTCCTGGGTTCACGTGATTCTCCTGTCTCAGCCCCTCGAGCAGCTGGGATCACAGGTGCCTGCCACCATGCCTGGCTAATACTGTATTTTTAGTAGAGATGGGGTTTCACCATGTTAGCCGGGCTTGTCTTGAACTCCTGACCTCAGGTGATCTGCCCGCCTTGGCCTCCCAAAGTGCTGGGATTACAGGTGTGAGCCACCGCAACTAGCTACAGGCTGATATTTCTGACTGGATAACATTTAGCTTAATTTTGTACAGTTGAGCTTTTATTATATTAACAATAAAACCTCAACAAAATTACAGACAGCAAGTTCATCCTTATTATAGTCTAACAATCTAATTAAAACAATTATATCAGGTTAAGGATGTCTAATAGAAATGTCAATCTTGGTAAATTTCGGAACACAGGGTCTTTAGGGACTTCTTTTTCTGCATTACTATCAAATAGACAAATGGTAAAAGACATAACAGTTTTTCAAAGTTCTTTAAAAATATGTACAATTGTACACTTGATTCTCTTTTCAGATATTATACACTACTATATTTTCTGGATTACAAACTTTAAAAATACACACTGTGGAACATAAATGCTAGGTTTTAATATTCTTTAGTTCTTTACTTTGTATTTTCTCACCCTGGTTAGAAGGAAAACAGAAAATGATCTTCCTGTTTATAAGACTTCAGACACTGTGGTGACAGCGTGCTGCAACCCAACACAGCAACCCTGCACTTGCTCCATGCTGGTGCCTGGACAAGCTCCACTGCACAAGCCAACGTGGCCCCAGGAAGGTGCTGTATGAGGGAGTTTGTAAAAACACAGCACAGCATCACTCATGATGAGGCAAAGCTCCTAGTGTCTTTAAAAAATTTCCAGATAGACAATACAACATCGCGAATCTCCTGAGGAATCATTAATCATTACTAGAGAAACAGAATGCCATAAACCCTGTCCAAAGCCGGACACCAGACATGGAGTTGCCACCAGTACAGTTAAATTTTATTCTTGGCTTTCTCATACCTAAAGTATATTCAGAAGCTATTTTTTTTTTTTTTTTTACAAAAGCCTGTTTTGTTTTTAAACATCATAAAATGTTTAGAAATATAATTTCTCCTATGTAATGAAACTAATATACTAAATTTTATAGGTACAGTAAAGGAGAATGAAAATTATAAATGTAGGCTGGGCGGCCAGGTGCAGTGGCTCATGCCTGTAATCCCAGCACTTTGGGAGGCTGAGGCGGGTGGATCACGAGGTCAGGAGATCAACACCATCCTGGCTAACATGGTGAAACCCCGTCTCTACTAAAAAATACAAAAAATTAGCCGGGTGTGGTGGCCTGTAGTCCCAGTTACTCAGGAGGCTGAGGCAGAGAATGGTGTGAACCCAGGAGGTGGAGCTTGCAGTAAGCGGAGATGGCACCACTGCACTCCAGCCTGGGGAACAGAGCGAGACTTAGTCTCAAAAAAAAAAAAGATAAGAAAATTATAAACGTTAACATCAAAATAATAGCATACAATAGATGCTGAAGAAAAGTCAGAAGTACGACTGGGCACGGTGGATCGTGCCTGTAATCTCAGCACTTTGGGAGGCCAAGGTGGGTAGATGACGGAAGACCGGCCTGGCCAACATGGTGAAACACCATCTTTACTAAATTACAAAAATTAGCCGGGCATGGTGGTAGGCACCTGTAATCCCAGCTACTCCGGAGACTGAGGCAGGAGAATTGCTTGAACCCGTGAGGCAGAGGCTGTGGTGAGCCGAGATCGCGCCATGGCACTACAGCCTGGGTGAGAAACAAGGCTCCGTTTCGAGGGAGCGGGGG
>CM052573.1:93445459-93460142 GCA_028551445.1 Miopithecus talapoin
AGATGGAGTTTCGCTCTTGTCAGGAAGGCTGGGGTGCAATGGCGCCATCTTGTTTCACTGCAACCTCCGCCTCCCAGGTTCAAGCAATTCTCCTGCCTCACCCTCCCAAGTAGCTGGGGCTACAGGCACACACCACACCTGGCTAATTTTTTGTATTTTTAGTAGAGACAGAGTTTCACCATGTTGGACAGGCTGGTCTGGAAATCCTGACCTCAGGTGATGCGCCCGTCTCGGCCTCCCAAAGTGCTGGGATTACAGGCATGAGACACTGCACCTGGCTCTTGTTTTCATCCATCATATTCTGCAGGTACAATTTTCCCAAAATTTTAACTTACCAAGGTTAGTGCTCACATCCCAATTTGCTTTATTGATTGATTGATTGATTGAGACGGAGTCTCATTCTGTCGCCCAGGCTAGAGTGCAGTGGTGCGATCTCAGCTCACTGCAGTCTCTGGCTCCCACGTTCAAGTGACTCTCCTGCCTCAGCTTCCCAAGTAGCTGGGATTACAGGCACGTGCCACCACGCCCAGATAATTTTTGTAATTTAGTAGAGATGGGGTTTCACCATGTTGGACAGGCTGGTCTCAAACTCCTGACCTCAAGTGATCCACTCCCGCCTAGGTCTCCCAAATAGTGGGATTACAGGCTTGAGGCACCATGTCGGGTCCCAATTTGCCTTAAAAATAGTTGGATCCTCAAGCTATTTGTGAAATACGGGTAGGGGTAAGAACAGTCTGAAAGTTTTTAATCTTTTACTTTGGAAACTTTCCAGTTGATCAGGTCTGCGTAGCCTCCTGAAGCCCTACAGCAGTTCTACTCATGGCTACCTCCGTTTATCCCTAACTCTTGCTGCTTTGTGGTCTCCTCAGGCAGAAGCATTCATGCTGTGTTCAGACTTCTGCACTTAACGTAAAAAATTAGCATAATGTATGGCTCCACTTCTGTGTATACTCTAAAATCTTTCCTCAACTACGGCTTCTGAGGACAAACAAATACTACTGATTTTTGGGTCATCTTTCTTATTAAAAAGTAAAAAAGAATTTAAAAATCAAACACTTGAATATAGTTTCTGAAAATTCTTAATTACATTTAACTTGATTTGAGGTTACTTGTATTTAACATAAAGAACTAAATGAAACCTGAACTTCCAAATAGCAAGTACATGAGAAAACATCCTCCTATATTAAGTAACCTATCTAAAAATAAACAAAAAATACCATGACCTAATTTCAGAAATTTTTTGCTTTAAAAAAATGGGCTATGTTGCAAGAAAAAAGACTTAAATATAATTTGGGACCAAATACATAAGTCAATATGGAAAGTTAGAAGGCATTTCATTTTTAAATGAATGATATTTCGCACTTACATAGCACCTTATATATACAAAGTGCTTTACAATGATTACTCGACAGCCCATTCATCGATGTAAATAAATGTGGTTTACAATCTGTTAACAAATGTAAGCACTTTGAGGCAACCAAATACCCAAGAAAATCTATTTAGTAACAAATTCCTGGACTAGCAGATAGATGTGAGAAAAAACGTAAAGAGATCTGTCATAATATAACATACAAGAAGTTACTAATGTTAATGACTGATATTAAGATGTCAAGTGTTAGGAATTATTAAAAAATGGAAGGGTTTATATTAAAGAATAAGTAAAACACATGGGGCATAAGTCAACAAACAGCCCAAAAATAAGACTACCAATAACTTGTACATATATGAAAGAAAACTCTAGATGTGGAGAGCAACTGAAGGTATGCCAACCACATTGCTAGAAAATGATCCTCAGTTACTAAGATATTCCAAAACAACAACAAGAAATTAATGCAGTGCCTGATTTTTTTTCTTTTGTAATTTATCCCAAAATAACCTCACCAATACATTCACTTTTGCCAGCAAACAAGATAGCAGGAAATAATGAAATTTTATGTATTTATATTTTAAAAATAGTCTCCAAATCTTTGGACAAATTTAATTTCCTATAAAACAATGTGAAAACTTGTTTTTTCCTCAAATAATTCTACCAGGTGCCTTAGGGAAGATGTGATTAGCACCTCTGCCAATGTATTTACGTCTTTGCAAAAAGAACACTTGTCAACCATTTTGTATAGTAAATATGCAAGTTATTTGAACTGTACTTGGAAAACAATTGAAAACACAGATTAATACATCATAAAAAGATTAATTCCCTTTAAACAAAGACATTCTTATAAAGCATGGTAACACACAGGCACAATAAAGAATATAAATTGTATTATCAATTATTGGCAGAAAATCTAATTTATTACAAATCCTACACCTTTGAGGAAGAGGACATTTTCATACAAAGAAAAGTATTACACTATTATACAACATTTTTAATTGAACATGTACAAATTTTTGGCACATTAAAAAGAACTGAAAGGACTACAAAATAAAAACCAAACAAACTAAAACAAAGATACGGGAGAGAGAAAAAGTCCTCAAAATGAGAAACACTAAGTATTGAAACAGAAGAGAAACAAAAAGTAAGCTGGCTGAGTTTCCTGAAATGTTGTTGTGTGTAACAGAAGTATGCTGTGGGTGCAGGTGTCTGTGTTTAAGCAGCAGGACTTCTCTACCTTGCTGTGGCCGGCTGCACGTGGCCTGGGTACGATCTTCTGCTGCTGGTCGCTTGCCTCTGCCTCGCCAGAAACGACTGCCCTGAGCCTGTGCTTGCCAGTCTATCTTCAGCTGCCTTTTTATGCAGAGTCATTCCCTGCAACATTAAAATAAAAAAAGGAATCAATGAAAAAATAGTGGAACATACTTTCACAAAATAAAATTTCATCATGCAGAATTTGTTACACTGTATCATAAAGCACAATTAGGAATGTTAATACTACTCACTATAGATTAAAATCTCATAGAGGCATTTTAGTTCCCACAATTAGGCACAAAATTTCTTTTGGAAAAATTCAGGCTTAATTGTCTGATTTTACAACAAACAATACAGGAGATGATAGAGACAGACATTACCCACACTAATCATACTTCCTTTCAAATTAAATGTAGAAAGTGATTTTTTTCCAAGGAAAAGAGCATGATTGGTAGCAGTTGATTCACTCCGGTGGTGGAAATCACAGGGTTTATTTAGAATGAAAAACACAAATGCTTGTGTTGTTTCTTTAGGTGGAAAGCCACACTAGGTACTGTACATACCACCATGCTGTTTTTCTTCACTTCAAGGCAGACTTGTATTCTCAAACAAATTAAGAAAACTTCCTTACAGTCCACAACAGAGGGCCCAAACGAGATAAGGGGGTCTTTCTTGAAGACAGGAGAAGGATCGCCTACTAGCTTAGAAGGGAGAGGAGGCAACTGCTGGACCTAGAGCACTTTAACAGGAGCGAGGAAACCTGCAGGGCACTCCCTGACTGTGGAGGAATGACAAGAATATGATAATAACACTACTTACTAAAGGCAGAAGTCTATGAGTAGATAAGGAAAAAAGCAGTTTTTTGGTACTCATTTAATAAGACAATGAAGAATCCTAGCCAGAGAAACATTAAGAACTGAGAGATGGCCAGGGTAGTGGCTCAAGCCTGTAACCCCAGCACTTTGGGAGGCTAAGCTGGGAAGATCATTTGAGGCTAGAAGCTCAAGACCAGCCTTAGCAAAATAGCAAGAAACCCCCTCTCTAAAATAATAAAAAAAAAATTAGCTGGGCATGATGGCATGCCCATAGTCCCAACTACTTGGAAGGCTGAGGTGGGAGGATTGCTTGAGCCCAGGAGGTTGAGGCTGCAGTGAGCCATGATTACACCACCGTACTGCAGCATGGGAACAGTGCAAGACCTTGGCTCAAAAACGGTAACAACAACAAAAATGAAAGAGCTGTTGTTTAATCTCACTAATGACTGAATGCAAATAAACTGCTGGGCATAAGTAGAAGCTGGCAGCAAGGAAGAAAAAAGCAATCAAGAGGCAAAAGGAGAGCCAGGGGGAAAAGCCAAACTACGGGATGCAATGAAGGATGTGCAGAAGATAGAAGGCTGGAAGATACATCACTAGCTAGTTTCTAGGGAAAACACAGGTCATGGCTTTGCATTATTTTACCTTTTTACATTTTTTTTTTAGATGGGGTCTTGCCATGTTGCCCAGGCTGGTCTCGAACTCCTGGGTTCAAAAGATCCTCCCACCTTGGCGACTCAAAGTACTGGAATTGCAGGCGTAAGCCCATGCGCCCAACCTCAGCTTTGCATTTTTAATACAATTTCAGTCTATCCTATCAATCCAAATATATAATATTTTCCAAATAAGAAAAATCTAAAACATGTTTTTAAACTCAACTTGAAATCAGAGCACTTAAAGTTTTGAATAAAATTGACAAATATTTATTGGTAATCTTTAACTTACACATTTGGCTACATATATTAAAATTTATATTTTATTTAAATATTCTAATTTTTCCACTTTCACATTTCAAGCAATTTATCCAAATTCTTCACACAGGTTAAAGACCTCAATCTATTGCAAGGGCATTCCCTGAGCTACTTAATATCTCTTCCCTGCACTCATCATTTCCATTTCCATTTAAAGTTACCTGAGATGCAGAACTTTCTGAATGTAAGCATGATGGTTTACTTATCTGAACGTAACTTCTGGGAGTCTATTTGGATTTATTCCTTCACTCTCTAAGTTAAAAATTAAGACTATTCTGGCCAAGTGCGGTAGTTCACGCCTGTAATCCCAGCACTTTAGGAGGCTGAGGAGGGTGGATCATGAAGTCAGGAGATCGAGACCATCATGGCTAACACGGTGAAATCCCGTTTCTACTAAACAAAATACCAAAAATTAGCCAGGCGTGGTGGTGGGCGCTTGTAGTCCCAGCTACTCCGGAGGCTGAGGCAAGAGAATGGCATGAACCTGGGAAATGGAGCTTACAGTGAGCCGAGATCATGCCACTGCACTCCAGCCTGGGCAACAGAGCGAGACTCCGTTAAAAAAAAAAAAAAAATTAGGACCATTCTTTAGTATCACTTCACAGAATAAATCAATCTGGTTCCATAAGAAACACAATATGTGAAGTCATAAAAATCAATCCAGAATATGAAACTACTGGGCTCGGCGGGGTGGCTCATGCCTGTAATTCAGCACTTTTGGGAGGTTGAGGCGGGTGAATCACAAGGTCAGGAATTCAAGAACAGCCTGGCCAAGATGGTAAAACCCTGTCTCTACTAAAAATATAAAAATTAGCTGGGCGTGGTGGCGGTCACTTGTAATCCCAGCTACTCAGGAGGCTAAGGCAGAGACTTGCTTGAACATGGGAGGCAGAGGTTGCAGTGAGCCAAGATTGTACCACTGCACTCCAGCCTGGGCGACAAAGTGAGACCCCGTCTCAAAACATAGTAATAGTAATATGAAATTATTAATAAGGCCTGAAATGCAGAGCTCCTAAATTGCTAACACTAAGGTTCCAGGAGGACAGGGAAGAGACAGAATAGTTTAAAAGTCAGGACTAATTCCCAGAGAATGTCCTTAAATATACAGTTTTATTTTTTCTATTTTTTGAATTTTAATTTTCAAGAAATCTGTATCTGTTTTCTGAGATGGAGTCTCACTCTGTCGTCAAGGCTGGAGGGCAGTGGTGTGATCTTGGTTCACTGCAACCGCCGCCTCCTGGATTCTCCTGCCTCAGCCTCCGGAGTAGCTGGGATTACAAAAAAAATTTTAGTAGAGATGGTGAAACCCCATCTCTACTAAAAATACAGAAATTAGCAGGGTGTGGTGGTGGGGGCAACCTCCCAAAGTGTCAGGATTACAGGCATTAGCCACTGCACCCAGCCACAGATATGCAGTTTTGACCAAGGCAAATACAGATGTGAAAATAATATATAATGAAATTTAATGAATTTTTGACAAAGATCAAATCACAGTGTTCAGAGGCCAGGGACACTAACCTTTAAGAGGCAGTATCAATTATAACTGTAAAACAAAAACAATGGTACTGTGCCAGTAACAGAGCTACAGGGTCACAGGGGGATGTTAAAAGGAATCTGGGGAGGGGGAAACTGGGCGCAGTGGCTCACGCCTGTAATCCCAGCATTTTGGGAGGCTGAGGCAGGTGGATCACAAGGTCAGGAGTTAGAGACCAGTCTGGCCAACATGGTGAAACCCCGTCCCTACCAAAAATACAAAAATTATTTGGGCGTGGTGGAAGGCATCTGTAGTCCCAGCTACTTGGGAGGCTGAGGCAGAAGAATCGCTTGAACTCGGGAGGTGGAGGTTGCAGTGAGCGGAGATCACACCACTGTACTCCAGCCTAGGGTACAGAGTGAGACTCTATCTCAAAAATAAATAAATAAGTAAATAAATAAATAAATAAATAAATAAATAAATGGAATCTGGTCCCATTTCTTGTGTCAGACAACTTTTTTTTTTTTTTTTAAATGAGACAGAGTCTTGCTATGTTACCCAGGCTGGAGTGCAATGGCACAATCTTGGCTCATAGCAACCTCTGCTTCCCAAGTTCAAGCGATTCTCCTCCCTCAGCCTCCCAAGTAGCTGGGATTATAGGCATGTGCCACCATGCCCAGCTAATTTTTGTATTTTTAGTAGAGATGGGGTTTCACCACGTTGTCCAGGCTGGTCTCAAACTTCTGACCTCGTGATTCGCCCGCCTGGCCTCCCAAAATGCTGGGATTACAGGAGTGAGCCATCACGCCCAGCCAACTAACATTTTTTTAAAGGCAGAAGTGGTCTTATTGGGAAGAACAAAAAGCAAAAGGAAGACAGAAAGTCTTGGAAAAATACTGAAAGAAGTGCAGCACTCTTTAAAATCCGTAAGTATTCACATCCCAACCAGGATGCTCATAAGCATTAGTTTTTGTGTTGGGATATTCAGTTTCAAAATCTGCAGTGGTTCAGGGTCTGACAATGTGAACATTTTCCAAACCCCATGAGATAAACTACCCTCAATCAAATACCATCCTGCAAAGACACTGAAATAATCCCACAAAACAAAAACTACTGCATCTGTGTTTAGATAGTATTAATGTCCCTTCCCTTACAATAAAGTCTCCGAGGGACAGAAATTAGACTGACATTTATCTTTCTATCCTCTAGAAATAATGTTTTCAAAATGCCCTAACCCTGTTTACAGTGGTTCTCATATTTGCTTTTCAGTTCAGAAATAGCATTAAGATTCTGTTAGTGTATATTAGGATAGCAATTACTTTCAGATTCATTTTGGTAGAGTGACTTCTACAGTAAAGGGAATATAATAAGTATTACATATTCATTGAACTTTTCATTATACTCCAAAGTACTATTTTCTTACCATATTGTACCAGGCACTAACAATATATTTCTCTTCCATCTCTCTTTGACTCTTTGTTTTCTCATATTCTTTCTAAAAAAAAGCACATGTAAATATGTAAAGATATAAAATAACTTGATATAAATAAAATGCTGAAGTTAATTGTTAAAACCCAGGGACACAATTGTAAAATATAACAAGGCTCCCAGAACATTAAAATCAAAACACAATTATTTTATTTTACAGTAGAGTAAATTACCTCTAATGAGTGGAACAGTCGGTCTCGTTCCTGGAGCTGATTTTTAAGAGCTTGGATTTCTGGTGCTGCTCCTTGATTCTGTTTAGGATCTAAAGTACGAATAACCTGTAAAAAATAATAAAAGAAAAATTCAAAAAGTCTCAAACTTAAAGAATGTAACGTTTAAGAAACAAATGACTATTTTTTTAAAATAAAAGGATAAACTTATGAAAAATCAAAGGTTATCTTAGAAGGGTATTTTAAAAAGTAAATGCGGCCTGGAGTGGTGGCTCATGCCTGTAATGACAGCACTTTGGGAGGCTGAGGCAGGTGGATCACTTTAGTTCAGGAGTTTGAGACAAGCCCAGGCAACATAGTAAGAACCGTCTCTATAAAAAGTGTTTAAAAATTAGTTGGGTGTGGTGGTGCACCCCTATAGTCCCAGCTACTCAGGAGGCTGAGGCAGGAGGATAACTTGAGCCTGGGAGGCTAAGGCTGCAATGAGCTGAGATCAGGTCACTGCGCTCCGGCGCGGGCAACAGAGCAAGAATCTGTCTAAAAAAAATAAAAAGTAAATGTATAAAATAGTATTAATTGTTGTAACTTAAAAGTAAAAATTTTTTATGGGTACATAATATTTGTGCAAACATAAAACTTTTTACTTATATAAAGAACCAATTATAAGAAGTAATTCTGGCTTAAAATTAATAAATGCAGTCACGTACCACATAATGATGTTTCAGTCAGTGATGAACCACATATATGATGGTGGTCCCATAACATTATAAAGGAGCTGAAAAAGTCCTATCACAAAAATAACTTACCATTGTGTAAGTATTTCCTTATACTATTCAGTACAGAAGCAATACTCCATACCATATAGCCTAGTTGTGTACTAAGCTATAGCATACAGGTTTGCATAAGTACACTCTACAATGTTAGCACAATGACAAAATCGCCTAAGGATGCATTTCTCAGAATGTGTCCCTGTTGTTAAATGACGTGTGTCTGTAAAGCAGACACTACTGACAGTGGTCTACTCTTTTCCTTTCCTCTGATCTGGTCTGCTAGCCTTCTGCCTCTAATCAGATAGGCACTTTGGGGGAGAGGGTCCTGACTGGTGTGTAAGGCTATCACTGTGGCCCCATTTCTTTCTCTGCCGGCAATCCTGTTTGGGCATGGATATTGGATGTGATTCTGGCTGGCCAACTAGAGGACTGCTGGGAAAGGTCTTTTTACTTTTCCACCCAATATTTTCATTTAGTTTTATTTTATTTTTAAAGACAGGGCCTTGCTCTGTCACCCAGGCCGGAGTGCAGTGATGTGATCATAGCCCACTGCAGCTTTGAACCACTGGGCTCAAGTGATTTTCCTGCCCCAGCCTTCTGAACAGCTAGGATTACAGGTGTATGCCACCATGACCAGCTAATTTTTTAAAACATTTTTTTGTAGAGACGGAGTCTGGGTATGTTGCCTAGACTGACTTGAAACTCCTGGGCTAAAGCAATCCTCCAGCCTTGACCTCCTACAGTGACAGGATTACAGACGTGAGCCACTGTGCCCAGCTCCCCTAATATTTTTACTATCAAAATGCTCAAGCCCATAGAAAACTCGAAAGGGAAGAAAAAAACCCATTTACCCTTAACCTAGACTCACCAATTGCTTCGTTGCCATATTTGATTTCTCTCCACACATAAACACTGTTACTTATTTGGGAGGCTATTTTAAAGTCTCCCAAATAAGTTATTCAGGTCTCATAACGCATAACCTTTAAATACTTGAGCACAAATCTCCTTAGATTAAGAATATTAACCTACATAATCACAAACCATTATCTGTAAGAAAACTGACCCCCTTAACCCTCAATCCAGGACTCAGAGGTGAATGTCTTGATTCGGCAACTAGAAGGGGGCTCTTTTCAATTAGAATGGGTCCTGTGCTCTCCCACAATCCATGGCCTGTTCTTGTTTTCATGACAGTGACTTCCATTCCAAATTTTGGATTTACCTGATGATTTCCTGAATGTGTTATTTAGCTTGTTCCAATAAACCTTATTTTGCCTGTGAACTGGAAATAGAAGGTTGCTTAAATTCAGGTTAATTATTATTTACAACAATACTCCATCAGAAGGCACAGGATATCCAGCTGTCCTATCACTAATTGGTGTTGTTAATTTTGATGACTAATAAGGTGACAAGTGCCACTCATTTCCCACACAAAGTACATTTTCTTCTTGGTAATTAGTAAGTAATCCATGGAATGACCTATTTTGACCACTGCTTCTTGTTCAGGTTCTTTTTATTTGTTATAAGATATGTTCTTCTCCTGAGAGTTTTCTGCATAAGAAGTTGCTGTAGTGTCCATCCATTATATTTGAGACTTCACTGAAATGTGATCAGAAGGTAGAGTGAGATGCCTACAAAATTCATACTTACACTTTTGGCTTTCTCTAAGTATTTTTTATATCGTTCTTCCATTTGCTTCATTTCTTCCTCTTTCTTTCGTAAAGCTTCCTGTAATTCTTCAATTTTTAAGGCTGCAGATGAAACATAGTAAAATATATATAGATTATAATATATATAGTTATAATATAAATACATTTATTTTAGATTACAACAATTTCAAAAATATTTTAATTGACTAATAACAAATAGTTAACAGCTTTGAGACACTGGTCTATTTTTACACAGAATTTTATTTTTTAAAAATTCAGATTTTTTTTTTTAACAAAAAGGTTTTCTTATAAATAAATAAAAACTCCAGTATGGAAGTACATAAATAAAGAATCCATGAAGGATGAATGGATAAACAAAATGTAATACATAGATATAACACATGCTTAGTTATGACACATGCTATGATATGGAGACATTATGTTAAGTGAAGTAAATCAGATACAAAAGGATAAATATTACATGATTCTACTTATATGAGTGACCTAGAATAGTCAAATTCACAGAGACAGAAAATGGAATAGCGGTTACCAGGGGCTGGGGAGAGGGAGGAAGGGACAGTTATTGTTTAATGCATACAGAACTTCAGTTTGAGATGATACAGTTTTGTAGATAGGTAAAAGTAATAGTTGTGCTGTGTGAATGTCCTCAACGTCACTGGACTATACACTAAAAATGGCTTAAAATGGTGTGTTTTGTATATTTTACCACAATAAAAATAAGTCTGTTCTCTCACCTCTTACCTCTTTATTAATACAAAAGAATTAACAAAACCAAGCTACCTACAGGAGTAAATATTTGGGAAGCACAAGTCTGGGTGACTTACATGGAACTACATTATGAAAATATCTTAACATCATATAATATTCATTAGAATACAGAGTTAAGGAAAAATTCAAAGTACAATTTGAAAGTAAGACATTATAAAGATGATTATATACTCCCTATATGTAAATAGAGCCTCTTTCTTTCTTTCTTTCTTTTTTTTTTGGAGACAGTCTCTCTGGAGTGCAGTGGCGAGATCTCGGCTCACTCCAACCTCTGCCTCCTGGGCTCAAGCGATTCTCCTGCCTCAGCCTTCCCAGTAGCTGGGATTACAGGTGTGTGCCACCACTCCTGGCTAATTTTTTGTATTTTTAGTAGAGACAGGCTTTTGTCATGTCGCCCAGGCTGGTCTCAAACTCCTGAGCTCAGGCAATCCACCCACCTCGGCTTCCCCAAAAAGTGCTAGGATTACAGGAGTGAGCCACCGCACTGGCCTTCTTTCTTTTTTTGTGAGACAGGGTCTTGCTGTGTTCCCCAGGCTGGTCTTGAACTCCTGGGCTCAAGCGATCCTCCTACCTTGGCCTGCCAAATTGCTAATTACAGGCGTGAGCCACCATACCCAGCCAATAGAGCCTATTTCTTAAATAAAAATTTAATATAGGCCAGGTGTGGTTGCTCACATCTGTAATCCCAGTACTTTGGGAGACTGAGGTGGGCAGGTGACTTGAGCCCAGAAGTTCAAAACCAGCCTGGGCAACATGGCGAAATCCCATCTCTATAAAAAAATTATAAAAATTAGCTGGGCAGGGTGGCTCATGCCTGCATCCCAACTACTGGGGGACTGGTTAGGTAGAAGGATGGCTTGAGCATGGGAGGTCAAGACTGCAGTAAGCTGTGATCATGCCATTTACTCCAGTCTGGGCAACACAGCCAGACCCTGTCTCAAAAATAAACAAACAGTTTGGGCGCAGTATCTCAGCACTTTAGGAGGCCAAGGTGAGCGGATCACGAGGTCAAGAGATCAAAACCATCCTGGCTAACACGGTGAAACCCCATCTCTACTAAAAATATAAAAAATTAGCTGGGTGTGGTGGCGGGCGCCTGTAGTCCCAGCTACTCAGGAGGCTGAGGCAGGAGAATGGCAAGAACCCAGGAGGCAGAGCTTGCAGTGAGCCAAGATTGCGCCATTGCACTCCAGCCTGGGCGACAGTGAGACTCCATCTCAAAAAAAAATAAAAAATAAAAATAAATAAAATAAAATAAAAATTATGTAAACTCACTATCACTATGGCAGTATATAGCAAGCCCATTTAAAAACTATCATAATTAGGAAAACTCACAGCTGTTGTTAAATCTTGGCTCGAGATCTTCAATAATGGCTCTCTTCTTCTGTAGTTCATTATTGGCTTCATGTAGCTTCTCTCTGTAACAAACAGGTAAATATCACTGACTACTGTTTCTGTAATTTTTTCCAGTTCAAATTAAAGATCTAAGTTCTTTATATTTGGATTACACTTGCATTGCACGCAAGTGATATGAAACAGATATGAAAAGACAAAACACAAATTTAATATATTTTAAAAATAAGTACAAAATATTCCTCTGTTTGAAAAAGTAGTCATTTAGTTTAGATAGACTTGCATAAAGAGAGGGTATAGATTTTTTCTAGGAATAAGAATATTGAAATAACTTTGCAAAGGTTTTACCATGCAAAATCTTGTTGCAAAAAAATGAAGTTCTAAAAATAAGAATTAACAAATAGAATAGTACATATCAATAAAAAAAATGAACTAATGATATACGCAACCACATGAATAGATCTCACAGAATGTTGAACAAAGGAAGTCAAAGGGGTAACAATGTGCGATTCTGTTGGTATGTTAAAATGAGTGGAAGATGATACAGATCAGCTGTGCGGCTTGTTTTGCCGTCAATCTACTGGGAGGAAGAACGAAGAATCCTGGTAGGTTACTGGACATATTCCGTACGTTGATCTGGGTCACCTAGGTTTGGGAGGCCTTGGCAGGCAGATCACTTGAGGTCAGGAGTTCAAGACCAGCCTGGCCAACAGGGCAAAACCCAGTCTTTGCTAAAGATAGAAAAATTGGCCAGGTACGGTGGTGGGTACCTGTAATCCCAGCTACACAGGAGGGAGAATCGCTTGAACCTGGGAGGCGGAGGTTGCAGTGAGCCAAGATCGCACCACTGCACTCCAGCCTGGATGACAGAGTGAGACTCTGTCTCAAAAAAAAAAAAAAAAAAAAAAAAAATCTAGGAACTTAAGATGTGTACTTCATATGTTATATTCCAATATAAAGGTATTTAAATAATTAACTGAAAGTGAGATATTTTCCCCTCGTATTTGTATAATATGTGTAATTTTCCCTTTATCATATTTAATATGGCACTATATAACGTAACTAGGAAAAAAGGCTGTAAAAATGGGAAGATATAGAAAATCACTAATTAAAAAAATACATCACTTTATGTCTTTCTGATCTTTTCCATGCATGAAATATGCTTTAATAAACCTTTTTCTTTCTCAATAAATTTTTTGAGGATGTGACTTGTATGCATTTATGACCTATGACAAAGAACATACACAATATAACAGTTAAAATAATAATAAAACTAAGACCAATGAATCACTACCATGTTAAAAAATAGACATTGGCTGGACACAGTGATTCATGCCTATAATCCTAGCACTTTGGGAGGCCGAGGTGGGTAGACTGCCTGAGTTCAGGAGTTTGAGACCAGTCTGGGCAACATGGTGAAACCCCATCTCTACTAAAATACAAAAAATTAGCCAGGCATGGTGGTGTGTGCCTGTAGTCCCAGCTACTCAGGAGGCTAAGGTGGGAGAATCGCTTGAACCTGGGAGGCGGAGGTTGCAGTGAGCTGAGATTGCACGACTGCACTCCAGTCTGGGCAACAGAGTGAGACTCCATCTCAAAAAAATAAATAGGCCGGGTGCGGTGGCTCAGGCCTGTAATCCCAGCACTTTGGGAGGCCAAGGTGGGCAGATCACGACGTCAGGAGATCAAGACCATCCTAGCTAACACGGTGAAATCCCATCTCTATTAAAAATACAAAAACTTAGCCGGGCGTGGTGGTGGGCGCCTGTAGTCCCAGCTACTCGGGAGGTTGAGGCAGGAGAATGGTGTGAACCCGGGAGGCGGAGCTTGCAGTGAGCTGAGATCATGCCACTGCACTCCAGCCTGGGGGACAGAGCAAGACTCCGTCTCAAAAAAAATAAAGAAATAAATAGACCAGGTGCGGTGGCTCACATCTGTAATACCAGCACTTTGGGAAGCCAAGGCGGGTGGATCATAAGATCAGGAGTTCAAGACCAGCCTGTCCAACATGGTGAAACTCTGTCTCTACTAAAAATACAAAAAGCCAGGCATGGTGGTGGGGGCCTATAACCCCAGCTACTCGGGAGGCCGAGGCAGAGACTTGCTTGAACCCAGGAGGCAGAGGTTGCAGTGAGCCGAGATCATGCCACTGCAGTCCAGCCTGGGTGACAGAGTGAAATTCTGTCTCAAAAAATAAGTAAATAAATAAAATTTAAAAACATAAAAATAAAAATAAATAAAAATCATCCCAAAAACTTAGAAGTCATGAATGTCTCTATACTCTTTCCAGAGGTAACCAAAGTCAGAATTTGAATCATTCTCATGATTTTCATGATGGTTTTGTCTTTGTGCTATTCCTAAAAAATATATTGCTTAGGCTGGGTGCGGTGGCTCACGTCTGTAATCCCAGCACTTTGGGAGGCCGAGACGGGCGGATCACGAGGTCAGGAGATCGAGATCATCCTGGCTAACACGGTGAAACCCCGTCTCTACTGAAAAATACAAAAAACCTAGCCGGGCGAGGTGGCGGGCGCCTGTGGTCCCAGCTACTCGGGAGGCTGAGGCAGGAGAATGGTGTGAACCC
>CM052573.1:93460642-93480114 GCA_028551445.1 Miopithecus talapoin
GTAGAGACGGGGTTTCACCGTGTTAGCCAGGATGATCTCGATCTCCTGACCTCGTGATCCGCCCGTCTCGGTCTCCCAAAGTGCTGGGATTACAGGCTTGAGTCACCGTGCCCGGCCGCAATTTAAATTTTATACATTAATCATTATGTATTATTCTGACTTGCATCTTTCACTAAACACTACGTTCTTGAGGTTCATCTGTGTTGATGTATTAGCCATGGTTTATTTTACATTTCCCCTATTGTCTGGTATTCTATTGTTTGAATATACCTCATTCAATCATTTTCCAATCAGTGAACATTTGCATATTATTTTTACTTTTCTGTGATTACAATGTTCTTCCATACTTTCTTCTACATGCCTCCTAGTATGCACAGACAATATTTCTAGGAATCTAGGATATATATAGTAGAACTGAGAGGTCACAGAATATGTGGCATGTTCAGGTTTACTAAGCAGACTGATGTATACTCCTACCAGTAGTAGATGAGAACTGCCATTGCTCAACATCTTCAATAATACTCAGTATGTTGGATTTTAAAATGATGTGTAAAATGGTCTCCATTGCAGTTTTTTTTTTTTTTTAGACGGAGTCTTGCTCTGCCACCCAGGTTGGAGTGTAGTTCCATGATCTCAGCTCACTGCAACCTCTGCCTCCCGGATTCAAGCAATTATCCTGGCTCAGCCTTGCGAGTAGCTAGGATTAGAGGCATACGCCACCACGCCTGGCTATTTTTTGTATTTTTAGTAGAGATGAGGTTTCACCATGTTGTCCAGGCTGGTCTTGAACTCCTGACCTTGAGTGATCCACCTGCCTTGGCCTCCCAAAGTGCTGGGATTACAGGCGTGAGCCACCGCACCCGACTTTTGTCTTTTTCTTTTTTTTTTGAGACAGTCTCTCGCTCTGTTGCTCAGGCTCGAGTGCAGTGGTATGATCTCGGCTCACTGCAACCTCTGCCTCCTGGGTTCAAGCAATTCTACTGCCTCAGCCTCCTGAGTAGCTGGGATTACAGGTGCACGCCACCATGCCCTGCTCATTTTTGTATTTTTAGTAGAGACAGAGTTTCACCATGTTGGTCAGGCTGGTCTCAAACTCCTGAGCTCAAGCGACTGACATGCCTTGGCCTCCCAAAGTGCTGGTATTACAGGCGTGAGCCACCACACCCAGCCCATTGTCACTTTAAATGTGCATGACGCTGGCCCTATTTGGAGATATCTGTGGCTCCTGTGGTGGGCTGAATTGTGTCTCCTAAAAAGAAAAATTGAAGTTTTAATTCCTAGGATATGAGAATGTAACAATATTTGGAAATTGGGTGTTTATAGATATAATTAGTTAAGATGAGGGCACACTGGATCAGGGAACGCCCTAAATCCAATGATTGGCATCCTTATCAGTAGGTCACGAGACACAGGCATACAAAGAATGACATGTGAAGGTGGAGAAAGAAACTGGAGTGATCTGTCTACAACCAAAAACATCAGGACTGCTGGCGGTTACCAGCAACAACAAGGAGCACAGAGCAGACTGTCCCTCCAGACCTCTAGAAGGAACCAGCCTGATGCCACCTTGGTTCTTCTAGCCTCCAGAACTATGAGAGAATACATTTATGTTGCTATAAACCATCCAGTGTATGGTAATTTGACATGGCAGCTATAGGAACTAACAGTCTCCATCTTCACTAATAAATCCTTTCTGATGAAGATTTTTCACCATGTAAATGACTGAGCACAGAATAATGGTCAGTTGGTAGTTTTATGAAATGACAGGCATTATATTTTTTGCCATAAAGGAATGAGAATTTTTTTTTAAAGGACAGAATTCAGTACCAAATTCTCATTGCAGGTAATCTCACAAAAGGCAAAAGTAATATTTTCTGTTCTAGTACATTAAGAATCTGCCCACTGCTAGAACTGCTAGCAAATCTGTCGCCAGGATTATCTTGTGTCTCCCATATTTACCATTTAAAACACAAAAACACAAACTGGATAGCATGAGGCATATTGCCAGAGAAGAGAATTTCTTTCCCATCCTAGTAGAATAAATCCAAATTATCTTTGTGGTACTGAGGATGTCTGGTTTAGCACAGTGTAAAGTTGTAACACTTTAACGGGCTATCAATTCATAGTCACTAATTCAATGCTTGCCAGGAGTTTTGCTAGAAAAGGATGAGAAGGGGTGCAAGAAAAATTATGAAACATTTCTAATATGGTCAACCTCAGAGATAAAGAGAGAAGATTTCTTCTTCATGAAAAAACAAATGTGAATATTTTAAAATTTACTTTACCTTTTATACCAAAAAGTTCTTGTTTGTAACTCAAGGAAATATTTGAAAATCTACTGACAAGTTTTCACAGACTTTAAAAAATTTACTTAAGAAAGAATATTAGACTGCATGTGGTGGCATGTACTTGTAATCCCAGCTACTCAGAAGGCTGCAGCAGGAGGATCACTTGAAACCAGGAGTTCAAGTCCAGCCTGGGCAACATAGTGACCCTGTCTCCTAAAGACCTTAGAGTCTCTTAAAGACAGGGTCTCTTTTTTAAAAGACCCTGTCTCTCAAAAATTTTTTTTTAAATAAATAGATTAAGCTGGCAGTACTTTAGAGCTGGCAAGCTATAGCCCATGGGCCAAAACCAGCCTGCTGCCTGTTTGTATCTATAAAGTTTTACTACAACATGGTCACAACCATTAATTGATGTATTGTCTATGGCTGTTTTCAAGCTACAACTGCAGAGCTGAGTGGCTGTGACAGAGACCAGCTTTCAACTCCTAAAAAGCAATTATTATCTGACCCCTTATAGAAAGAGGTGTCTGACCCATGATCTAGAGTGTCTCAAACTCCTAACTATGATTATCACAAAGAGAGAAAACCCTAAAGTCTCATTTGAGAAGGCAGTTCTAAAGCAGTCATTATTCTGACCTGAGAAACTTGGGCGGGAGTGACCCTTCAGACTCTCTTAATATATATTATAATTTTCTATCTCTTCAAGGGCCACCTATGCCAACGCCTAGACACACCATTAACTACCTAACACAAAGCACGTCTGTTCCACTATAGAAGAATCAGCCTCAACAGCTTTTATACTTACAGATGTTCTTCAAGCTTCTTTTTTAGAAGGACTGACTAAAAATGAAAAACAAAGTTAGTTTATTACCTCACATTTTAACTAAAATAATATTTTTTTAAGTTAAAAGTACAATAGTCAGAATTTTGAGTGAGCTCTCAGTAATTTGTTTGGTCAAAGAGCTGAAAACACACAATGTACCCCAGTTTAAATCTCTTTAATAAAGGGAGACATGTAATTAGATCCCCCTAAGGGATGACAATCAGTATGAAATACCCACAACCTGGATATATATATGAATTCTCTATTTATAATCAGGCAGATGAATAAAATAGGAAAGAAAAAGCCACTTAATTATAGACCTAATATTCCTGGATTTGGTAGGCAGACAGGACCCTAGTAATAATAGATTTCCTTTAAGACACTTATCTGCTATTTTCCTTGAGTCATGATAAAGTATTGGGTCAGCTTCTATAAATACGTCTGACTTAATCAGTGACTTATGAAAATGCACAGGTTACAAATAATTTATGCAATGGTATGGGAATCTGAAGGATAGCATATGCACAACCTTTAATATGTTGGAGAATGTAGCTTTCACTGGGTAAAAAAAAAAAAAGACTCCTGAAAAGCAGGAGATCAAAATTGACCTAAAAATAAACAATAAAGACATTCTCTATAAGACCACTAAATTTCATAATTAAACTTACACAGTACATACTATTAATCAATTTTATGAAACATTTTGAGATAAATGGTTATATAATTAATTCAGCCAAAACCCAATTAATATAGGCTTATAAAACAAATTGTTGAATCAACGCCAGTGATGAGGGAAAAGGAACCCTCACACTAAGTTCTTTTGATAATAATTACCAAAAATTTTTATTCATTTCCATTCTAACACAGCTCTGTAATACTTCAACTTTCACTTCTTTCCTCAATATGTTAACTATAGTTACCTCAGTAGATCCACATGTCCTCTATCACTGCTTCCCAAATATACAAAAAGATAACCCTGTTAACTTTATTTTATAAAAAAAAAAAAAAAAAAAAAAAAAAATAGAAAAAGGGTCTCACTTTGTTGCCCAAGCTGGTCTCGAACTTGTGGGCTTCAGTGATCCTCCTCCTACCTCGGCCTCCCAAAGTGCTGGGATTACAGGTGTGAGCCACTGCACCCGGCCAACTCTATTAACTTTCGATTACTGCTCATTCCTTCTTTAGCACAGGGGTAATATGTAAATACTTTTTAGAAACTTTAATTCTGTGCTTATGATTTGATTAGAGTCTAGCAAAACTTTTACTCTGAGAAGAAATATAATAAAACAGTTAAATGGGTGGTTAATATGCCAAACAATGCTCTAAATCATGTCATAGACACTGTCATATGTAAACTTTACAGCCTGTGTAACAATAGCCCCATATTACAGTTGAGGAAGGACAGGCTGGAGAACATTTAGTAGCTTTCAAGTGGCAGATCCAAAACCCAGGTCTGCCAGACCCCAGAGTCCATGCATGGCCTTCAACTCCATGCTTCCTATGCTGCAGTGCCTCTCCAAACTGAAGACTGTTCCTACCAAAGCATGGGGCAGGAGGAGGGTAGACTGTATCAAGATAATTTCTATAAATGAATTAATTATAATAATGGGATGGAACAGGAGTGGAATGGGGACTAAAACCAAGAGCAGACTTCTTGTCGGTTGACTCTTTAAGAGTTCGATATCCTTTAAGTATCTTAATTGTAAAGGTCCTAAACCTACAAGGCAAGTAATCCAGATATTCATTTTGTACAAAACTACCTTAATAAAATTTTCCATACCATCAACTATGATGGCAGTCTAAATCCAAAAACTGCTCACTATATAAAAATGAAAAGGAAGCCATACTTACAATAGCCTTGAGCAGAAACCATGCCAAGAGACAGAGAGGACAAATTAGTACGAAGCAAACACAGCAGCCAAGAGAAGGAACGATTTAGTAATTCATGAACAGAAATAAAAGATAATATGCAGTTTTTTTTTTTTTTTTTTTTGAGATGGAGTCTCGCTCTGTTGCCCAGGCTGGAGTGCAGTGGCACAATCTCGGCTCACTGCAAGATCTATCACCCGGGTTCACGCCATTCTCCTGCCTCAGCCTCCCGAGTAGCTGGGACTACAGGCACCCACCACTATGCCCGGCTAATTTTTTATGTATTTTTAGTAGAGACGGGGTTTCACCGTGTTAGTCAGGATGGTCTCAATCTCCTGATCTCATGATCCGCCCACCTTGGCCTCCCAAAGTGCTAGGATTACAGGCATGAGCCACTGTGCCCAGCCCAAGATATGCACTTTTTAAAAGAAATGTACATTTTTCTTTTTTCTACTGTCTCCTCATCCTGTCTTGTGCTCTAAAGTTTTATATATTGTGGCTAGCTCAAATTATCCATACGGCTGGATATAACAATGGTTTTCTGCTTCCATGCTAAAAACAAATTACATAGAAATAATAATAAAAATGTGCAACCCCTTCTACTCTGACTTAAGATTACATGAAAGGACTGTGCTTTTGATAACAGAAGCTGGCAGAAGTTATGTTGTTCTTCTCCAGAGGGGACCATTTCCTTTGGCAGGTTGCTTTATGTGTTGTACATTCCCAAGATGCAACACTCTTAAGTTAGAGAAAGAGAAAAGTAAGACAAAAACATAAAAATATTTGCTGGAGCAAGAACCATATATCCTGTACTGTACTATTTATTTCTCTAAGCCATTTGGAGGCACGGTTTCAGCTATCTGAATCTTTTCTACATATAGAAAAGAGTTCAGGGCAAAGTTCTGCTTAGTTTACAGTAAGACATTGGCACCTGGACAATCAAATAAATGGACGAGTTTATGTAAATAGTACTTGACAGGGCTGGCATCTCACTTCTGAAATACGTTCTGTTAAAGTAATGGCCCACAGCATATTTAATTAGATTTGATTACTATAGTGATACCTAATCAAGCTATGCCAAATTATCTTTTGAAGAATAAATGCTTTTATGTTTTAATGTAAGAGAACCATGCACAATGGCCATCATTGTAACACTGAAGTTTAAGTTGATTCTGATATTTCACCATTTTTACTTCCCATGTACCACATGCCCTTCCCTCACTCCCATAACAAATCAATAAAAGTCTCCTCAGACTTTTAGAGACCAGAATGGATTTTACATTTATCTCAGTTTAAAGGACCTAGTGATTTCACTGAATTAAGAAATGTTGCCCCATTCAGTTCATCTCTAAGATACTTAATTAGGCTTAGTAATATTTTAATACACTCATGTAGTTTTGTTTCACCTCTTTGTGATTTAGCATTTTGAATAAAAACATGTTTTAAATTTTAATAAGGGCATACGGAAGTTTAAATGTTGGTGACAATTTTAGGAATCAGAAATCAATCTGGGAATCTAACAAGGACTGCCAACGCATTGATTAAGGGATGAGCTAACATCACTCATGTTAGAATGAAGAACATGTTACCAATATACACAAGATGATGTCTGGAGAAACTCATTAAGCTAGGCCATGGATGAGCTTTTTGTATCTAGTATTCACAAATTTTAAGTAACAGACTTAACTCCCTTTCTTTGGTTCCTTTTGTTTTTATATCCTCTTATGTTAAAAAGGCCAAATGGAATTGGCTACATCTATAGTTTTGAAGTTAATCCTCCAAAATGACTCTATCAATGGAAACAAACATTTATGCTCAAATGCCAGAGTTTACAGCAAATTACACTGGTAACAGGAAAGAAACAAAACATCTGGTTGAAGCAAAGACTGATCACCAAAATTTGTTTTTTCTCCTCTTTACATTATTTTTGAACACTCTTTAAGTCTTAGCTCTGTTGTTTACTGTTCATTGAACATAAAGGATTTGCAAAATTTGACTTACACTTTTGCCAGAGATAGACGACTATGTGCTACCTAAGTACTGTGATAGAAGGTTAAAACGCAGGTGTGAAGAAAGGCAGTCCTTGGCTAATACATTTACACTATTCTAGTGCAAGTGTGCAGAGTTGTGACAGAGACGCAGAGTGCTGGGGGATGTGAAAAAAGGGCCAGTGTTGGGGAACAGAAGGAGTAAGAGGGATTCAGAGATTTAGAGAAAATGCAATTCTAGGGACAGCAGTATTTTCTTAAAATCACTTTTATATTAAAAATTTCTACTTGAACATTCCAAATTCCCACTAGCAATTTTTTTTGACCAAAGGGGAAAAACCCTATACTTCATCTTTGAACACTGAGTTGAGCACATTTAAAACATAAAGCCTCAATTAATTCCTCAGTTGGTAACTAGAAATGAATTTCTAATTCCCAGCAGAGTTAATCTGAAGAGACAGATCTGGTCCTTTTTATAAGGAATGTTAGTAAAAAGGAAAACACTGTTTCTTTTCTATAACCAATATAATACTAACTTATTTTGATAAAAAACATCAAATAAAAAATAAAAGTTATTTCTCAACATTGTGAAACTGACGGACCATGGTTGGTACATATTAAAACTTACATCTTCTGCTTTTGAGCCTTGATCCTGTAAAGATTTTTGTAATTCTTCAACTTGTGACTGTACTTCCAGAAGTCTTTGATTCACCAGCCTAGAAATGAAATGTACATTAATTTTCCAAGTAGTGACTTATGTATGCCTTTTTTCCTTAGGTTGTCATATCAGTTAGAAAGTATAATTAACAAAATAAAGTCTCATGTTATAGCAGTAGTAGTATAGTAGTGGCCTAATGTCATGAGTGGCAGCTTACTTTTCTGATTATTTTTGGTATTGCTTGAAATTTCGAATGATGACTTCTAACACAGTGTTTGGGTGGGCACATATTTTAGAAACA
Source organism: Miopithecus talapoin (assembly GCA_028551445.1). Taxonomy (NCBI): domain Eukaryota; kingdom Metazoa; phylum Chordata; class Mammalia; order Primates; family Cercopithecidae; genus Miopithecus; species Miopithecus talapoin. The sequence continues at coordinate 93,468,564 of CM052573.1, forward strand.
ATGTAGTTATGCATATTTCTCTGAAATTCTCTTCAATACATGTTTATGAAGACTATGTCTCAAGGACTGTGCTCAGCATTAGTATTAAAAGATCTCTGCACTCAGGCAGGGCATGGTGGCCCATGCCAGCACTTTGGGAGGCCGAGGTAGACAGACTGCATGAGCTCAGGAGTTTGAGACCAGCCTGGCCAACACGGTGAAACCCCATCTCTACCAAAAATACAAAAATCAGTCAGGCATGGTGGTGAGCACCTGTAAGTCCCAGCTACTTGTGGGGATGAGGTAGGAAGATTGCTTGAGCCCAGGAGGTCGAGGCTGAAGTGAGCTGTGTTCGTGCCACTGCACTCCAGTCTGGGCAACAGAGTGAGACCCTGCCTCACACACACACACACACACACAAAAGATCCCTGCCCTCACGGAATTAAAGCCCAGTGGGGAGGAAAAAGTGTAAACAAATAAAATACAATCAGATAAAAACTTCCAAGTAGTACATAGATGCATATAAAAATGATAGTTGGTCAAAGAAACAGTAACTCTCTGGACGAGTTAAAATACACTGGACTTGAAAAGAGACTAGAATAATAAATAAAACATCTGTGGGTTATGGGTGGAAAGGAGATTCAAGACAGAGGTCAGTATGTCCAAAGTATGCAGAAAAATAAGAGGATGCAGTGAATTCAGGAATGGTATGATGATGAGTATGTTATGAGAGGAAGAATGGCTGGAGAGAAACTGGGGAAAAGGAGATCAGCACAACCTTGTATGGAATACAAAGTGTCTGCTGGGATTACCCTGTAATCAGCAAGCCTCAAGCTGAAACTGGAATAACTCAGACAACCTTAAATAACGCTGATTCCACAGTTTGACTTTCTTTTTTCTTTTTTTGTCTTTTTTTTTTTTTTTCTTGAGATGGAGTCTCCCTCTGTCGCCCAGCCTGGAGTGCAATGGTGCAATCTCAGGTCACTGCAACCTCCGCCTCCCAGGCTCAAACAATCCTCATGCCTCAGCCTCCTGAGTAGTTGGGATTACAGATGCGCACCACCACACCTGGCAAATTTTTGTATTTTTAGTAGAGATGGGGTTTTACTATGTTGGTCAGGGTGGTCTCGAACTCCTGACCTCAGGTGATCCACCCACCTCAGCCTCACAAAGTGCTGGGATTACAGGCATGAGCCACCATGCCCAGCCCATGGTTTGACTTTCATAAATTCTCTAGGTCATGATGCAACATTCAGGAGACTAGCTTACTTCCAAAGGTGTTGGGTGATACTGAAGGATTGCAAGAAGGGAAAACATGGTTAGACAGATCATACAGGTAGCATGTCAGACAGATCACTTTGGTTTTACAATGGAAGATATTATTTAAAATGTTCAAGAGCAGGCATGAAGATGAGAGAATGCTATTACTATTATTATTACTAAATATGCCTGAAATAGAAAAGGACAAAGGAGGAAATAGAAAGGGACAGAGGAGGAACTATCTTGAGAAAAGGCAAAAGAATACAAGGATTTTGGTATTCACTGAGAAGGTAAGACAAAAGGAATAGGACAAGAAAGAAATATAGGGATCTGATTTTACATTTGTTGAAAATGAAATGCCTAGAAATTTGTCAAACAGCTAGATACCTCAATCTAAAGCACAGAGAAACCTGAGTTGAACATACAGATTTGGGAGCCATTTGGAGTTAACTGAGGCCATGAGCAAAAATGATATTGTCTAGAAAGAGTGTGAAAACAGTGTAAAAGACTAACAAAGATGGCCCATGGCGGATCAACCAAGGAGTAGAAAGAGGAACCTCACCCTGAAGAATATCAGAGAATGACAGAAAATATAAGAGAAGGCTATTATTGAAATAAAAAATTTGAAGAAGGGGGAACTGAATAACAACACTGAATATAGTAGAAAGATGAGGAAAGATAAAGTCTTGAGTGCTGCTACGGGATTGGCCATTTAAGAGGTGACCAGTTATCTTAGTAAGAAATACTTCCGTGAAATAGTAGTAGTAGAAGCCAGACTGCTCCAAATTAAGGAGAAAACAAGACAACAAGTGTTTAGAATCCAAATAGCCAAAAAGTTTAATAAGAAATTTTTTAACTTAAATTACAAGACATTATAGGTTTATAATTTAGAAAGGATCACAATAAAAATGTAATTAAAGCTATAATAACTTTTTCACATCAAGGTAAAAAAATCTGAGTGGTTTTGAGTAACAAAAGGATAAATTATCTGAAAAATCCACATTCAATATAGGGACACAGGTCCATAAACACATTACTAGTAATACCGTAATACTGTTCAGTCTTTTCAGAAAGCAAAGTGGAAATATGTATCCAACTAAAAGATTATTTCAACTATCCATCTTAGTCATTTTTGAGATTATTTCATCAAACAATACTGTAAGCCTACTAGGTGGAAGCCATTGTAAACATCATAAAACACAATCCAGTGTGTACCAAGATGTTCTTTGGAATGGTTTAAAAACAGCTAAATTCTCTCAATGGGGAATAGGTGAGCAAAAATAGTAGTGGAACTGTTAAAGTATGAAGTATGTAAGTAACATAAATATAAATATAAGTAAAATATTTATGAAAAAAGTACATCTATAAAATACTCAAAAAACTGAAATAATATCAAGCATCTTCTCTGAACACAGTAAAACTAGAAATCAGTAACAGAAGAAATTTTGGAAACTATACAAACACATGGAAATTCAACAATATGTTCCTGAATGACCAGTGGGTCAATGAAGAAATCAAGAAGGAAACTGAAAAATTTATTGAAACAAATGATAATGGAAACACAACATACCAAAACCTATGGGATACAGCAAAAGCTGTAGTAAGAGGGAAATTTATAGGCATAAGTATCTACATCAAAAAAGAGAAAAACTTCAAATAAACAACCTAACAATGTCACTTAAAGAACTAGAAAAGGAAGAGCAAACAAAACACAAAATTAGTAGAAGAAATAATAAAGATAAGAGCAGGGTGGGTGTGGTGGCTCACACCTGTAACCCCAGCACTTTAGGAGGCCAACGTGGTTGGATCACTTGAGGTTAGGAGTTTGAGACAAGCCTGGCCAACATGGTGAAACCCCATCTCAACTAAAAATACAAAAATTAGCCAGGGGTGGTGGTGCACGCCTATAGTACCAGCTACTCTGGAGACTGAGGCAAGAGAATAGCTTGAACCCAGGAGGTGGAGGTTGCAGTGAGCCATCGTGCCACTATACTCCAGCATGGGTGACAGAGTGAGACTCTGTCTCTAAATAAATAAATAAATAAGGATCAGAGCAGAAATAAATGAATTTGAAATGAAGAAAACAATACAGAAGAGCAACAAAACAAAAACTGGTTTTTTAAAAAGATAAACTGACAAACCTTTAGCCAGACTAAGAAAAAGAGAAGACCCAAATAAATAAAATCAGAGATGAAAAATGAGACATCACAACTGATACCAGAGAAATTCAAAGAATTACTGGTTATTATGAGCAACTATATGCCAAAAAATTGAAAAATCTAGAAGAAATGAATAAATTCCTAGACACAATCTACCGAGATTGAATCATGAAAAAATCCAAAACCTGAACAGACTAATAGCAAGTAACAAGATGGAAGCCATAATAAAAAGTCTCCCAATAAAGAAAGGCCCCATATCCGATGACTTCACTGGCAAATTCTATAAAACATTCAAAGAAGAACTAATACCAATCCTACTCAAACTATTCTGAAAAATAGAGGAAGAAGGAATACCTCCAAGCTCATTCTATGTGGCAAGTATTATCCTGATACAAAAATGAGACAAAGATGCATCAAAAGAAAAAACAAACAAACAAACAAACAAACAAAACAAACTATAGGCCAGGCACAGTGGCTCACGCCTGTTATCCCAACACTTTGGGAGGCCAAAGCAGGTGGATCACTTGATGTCAAGAGTTTGAGACCAGCCTGGCCAACATGATGAAAACCTGGCTCTACTAAGTTACTGCACTCCAGCTTGAGCGACAGCGTTAAGATCCTGTCTTAAAAATATATATAAGTATAGGCCAATATAACTAATGAATATTGATGCAAAAATCCTCAATAAAATACTGCAAACCAAATTCAACAACACATTAAAAAGATCATTTATTATGACCAAATGGGATTGATCCCAGGTATGCAAGGATGGTTCAACATCCTCATACCAACTAATGTGACACATTATATCAACAGAATAAAGGACAAAAACCGTATGATCATTTCAATTGATGTTGAAAAAGCATTTGATAAAATTCAACAATTTATATAAAAACTCTCAAACAACTGGGTATAAAAGGAACATACCTCAATATAATAAAAGTTACATATGAAAGACCCATAGTTAGTATCATACTGAATGGGGAAAAACTGAAAGTCTTTCCTCTAAGATCAGGAACAGGACAAGGATGCTCACTATCATCCTGTTATTCAACACAGTACCAGAAGTCCTAGCTAGAGCAATCAGACAAGAGAAAGAAAGAAAGGGCATCTAATTAAGAAAGGAAGAAGTCAAATTACAAATCAACATACAAAAATCAGTAACATTTCTTTTTTTTTTTTTTTTTTTTTTGAGACGGGGTCTCACTCTGTGGCCAGGCTGCAGGGCAGTGGCATGATCTCGGCTCACTGCAACCTCCGCCTCCTGGGTTCAAGCAATTCTCCTGCCTCAACCCCCTGAGTAGCTGGGGCTACAGGCATGCACCACCACACCTGGCTAATTTTTGTATTTTTAGTAGAGCTGGGCTTCATCATGTTGGCCAGGATGGTCTCGATCCTCCCACCTCAGCCTCCCAAAGTGCTGGGATTACAGGCAAGAGCCACCGCACCTGGCCAAAAATCAGTAACAAGTCTTTTTTTTTTTTTTTTTGAGACAGAGTCTTACTCTGTCGCCCAGGCTGGAGTGCAGTGGCACGATCTCAGCTCACTACAAGCTGCACCTCCTGGGTTCATGCAATTCTCCTGCCTCAGCCCCCCGAGTAGCTGGGACTATAGGTGCCCGCCACCACGCCCGGCTAATTTTTTGTATTTTTAGTAGAGACAGGGTTTCACTGTGTTAGCTGGGATGGTCTCGATCTCCTAAACTTGTGATCCACCCGCCTCAGCCTCCCAAAGTACTGGGATTACAGGCATGAAACACCAGGCCCAGCCAAAAATCAGTAACATTTATATAGGCCAACAGCAAACAATCTGAAAAAGAAATCAAGAATCCCATTTATGATCACTACAGCTAAAATAAAATACCTAGGAATTAAGCAAAGAAGTGAATGATCTCTACAATTAAAACTATAAAACACTGATGCAAGAAATTGAAGACACAAAAAAATGGAAAGATATTCTATGTTCATGAATTAGAAGAACCAGTATTGTTAAAATGTCCATGCTGGGTGCAGTGGCTCACATCGGTAATCATAGCTCTTAGGGAGGCAGAGGTAGGATGATAACTTGAGCCCAGGAGTGTGAGACCTGCCTGGGCAATTTAGCGAGACCCAGTTCTCCACTGAAAGGAAACAACAACAACAACAACAAAGTACTCAGTATGTCCAAGTGCCATACTTTGGCCTATTGTTGGCCAGGCATGGTGGCTCACGCCTGTAATCCCAGCACTTTGGAAGGCTGAGGTGGGTGGATCACCTGAGGTCAGGAGACCAGCCTGGCCAACAGGGCAAAACCCTGTCTCTACTAAAAACACAAAAATTAACTGGGCGTAGTGGCTCATGCCTATAGTCCCAACTACTCAGGAGGCTGAGGCAAGAGAATCGCTTGAACCTGGGAGGTGGAGGTTGCAAAGAGCTGAGATAGTGCCAGTGCACTCCAGCCTAGGCGACAGAGACAGACTCCAACCCAAAAACAACAACAACAACAACAACAAAATCCATACTACCCAAAGCTATCTATAGATTCAAAATAATCCCTATTAAAATACCAATGATATTCTTCACAGAAATAGAAAAAACAATCCTAAAATCTATACGGAACCACAAACTACCCAGAATAACCAAAGCTATTCTAAGCAAAAAGAACAAAACTGGAGGAATCATGTTACCTGAGTTCAAATTATACTACAGAGCTATAGTAACCAAAACAGCACGGCACTTACATAAAAACAGACACACAGACCAGCGGAACAGAATAGAGAAGTCAGAGATAAATCTATACATCTACAGTGAACTTATTTTAACAAAGATGCCAAGAACTTACTCTGGGGAAAAGGCAGTCTCTTCAATAAATGGTACTGGATATCATTATGCAAAATAATGAAACTAGACCCCTTGTCTCTTGCAATATACAAAAATCCAATCAAAATGGATCAAAGATTTAAATCTAAGACCTGAAAATAATAAAATGAAACTGGAGAAACGCTCCCTGGACACTGGTGTGGACAAAGATTTCTTGAGTAATGCTCCATAAGTCCAGGGAACCAAAGCAAAAAGGAACAAATGGGATCATATCAAATTAAAAAGCTTCTGCACAGCAAAGGAAACAACCAACGAAGTGAGAGACATCCAACAGAATGGGTGAAAATACATGCAAACTCCCCATCTCACAAGGGATGACTAACCAGAATATATAAGGAGCTCAAACAACTCTACAGGAAAAACTCTAATAACCCAATTTTTAAAATAGGCACAAGGAGGGCCGGGCATGGTGTCTCATCCCTGTAATCCCAGCACTTTGGGAGGCTAAGGTGGGTGGATTGCTTGAGCCCAGGTATTTAAGACTAGCCTGGGCAACATGGCAAAACCCCATCTCTACAAAAAAATAGAAAAAATCACCTGGGCATGGTGGCACATGCCTGTAATCTCAGTCACTTGGAAGATGAGGTGGAGGATCACTTGAGCCCGGGCTGTCAAGGCAGCAGTGAGCTGTGATTGTGCCACTGTACTCCAGCCTGGGTGAAGGAGTGAGATCCTCAAAAAAAAAAAAAAAGACAAAAGATCTAAACGATATTTATTCTAAACAGATATTTATATCTCAAAAGAGGCTGGACATGGTGGTTCATGCCTATAATGCCAGCACTTTGGGATGCTGAGGTGGGAGGATCCCTTGAGTCCAGGAGTTTGAAACCAGCCTGGAAAACACAGGGAGATCCTGTCTCTCCAGAAAATTAAAAAATCAGCCAGGCATGGTGGTGTACACCTATAGTCCCAGCTACTCAGAGGCTGACATGGAAGGATAGCTTGAGCCTGGGAGGTTGAGCGTGATCATACCACTGCACTCCAGCCTGGGCGACAGAGTGAGATCCTGTCTCGAAAAAATAAAATAAAATAAAATAAAAAAATTAATAGGCACAGAAAATGTGGTATATGTAGATGCAGAACACAATGTAGCACTATTTAGCCATAAAAAAGAATGAAATCCTATCATTTGTAAAAACATGCATGAAACTGAAGGTCATTATGTTAAGTGAAATAACAGGCACAGGAAGACAAACTTCACATGCTCTCACTTATTTGTGGGAGCTAAAAATTAAAAAAATTAAATTCATGGAGCTTGAAAGTAGAAGGATGGTTACCAGAGGCTGAGAAGGGTAATGGGAAGAGGTTAATGGGCACATAAAAATAGAAAGAATGAATAAGACCTAGTATTTGCTAGCACAACAAAGTGACTATAGTAATAAATAATGTCATTGTACATTTAAAAATAGAGTATAATGGGATTGTTCATAACATAAATGATAAATGCTTGAGAGGATGGATACACCATTTACTCCAATATGATTATTATGCACTGCATGCCTGTATCAAACTATGTCATGTAACTCATAAATATATATACCTACTATGTACCCACAAAAATAAAAAAAATAAGAAGTTCATCTACAAAATAAATGAGGATTATGATGCCTACCTCATGGGGTTGTTTAATAGACTAAAGTGTGCCTAGCAGAGCCCCTGCACATTGCAGGTATTCTATCAATGTGAATTGCCTCTACCTTCTTTCTCCCACTTCAGGGATTGAGATAGTTAACATTTTAATCAAAGTCTAATTGCTGAATACAAACAGCTGTGGGATGCAGGGACAGGGCGCACTTGAGATTATAGTACACTATGAGAGGTACAGAAACAAGATCAGGTCTACTTTGGCAGAATTCCTGGGAAATCCTGATGTGGCTTCCCTCTTAACCCTCCACCCTCTTCTAATATTGTTTGAGGACTGGCAGGTATTACAGATATGCTAAAGTGCTCGCTCTTGGGAAAACTAATTGGAAAGGACTTTAGAGGTCTATGACAGACTTTGCTTTCTGACAGGTGATATACATGGGCAGTGAGCAAACTGTAACAGACTCAGTGGGACCCAATGTTGTAAACTAGTAGGATATTAAGCTAGAGTCAAGGTAATATAAATACTTATTAAATTCAGTAAGAACAAACTTAGGGTAAGTCACTTAGGACAAAAAACATCCTGTGAGAGGAAGATAGGAAAAGGAATAAATATTATGCAAACATAGTACAAGATAAATTGGCAAGAAAGAGGGTATGGATTAGGTATGGAGGGTTTGGAGTCAGGCAGTCACGGTCTGAGTCTGAGTTCCCTCATCTGTAAAACTTTCATAAAGTAAGAAAGCATATTTGAGACACCTAGCACAATGCCTGAGACAAACAGGTGCTTAGTAAATATTACCTGTTATTATCATTATAGATCATAGTCAACCATAATCTAAGTTATTCATCATCGGTGTTGTAATTTAAGAAACAATCACAACACTAAGTTGTACCCAGCAGTAAGTCACACAGGAACTTGGGTGGTGATTAGTCATCCACAGACATGGACACTGTATAAATGACAATTGGCTGTCCTGTCTCAGGGAAAAAGAGCAATAATTATAAAGCCTGTGAGAAACAATGCAAAGCAGTATGAAGAAAGTTGTGGGTGTTTTCTCACTAAAAAAATATCAGGGTAGGGAGAGACTTCCCTGAGTAAAATACAACCCAGAGGCAAAAGATGAATGAGGCGAACATCAAGACACTTGCACCAGAGGGACTGCCCGCCCGCCAGTTGCTCCTGCAATCTCCCCCACTCCACTGTCTCCACTTCCCACTTTTTCTGAGTACTTTAAAAAATCCCTCATTCTCTAGACTCTTAAGAGTTGATGTAAAATTTTCTCCTTCTGTTTATGCTTGATGGTGCTCTTATAATCACTCTAGCATTTATACTGATTTACACTGTTTGTTGATTCTATCTCAGTAGCTTTAAAATGTAAAGCTACAGGAAGAAGGGTAGGATGTGTACAACTGTCACAGCAATTTTGCAGATTCTAAACTTTCAAAATAAGTCAGTTGTTCCTAAGATGAATTAGTTCCTTTTAGGGTCACAATAAATAACAGATTAGAAGAAAAATGCTTTGTCAATCCAATTACGAGGGAGCTACTGCTCTCCCCACACCAACAGAGCTCCAACACACTCCTGTGGAAATGGTAAACTCTATTAGCCCGACAACAACTGTGAATTGAAATTCTTGTGAAAGACTGAATTATCAGATTTTTAAAAATCCTCTAGTTTTAATTAGTGATTAGAAAGGGTAAATGGTAGAGCTGGTATCATTTTGCACGAAGAAGTAAAGAGGACAACACCATTCTAAAAAAGCCCAATGTTTTTTGGCAAGTCTGCCCAAAAGTGGAGAAATGGATTCAAGTTCTCTTAAAGGGAAAGAGAACAGCACATGGCCATTTTTCAAACTACAAATTCAGATCTTTGTTGTTGGTTTTTTTGTTTTGTTTTGTGTGTGTGTGTTTTTTTTCTGTTTTTGAGACAGAGTTTTGCTCTATTGCCCAAGCTGGAGTGCAGTGGTGTGATCTTGGCTCACTGCAACCTCCACCTCCTGGACTCAAGTGATCCTTCTACCTCTGCCTCCTGAGTAGCTGGGACCACAGGCATGCACCACCATGCCTGGCTAATTTTTGCATTTTTTTGTAGAGATGGAGTTTCATTCACCATGTTGCCCAGGCTGGTCTCGAACTCCTGAGCTCAAGCGATCTGCCCTCCTTGGCCTCCCAAAGTGCTGGGATTACAGGTGTGAGCCACCATGCCCTGCCAGTTCTTTGTTTAAGGGATTCAGAATCAAGGCAAATAGGGAAAACTTATAGCCAGATGCGGTCACCTATAATACTCTACCTATTCTCTGTCTCCAGTTCATTCTTGCGTAGATTTGCATCATCTAGAAGGCTCTGCAATAAGGCTATTTTTTCATTGTCCGAACCTTCTTGGTTAAGCTTTAACATCTTATTCTCATGCTGAAGACGAATAAGTTTCTCCCTGAATGAACAAAATAAAAACTAAATATTATATACACAGTCATTTGGTGCATCAATATACAACACAGGTATCAAATCCAGCTAAGCACTCTTACAAATTTAATACCTGAACAGAAATGAAAAATAAAGAAAGTGCAACAAATTCAGCTATTATAGCTGGCGAAGACATTACATTTAAGGTTTTAAATATTTTCTTTATAGAAATAATACAGTCTCTAAATACAATGATTTGTAATAAATATGATTTCAAAATCCTATTTCTTCCCTGATTTAAATATTTAAACTATGAATGCATTTATTTATCTGTTATTTGATTCTTATTAGAGAACATAATCTCTAGTGCTATGCTCTTAAATTATCAACCATTTGGTGGCAAGATATTATATCCGACAAGAATCATTTCAAGACAGTCTACCCATTCCTGTAATATGTAAAATTAAATTCTTGAAACAAGCCAGATCATTACAATCAGGTTACCGGACTGCACTGTTTTGGACTCTGTATATGCCAAAAGCTTACATTAAGGGATATTAAAAACAGTATCCATACAGAACTTGCCACCATATTTACTGCAGGGACAATATAATTAAATGTTAGTTCATATGAAGGCATACTTGTTGAAGATATAATTCATTCTTTTCTTTACACAGGGTCATCTTTAGGGGGCCCCATGAAGACAGCATGAACAGATACCAAATACTATGAAAAGCTGTGGAAAAGCTTCTTGTGGATAAAGAAAAATCAAAGAAAGAAAGAAACATGCACATACACGCACTGCTCTTATTTTATAAACATAATAAATCTTTTACTTTTGCTACTGAAAAGATGATCCAAATCTGTGATCTAATTCAAGCAACTATTTAGAATTTGATGTATTCTATTATGGGCAACAGGGACTTTCTTGTTTTTTTTTGAGATGGGGTCTCTGTCACCCAGGCTGAAGTGCAGTGGCACGATCTCGGCTCACTGCAACCCCCGCCTCCTGGGTTCAAGCAATTCTTCTGCCTCAGTATGGGCAATAGGGACTTTATATTTTTCAGTTACAAAGTAAACACACACTTTGTAAGGAAGACAAATGAAAAGAAAATATAAACCCTCCATAACTATAGTGCAAAATGACTACTGCTGAAATATAGCCTTCTAATTCTATGCACATATACTCACATGCAAACATTTTTCAAACGGGATCACACAGTACAAATTACATTGGTACCTGCTATTTACACCTAAAATTTCACAATCTTTTTTTTTTTTTTTGAGACGGAGTCTTGCTCTGTT
>CM052573.1:93480214-93545973 GCA_028551445.1 Miopithecus talapoin
GTTCACGCCATTCTCCTGCCTCAGCCTCCCGAGTAGCTGGGACTACAGGCGCCCGCCACCTCGCCCGGCTAGTTTTTTGTATTTTTAGTAGAGACGGCGTTTCACCATGTTAGCCAGGATGGTCTCGATCTCCTGACCTCGTGATCCACCCGTCTCGGCCTCCCAAAGTGCTGGGATTACAGGCTTGAGCCACCGCGCCCGGCCAACACAATCTTTTTATATCATTAAATATACTTGGATATTTTAAATGACATGGCATTAAAATCGTTACTATTTAATAAACACCCAATTATTGGGCATTCAGATTGCTACCAATTTTGAGCTTTAACAAGTTAATAAGATTAGCCTTATAAATATACTTTTCTGTATATCATTGGTTATTTCCTTAGGATTAACTCCCAGAAAAGTAATTTTTGGATCAAAAGATAGGTGCACTTTTAGACTAACAGAGATTAGACATCCTGCCAATCTCCTCAAAAGAAAGGTTGTACCATTTTAACCTTTTGCCTTTGCCTTTAGTTTATGAGATTTCCAATTTCTCCACACTCTAACTCAATGAAAAGTATCAAATATTAACCCATCATCTAAAACATGTTCTAAAATTTTCATCCCAGTTTATCATTTTTCCTTGATAGTTCTCTTCTGGACACAGAGCATATTTTAATCTATATCTAGTCATACTCAAAAAAGCCCTATTTGCTGAATCTTTATCATCATTGTTTTTTTTTTTTTTGCAGACAGAATCTAGCTGTCACCCAGACTGGAGTGCTGTGGCGCCATCTAGGCTCACTGCAACCCTGCCTCAGAGGTTCAAATGATTCTCGTGCCTCAGCCTCCTGAGTACCTGGGATTTCAGGCATGTGCTAGCATGCCCAGCTAATTTTTTTGTATTTTTAGTAGAGACGGGGTTTTGCCATGTTGGCCAGGATGGTCTCGAACTCCCAGCCTCAAGTGATCCACCTGCCCTGGCCTCCCAAAGCGCTGGCATTACACATGTAAGCCACCGCACCTGACCTATCATTGTTCCTAGTTTAAAAAATCAACTGTATTACCAATACGTTTCCTTAAAAATTGTGAGTTGTTTCGGACATAACCACTTACTTATAAACGTTCATAAATATGTGTTCATTTATTCAACAAATCTTATTAGTTCAATTATAAAGTAGCATATCAGATGGCAAAAAAGAAAAAGGTACACAAGATACTTCCAGACTTGGTGCTGCCTTACACGCCTTTTGTTTGTACTTCTTATTTTTTTTTTTTGAGATGGACTTTGGCTCTTGTTGCCCAGACTGGAGAGCAATGGTGCGATCTCGGCTCACGCAACCTCTGGGTTCAAGTGATTCTCCTACCTCACCCTCCTGAGTAGCTGAGATTACAGGCATGCATCACCAAACCCAGCTAATTTTGTACTTTTTTAGTAGAGACAGGGTTTCGCCATGTTGGTCAGGCTGGTCTTGAACTCTGACCTCAGGTGATCCACCCACCTTGACCTCCCAAGGTGCTAGGATTACAGGAGTGAGCCACTGCGCCTGGCCCATTTGTCCTTCTTAAACAAATGTTAACCAACAACTACAAATTGTTTCCATTTATTCAACAAGTATTTGAAAGCTTATTTCAACTTTTACAGTGTATGAAACCCTTACACAACTGTTATTTAATATCCACCAAGGAAGTTTATGAAGAAGCAAGGCCAGTGTCCATTTTAAAAAGGGGCAAATAGGCCCCAAAAAGGTAAAAAGCAATATTCAGAATTAATCAGTCTCCTTTTAATAGACATTTGGTGTCTCCCCCACTTATTTTTCATTTTTATACATAAAGCTAGTTATGCATAAAAATAAATGAAACTGGCTGGGTGTGGTGGTTTACACCTGTAATCCCAGCACTTTGGGAGGGCAAGGCAGGCGGATTACTTCAGCTCAAGGAGTTCAAGACCAGCCTGGGAAACATGGCAAAACCCGGTCTCTACAAAAAATAGCCAGGTGTGGTGGCATGCGCCCGAGATCCCAGCTACTAAGCAGGCTGAGGTAGGAGGATTGCTTGAGCCCAGAAGGTCAAGGCTGCAGTGAGCTGTGACCACGCCACTGCACTCCAGCCTGGGTGACAGAGCAAGACCTTACTTCTAAATAAATAATAAATAAATGGAATTTTAAAAATGCTATGAATAAAAAATACAAGGTATGATTGAGGGAAGAGTAGTTAAGATGGGGAGTCATTTCCTCCTGTCTATAGCATTATGTCTTTCCCAGACTTTTCCATGTGGTTAGCAGATAAATCTTTTTTTTTTTTTTTTGAGACAGTCTTGCTCTGTCTCCCAGGCTGGAGTGCAGTGGCACAACCTCAGCTCACTGCAAGCTCCGCCTCCTGGGTTCACATCATTTTCCTGCCTCAGCCTCCCGAGTACCTGGGATTACAGGTGCCTGCCACCACGCCTGGCTAATTTTTTGTATTTTTAGTAGAGACAGGGTTTCACCATGTTAGCTAGGATGGTCTCGATCTCCTGAACTTGTGATCCGCCCACCTCAGCCTCCCAAAGTGCTGGGATTACAGGTGTTAGCCACCAAGCCCAGTCGGTTAGCAGACAAATCTTAATAACTTATGATTTTGCATGCTGATACCTAAGCACAACTATTGTCTACAGGCCAAATGTCTTCATTGCTTAATGTCTGCTGAGGATACTCAAGCTTAGGACATAATAATTGGCTTTGTATGTGTGAAAGATTGTCTTATTGAAGTGAGCAAATCAATTTTCCATAGGGCCAGCAGAAGAAAGATTCTAACATGTTGAAAACATAAAAATTTAACACTGAGTTCATGTTGAAAATGTTGGTTAGAAAGAATAAGGAAATGATCTTCTTCATATTGTAGAGAAGTACGTTTTCTCCAGGAATACTGTGCAGTGTAAATGTGAACACCACAATCTCCTTACCTGATTTCAGGTGTAACAATCTCTGCAGCTAGACTGTCTGAAGACTCCTGACTTCCAAGAGGCATTAACCCTGTAAATATACAAACATAAATATAAGGCTAATGGAAAACACAGTTATACAACTTTCGATATGAAACCCTACTTTGAGCATTAATTTTTAACAGCAAAAATAATTTTCAAGTAAAGGACCGTGTCACAGTGGTCTTAAAATATTATTAAGTGTGGTCTTAATAAAAATACCATTTTAAGTATTTTTAAGTATACAATAGAATGGCATTCAGTATATTCACAATGTTGTGTAACCATCACCGCTACGTATTTTCAAAACTTTTTCATCATCCAAATCACAAACTCTGTAACCATTAAGCAGTAATTCCCTATTCCTCCCTCCCCTATCCCCTGGTAACCTCTATTCTATTCTACTTTTTTTTTTTTTTTGAGACGGAGTCTCGCTCTGTTGCCCAGGCTGGAATGCAATGGTGCGATCTCAGCTCACTGCAACCTCTGCCTCCTGGGGTCGGGCAATTCTTTTGTCTCAGCCTCCCGAGTAGCTGGGATTACAGGTGCCCACCCAACTAATTTTTTGTATTTCTAGAAGAGATGGGGTTTCACCATGTTGGCCAGGCTGGTCTTGAACTCCTGACTTCAGGTGATCCTCCCGCCTCAGCCTCCCAAAGTGCTGGGATTACAGGCGTGAGCCACTGTGCCCAGCTTTACTTTTTAAATGTAATGATGTAACATACATATTTCTCTCTGTCAGGTGTATAGAAAATATTCCTTATTATTATTATTATTTTTTTGAGATGGAGTCTCACTTTGTCACCCAGGCTGGAGTGTAGTGGCATGATCTTGGCTCACTGCAATCTCTGTCTCCTGGGTTCAAGCAATTCTCCTACCTCAGCCTGCTGAGTAGCTGGGATTACAGGCACCTGCCACCACGCCCAGCTAGTTTTTGCATTTTTAGTAGAGACAGGGTTTCACCACGTTGGCCAGGCTGGTCTCGAACTCCTGACCTAAGGCAATCTGCCCACCTCAGTCTCCCAAAGTGCTGGGATTAAAGGTGTGAGCCACTACACCTGGCCACCTTATTCTTTTAAACGGCTCTACTGTATACAGTTGAATAAGAATACTATTCCTGTATTGCTGAACTTTCAGGCTGTTTCAAAATCTCGCTATTAGAAACAATGCTTTAATTCATTAGGGTAAATTTAATTCGTAGAGCAAAAGTGCTAGGTCAAAGGATACATAAACAAAGAGGGTGTCCTAATCCTTTTTCTGTTGCTTATAACAGAACTGAAACTGAGTAATTTATAAGAAACACTATTTTTGGCTGGCTGTGGTGACTCATGCCTGTAACCCCAGCACTTTGGGAGGCCGAGGTGGGTGGATCGATTGGGCTCAGGAGTTCGAGACCAGCCTGAGCAACATGGTGAGACCCCCATCTCCACCAAAAATACAAAAAATTAGGTGAGCACCGTGGTGCATGCCTGTATTCCCAGCTACTTGGGAAATTGAGGTGGGAGGATCACTTGAGCCCAGGAGGCAGAGGCCAGACCATGCCACTGCATCCCAGCTTGGGTAAACAAGTGAGACTTCATCTCAAAAAAAAAAAAAAAAAATTATTATTTACAATTCTAGAGGCTGAGAAGTCCAAGACTGAGGGGGCACATCTGGTAAGAACCTGCCTGCTGGTGGGGACTCTCTGCAGAGTCCCGAGGCAACACAGGGCATCACATAGTGAGGGGGTTGAGCATGCTCACTTGTTCGCTCAGGTCTCTTTTTCTTTTTATTGAGGAGTTTCACTCTTGTCACCCAGGCTGGAATACAGTGGCA
Organism: Miopithecus talapoin; assembly: GCA_028551445.1. Lineage (NCBI taxonomy): Eukaryota > Metazoa > Chordata > Mammalia > Primates > Cercopithecidae > Miopithecus > Miopithecus talapoin. Next base: position 93,484,977 of record CM052573.1, read on the forward strand.
CGATCTTGGTTAACTGCAACCTCCGCCTCTCATGTTCAAGTGATTCTCCTGCCTTAGCCTCCCCAGTAACTGGGATTACAGATGCCCATCTCCACACCCAGCTAATCCTTGTATTTTTAGTAGAGACCAGTTTTTGCCATGTCAGCCAGGCTGGTCTCAAACTCCTGACCTCAGGAGATCCACCCGCCTCAGGCCTTTCAAAGTGCTGGGATTACAGGCATGAGCCACGGCACCAGGCCCTCTTTTTCTTATAAAGCAACCAGTACCACTCCCATGACGATGCATTACTCCATTAACGTATTAATCCATGGATGCATTAATCCATCCCTGAGGGCAGAGTCCTCATGCTTTAATCACCTCTTGAAGGCCCCACCTCTCAAAACTACCACATTGGGTATTAACTTTCAATATGAGTTTCAGAGCAGACATTCAAACTATAGCAGCAAGGTTAAAACATATAGGTTTATAGGTGCAAAGAAACAAATGTGATAGTTTACATGAAAGGGCTTATGGTTTCTTGATTATATCAGAGCTGAGAGAAAAAGGGTTAAACTTCAGGTGAGATTCTTAAAATTGCATAAAAACTCATGTAGAGGCTGGGTGCAGTGGCTCATACCTGTAATCCCAGCATATTGGGAGGCCAACGCAGGCGGATCACCTGAGGTCAGGAGTTCAAGACCAGCCTGGTCAACATGGTGACACCCTGTCTCTACTAAAAATACAAAAAATTAGCTGGGTACGGTGGCGGGCGCCTGTAATTACAGCTACTCTGGAGGCTGAGGCAGGAGAATCACTTGAACCTGGGAGGCGGAGGTTGCAATGAGCCGAGATCACACCGTTGTGCTCCAGCCTGGGCAAAAAGAGCAAAATTCCACCTCAAAAAAAAAAAAAAGAAAAAGAAAAAACAACACTCATGTAGAGATGCTTAGAGATATCTGAAAGAACTGTGAGGCAGCAATGAGGATGCAGTTATAATCACAAACGATATATTTTTGGTGAAAACAAGAAAGATACATAATAATTTCCTTAAGTTGTCCTTGGTAATCTGGAATAGAGAAAAAAAGTTTGGATATCTCAATTAGGGTTTGACAGCTTGGTCTAGAAACAGGTCAAGAGAATAAAGAAGGGGAGTGGTGGTGAGAACAAAATGAAAATGGTTTCTGTGCAGCTGGGTAAACTGGAAAATGAAGCAAGAAGACAGCTGATTAATAAGACAACAGAGAGAGAGCAAGGAGGTGAAATGAAAGAGAGGAGCAGGGAAAAAAGAATGTTGTAGTCAGAGGAAAAGAAAAATTCCAGTTTCAGGTAACTAAAAAGCCACAGGCTGGTTACTAGTCTGGGAGTGAACTGTGAAGCCAAACAAGCGATCCATCAGCCTCCACCATCCCCAGCTGATGACAAAGGAGTGGGAGGGGTAAACCTTGAGCCAAGTGTGGTTCTTTTCCTGGGAGAAAGAGCAGTTTTCTCCTTAGGATCTAAGTTCCTTAATGGATTGACACCTACTCAACTTTTCTTAGTTGAAAAAAAATCACTGCTTTAGGAAGTCTGATGTACTTAAAAGAAAATTATCATTTTCTTTTAGAGACAGGGTCTCGCTGTCACCCATGCTGGAGTGAAGTGGCACAGTTTTGGCTCACTGTAACCTCAAACTCCTGGGCTCAAGTGATCCTCCCATCCAAGCCTTCCAAGTAGCTGGGACTACAGGTATGAGCCATTGCACCCGGTCATTATTTTTATTTTTGTAATACATATTTAGAGACAGATGGAGTCTCAATGTGTTGGCCAGGCTGAACTCAAGCTCCTGGACTCAAGAAATCTTCCTTCCTTGGCCTCTCAAAGTGCCTGGATTACAGGCACGAGCCACCATGCCTGGCCCATATTCTATTTAATATTTGAAATAATTGTGTTAAGTGTGCAACATTAAATTACCTGCCACTAGGTATGATCTTAGGGCACCAGCAAAACTAGGGCACCCTGATTTGTCAAGAGTAAATGGTTATCTGGTCGGGCGCGGTGCCACACACCTGTAATCCCAGCACTTTGGGAGGCCATGGAGGGCAGATCACCTGAGGCCAAGAGTTCAAGATCAGCCTGGTCAACATGATGAAACTCTTTCTCTATTAAAAATGCAAAAAGTGGCTGGGTGCAGTGGCTCATGCCTATAATCCCAGCACTTTGAGAAGCTGAGGCGGGTGGATCACCTGAGGCCAGGAGTTCAAGATCAGCCTGGTCAACATGATGAAACTCCTTCTCTATTAAAAATGCAAAAAGTGGCTGGGTGCGGTGGCTCATGCCTGTAATCCCAGCACTTTGAGAGGCCGAGGCGGGTGGATCACCTGAGGTCAGGAGTTCGAGACCAGCCTGGCCAACATGGTGAAACCCTGTCTTTACTAAATATACAAAATTTAGCTGGTCATGGTGGCAGTTCACCTGTAATCCCAGGTACTCGGGAGGCTAAGGCAGGAGAATTGCTTGAAACTGGGAGGTGGAGGTTGCACTGAGCTTAGATTGCGCCATTGCACTCCAGCCTGGGGGACAAGAGCAAGACTTCGTCTTAAAAACACTCCAGTCTGGGTGACAAGAGCAAGACTTCGTCTTAAAAACACTCCAGTCTGGGTGACAAGAGCGAGACTCCATCTCAAAAAAAGAAAAAAGAAAATAGTTACCTGATATCTTCTTAAGAAAGAATATCAGAGTATTACAGCCAACTTTTCTATATTACATTTAATACAGCACAACTTTTTCTATATTACATTTAATACTGTTTTCATTTAAAATTACATATTAGGGAGTGCTTTGCCTTACTAAGAGCATCTAAAACTCTTCATCTGGCTCTGGAGAAAGAAGTTATGATTCTCATTTTGCAGAACAAACCAAGTCTTGGAGAGTTTAGTTACTAGCTCAAGCTGCAGGGCAGAGACCATTATGATGGTATTCAATGTTTATGACACCTTATGTTTATGATGGTACATACCAGTTTTCTTTTTAAAGTTGTGAATCTTTTTGGGCCTTCTTTAATGGTTAAGTGTTTTGGTTTTTTTTGGTTTTTTTTGGAGACAGTCTCACTCTGTTGCCCAGGCTGAAGTGCAGTGGTGCTATTTCAGCTCACTGTGGCATCCACCTCCCGGGTTCAAGCAATTCTTGTGCCTCAGCCTCTTGAGTAGCTAGAATTACAGGCACGCACCACCATGCCTGGCTAATTTTTCTATTTTTAGTAGAGGCGGAGTTTTGCCATGTTGGCCAGGCTGGTCTCCAACTTCTGGCCTCAAGTGATCCACCTGCCTTGGCCTCCCAAAGTGCTGGGATCACAGGCGTCAGCCACTGTGCCCAGTCTAATGGTTAAGTGTTTTAATCAAATAAAGTATACCATAAAGTTAACCTAAATATGTTTTGGGATATCTCCACACATCTTTTTTTTTTTTTTTTTCCTCTTAGTGATTGAAAGTTCGAATGATACGGAATCATCAGCCCACCTAAATGATTGAGCTTTGGGTCTTTTTGGGTCAACCAAGGGAAAGTGAGAAGGAAGTCAAGGAAGCCAAGAAACTACTCTCACGCCCTTCTGTGGTTGGTTGTATTTGCAAGACAGGGGGTCCCCAAGTGTCTTTACTTTTTGATCCTTAGCATGGTTCCCATTTTAGAAGCTGAGGTCCTAGACTCCTTTCTGCTTATATAAGGGGTGTCAGGCAACAGAGTGTTATTTAAGAAAATTTTTTCTGTAAGTCATTTCATTAATACTTCTTGAGGAGTGTATGATCTCACACTGATAACAAAGGGGATGACAGAAAGGTGAGATATAAACATGTTCTCCCAACATGCAAAGTGAGGAAATGAATTTTACCTTACATCTGCCTCCATTATCCTATGCCAGAGGGCCTAAAACATTGATGTACACAAAAAACATCTGGGGCACTGTTTTAAAATTCACCTTTCTGAACCTTGTCCCCCGAGTCCCTGATTTGTAGGCATGAGTGGACCTGGGAATCTGCATCCCAGGTGATTCTAACATTATTCACCATGCTGTAAGAAACACTATTCTTTTTTGTTTTGTTTTATTTTGTTTTTCAAACAGAGTCTTGCTCTGTCCCCTAGGCTGGAGTGCAGTGGCGCAATCTCAGCTCACTGCAAGCTCTGCCTCCCAGGTTCACGCCATTCTCCTGCCTCAGCCTCCCAAGTAGCTGGGACTACAGGTGCCTGCCACCATGCCCAGCTAATTTTTTGTATTTTTAGTAGAGATGGGGTTTCACCGTGTTAGCCAGGATGGTCTTGATCTCCTGACCTCATGATCTGTCCACCTCAGCCTCTCAAAGTGCTGGGATTACAGGCATGAGCCACCGTGCCTGGCCAAGAAACACCATTCTTACACAAACTTGATGAGGTTTAAAAAACTCAAGTTGCAATTAAGTCTTTGTTTCTGTCATCCTTGCCAAATTATCCTATTACTAAATTGGCCCTTTTCTTTTTCTTTTTTTTTTTGTTGTTGCCCAGGCTGGAATGCAGTGGCACGACCTCAGCTCACTGGAGTGACCTCAGCTCACTGGAGCCTCTGCCTCCCAGGCTCAAGTGATCCTCCTGCCTTAGTGTCCTGAGTAGTTGGGCCCACAGGCACATGCCACCATGACCAGCTAATTTGTAAATTTTTTTTTTGTGGGGGGGTGTCTTGCTATGTTGCCCAGGCTGCTCTTGAACTTGTGAGCTCAAGCCCTCTGTCCACCTCAGCCTCCCCAAGGGTTGGGATTACAGGTGTCACCACCATGCCCGGCCTAAATTTGCCCTTTTCTACAAAACACTGACAGCCCCTAACCTGAATAGCATTGCTGGGATCTAAGCTTAAATTGTCTGCCCAAAGCAATTTACAACAAAGTAGGAATTAGATTTAAAACATCTTTTATGGCACTTGGATTAATATATATATATATATATATACACACACACACATCCACATATATATACACACATCTACATCTACATCTTGGCCAGGTGCGGTGGCTCACACCTGTAATCTCAGCACTTTGGGAGGCTGAGGTGGGCGGATCACACAGTCAGGAGATTGAGACCATCCTGGCTAACAGGGTGAAACCCTGTCTCTACTAAAAATACAAAAAATTAGCCGGACGTGGTGGCACACCCCTGTAGTCCCAGCTACTAGGGAGGCTGTGGCAGGATAATCGCTTGAACCTGGGAGCCAAGATCTCGCCACTGCACTCCAGCCTGGCAACAGAGCGAGACTCTGTCTCAAAATATGTATCTATCTTAAGGGAAGTATTAGAATACCTCTATTACACTACTTTTGTTTCTCCTTTGGAGAAATTAGCACGGCAGCGTCGTCTAATTCAAAAGCTGTAGAAGTCAACATCCACTTTTTTTCATGGGCCTGTTAAAGCCCTATCATTCATTCTTGACTCATCCTATGTCTTTGGGAAGCCTTTCTGGGTAAACCTATCCACAAGGAAAATCCTTTATGTCACTACCAGCCCTTGCACACGTTTCAATTATAGCATTTATCATCTTGTACCACAATTGCCTAATTTATTTTTGTATCTCCAGCTCTACTAATAGATACAGTGCCTGGCAAACAGCAGGCGCTAAATAATTGTGGGATGAATGAGTCCACGGCAAGAGACTAGGCCGGGAGTTTTAAAAATCAATGCTGACTGAGAAATGAAGTACGGAAATGTCAAGGGCTGGAATAAAAATAATCCCTAACAGCACAGAATCCTCATTAAGGGAACACAGGTCAGGCACGTGTCCCAGCCCAGCGGCGCTGAGGGGTTGGTGGTGCCTTCATTGTTACGAAACATGTGGGCTCTCTCCTCCCCGCAACCCACCAAGAGCCCGGCCTCCCAGGTTCCCACTCTTATGTGCGCCCCACCCGTGACCGACTCTCCCCAGGCCGCTGCTTGTCCTCGCCAGAGCCACCCCTTCCAGTCGCTACGCCAAGGAGGGGTGTTCAAATCCTCCAGTGAGGGCCTAGGAGGCCTTTCATGGCCAATCAGTAGCCAGGCCCTGCAATTTGGGAGGGACTCGGCATCCACACGGACAGCTGGACTGCTGGGCGATTCCTTAGGGTGCTTGTTTTACGCAAGGCTTAGAGGTCAAAAATAAGGGGACACAGTACTCTCAGAATGGAAGGGAGCCGCACAGACTGTCTGGGTTGGCCATTTTCTAAGACGAACCAACTGCTTTTCAGATTCCTCTCCACCTTTTACGCATTCCTCTGAAAAAAGCGGGTGTGACTGATTTGGAAATTGGCTCAGTGACTGAGGGTTCAGACCACCATTTGGACCAATAAGAAAAGGCAATCGCTGGAGCCTGGGCTTTGCGAAGAGGAGCGCAAGTGGGCCCAATGTTTCATTTTTATCTATTGGTACAATCATGTTCAAGTGAACCAAATAGTTTTATTTATACTATTAGAAATAAATCATCTGGCTGGGCGTGGTGGCTCACGCCTGTAATCCCAGCACTTTGGGAGCCAAGGCGGGTGGATCACCTGAGGTCAGGAGTTCCAGATCAGCCTGCCCAACATGGTGAAACCCTGTCTCTACTAAAAATACAAAAATTAGCCGGGCATGGTGGTATGCCTGTAATCCCAACTTTTGGAAGGCTGAGGCAGGAGAACCGCTTGAATCCGGGAAGCAGAGGTTACAGTGAGCGGAGACTGTGCCATTGCACTCCAGCCTGGGCAATAAGAGTGAAACTCCATTTCAAAAAAAAAGAAAGAAAAGAAAAAAGTAAAAGAAATAAATCATCTGGTGTGTGCTCCCAAAACGTTTTTACCTTGAGTTGTGAGCTGCCCTTCTTGAGCTTGTACACAACGAAGCTCTTCAATGGTTTCCTTCAGAGAATCCCTTTCTGTTCTCAGTCTCTGGAGAGGCACAAAAACATGAAGGGTTAGCTTCACGTTTTAAGAATTTATTCATCAGAGGCCTTTGTCTTACCTAATAGAATGATAAACAATAGTGAACATGAACATGTTTTACCTTTTGCTTTTCTATGGAAAGATCATAGAAGGAAGAAAAGATTAAAACAATTTTTCCCATTTAACAATACTGGATATCTACTACGTGCAAGGCAATATGCTATCCACAGTTAAACAAAACTGTCTACTCCATCTTTAACAATTAGTAACTAATTTCTTTCTTTTTTTTTTTTTTTGAGACGGAGTCTTGCTCTGTCGCCCAGGCTGGAGTGCAGTGGCGGGATCTCGGCTCACTGCAAGCTCCGCCTCCCGGGTTCACGCCATTCTCCTGCCTCAACCTCCCAAGTAGCTGGGACTACAGGCGCCTGCCACCTCGCCCGGCTAGTTTTTTTGTATTTTTTTAGTAGAGACGGGGTTTCACCGTGTTAGCCAGGATGGTCTCAATCTCCTGACCTCGTGATCCACCCGTCTCAGCCTCCCAAAGTGCTGGGATTACAGGCTTGAGCCACCGCGCCTGGCCACTAATTTCTTAACATTCTTTTCAGTAGACATAAAACATTGAAGAACAAAGACAATAAATATTCATAAATCATGAAAAAGTAGAAATATTTTTAAAAGATTTGAAATATGCTGAACAACAAAAAGTCCTCTATTAATCATACAGAAAACAAGAAAGCTACACGAACTTATAGAAAGTCAGGAGCAGAACAATGTAAAGGAGACAACAGTGGTAGAAAAGATAACTATATAAAAAAGAAATCTGAATGAAGTATTATAAAAATATTCTTTAGACTTTTTTGCCTTATTTCTGAAACACAAATGGAATTCTCCTGTAGCTTAAAAATAAACAGGATTTCTAATTTTTAAATTCATAAATAAAATAAATTAATGTGGCCAAACATGAATTAAACATAAATGCCTTAATTTTAGCAGCGCTCAAAACCAAAATGCCTAATACATATACTCACATCCTTTTCTTTTTGAAGACTGTCAACTTTTTCTTTTAGCCGCTTATATTCAAAATCTAGTTTATCTGCTTTCTTTGATTCTTCGGATAATCTATTTTGTAGTTCTACTACCTGATACAGAAAGATACCATTACTTATACATAATCTGAAACATTAGAAATTATCACTATTTTCTTCTATAGGTTTAAGAAAACCAAACCCTCTCCCACCAGTACTCAAATGCATATGATCCAGCAGTCTAACACAGTGGAGAGAACTAGGAATAAAAACCTGCCCAGTTACTATGGGTTCCCAACCAGAATCATCCAGTGTAACAATGTTCAAAATCATACAAGAATCTATAGGATTTTCATTTCCAGCAATAGAGATAACTGGGTAGTCTGAAATTCTTTTTGTATAAAACAAAATAAATGCTAGGGTGGGGCAGGGGGATTCCAATTGCATAGCTAAGCTTACAAAAAAATAAGGGAAATCCTCAGAGGTTAAAACCAGAATGAGAAGTTCATGCAGATGCTCTGGGTACCATGAGGTGTCAACAGGAGCCTAGAGCTTTAAAAGGAGATGAGTGGTTGTTAAACCACCCTGGGCTCTAAAAGGTAACAAATCAGCAAATAGGTGCACTAGGAAAAAAAATTTTCATCAGCTGGAAAAATAAACTGAGTGCTTTCGGATTAAAAAAGCATAACTTGGGAGTTAAGTGCAGTGGCTCATGCCTGTAATCCCAGTACTTTGGGAAGCTGAGGCGGGAGGACGGCTTGAACCCAAAATTTGAGACCAGACAAGGCAACATAGTGAGACCCCGTCTCTATAATTTAAAAATTAGCTGGGTGTGGCAGCACATGTCTTAGTTCCTCAGGAGGCTGAGGTGGGACGATCACTTGAGCCCAGGAGTTCAAGAATGCAGTGAGCTATGACCATACCATTGCACTCCAGCCTAGGAAACAGAGTGAGATCCTATCTTAAAAAAAAAGTAAGAATGAAGGAAAAAAGGGTAACTTGGAAGTTTGTAACCACAGCCTGTTAATAATACGTGGACTTGTGTTTGAATTTTTACTACTTGCATTGTCTAGGAAAACCTAAGCCAAGCAATTAGAGGAGTATTAGTTGGTAATGCTGTGGAAAATCTGCCATAAACAAACACACATATTGACCACAGAAACAAAACCTCAACCCATGAGCCTCAGGATTCCCCAAGGTAAAGATGAGCTAATGAAAGAGCAAAATCCAAAATTATAAAGGCCATAAAGAAATATGTCACAATGAACAAGACTCTGTGGAAAACATTAACAGCAATAACAACCAAAAAATAATAGAATAAGATCTCCAAGGATTTCAGATTGGAATTATCAGATACAAAATACACATACTTAAAAAAATAAAGAGAAAATCTAAATTTTAAAAGCAGTAGGAGGCCAGGCACGGCGGCTCACACCTGTAAGCCTAGCACTTTGGGTGGCTGAGGCAGGCAGATTGCCTGAGCTCAGGAGTTTGAGATCACCCTGGCGGCAACATGGTGAAACCCTGTATCTACTAAAATATAAAAATTCAGCCAGGCTTGGTGATGCATTTCTGTAATCCCAGCTACTCGGGAGAGTGTGGCAGGAGAATTGCTTGAACCCGGGAGGTGGAGGTTGTAGTGAGCTGAGATTGCACCACTGCACTCCAACCTGGGCCACAGAGCCAGACTCTGCCTCAAAATAAATAAATAAATTAATAAATAAAAATAAAATAAAAAACAAAAAGGAGTAAGAGACCATCAAAAATAACCAGGGAGATTTGAAAAAGCACACAAAGAAGGCTTGTAGACAAAATATTATCATTTAAAAAATGAAGGGGCCGGTCACGGTGGCTCATGCCTGTAATCCCAGCACTTTGGGAGGCCAAGGCGGGTGGATAACCGGAAGTCAGGAGTTCGAGACCAGCCTGGCCAACATAGTGACAACCCGCATCTACTAACAATACACAAAAATTAGCCAGGCATGGTGGATGGCGCCTGTAATCCCAGCTGCTCGGGAGGCTGAGGCAGGAGAATCACTTGAATGTGGGAGGTGGAGGTTGCAATAAGCAGAGATTGTGCCACTGGCACTCCAGCCTGGACGACAGTGAGACTCTGTCTCAAAACAAAACAAAACAAAAAAAACAAAAAACAAACAGACGAAAACAAACAAACAAAAAACATATAGCAAACTTTGTAATACACTGGCAAAATAAAACATTCTGTACGTAATCAACAAGGAATGCTTTCCCACCATTATTGTTTTTCCCTCCAAGTTGTACTGAAATCTGGGTATGCTGATTAAGAAGAAAAAAAAGGATATGGAATAGAAAGGGAGAAATTGGGCTGGGTGCAGTGGCTCACACTTATAATCCCAGCCCTTTGGGAGGCTGAGACAGGAGGATGTCTTGAGCCCGGGTATTTAAGACCAGCCTGGGCAACATGATGAAACCCCATCTCTACAAAAATTACAAAATTAGCTGAGTGTGGTGGCACACACTTGTGGTCCTAGCTACTTGGGAAGCTGAGATGGGAGGATCACCCGAGCCTGGGGAGGTTGAGGTTGCAGTGAACCATGGCTGCACCACTGCACTCTAGCCTGGGTGACAGAGCGAAACCCTGTCTCAGAAAAAAAAAAAAAAAAAAAAAAAAGACATAAATTCCTTTTATTTCTTTACTATATCCCTTCTGACAAGAGAATCTACAGACATTATCAGAAGTAATATGAGAATCTGGCAAGGTTGCAGAATCAACATATAAAAGTTAATTTCATTCATATAAATTAGTAATAAAGTGAAAATGGTATCTCTATCTAACTGCATTCAAAAAACAACCCAAAACACAAAGCACCTAACATTAACTACAATGAAATATGCACAAAATCTTTAGAAGAACATTAATAAACTTAACCCAAAGACATGTAAGACCACGGAAAGGTCTCATGTTCAGACAGGAACAACTCTCCCCAAATTGATCAAGAGAGTCGAAGTAATTCCAATTCCCATGAGTTTGGAGTTTAAAGGGAAAGCAAAGGGCTGAGAACAGACTTCTGAAAAAGGACAAAGTATGAGAGTCTGCACTACCACCTATCAAAATTGCTAAAAATCTGTAAAACTTGAGTGTGATATTGGTGTAGGAACAGATAAAAATACCAAGGGAACAGAAGAAAGTGTCCAGAAACAACCCATAAATAACATGGATACTTTAGATATACAAGATAGAATTGCAGGTCATTGTGGAAGAAAGGACTATTAAATAAATGGTGGTAGGCTGACTGGTTATCCACACAGACAAAAAGAGTCTCAAAGGGATCCCTACTTAACACCCTACACAAAAATTAATTCCAAGTGGATTAAGTACCTAAATGTGCAAAACAAACTTTAAATCTTTGTAAAGAAAATAGAGAAGATTAGACTATATACTTATGTAGGAAATAATTTCTTAAAATATAAAAAGTACAAATCATAAAAGTACTTGAAGTTCATTATGCTGAAATTATCAACCTCAAAAAAGTAAAAGGACAAGTCATAGACCTATAGGAGATTAAGTAAAAATATATGCAAGTGATAAAGAATATCAGAACATATAAACAACCTTTAGAAATCAGTAAATGATTCAATCTTTTAAATGGGTAAAAGATAAAAATAGGAAATTTACAAAAGAAATATGGTCAGTCAATATATTTGTAATCAGAGTAACACGAAGTATAATTAAAAGGAGGCACCATTTTATACCTATGTAATTGGCAAATTTTACTTATTTTTTCTTTTCTCAAGACAAGGTCTTACATGTCCCATATTGCCAGCAGAGTCACATGCAGCACAAAAGCAAAGCTGGAGTGCAGTGGTGCAATCATAGCTCACTGTAGCCTCTGAGGCCCGGGCTCAAGCCATCCTTCAACCTCAGCCTCCCAAGTAGCTGGGACCACAGGTTCATGCCACCATGCCCAGCTAACTTAAAGTTATTTTTAGAGATGGGGTCTTGCTATGTTTCCCAGGCTGGTCTGGAACTCCTGGGCTCAAGCCATTCTCCTGCCTCAGCCTCCCAAAGTGTTGAGATTACAGGCGTGAGACACTGTGCCAGGCCAGCAAAATTTAAAGTTTGCCAATACTGTGTGTTGGTGATGATGTGAAGCAACAGGAATATAAACTGCTTGTTGGTAACACAATAACTTTAAGGAACAATCTGCTAATATCTAACTATATTGACGATACTCTTAGACAGAAATTCCATCAAGTTGTAAAACCTTCACACATGTATAGTAGAGGACCTGTACAATACTATTTATATGGCATTTCTTTTAATACAGGAAAAAAAAGCTGAAACATCCTGTAGGCCTCTTAACAGGAAAATGGGTAAATTTTGGTACAGAGACTAACTGAAATACTATACAGCAGTGGAAATGAATGTTATAAAGCTATACCTAGCGTGATAAACAAATCTCACTGAGCAAAAGAAAAAAAATTTATATAAAGTTTTGGAACATGTCAAAATGCTATAACTTTTTAGGGATAAATATATATATGTAGCAAAAGTAGAGAGAGACAAATGGGAATGAAAGCTGCAGCATGGAGGCTGCCTATAATGAGGAGGGGGAGAGAATGTTTTATTCAAGCATGAATATTTACTGAACTATGCTTTTACATTTGTGTATTTCTTAAGTATTACATAATAAATAAATAAATATAAGTAAATAAAAATAAAAGTACCTGCTATGGAGAGTTTAAAGCTCTTTAAATATAAGATAAATATAAATAAATACAATAGGCCATGCATGGTGGCTCACAGTGGCTCACACCTGTAATCCTAGCACTTTGGAAGGCCGACGCTGGTGGATCACTTGAGCTCAGGAGTTCAAGACCAGCCTGGGCAACACAGTGAAACCCCATCTCTACCAAAATACAAAAAATTAGCCAGGTATGGCGGCATGCGTCTGTAGTCCCAGCTACTCGGGAGGCTGAGGCAGAAGAATTGCTTGAACCTGGGAGGTGGAGGTTGCAGTGAGCTAAGATCACGCCACTGCACTCCAGGCTGGGTGACAGAGTGAGACTTAGTCTCCTAAAAAAATAAATACAATAAAGAAAAGATAAAAAATAGAATACCATGAAAACAAGTCAGTAATTTTGGTAAGCTACATGCTATAACTGAGAGCTTGCCTGAAACCATCATCAAGATGCTGTGTTTCTTTTACCTGTCTCTTGTAGGTTTCAAGTTGACTTCGCGCTGCGTTGGCCTTTCTTAACTCTTCCTCTAGACTGACAGTGTTCTGCATATACACAGTATTCTTCTCTTCTAAGAGTTTAACCTGCCGCCTTAAATCACCAAGGTCTTCTAGCTTCTTTTTATAAGATTCTACTTGACCTTCTAGTTTAGACACTTTATCAGAAGAATGTCTAGAATTAGATGGGAAATTAAAAAATCAGAAACATATCCACACTTGTAAAGTTGTTTCAGTATTAAGAAGGATTGCCAGGAAACACACATCTAATGAAATAAGACAAAAGTGATTCCAGGTTAATTTTCTGCACAGGTTAAAATATATGACCTAAGTTACAATTACATGTTTAATGGAGAATAATAATTTAAGAAAACCAAGCAGGAGAGGGCAGCCAGCAGAGTCACATGTGGCACAAAAGAAAAGTAAGTTTAACAGTGTCCAAATAATTTGGCAATTATCAGTGACGACCGGAATAGCAGCTTCAGTGGGGCAGTGTGGGCAGATAGTAGGGTCGAGGAGAGAACGTCAGTTTTACCTTATGTAATCTAAGTTTGGTTCTGGTGGGAAGGAGAGAGTAGTAACTCCCTCTCTTTTTAAGATTAAAGAGACCTAAATGTGCATGTGCATGTATATGTACAAAGGAGAGAGATCCAAAAGGCAAAAGAAATGAGGATTGATGTAACACCGTCCCTGTGTAGGCCAGAAAGGTAGAGGTCCAGAGCACTGAAGAAGGAATTACCCCTGAACAGGAGGAAGAATAACAGGTCTACACTCTCTAAAGAAAGGGTGGATGGGAACCCAGTGAAGTTTAGAGGTGCAGGAGACAAAAGACAGGGAGAGTCCAGCAGTTCATGGCCTCTTTCCTCCCTGCTATAGGAGACAAGGTCATCTATTGAGACTAAGGGATGGGAGGGGTGGGGGGAGGGCAGCCAGGGGAGTAGAATCCTGAAGAACCAGAATGGCTGTGAGTGAGACAATGAGCAGGGGGAGGGCGGGTCATTGGGAAGAACCCAGCTCAGAAGGAAGCCACCGACTGGCAGCAGCACAAAACTATCAATTACGCATTTCCCCTGTTCTCAGTATTCAAAGAGCAAAAGTAGAAAATGTAGATGGTTGAGATAATCAACAAAGGATAGGAGACTGTACAAGAAGAGGAGTGAAAAAATGAGGTGGCAGGGAGTGAGGCACCTCATGAGAGAACTGAAGGGATAACAACAAGGCCCAGCAAGAAAATGAGGCCTTGCGGGCGTGGCGAGAGAACAGTTCCAGAGCTGTACAAGTAAAAAGTGATGGTCAGAATTTCTATTTTACAAACACTTGTGTATCGCTTAATTGCCAGACACTGTTGCAAGTGTTTACAAATATAAATTCACTCAATTCCTCATATAAACCTGAGGTAGGCATGTGTATTGTTTCCATTTTGCAGATGAGTAAACGGCCATACAGAGGTTGCATAAGCAGTAGACCCGGGATCTCAGCCCAGGTAGCCTGGCTCTTAAGCTTGCTAGATGCTCAGAAACCCTAGAGTTTCTAACACTAGAGCCAAACTGTGCTGGGCAGTGAAGGTGAAGGTGAGGTTTTTACCTCAGCACGTCGATCTCATCTTTCAGAGACTGAGCTTCATCTGCCAAAGTGGTCAGTTCATCATTCTGTTGCCGAAGTTCAGAGATCTCCTTTTCTAACTCTTCACAGCGTATTCGATAATCATCTTTGGCTGCTTCTAATCTGTAACCAATACATAATAGACCAAGAAAGCACTATTTACTGCCTCCTCATTCTCCTTAGAACAGTAAAAGAAAAATATAAAGCATGAGAATAAAGCCTTCTTGAATATGTCTCCATGTTAGTGGCCACAAGCTGCATTCTCAAATATTAACTGTCATAAAAATGGACTCCACCGTCCCAAGTCTTGGGAACGGTGACAACTGGTTACTATTTCCCTACCAGAAGGCAAGATAACATGCAATGCTTTTCAGAACTGCAGATACAATTTATTTAAGGGCTTTTAAAATTATAAAATTAACACATATGGTCTGGCACAGTGGCTTACAGTAATAAACCCATTATGTTAATAAAAACAACATACTGTTTACGAAAAATAACTATTTTCTAAAACAAAAAAGTGAGAAGAGTGGCACTGTTTTACATTTTTGTGATTCTATTATCTGTTTTAATAGAAGACAGCTGGGTTCTCATATTTGTTTCTACACTCATCTGTTGGTGACATGTTGTTTTTGGCTGAAGTATATGAAGAAAATCTAGCCTTGCAGATGCATAGTTGGAAAACAGAGGGTCTTGCAGATTCTTCAAAATGGTCTCAGAGGACCTCCAGGAGCCTCGACCATTCTTTGAGCTACTGATGTGGACCAAAGGGAATGGACTGTTTCTAAGGTTTCTAAGGAGTCTAAGAAAAGTTTATTACTTTTTCCTGTTAAGGTGAAAGAAAAAAAAAATCCAGAAACATTTCACTAAGGAATAACGAGAATAGTAGTTATGTTACCATATTCAGTTACTCAGTAAAGTAAAAATCTAATTGATGTTTAATTTCTCTGTTTTAACACTAGAAATCTATGGCTAGGTAAGAAACAAGTCATGATGCACTTTTTAGTAAACCGTAACAAAGTATTTTCTTCATACTCTTAAGTCTTTCAATTTTGTGCTTCTGTCTTATCTTGCAGAACATATTTTCCTTTTTCTTCTTTTTCCCTTCACCACCCAAAGGTCAAAGGGCCCTTCTTCCTTTCTTTTGGACATTTCTTCCAACAGAAGATGTCTGAAATATTGTTCCTTTAAATCTTGCCTGTCCTTTTAAACCAGCTCACCCCTTTAAATAAGCCTATTTCTATAAACACACACATACACACACACACATATATATAGATTTCTATAAGTCTATAAATCCATCTGTCTTTTAAAAATCCCTGCCTGCAACTTTTCATGGCATCTGGCTCTTCCCGAAGATGTGCTTATTTTGAAATCCCTAATCTGTGGTTTATGGTCTACTCTGACCATTACTTTTCCAAACAAAAGTCATTTCAGATTTTCAGTGAAATTTAATCTTTCTGGTGATCATGCCAACTCGCCTGCAGGCCGCTTCACAAATGTTCTTCCTCAGTCTTTCTTGAAAGTTTCCTCAGTCACCTTTGTTTCCCAGAGGGGCAGGTGTGGGGTGGAGGGCTGGTGTCTGATTTCTTCCTGTCACTCAGTTATTCTGGCATTCTGTCTTCAAGTAATAAGGAAGGTGGCGCTCTGATAGAACATTTCCTAGATGTGAAGTAGTTTCATGTTGTATGAGGAGATTCTGAGAAGTTGTTCATTATGGAGCCTCAATGGTCTACATTTTCCCAGAAGTCCTAACATTATTTTTTTTTTTTTGAGACAGTCTCGTTCTGTTACCCAGGCTGGGGTGCAATGGCCGATCTCGGCTCACTGAAATCTCCACACTCCCCGTTCATGCAATTCTCATGTCAAGCCTCCCGAGTAGCTGGGATTACAGGCACCCGCCATCATGCCTGGCTAATTTTTGTATTTTTAGTAGAGATGGGGTTTCATCATGTTAGCCAGGCTGATTTTGAATCCCTGAACTCAAGCAATCAGCCCGCCTCAGCCTCCCAAAGTGCTGGGATTCCAGGCATGGGCCAATGTTCCTGGCCAATATATTCTTAATTTTAAATGACAGCTAACAAATTTTTAAAAATCAGATTTTAATGAGTTGTCTTTTACCTGAATGTTTCTTCTTGGAGCTGTTCTAATTGAGTCTGGAGCTGCAAATGCCTTCTTCCTGCTGGACTGTTAGGGTCTTCTATAGAATCAGATTGATTGAGTCTTTCCATTAATACCTGATTCTCTGCCAACAAACTACTTTTCTCTTCCTGCAATGCTGCAACCTGTTGGAATACAGGACGATGGCAGTTATTTCTTCTAATTACACTGGCATCAGCTCAATCACTTGTGAATTACCATTACAAATTAAAGCCTATATATATATTTTTTGAGGTGGAGTCTCGCTGTCACTCAGGCTGGAGTGCAGTGGCATGATCCTGGCTCACTGCAAGCTCTGCCTCCCAGGTTCATGTCACTTTCCTGCATCAGCCTTCCGAGTAGCTGGGACTACAGGTGCCCACCACCATGCCTGGCTAATTTTTTGTGTTTTTAGTAAAGACGTGGTTTCACCATGTTAGCCAGAATGGTCTTGATCTCCTGACCTCATGATCCGCCCGCCTCGGCCTCCCAAAGTGCTGGGATTACAGGCGTGAACCACTGCACCGGCCATTAAAGCCTATTTTTAAAGAAGTACAATCAATCTCCACTTAAAACATTTACATCATTTTGGAATACTGCACGTGCAGAGCAAGATATAAGAGTGACAATTCATTCCTACTTCATATTTGAAAAAACACCTCACCAGACAAGATACAGAGATGGCAAATAAGCACACTAATAAATAATCATTAGCTATCAAGGAAATGCAAATTAAAATAACAATATTATATAACTACACTCCCACTAGAATAAACAAAATTAAAAAGACTGACTGTACCAAATGTTGGCAAAGAAACTTGTGGTGAGAATATAAAATGTTTCAAACACTTCGGAAAATAGTTTAGCAGTTTCTTAAATAATTAAACATGCAACGACCACATGACTGATTTAGCCATCCTACTCCTAGGTATTTACTCAAGAGAAATAAAAGCATACGCCCACACGAAGACTTAGGAAGAATGTTCATAGCAGCTTCATTTGTGATGGAGGAAAACTGGAAACAACCCAAACATCTGCCAACAAGCAAATGACTAAATGATTTGCACTATATCATATAGGTTGAACATCCCAAATCTAAAAATCCAAACTGAGAAATGCTTCAAAATCTGAATGTTTCTGAGCACCTACATGATACTCAAAAGAAATGCTCATTCGAGCCATTTCAGCTTTTGGATTTTTGGATTTAGGACACTCAACCAGTAAGTATATAATGCAAATATCCCCAAATCCAAAAATATCACGAATTTCAGATATGGAATACTCAACCTGTATAAAAGAAAACTACTCAGCAATAAAAAATAATTAACAATTTACAGCTACAATATAGATGAATCTCAAAATAATGTAAGAAGTCAGACAAAAGGCCGGGCACCATGGCTCACGCCTGTAATCCCAGTACTTTGGGAGGCCGAGGCGGGTGAATCACCTGAGGTCAGGAGTTCGAGACCAGCCTGGCCAACATGGTGAAACCCCATCTCTGCTAAAAATACAAAAATTAGCCGGGCATGGTGGCAAATGCCTGTAATCCCAGCTACTCAGGAGGCTGAGGCAAGAGAATCGCTTGAACCTGGGAAGCAGAGGTTGCAGTGAGCTAAGATCTTGCCATTGCACTCCAGCCTAGGGGCAAGAGCAAGACTTAGTCTCAAAAAAAAAACAAAAAAACAAAAAAACAAAACCCATAAAAAAAGAAGTCAGACCAAAAAAAGTCAATATATATAGCAGAACTCCATTTTATACACAAACAACAGACAAAAAGAATCTAATTTTCGAAACATAAACATGGCTGGCATGGTGGCTCATGCCTGTAATCCTTGTACTTTGGGAGACTGAGGGAGGAGAATTACTTGAGCTAGGAGTTGGAGAACAGCCTGGGCAACACAGTGAGACCCTGTCTCCACAAAAAATAAAAAATTAGCTGGGTGTGGTAGTGAATGCCTGTGGTCCCCACTACTTGGGAGGTTGAGGCAGGAGGATTGCTCGAGTCCAAGAGGTCGAGGCTGCAGTAAGCCGTGATCATACCACTGCACTCCATCCTGGACGACAGAGCAAGACTCTGTTTCAAAAACAAAACAAAACAAAACAAAGAAAAAACAGGGCAGGTACAGTGGCTCATGTCTACAATCCAAGCACTTTGGGAGGCCAAGGTGGTACGACTGCTTGGGGCCAGGAGTTTGAGACCAGCCTGGTAGCATAACAAGATCCCATTTCCACCAAAAAAAAAAAAAAATTTAGCCAAGCCTGGTGGTACGTGCCTGTGGCCCCAGCTATTTGGAAGGCTAAGGTGGAAGGATCACTTGAGCCCAAGAAGTTGATTGCACCAAGCTGTGATCATGCCACTGCACTTCACCCTAAATGACAGACAGAGCATGACCCTGTCTCAAAAAACAAAATGATGAGCCAGATGTGGTGGTTCACACTTGTAATCCCAGCACTTTGGGAGATGGAGGTGGGCAGATCACTGGAGCTCAGGAGTTCAAGACCAGCCTGGGCAATATGGCAAAACCCCAACTGTACAAAACATAAAAAAATTAGCTGGGCGTCGTGGTGTGCACTTGTAATCTCTGCTACTCAGGAGGCTGTGGTGGGAAGATTGTTTTAGCCCAGGAGGCGGAGGTTGCAGTGAGCCAAGACTGCACCACTGCACTCCAGCATGGGTGACAGAGTGAGACCCTGTCTCAAAAAACAAAACGAAACATAAACATGATTATTTAAGAAAATAACAAAGCAAAGGGGCTTATAACGAAAAGCTACAGTTTCCTATGGAGTTTTCCCACTCTCCAGAGAATAGTTTTTACTGTTCCTAATTTTACTGCTTTTGGTTGTTACTTTCCATATCTAAATAATGTTACACAATTATTTCTTGACTTATCAACCTTAGACATTATCTAGTGACTCTCTCTTCTGACATGTTTGATTACAGCAACTTGTGCCATTCCTTCCTACCATAAATATAGTTAATCACTATTCTCACTTCCTTCACTGATCACCTCTGCAACTTTAAACTACTTACTGATATTTCACTCAGTCACCCACCCACTCACTCATTCACTCACTCACCTACTATGAGCTAGGTATGGTATCCTTGCACGTTTCTAAGTGCAAGGGATATGGAGATGAAAAAAGGGAAGTTCTTACCCATGTGTTATATATTCGAAACAAATTATAAGTAAAAACAAATCGTTGCACAAGAAAGTAAATTAATAAATACATGTAAAAACTAGAAATAAAAAGTGCTATGCAGTGCTATGCAGAGTGATATGGTTTGGATATTTATCCTCTCCAAATCTCATGTTGAAATGTAGTCCCGAATGTTGGAGGTGGGGCCTGGTGGGAGATGTTTGGATCACAGCACTGGATCACTAATGAATGGCTTGGTAGTGTCCTCATAAGTGAGGGAATTCTTGCAAGACCTGGTTGTTTAAAAGTGTATGGCAACTTTCCACCCCTTGCTCCTGCTCTTGCCATGTGACACAGCTGCTTCCCCTTTGCCTTCTGCCATGATTGGAAGCTTCCTGAGGCCCTCACCAGAAGCAGATGCTGGAGCCATGCTGGAAAGCTTGCAGAACCGTGAGCCAATTAAACGTCTTTTTTCTTTATAAATTACCCAGCCTTGGGTATTTCTTTATAACAGTACAGCCTAGTACACAGAGAATTAAAATAAGAACAACAAAAAAGACTGGTTGATTATTTGGGATTACTCAACATGGAAGGCCTTCCTGAAGAGACCTACTTTAGATCTACTTCAGTGCCTGATGCATTCCAGTGCCTGACATTTTATGACAAATAAATCAGGTGATTTTTGAGCTGAGGTTGGATGACAAGGAGCAGTTAGCCATGTAACGATTATCTCCCTGTAGAAGTAGTTCTAGATGTCCTACTTGGTAAGATGAAAGCCATCATTTCTGGCTGTCCCTTTCCTTCATCACTCCTGTTTTACTTCTCAAACTCTGTCATTGGCATCTTAACTTTTACAATAATGTTTCTCTATAGGACAATTCTAAATGTTGAAAACCAATAAAGTTTACATTAAAGATTACATGCTTATGACTGTGTTGCTGTTTTCTCCACAGCAAAACATGCTATAGGGCTACCTCTTCTCTTCTCATAACCTCTCTGCAATACTATCATTCATTTTGCAATCTGTCCATACCTGGGATTGGCAAACTGTTCTGGTGTAAAGGACCATATTGTAAATGTTTTAGGCAAGTACTCCACTCTGTCATTGAAGCCTGAAAGGAGCCACAGACAATACATAAAGGAGCCATGATAAAATTGTATTTGTAAAAACAAAAAGCAAGCCGTAGTTTGCCAATCTCAGTATATAAATTTAATTTTATGTTACTAAAGATACTTATATTCTGCTTATAAAAATAATGTAATCTTATTGTAACTCTTAGCATTTGTATATAAATTCTAAAATCTGAAGTGCAATTAACAGCACTTACATTATGACTTTGTAAATATTATTTCCTAGATAACCCAACAAGTGTGATGTGATTACTTTCTTCAATATGCATCCAATGCAATGACCAACTCATATGCCTTTCAAAGCAAAATGCTTCTTCTATTACAAAGTATTACGAACTCTACATATGCATAACCTAGCTTTAACAAGTACCAAAACATGGCCAACTATATCTCCCATGTATGTCCTCCACTTTAGTCAAAGTAAATTCCAGACAAATAATCTTATTCTTGTCTGTTATTTGTGAAAGGTATTCTCAACTTTAATTATGCTCTTGAATTTTTTTGTTTTGACAATTCTACTTAAAATTTTTTTTTTCGAGACATAGTCTTGCTCTGTCACCCAGGCTGGAGTGCAGTGGCACAATCTTGCTCACTGCAACCTCTGCCTCCCAGGTTCAAGCAATTCTCCTGCCTCAGTCTCCCAGGTAGCTGGGATTACAGGCGCCCGCCACCACACCCGGCTAATTTTTTGTATTTTAGTAGAGATGGGGTTTCACCATGTTGGCCAGGCTGGTCTCGAATTCTTGAGCTCGAGTGACCCCCCCACCTCAGCCTCTCAAAGTGCTGGGATTACAGGTGTAAGTCACTGCGCCCAGCCATTTTTTCCCTAAAAAAGAGTTGCGTTATAGTTAAGATGTACTACATGGCAGTACACAGCACATTTGGTGGTACTAACAGTGGTATGTTTCAAAGAGGCAGTGCACAGAACAAATTTCCTACCTGCATATCCAATTCATGGCATCTTTGAGCAATTTCTTCCTTTGCTGACAAAGCTTCATTTAGTTCCTCTGTAGTTTTCTTAAGCTGGTTAGAAACAAAGAGATAAACATTTTAATATGAAGTGGTAACAATTAATAATTTGTATGTTCAACACAGAATTAAAACATTTCCCTTCCCCCCTTTCTTTCTTGAAGAGGGAAGGGTACAGGAGGAAATCAAGAATCCTGTGGAAGAGTACAAAGACAGCACTTTTAACTTTAAATTAATTTCTTTTACTCTGTCTTGTCTTTTCCGTCCTTAGAATTTGGCTCATTCCCCATATCAAGTTTTTTTATGCATCTTTTTTGATCTAGACTACCTGGTTCTTGGTAAGGATAATTCTTTAATAACTGAGAAATTTTACCTTCGTAAAATATGTATGTGCTAGAGGAATAGGGATTTTAATTGTTAGAATATGCAGCTAGAACATTTCAACACAAGTGTTTCAGTCATATTAAAACCTTACGCTGGGGGTGGGCGAAGGAGAGTCATATCAAAATCTTATGGAAGGGCAAGGGGAGGGATAGCATTAGGACAAAGACCTAATGAGTGCAGGCCTTAAAACCTACATGATGGGTTGATAGGTACAGCAAACCACCATGGCACATGTATACCTATGCAACAAACCTGCACATTCTGCTCAGGTATCTCAGAACTTAAAGTTAAAAAAAAAAAAACTATCAAAAACTCTCGTGAAAAGAGTTAGAATATGATGAAAATTTGCATCTCCTGAGATTAAGAAAACAAAAATATTTCTGAAGGAAAAAATGTTAATTTGTGTAGCACCATTAAAAAATTTATTTACTGTCAACATAAACGAAACACTCCTGAGTTGTATCTCATTACTATATAAACTCTTTAAGTTAGCAAAAGTATGAAAAAAAAATTGATTAAAAGAAAATTTTATTGTCTCTTCATTTCATGTGACCAAACCTCTGTGTAGTAGACAAAAAAAAAAAAAAAAAAAAAAAATTAAAGCTTGGGTGAAAATTGCAACATGTCCAAAGGTTTTTCTGCAAAACATTTTGAAACCATGGGGAGGGAGTGAAAGAAGACAAAGAAAACAAAGATTTCTATTCATGTATTGTGTGAGATGTACAAAACCGCTTGAACACAGAACTTGACAGTGTAATTAACACTTCATTAAGAAGTGATATTTAGACCAGGCGCGGCGGCTCACGCCTGTAATCCCAGCACTTTGGGAGGCTGAGGCTGGTGGATCACAAGGTCAGGAGATCAAGACCATCCTGGCTAACATGGTGAAATCCCGTCTCTACTAAAAATAGAAAAAAAATTAGCTGGGCATGGAGGCAGGCGCCTTTAGTCCCAGCTACTCGGGAGGCTAAGGCAGGAGAATGGTGAAAACCCAGGAGGCGAAGCTTGCAGTGAGCCGAGATAGTGCCACTGCACTCTAGCCTGGGCGACAGACTGAGATTCTGTCTCAAAAAAAAAAAAAAAAAAAAGGAAGCGATATTTAAAAGTACAAAGTAACTTTTCTGTTAAAATCATAAAAATACATTGCAGGATTCCTTTAAAAATATAGTAGTTCTTCAGAGCATTTAATTATTCACTACTTCACAGAAATGAGGGGTGGGATCAAGAAGACATCTTCAAGTGACAAAAGGAAATAAAAGGTAAGTATCTTTTGCATTAGATACAAATCATAAAAATAAATTCATGTCATTTTCCAGGAATCTGACAGTCATTTTTCAAGAAAATGACAACTGTATATTTCATTTTTCTAGCAAATGACATGAATTTATTCTTATGATTCATATAATCATAAGCTGTAACATCTATTGGGTTAAATGTGGCACATTGCTATCACTAACAGAAAAATAAAAATTCATGATTAGAAAACAGGAATCACAATAAACTAAAAAAATTAACATATTTCAAAGTAGGTTATGCAATGGCACTTTAATTGCAAATGCATTTTATTACAAATTACAAACTTAATTATAAATGTGTAAATTCCATTAGTAAAATAGCTTATGTACTTAAAATTTTAGGTAAAATATAAAGAATTATACCAATATAATCCAAAAGCAATTTTAACCCATTCTTCTCATTAACATCTGAAGCTTATCCTTTTCAACCTTTTCATGAATAAAAACAATGTAAAATTATATACCTGGCGATCAAGGTCAACATAGGCATCATTTCCAGCAGAGACAGGAGATTCTTTACTCATCAGCTGAAATCAAGATTTAAATGACTATAACTATAAGACAAAAAAGACATTCTACATAAAATACTTAACATAAGAAGATTAATACCCAGCCACTATAGAAATATAAAAATTAAAATGAAAACACACATGTAAAACACTTTGCATTACATTAAAGCTTCTGAGTCTGGAACTTTTTTTGTACCCACTCCAGAATAATGCCTTCATTTAAAATTAGAGGGCTGGGAGGCAGAGGCGGGCAGATTATGAGGTCAGGAGTTCAAGACCAGCCTGACCAACATGGTGAAACCCGTCTCTACTAAAAATACAAAAATTAGCCAGGCATAGTGGCGCCCACCAGTAATCCTAGCTACTCACGAGGCTGAGGCAGGAGAATCACTTAAACCTGGGAGGCGGAGGTTACAGTGAGCCGAGATGGCACCATTGCACTCCAGCCTGGGTGACAGGGCAAGATTCCTCTAAAAAAAAAAAAATAATAAATAAATAAAAAAATAAATAAATAAATAAATAAATAAAATTAAAGGGCTATCAGCACCATAAGACAGGGCAAGAGAAAAAGAAGCAAATAAAATAATAAATTGAATTAGAGATCTAAATCCTGATGCTCTTTTTCACTGCAAGCCTAGTAATAACAATCTAGTATTACTTATTCTTATCACAAAAACAAGTTATTAAAATTAAAATGTGGCTACATACTTAAAAATAGTGGCTTCTCACTAAAAATAGCAATACCATTTATTTCTAAAGAACAAATGTGGACAACATCAGTATTAGCGAAAATTACTGGCTAATGTTTAATGATAACACACACACACTGACGCCCTAACCCTTATGTTGCAAAGAGAGAAGATCCAGAGATCTTCTGGATCTCTGGGGAGAAGGGAACAGAATTCTGGTTATGACAACTGTCAGGGAGAGACTCAAATGGTCCCAGTCGCCTGTTGTTTCCTTCTTATATTCTGTTCTAAAGACAAAAGGGAGAGTGACAATCAGTAATGTGGGGATGTATAACTGGGTGTTGTGGTACACACCCTTTAGTTCCAGCTACTCGGGAGGCTGAGGTGGATGGAATGCTTGAGCCCAGGAGTTGGAGAATACAGTGAACTGTGATCACACCTGTGAATAGCCACTGCACTCTAGCCTGGGCGACGTACTGTTGAGATCTTGTGATTCCAGCAACAGCTCTCAATAAAAATCTAGGTATCCTACTTTGAGCACAACCATCTCTCATCGTAGGCCTCTCATTATATTTTATCTGTTCCTCAACATCAATAAGACTTCTGGGCCCTATCCCTCTGTACTTTCTCCTTGTCTTTCAGTCTTAGCCCACCGTTTCACTTTCTTCCTCACTTAGCTCAGACTTGATAGTGAATGTAGTTGATTTCTTCTGCTAACATTGTCTACTATTGTCCCCTCCCTATTTTCGATTCCTAAGTTCATCACTTGTTTAATCAATTATTTTCTCTAGATTTCATGTCTTTCTATGACTTTTGTCAATATTCTCTACTCTCCTCTGACCTAATTTTTTCTGTCAAAATCTCAATCCAAGATTAATCCAGCTACAACTGCCTATACGCTACCTACACCCTGACTGCTAAAGTCACCCCACGGTATAGATGGGGAACTGGTTCTAGGACTCAGGCATATATCAACATGCACACACACTCAAGTCCCACAGGCAGCCCTGCAGAACTTCCCTATGTGAAAAGCTGGTCTCTGTACATGTGAGTTTCACATCCTGCAAAGACAGTATATTCCATCTGTGTTTGGTTGTAAAAAAAACAAAAAAACAAAAAAAAACAAAACTGTGCAAAACTAGACCTGTGCAACCCAAACCTGCATAAAATAGACCCATGCTGTTTAAGGGTCAACTGTATTGAGAAGGTAAAAAAATTTAAAAACCACAAAACTGGTGTCATTATTAATAAAGTTTTCAATCTCAACTGGGGCTTCAATGCTACTCAAAAAGCATAGCTGTTTTCCCCAGCCAGCAGCCTCATTTTCATCAGAGATTATTCCACACTGTTCCTGCTTCTCAAACCTCACCAACTCACCCACACTCATCATCAGACTATCTTGCCTTCAGATAAGAATTTCCAATACCCTAATTTACAAACTTAGTGACAGGCATGCCCACCCCTTCCTTTCTTCATTTCTGTTACAACACAAGAGCTCTTCTTCTCACCCAAGGCTAATCCCCAACTGTGCTTTCAACTCCATCTCTTCCAGCATCTCCTATGAGACTTATGCTTTGTGAGGCAAGAGACCATGTCTATCTTTTTCATGGTTGTATCCATAGTGCTGACTACAGTGCTTGGTACATACTGGGTACTCAATAAGTATTTGCTAAATGAATATGCAAATAATAGACATATTAAAACTCTAATTGGGATTCTATTTTACATACAACTTTATATCTTGTTCTGGTCATTTGACATTTAAAATTTTTTCCTTCTGTCCTAAGATACCCTTTTATACATTTTTATCAACTATGTAATATTCCATCATAGGGATGTACCACAATTGAAACACTAGCTTACCAATGGATATACATTGTTTTCACGTTTCTGTTAATATAGAATAGTTTGATAAACATTGTTGTGTCCAGTCTTGGTCTGAGTTTTTAAATAATTCCTTGGCATAGGTTCATAGAAAGTCACTTGGTCACAGATTTAATTTAAAAAAATTCCTGGTTATAGATATACCACCTGTTACTATAGAAAAAATTTAAAATATAGAAAAGGGTAAAGAAAATTCGGGATAGGTTCATAGAAAGAAAGTCACTTGGTCACAGATTTAATTTTAAAAACATTCCTGGTTATACATATACCACCTGTTATTACAGAAAAATTTAAAAATATAGAAAAGGGTAAAGAAAATTCAGCTATTTGGAGAGTTAACATTAAGTAAGTTTATTTGTTTTCCTTCATCTTAATTTTTAACAGAAATGGGATCATATTGTTCATGTGCTTTCTATCTACCTTTTTAAACCTAGTATGAGTTTTCCCTTATGTCATTAAATATTTTTCAAAGATATGCTTCAATATCTATGCCAGTATATTGGTTTACCGTAATTTATTTATCCATTGTCCCACCGCTGGGTAGTTATTTCTAATGCTTTAGTACTAGTAAATAATACTGAAGCACACTATATTGAGGGGATATAGCACAATGGTTGTAGGTATGGGCTCTGCACTCAGACTGCTTAGACCTGAGTGCTATCTCAGTCACTACTTCCTATGTGAACCTGAGCAAGTTATTCAAACTCTCTCAGTTTCTTTTTATAAAATGAAGACAATAATATACACCTCACAGGATTGTAGTGAATTTTCCTTTATACTGTGATAAATATACATGACAAAAATTGCCATTTTAACCATTTTAGGTATAAATTTGGAGGCATTAATTGCAAGTGTACAGAAATTTAAATGGGCTAACAAATGGAAATTGCTTAGTCACAGCCCAATCAAATGCTTGTTATGACCATTATTATGTATCTTTGTATTTTACTTTTTCTTTCTGAGATGGAGTCTCACACTATCACCCAGGCTGGAGTGCAGTGGCACAATCTCGGCTCACTACAACCTCCACCTCCCGGGTTCAAGCCATTCTCCAGCCTCCCGAGTAGCTGGGATTACAGGTATGTGCCACCACGCCCGGCTAATATTTGTATTTTGAGTAGAGACGGAGTTTCACTATGTTGGCCAGGCTGGTCTTGAACTCCTGACCTCGTGATCCACCCGCCTCGACCTCCCAAAGTGTTGGGATTTACAGGTGTCAGCCACCGCGCCTGGCCATATTTTACATTTTTTTTTTTTTTTTAGGATAAATTCCTAAAAGTGGAATTACAGGATCAACTACAGTAAAGCAGAATGGTTGGAGGTCCTCTTATTCTTTTCCCTGCTCTTGCTTAGTAACAGAAGCCTGGAATTTTGTTGGGTCCATGACTATCTAGAATAAGGACCCCATTTCCCAGACTCCCCCATGTGGCTAGGTGGGTAATATCTGGCTAACAGGAGTGAGAATTCCTGCAAATTTACTTGCAGGAGGTGGATAAACCTTTCCTCAATCCTTTCTGCTGGCTAGAAATACAAACGTGAAAGCCAGCACTGAACCACTAGCTGGGAATCACGTATTAAGAATGGCACAGCAGCAAGATGGAAGAAAGCTGGGTTCTTGATGACTATAGAGCCTCCACACCAACCCAGGACCACTTGAGAGCAAATTAAACTCATATCTTGGTTGGGTAACTATAGTTTGGTATTTTAACATGACCAATCTAATCTTATATTATATAAAAGGGGATAACATTTTTAAAAGATACACCAGTTTGCATTCCTGCCATCTGGTGCTGACTGCTGACTGCTAAACTAATGAACTCGTTAAAAGCTTTGCTGGGTAATAAAGAATTTCCCTAGAGATAGGAGTTGTCTTTGCTATTCGCAGTGGGCCCTAGATAGTTTAAGCTAACGAGATGACTCCAGATAGGAGTTGGCCACTCCAGAAAGACCAATCATGTGATCAGAAGGCTGGGGCTTTGTTATCGGCCTGACCTCTGGGAAACAAAGGAGGCTGAAAATTGATTTGGACATCATGGTCACTGATTGAATCAAACATACAGATGTAATGAAACCCCAACAAAGATTCTGGATATAAAGGCTCAGGTAAGCTTCTCTGGTTGGCAATACTCTGCATATTGCTACCATGGGGTGGGGGACAAAAGAAACTGCATTTGGGACCTTCCCTGACCTCACCCTATGCATTTTTTGGTTTAACAGAAACTTAATCCAGAAATGCATTTAATTTTATTTATATCCATTTGCTGTAATAAAGCTGTTATCCTTCCTGACTTCTGTTAGTTGTTCCAGTAAATTACAGAATGCGTGGAGATAGTGGGAATCCTTGAATTTGTAGGCAGTTGGTCAGATGACAGGGTGGACTGGAGACCCCTGAGCCTGGAACTGGTGTCTGAACTATGGGCAGTCTGTAGAGAGTGATACCTTTAAATCTGTGAAGTTCGGCCTAACTTTGGGTAGTTGGTGTCAAAAGTCATTGCAAGATTTTTTAAGCACAACTTCATCTTAATTTGCATTTAATTGAATATTTTTCATGTTTTTCTTTTGTATTTTTTTCTTTTTTCTTTTTTTTTTTGAGATGGAGTCTCACTCTGTCACCAGGCTGGAGGACAGCGGTGCGATCTCAGCTCATTCCAACCTCCACCTCCTAGGTTCAAGCGACTTTCCTGCCTCAGCCTCCCGAGTAGCTGGGACTACAGGCATGTGCCACCACACCCAGATTATTTTTGTATTTTTAGTAGAGACGAGGTTTTACCATGTTGGCCAGGATGGTCTCAAACTCTTGACCTTGTGATCCACCCGCCTTGGCCTCCCAAACTGCTGGGGTTACAGGTGTGAGGCTATCGCACGCGGCTTGTCTTTTGTATTTTTCTATGTTAGGTGCATATTCATGTCCTGCATACACTTTGTGATTTCCCTTAAGGGTTTCTTCCACTGCTTTTATGATTAAAAACATTCTCACATCCTGAACTTGACCAGCTATTAATCTCTATTTTATTTTTACTTTTACAGTTTTAGGTTTTACATTTAAAACGTAAATATTCATGTAGAAATTGCTTTGGGAATGGCTGGAGGTGAAGATTCATTTTCTACCAAACAGGAAACCACTAGTTAAGTGTGAGGAAGACTGCTGGTTTAAGATAGATATTATTTGGCCAGGCGCCATGGCTCACGCCTGTAATCCTAGCACTTTGGGAGGTTGGGGAGGGTGGATCACCTAAGGTTCAGGAGTTCGAGACCAGCCTGACCAATATGGTAAAACCCTGTCTCTATTAAAAATACAAAAACTAGCCAGGCATGGTGGCATGTGCCTATAGTTCCAGCTACTCAGGAGGCTGAGACAGAAGAATTGCTTAAACCTGGGTGGCAGAGATTGCAGTGAGCCAAGATCACACCATTGCACTCCAGCCTGGACAACAGAGTGAGACTCAGTCAAATAAATAAATAATAGATATTATTTATTATTAGCTTTAGGAATTAGTCTGCTATTACTATTTCATTAAGGGCACTTTAAAAAATTAGGAATAGTTGGCCGGGCATGGTGGCTCACACCTGTAATCCCAGCACTTTGGGAGGCCAAGACGGGCAGATCACGAGGTCAGGAGATCGAGACCATTCTGGCTAACACGGTGAAACCCCATCTTTACTAAAAATACAAAAAATTAGCCAGGCAAGGTGGCACACACCTGTAGTCCCAGCTACTCGGGAGGCTGAGGCAGGAGAATCGCTTGAACCCAGGAGGCGGAAGTTGCAGTGAGCTTAGATCGCACCACTGCACCCTAGCCTGGGTGACAGAGTGAGACTCCGTCTCAAAAAAAAAAAAAATTTTTAGGAATAGTTATATCTATATCTGCAAAATAAATGTTTAAGATTTAAATAAAATTGGAAAATTTAAATGAGTATGATTTTTTAGAACAAAAACAAGAAAAGTTATATCATAAATGCAAAGTAAAAACTCTTTAAAAATGAGGAAAATCTCTTTCAAATTTTTCTACTTGTATTATTCATACTCACGTTCACTCCTTTAATTTTTCATAAACTATAAGCATGAAGCTCCAACATACCTCTTGAATGGCTGTCATGACAACATGTTGAACAGATTCCTCCATCATCATAATGGCTTGGATGTACTCTGAAAACAAGAACAATCTGGAATGTCACTGTTCAAGTTAAACATGGTCAAGGCAGTTAAGGCTCATACTTCATAAATCCTTATAAGTCGTTCCCCTGTGTTTTGATTCTGCCTAGGAATCCCACATACACCATTAAATGTATTGGTAAAGTCCGAAAGTCACACTATTTATCTTTCCTTAAGATCTTTTCTTTCCCTTTCAACATTCCTTCTAAAGTTGGGGCTACAGCTACAGGTCACGAGAACGGAATATTGGCATGAGTACGTGCCAATGTAAAACGATGAAATGGTAAAGCCTGAAACCAGGATGGAAAAAACTCCGTATTTTTTTTTCTAAAATCTAAAAATTACCTTTCACATTACTCTTTGCTATACAGTTAAAAAAAACCCTGAATTCTGTGCTTTATTTTTATGTGACATCAACGTGCTGCATTAATTTCTGCCTTAATATTTCCTTTTTTTTTCTTTGAGATGGAATCTCACTCTGTCGCCAAGCTGGAGTACAGTGGTGCAATCTTGCCTCACTGCAACCTCCGCCTCCCGGGTTCACTCAATTCTCCTGCCTCAGCCTCCCAAGTAGCTGGGACTACAGGCGCGTGCCACCACGCCCAACTAATTTTTGTATTTTTAGTAGAGACCTGGTTTCACCATGTTGGCCAGGATGGTCTCGATCTCTTGACCTCATGATCCGCCCGCCTCGGTCTCCTAAAGTGCTGGGATTACAGGTGTGAGCCACCGTGCCCAGCCTGCTTTAATATTTTCTTCAACAGCAAATAAAAAAAATGAAACTGAGAGCTGCTTAGGACAAAGAATTGAGATGAATTTAACATACAAATTGATACCATAGTTAAACAAATATTGTATAATCCCAGGCTTTAAAATAATTATTGACGGGTCTAAGGGTAGTGAGTTATCACAATTGACTGTTCACGGTTACAGATGAACCCCTTGTTCTACTACTTCCCCCTTCTCACTAAGGCACCTGAACAGTCAAACACAAAAAATAAAATGATCCACACCTCCAATAAGCTAAAGCAGCAACTTCATCAAATTCATCCTCACTACTGCCAAAAAATAGAAAGATCTCTGTTATTAGTAATGACAAACCTGAAAATAATTTCTTGCCTTCTAAAAAAAGCCCCGGAAGCAGTTTTCATTTCTGAATCCAACAATGGATTACAAAAGTGATATTAAGGATAAAAAGGCAATAGCCCAGGTGGACTCCAACAAATACGGTAAATATGTTGCAGTAAGAAACACGTAAAAGAGTAAAGTAATTAGGAAATTTTAGGCTCAACGTACCTCTCCAACCCCATACATCCAAACAACGTACACAATAAAACCTCACTCCTTGAGGAGTCTTACCATGAAAGACCCCTCAAGAGAACTTTGATAGTTTCAAAGTACTCTTTTGACAAGAGATTCATATAGTTGAAATGACAATTGTAATCCTCTACCCAATAGAGGATTTAAAATAAATGAGGTATTTTTACAATACTATTAAATTATGACTTCTGGTTAATGCTAAAGCTTTAGTTTATCAGAAACATGTTTTTAAGGAAGCATTGTCCTAAGGCTACTTGTACCCAATCAATTGTTTGGTTGTAAGTACAAACATACATAACACGACTAAATCATAGGCATTGTTCTTAGGCCAACAATAGGAATATCATAACTTAATCACTATTTAGTAAAAAAAGAATTCCTTTAGTCTGAGCTCAATTTTTAGTTTTGTTTTCTTAATGAGAATCACCCTATGAGTGTTGGAATACAGACAGGGAGATTTTAGATGCTCTGTTCAAAAGTATCGAACACAGAATTCAAAGGCTATGAAGAAAACAGCATAGGTAGGATGATTAAACAGCTCTAAAAGTGACACTGTGAACATGGAAGAGAAGCAGCAGCGGCACTGATAATGGGGAAGGAGAATTTAATGACAGCCTGTTGAAAGTGAAGGAAATAACAGTGGACTCGAGGGGTGAGGGGTTAGTAGGTGTGAGAGGGGAAGCGTTAGTTAAGAAGCGGTGTTGCCACGTCAAGGCCCTTCCCCGCGAACACCGTAAAATGCTAAATGATAAAATGATGATGATAACTAAATTACAGTACAGTTTTTTAAATAAAAAAATTTATGAATCTTTAAAAGTCCAAAGTACAAATGATATGATATTATTGGGTGTGTGTCTATGAGGCAATGCTGGAGAATGAGGTGTGCTATGTGAGGCAGCTTATCCTGAAGGCTTCACTGTCTAAAATTCACAGCATAGTTTATCACAGGGAATATTAAGTTTAAATGTGGAAGAAAAATGAGTTTTTGTCCTTGTCTAGCCTCTCACAGGTAGGAAGTATTGGGCAAGTCACATAACACTTACGAGTCCCAGCTTCCTGGTCTGTAAAAAGCATTTTTAGGTACCAGACAGAAGGAAGATAATAAATAACAATTATTATTAGTGTGTCTTCTACTACTAATCTTTGTTTTTTCAAATTTACCACCATTTTATTTGCCCCAATTTGAGAAGTAAGATAGCCAAGACAAATGTGCACTGAGTCAACATCCCTAACAGATGCTCCTCACTTCTTCTAATTAGGAAACACATTTAAACATAAGCCCCTTTTAATCTGTACAGTGTTTTATGGAGTACAAAGCACACACACACACAATTTCATTCACTCTTCATGACAACCAGCTTCTACATCCTTATTGTGCAGACAAAGACACAGGTTAAGTATCTCATCCCAAGTGAGTCAGGTAGTAAACAGCAGAACTGCTTTAGTGAGTTTTATGTTATATACCATAAATACGCAGTGTTAGCTAATATTTAACCACTCAGACACTCATGTACTTGATTCATAGCACTCTACTGTGTTCCTGAGAGCAGAGGATGTCCTGAATCTAGACAAATGAGATGTTAAAATTTTGTTCAATAAGTTTCCATTATTTACACAATTTTGGGGGGGAACTCAATCTAGGTGTTCCTACAGAAAATTTGTTCTGAGAACTTCAAAAAGTATTATAATTGACTATCTTCTTTCACATTGAAATATGCATATAGGTAACATCTCTGTCTTTTCCTAGTCCTATTCTGTAGTAAATATAATTAGCTGACTCTCAACAGTTATGCACTTCCAAAGACCCCTACATATTAAGGAGAATTCCAGAAGTCAATGAATTTCCTAAAAGGACACATACAAAGTTATTATCTGATATTAATCAACTTTAATTAAATAATTTCTATTCCTACCTTAAAATCAAAGCATCTACTCAGAGATTTAATGTCTCAAATCTTATGTATACGAATCTCCTAATCTATGACAGAAAACTTGTTAGACACTTCAGGAATATACATAGATCACAATTTCAGAAAATTCCATATTTAATTCTTGAGTTAAACTGAATAAGCAAACTAAAATTTACTATAAGAAAATGGTGGCTGGGCGCAGTGGCTCACGCCTGTAATCCCAGCACTCTGGGAGGCCAACGCAGGCGGATCATGAAGTCAGGAGTTTGAGACCAGCCTAACCAACATGGGGAAACCCCGTCTCCACTAAAAATACAAAAATTAGCCAGGCGTGGTGGTGCGCGCACCTGTAATCCCAGCTACTCAGGAGGCTGAGGCAGGAGAATTGCTTGAACCTCGGAGGCAGAGGTTGCACTGGGCCGAGATCACACCACTGCACTCCAGCCTGGGTGACAGACTGAGAATCCGTCCCCTGCCCCGCCCAAAAAAAAAGAAAGAAAGAAAACGGTATGATAAAATAGGAATGGGGCTAGAGAGAAATACATTGTTTTAAAAAATACTGAATTAGAGACCAATAAAATTAGTCATAGCTTCAAGAAAATAATGCTGTCCATTTTTAAATATACCATGGAACACCAAAAAAGTACAAACAACAAGTTAATAGAAATCTGCTTTGCACTACAAGGGGTAAAGGGTGCGGAAACAAGAAAAAAACCTTTGGGCTTAAAAAAAAATCCATCATCTTCAACATAAGTAATAGTTACATACTGTGCTGTCATCACTTATAATAGCCCCTATCTCCTGCCTAATTTTCCTTCATCTTTTTCTCACTATACCCCAATTATAGTTTGGCGGGTTTTCTAATTCCTCAGAGATAACCTAGGTCTTTCCTACATTCAGTTTCTACTATTTACATTACTCTTAACCCACTGTCTTCCACAGTTTTACTTAAATAACTTCCCTGACCCCAAACCCAGGCTATCTCCCTTTAAGCTGTAGCTGCGGAACACTCACCTCTGCGCTCACCATACAGGTTATCTGTGGCATTATTTAATGTCCTTCCACTCAAGTTCCTCCAGGGCAGGCACTTGTCTGTTCTGTCTAACACTGTGTTCCTAGCCCCTAATGTAATGTATAAGTTCAATATTTGTGAAATAAATTGAATATAGAAGAAAAAATGAATTTAAGGTAAAACTGATCTGCTTTATTGCATAAATTTGAACTGCAGCTTTTAGAAAAGAAGTGATTTCTATGCAAATCAGTAGTTGTCAATAGAGGAAAAAAGCTATTTAAGATTAGATAAGCACTTTGGAAGAACTATAAAAAGATATTAATTACATTATTATCTATATATCAAGACTGGTCTTCAAGTAGCTTCAACAAAGTGCAAATCTGTCAACTTGGACTTGCTGTACACATAAAACTACATTTAATTAACAAAATCTGTAAATTAAAAGTTAACTTACTGAGAATAGCCTTCTCTAATTCTACTTTAGTGGTTTTACTAATTTACATTCCATTTATTGATAAAATAAATATAATCATTGCACACCACCTAATGACATTTAAAAAACTGTGGCTACTGCCGGGCGCGATGGCTCACGCCTGTAATCCCAGGACTTTGGGAGGCCGAGGTGGGTGGATCATGAGGTCAGGAGATCGAGGCCATCCTGGCTAACACAGTGAAACCCCGTCTCTACTGAAAATATAAAAAATTAGCCGGGCGTGGTGACGGGCGCCTGTAGTCCCAGCTACTCTGGAGGCTGAGGCAGGAGAATGGCGTGAAACCGGGAGGTGGGGCTTGCAGTGAGCTGAGACCGCGCCACTGCACTCCAGCCTGGGCAACAGAGCGAGACTCCGTCTCAAAAAAAAAAAAAAACCAAAATAACAAACAAACAAACAAAAAATTGTGGCTACCTGAAAGTTCACAAAAACACACAATAAAACAATTGAACAAAAATGTTTTAAAATACTATATACAGGCTGGGGTGGTGGCCCATGCCTGCAGCTTTGGGAGGCTGAGGTGCATGGAGTCAGGAGTTCGAGACCAGCCTGACCAACATGATTAAACGCTGTTTCTACTAAAAATACAAAACATTAGCCAGGCATGATGGTGCACGTCTGTAATCCCAGCTACTCAAGAGGCTGAGGCAGGAGAATTGCTTGAATCCAGGAGGCGGAGGTTGCAGTGAGCTGAGATCATGAAACTGCACTCCAGCCTGGGCAAAAGAGCAAGACTCCGTCTCGAAAAAATAAAATAAAATAGAATAAAATATTATATGTAAAACTTATAATGTGTTCACGTTTCCTAGTAATAACTAATGTTTTGTGAACCACTACTATGTGCAAGACACTGTACTGTTCTATATACACGATCTTATTTAGTTTCCACAATAACCTTAGGAGGTAGGTACTATACTGAATCTCTATTTTACTAAAAAACTAAAATACAGACATTAAGTGATCTACTCAATGTCCTTCAGATTGTCTGCAAGAGGTGGAAACGAGTGGAAATTCACGGGTTGAGGCACACTGAAGCTCATGCTCTTAATCTTGTACTTCAATGTAATAACAATGATATAATATATTGGGTCATTTCAGCTCTGGGAGCTTAAAATGGGGTATTTTAGATTGCAATACAAAGGACATGGGAAAAAATAAAAGACAGTTTTCAGATTTACATGCTTAGCGAGAAATTTTTCTAGCAGTGATAGATACTATTAATTTATTTTATTATTTTTTTCTGAGAAAAAGTCTTGATCTGTCGCCCAGGCTAATGTGCAGTGGCGCGATCTTGGCTCACTGCAACCTCCACCTCCCAGGCTTAAGTGATTTTCCTGCCTCAACCTCCCGATTAGCTGGGATTACAGGCGCCCGGCTAATTTTTGTATTTTTAGTAGAGATGGGGTTTCACCATCTTGGCCAGGCTGGTCTCAAACTCCTAACCTCATGATCCACCTGCCTCAGCCTCCCAAAGTGCTGTGATTACAAACCTGAGCCACTGAGCCTGCCCCCATTAATTTTACAAGCCTGTTTATCGATGTGAAAATTAATCCCAAAGTTTTCCAGGTTTTTCAAGGTTTTCTTGCCAGAGTATGTGAATACAAAATATCCTGTGGTATTCCTTTTCTCTTTTTTTTGAGACATGGTCTTGCTCTGTCGCCCAGGCTGGAGTGCAGTGGTGCGATCTTGGCTCACTGCAACCTCCGCCTCCCAGGTTCAAGTGATTCTCATGCCTCAGACACCTGAGTATCTGGGATTACAGGAGTGTGCCTCCACACTCAGCTTATTATTTTTTTTTTCCTTTTTTTTCTAGTAGCGACGAGGTTTCACCATATTGGCTAGGCTGGTCTCCAACTCCTGGCCTCAAGTGATCCGCCCACAGTGGCCTCCCAAAGTGCTGGGATTACATGCATGAGCTACCGTACCCGGCCTCCTATGGTATTTCTAAAAGTTGTACAATTATTAAAAAATAAAATAAACAATTTTGATATACATAATACTATTCTTTCCTTTAAAAGATAGTCAAGGCAACATCTAAAATATAAGTCAGGGAGTAATTTCTTTTCTATTTATTATTATACTTTAAGTTCTAGGGTACATGTGCACAACATGCAGGTTTGTTACATACGTATACATGTGCCACGTTGGTGTGCTGCACCCATTAACTCGTCATTTACATTAGGTAGATCTCCTAATGCTGTCCCTCCCCTCTCCCCCTACCCCACAACAGGCCCCAGTGTGTGATGTTCCCCTTCCTGTGTCCAAGTGTTCTCATTGTTCAGTTCCCACCTATGAGTGAGAACATGTGGTGTTTGGTTTTTACTCCTTGAGATAGTTTGCTGAGAATGATGGTTTCCAGCTTCATCCATGTCCCTACAAAGGACATGAACTCATCATTTTTTACGGCCGCATGGTATTCCACGGTGTATATGTGCCACATTTTCTTAATCCAGTCTATCATTGATGGACATTTGGGTTGGTTCCAAGTCTTTGCTATTGTGAATAGTGCCGCAATAAACATACCTGTGCATGTGTCTTTACAGCAGCATGATTTATAATCCTTTGGGTATTTACCCAGTAATGGGATGGCTGGGTCAAATGGTATTTCTAGTTCTAGATCCCTGAGGAATCGCCACACTGTCTTCCACAATGGTTGAACTAGTTTACAGTACCGCCAACAGTGTAAAAGTGTCCCGATTTCTCCATATCCTCTCCAACACCTGTGGTTTCCTTTTTAATTATCGCCATTCTAACCGGTGTGAGATGGTATCTCATTGTGGTTTTGAGTTGCATTTCTCTGATGACCAGTGATGATGAGCATTTTTTCATGTGTCTGTTGGCTGCATAAATGTCTTCTTTTGAGAAGTGTCTGTTCATATCCTTCGCCCACTTGTTGATGGGGTTGTTTGTTTTTTTCTTGTAAATTTGTTTGAGTTCTTTGTAGATTCTGGATATTAGCCCTTCGTCAGAGGAGTAGATTGCAAAATTTTTCTCCCATTCTGTAGGTTGCCTGTTCACTCTGATGGTAGTTTCTTTTGCTGTGCAGAAGCTCTTTAGTTTAATTAGATCCCATTTCTCAATTCTGGCTTTTGTTGCCATTGCTTTTGGTGTTTCAGACGTGAAGTCCTTGCCCATGCCTATGACCTGAATGGTATTGCCTAGATTTTCTTCTAGGGTTTTTATGGTTTAGGTCTAACATTTGTTTTTAATCCATCTTGAATTAATTTTTGTGTAAGGTGCAAGGAAGGGATCCAGTTTCAGCTTTCTACATATGGCTAGCCAGTATTCCCAGCACCGTTTGTTAAACTGGGAATCCTTTCACCATTTCTTGTTTTTGTCAGGATCCCACAGAAATACAAACTACCATCAGAGAATACGATAAACACCTCTATGCGTATGCAAATAAACTAGAAAATCTAGAAGACACAGATAAATTCCTCGACACACACACCCTCCCAAGACTAATCCAGGAAGAAGTTGAATCACTGAATAGACCAATAACAGGCTCTGAAATTGAGGCAATAATTAATAGCCTACCAACTAAAAAAAGTCCAGGACCAGATGGATTCACAGCTGAATTCCACCAGAGGTACAAGGAGGAGTTGGTACCATTTCTTCTGAAACTATTCCAATCGATAGAAAAAGAGGGAATCCTCCCTAACCCATTTTATAAGGCCAGCATCATTCTGATACCAAAGCCTGGCAGAGACACAACCAAAAAGAGAATGTTAGACCAATATCCCTGATGAACATCGATGCAAAAATCCTCAACAAAATACTGGCAAACCGAATCCAGCAACACGTCAAAAAGCTTATCCACTATGATCAGGTGGGCTTCATCCCTGGGATGCAAGAGTGGTCCAACATACGCAAATCAATAAACGTAATCCAGCATATAAACAGAACCAACGACAAAAATCACATGATTATCTCAATAGATACAGAAAAGGCCTTTGACAAAATTCAGCAGCCCTTCATGCTAAAAACTCTCATTAAATTAGGTATTGATGGGACATATCTCAAAATAATAAGAGCTATTTATGACAAACCCACAGCCAATATCATACTGAATAGGCAAAAACTGGAAGTATTCCCTTTGAAGACTGACACAAGACAGGGATGCCCTCTCTTACCACTCCTATTCAACATAGTGTTGGAAGTTCTGGCCAGGGCATTCAGGCATGAGAAAGAAAAAAAGGGTATTCAATTTGGAAAAGAGGAAGGCAAATGGTCCCTATTTGCAGATGACATGATTGTATATCTAGAAAACCCCATCGTCTTAGCCCAAAATCTCCTTAAGCTGATAAGCAACTTCAGCAAAGTCTCAGGATATAAAATCAATGTGCAAAAATCACAAGCATTCCTATACAAAAATAAAGACAAACAGAGAGCCAAATCATGAGTGAACTCCCATTCACAACTGGTTCAAGAGAATAAAATACCTAGGAATCGAATTTACAAGGGATGTGAAGGACCTCTTCAAGGAGAACTACAAACCACTGCTCAACAAAATGAAAAAGAATACAAATGAATGGAAGTACATTCCATGCTCATGGATAGGAAGAATCAATATTATGAAAATGGCCATACTGCCCAAGGTAATTTATAGATTCAATGCCATCCCCATCAAGCTACCAATGACTTTCTTAACAGAATTGGAAAAAACTACTTTAAAGTTCATATGGAACCAAAAAAAGAGCCCACATTGCCAAGTCAATCCTAAGCCAAAAGAACAAAGCTGGAGCCAAAAGAACAAAAGAACAAAGCAGGTATCACGCTACCTGACTTCAAACTATACTACAAGGCTACGGTAACCAAAACAGCATGGTACTGGTACCAAAACAGAGATATAGACCAATGGAACAGAACAGAGCCCTCAGAAATAACACCACACATCTACAACTATCTGATCTTTGTCAGGGAGTAATTTCTTAAGGAAAAGTATGTACCAGATTTTGGGTTAGGAAACCCAATTCAAAATTTCTTTTTATTATTTAAACATTGCATATAATGATACTCTTCCCTCTCTTTTTCCCCACAGCAGAGGCAAACTTGCAAATGTTTTCCAAATACAATATGCCTAAAAAAAGAAAAGGAAAACCTGAAGGCATCTGTTACAGATATATGTTGGGAAGGCAGACTTGAATATCTATTAAACTGCTGTATGTCTCTGCTCATTTTTTCCAGATTAGGTAGATGTTGTCAATTTACCAGCAAACTTCACTGCATTCAGTGTCATTATCTACTCAAGGAATTGTGTGGTATTGCACAAAGGAAAAAATATCACCCCAATCAAATTTATTTTAATGTGCAAAATTCATTTAAGCTTAAAAACAAATTACTAGTAAAACTGTAGAAAATGGCATTCTTTGGGGGTGGCCTTAAACAGATGTTACTGTTGGTACTGGTGATTTATATATAAAATATACAATATACAATACTTTCCTTCATTATTTTAAATGCAAACATGAACTTGAAACAAATTACCTTGCTTCTGTTCACAGTTCACAGCACAGCCTAAGATGAGCTGAAGCATCCTTCCAAGCTCTGCTGCATCAGAATGCTCCCCAATAAGGTTGACATCAGGAAGGGTAAAGTCATTAATTTGCTGTCCTAAAATCTGAATGGAGATAAAAGGATTATAATTGCATTTACATTTATATGACCAAAAAAAACCAAAACAAAACAAAACAAAAAAAAACTTGATCGAGGTTAGTTTGTTTTACCAGAAACTCATTGCCAAGGACAGAATGATTATGTTCCATTTCACTCCCAATTTCTATTTTTACCTACCATACCCTAAATTATAACTATCTTGAGTTACAGCAACTTAGTTCCTAGTCTGGTATGTGGCATGTACATTGAGATAAAAAACAAAACAAAACTGAGTACTCCAAGAAGAAAGGTGTGTATATTCTTTGAAGAAGTAGACCTAGAGAGGTTAAGAACTAGGGGGAACCAGAAAGACCTGAGATTAAATATAAATTCATGTCCCCAACAGTAAGATTCTTACTAGTCACCTTCACTCTATTTGATTGCCAAAACACTGGCAGCAAAATACATATGTCAGGGAGGAGCATGAAGGATTTCTTTATAGGGAAATTGACTGTTCCCACATGAAATGATTCATATGCAGACAAATGGGCAGGTCTCTGCCTGGCAATCCTACAGTGAAATGTACCACTCAAAAAGCACCCCCAACTCAGATTCCAATCAGTTTTCGATAGTGGTTTACTTTTAAATGTCAACAAACAACCAAGGACCATTAAAATATTTGAGACGTTTCCAACATCAAAAATAGACAAAAACAATGAAAGCAAACTCAGAGAAAAGCAAATAATGCAGCAAATGAAGAAAATAAAATTTTAAACATCCTATAACTAGATGTACACACAGGTGGTAAAACTATCAACACAAACAAGAAAATAATTATTTAAAAACCTGGGAATCATGGTTTTCCCTGGATAGGAGGTGAGGAAAGAGGTTGTGATCAAGAGGTTGTGATCAAGAAGGTAAACACAAGCCCTGGTAGGTGCTGGTGACATTCAACTGACCTATGTCACATGGCTGCTCACAATTACCTTTAAAATGTACATGTACATACAGTATGCTTTTCTGAATGTATGTTTATTCTACACTGAAAAACTACTGGGGGTTTTGGAGGAGTGGGACTGGTATTTTATTTTTTATTTCTTTTTTATTTTTTTGAGACTGAGTTTTGCTCTTGTTGCTGGAGTGCAATGGCATGATCTCGGCTCACTGCAACCTCCCAGGTTCAAGTGATTCTCCTGCCTCAGCCTCCCGAGAAGCTGGGATTACAGGCATGTGCCACCACACCCAGCTAATTTTGTATTTTTAGTAGAGATGGGATTTCACCATGTAGGTCAGGCTGGTCTCGAACTCCTGACCTCAAGTAATCCACCTGCCTGGCCTCCCAAAGTGCTGAGATTACAGGCGTGAGCCATCGCACCTGCCCAAGGGATTGGTATTTTAGATGGATGGTCAAAGAAGCCCTCTATGCTAAGTTTAAAACTGAGCAGAATCCTGGAATGAAGAGGCAGACCATACAGTTATAGGTGGGGGGATGCAAGACAGAGGTTACGATGGGCAGAGTTGTGAGGTAGCAGTGCACTTGATAAACTCCAAGAACAGTAAGGTCAGTGTGGCTGGGGAAGGGGTGGAAGACAAGGTCCAGGGGTCAGGATGGGGTAGGCATGTCACTTAGGTCCTTATAAGTTACGTCAAGAATGTGGGTTTTATTCTAAATAATAAGGAAAACAAATTGAATTAAATGAATAGAAATATACCACCAATCAGATTAAATTAAATTTTTTTCCTTGAATACAAAAATCAGTTCCTAAAAGGACAGAAAAAAAATTGCTGGCCAGACACGGTGGCTCATGTCTTATTTTTTTTGTTTTTTGAGACACAGTATCGATCTGTCACCCAGGCTGGAGTGCAGTGGCGCAATCTTGGCTCACTGTAACCCCTGCCTCCCGGGTTCACACCATTCTCCTGTCTCAGCCTCTCGAGTAGCTGGGACTACAGGCACCCACCACCACGCCTAGCTAATTTTTTTTTTTTTTTT
Organism: Miopithecus talapoin; assembly: GCA_028551445.1. Taxonomy (NCBI): domain Eukaryota; kingdom Metazoa; phylum Chordata; class Mammalia; order Primates; family Cercopithecidae; genus Miopithecus; species Miopithecus talapoin. The sequence continues at coordinate 93,528,291 of CM052573.1, forward strand.
TTTTTTTTTTTTTTTTTTTTTTTGTATTTTTAGTAGAGACGGGGTTTCACTGTGTTAGCCAGCATGGTCTTGATCTCCTGACCTCGTGATCCACCCGCCTTGGCCTCCCAAAGTGCTGGGATTACAGGTGTGAGCCACTGTGCCCAGCTGGCTCACGCCTTTAATCCCAGCACTTTGGGAGGCCGGGGCAGGTGGATCACCTGAGGTCACGAGTTCGAGGCCAGCCTGACCAATATGGTAAAATCCTGTCTCTACTAAAAATACAAAAATTAGTTGGGTGTGGTGGCAGGCGACTGTGGTCCCAGCTACTCGTGAGGCTAAGACAGGAGAATTGCTTGAACCTGGGAGGTGGAGGTTGCAGTGAGCTGAGATCGTGCCACTGCACTCACTCCAGCCTGGGTGACAAAGCAAGACTCCATCTCAAAAATAAATAAATAAATAAATAAAATAAACAAAATGAAAAGACCAAACCTATGTTTGATTGGTATACCTAAAACTGATAGGGAGAATGGAATCAAGTTGGAAAACACTCTTCAGGATATTATCTAGAACGTCCCCAACCTAGCAAGACAGGCCAACATTCAAATTCAGGAAATACAGAGAATGCCACAAAGATATTCCTCAAGAATAGCAACCCCAAGACACATAATCGTCAGATTCACCAAGGTTGAAATGAAGAAAAAAATGTTAAGGGCGTCCAGAGAGAAAGGTCAGATTGCCCACACAGGGAAGCCCATCAGACTAACAGCGGATCTCTCTGCAGAAACCCTACAAGCCAGAAGAGAGTGGGGGCCAATATTCAACATTCTTAAAGAAAATAATTTTCAACCCAGAATTTCATACCCAGCCAAACTAAGCTTCATAAGCAAAAGAGAAATAAAATCCTTTACAGACAAGCAAATGCTGAGAGAGTTTGTCACCACCAGGCCTGTCTTACAAGAGACCCTGAAGGAAGCACTAAATACGGCAAGGAAAAACTGGTACCAGCCATTGCAAAAAACATACCAAATTGTAAAGACCATTGACACTATGAAGAAACTGCATCAACTAATGGGGCAAAATAACCACTAGCTTCATAATGACAGGATCAAATTCACACATAACAATATTAATCTTAAATGTAAATGGGCTAAATGCCCCAATTTAAAGGCACAGACTAGCAAATTGGATAAAGAGTCAAGACCCATCAGTGTGCTGTATTCAGGAAACTCATCACACACGCAAAGACATACATAGTCACAAAATACAGGGACGGAGGAAGATTTACCAAGCAAATGGAAAGCAAAAAAAAAAAAGCAGGGCTTGCAATCCTAGTCTCTGATAAAACAGACTTTAAACCATCAAAGATCAAGAGACAAAAAAGGCCATTACATAATGGTAAACGGATCAATTCAACAAGAAGAGCTAACTATCCTAAATATGTATGCAGCCAATAAAGGAGCACCCAGATTCATGAAGCAAGTCCTTGGAGGCCTACAAAGAGACTTAGACTCCCACACAACAATAGTGGGAGACTTTAACACCCCACTGTCAATATTAGACAGATCAACAAGACAGAAAATTAACAAGGATATTCAGGACTTGAACTCAGCTCTGTACCAAGCAGACCCAATAGACATCTACAGAACTCTCCACCCCATATCAACAGAATATACATTCCTCTCAGTACCACATTACACTTATTCTAAAATTGACCACATAATTGGAAGTAAAACACTCTTCAGCAAATGCAAAAGAATGGCAATCGTAACAAACAGTTTCTCAGACCACAGTGCAATCAGATTAGAACTGAGGATTAAGAAACTCACTCAAAACTGCACAACTACATGGAAACTGAATAACCTGCTCCTGAATGACTACTGGGTACATAACGAAATTAAGGAAGAAATAAGTAAGTTCTTTGAAACCAATGAGAACAAACACACAATGTACCAGAATCTCTGGGACACAGCTAAAGCAGTGTTTAGAGGAAAACTTACAGCACTAAATGTCCACAGGAGAAAGCAGGAAAAATCTAAAATCGACACCCTAACATCACAATTAAAAGAACTAGAGAAGCAAGAGCAAACAAATTCAAAAGTTAGCAGAAGACAAGAAATAACTAAGATCAGAGCAGAACTGAAGGAGACAGACACGAAAAACTCTTCAAAAAAAAAAAAAAAAAAAAATCAATGAATCCAGGAGCTGGTTGCTTTTTTAATGATTAACAAAATAGACCACTAGCCAGACTAATGAAGAAAAGAGAGAAGAATCAAATAGACACAACAAAAAATGATAAACAAGATATCACCACTGATCCCACAGAAATACAAACTACCATCAGAGAATACTGTAAACACCTCTATGCAAATAAACTAGAAAATCTAGAAGAAATGGATAAATTCCTAGACACATACATCCTCCCAAGACTAAACCAGGAAAGAAGTCAAATCCCTGAATACACCAATGACAAGTTCTGAAATTAAGGCAGTAATTAACACCTTACCAACCAAAAAAAGGCCAGGACCAGACGGATTCACAGCCGAATTTCACCAGAGGTGCAAAGAGGAGCTGGTACCATTCCTTCTGAAACTATTCCAAACAACAGAAAAAGAGGTACTCCTCCCTAACTCATTTTATGAGGCCAGCATCATCCTGATACCAAAACCTGACAGAGACACAACAAAAAATGAAAATTTCAGGCCTATATCCCTGATCAACATCAATGCAAAAATCCTCAGTAAAATACTGACCATCTGAATCCAGCAGCACATCAAAAAGCTTATCCACCACCATCAAGTCGGCTTCATCCCTGGGATGTAAGGCTGGTTCAACATACTCAAATCAGTAAATGTAATACATCACATAAATAGAACCAATGACAAAAACCATACGATTATCTCAATAGATGCAGAAAAGGCCTTCGATAAAATTCAACATCCCTTCATGATAAAAACTCTCAATAAACTAGGTATTGATGGAATGTATCTCAAAATATTAACAGCTATTTATGACAAACCCACAGCCAATATCATACTGAATGGGCAAAAGCTGGAAGCACTGCCTTAGAAAACCGGCACAAGACAAGGATGTCCTCTCTCACCACTGCTATTCAACATAGTGTTGGAAGTTCTGGCCAGGGCAATCAGGCAAGAGAAAGAAATAAAGGATATTCAAATAGAAAGAGAGGAAGTCAAATTGTCTCTGTTTGCAGATGACATGACTGTATATTTAGAAAATCCCATCGTCTCAGCCCAAAATCTCAAGCTGATAAGCAACTTCAGCAAAGTCTCAGGATACAAAATCAATGTGCAAAAATCAAAAGCATCCCTATATACCAGTAACAGACAGAAAGCCAAATCATGAGTGAACTCCCATTCACAACTGCTACTAAGAGAATAAAATACCTAGGAATACACAACTAACAAGGGATGTGAAGGACCTCTTCAAGAAGAACTACAAACCACTGCTCAAGGAATTAAGAGAGGACACAAACAAATGAACAAACATTCCATGCTCATGAATAGGAAGAATCAATATTGTGAAAATGGCCATCCTGCCCAAAGCATTTTATAGATTCAATGGTATCCCCATACAGCTACCACTAACTTTCTTCAAATAATTAGAAAAACTACTTTAAATTTCATATGGAACCAAAAATGAGCCAGTATAGCCAAGACAATCCTAAGCAAAAATAACAAAGTTGGAAGCATCAAAATACCTGACTTCAAACTATACTACAAGGCTACAGTAACCAAAACAGCATGGTACTGGTACCAAAACAGATATACAGACCAATGGAAGAGAACAGAGGCCTCAGAAATAATGCCACACATCTACAACCATCTGATCTTTGACAAACCTGACAAAAACAAGCAATGGGAAAAGGATTCCCTATTTAATAAATGGTGCTGGGAAAACTGGCTAGCCATATGCAGAAAACTGAAACTGGATCCCTTCCTTACATCTTATACAAAAATTAACTCATGATGGATTAAAGACTTAAAGGTAAGACCTAAAACCATAAAAACTCTAGAAGAAAATCTAGGCAATACCATTCAGGACATAGGCATGGGCAAAAACTTCATGACTAAAACACCAAAAGCAACTGCAACAAAAGCCAAAACTGACAAATGGGATCTAAGTAAACTAAAGAGCTTCTGCACAGCAAAAGAAACTATCATCAGAGTGAAAAGGCAACCTACAGAATGGGAGAAAATTTTTGTAATCTATCCATCTGACAAAGGGCTAATATCCAGAATCTACAAGGAACTTAAACAAATTTACAAGAAAAAACAACCCCATCAAAAAGTGGGCGAAGGATATGAACAGACACTTCGCAAAAGAAGACATTTACATGGCCAATAAACATATGAAAAATAGCTCATCATCATTGGTCATTAGAAAAATGCAACTCAAAACCACAAAGAGATACCATCTCACACCAGTTAGAATGGTGATCATAAAAAGTAAGGAAACAATAGATGCTGGAGAGGATGTGGAGAAATAGGAATGCTTTTACACTGTTGGTGGGAGTGTAAATTAGTTCAACCATTGTGGAAGACAGTGTGGCGATTCCTCAAGGATCTAGAATCAGAAATACCATTTGACCCAGCAATCCCATTACTGGGTATATATCCAAAGGATTATAAATCAATCTACTATAAAGACACATGCACACATATGTTTATTGCAGCACTATTCACAATAGCAAAGACTTGGAACCAACCCAAATGCCCATCAATGATAGACTGGATAAAGAAAATGTGGCACATATACACCATGGAATACCATGCAGCCATAAAAAAGGATGAGTTCATGTCCTTTGCAGGGACATGGATGAAGCTCAGAAACCATCATTGTGAGCAAACTATCACAAGAACAGAAAACCAAACACTGCATGTTCTCACTCATGGGTGGGAACTGAACAGTGAGAACACATGGACACAGGCAGGGAACATAACCCACTGGGGGCTGTTGCGGGGTGGGGGGCTGGGGGAGGGATAGCATTAGGAGAAATACCTAATACAGATGACGGGTTGATGAGCAAACCACCATGGCACGTGTATAGCTATGTAACAAACCTGCACATTCTGCACATGTATCTCAGAACTTAAAGTATAATAATTTTTTTAAAAATGGAAGTAAAAAATATCTTCTATGATTAATATTCTCATAGAGATAAGAGACACTATATATTCATAAAGCAAGAACAGGATATAAAAGTTATATTCAGAAAACAAAAAGTGTTCTTGCAAATTAAAAATATGATAGCAGAAATGAAAAATTCAATAGGCAAGCTAGTTAACAAGGTGTATAATCATCTCAGTAAGTACAGCAAAAACACAAGAGAGAATAAAGGAAAGACAGGGTTAGATAATTAAAGGATTAACCCAGGAGGTTCAATAGCTAAATAGTTCAGAAAGAGAATAGAGAAAGTAAAGAAAAATAAAGTAGTAAAATAACTAACTAACTAACTAACTAAACAAATAAATGAGATAAAATAAATAATAAGAAAATTTCCTAAAACTAAAGCTAGTAGGCATTCAGACTTTAAGGGTGTGCTAAGTGCCAAGTACAATAAAACAAAAGAAAACAACAACAAAAAAACTCCTTCTCATACCAAAGCACAGCAGCATGAACATGGAGATAAAATGGACCTAAAAGTTTCCAGAAAGTGAACAAGTTACCAACAGGGAGTGGGAGTCCACATGAGAGATGTCAGCAGCAGCATTGGAAGCCAGAGGGCATGGGCATGAAGCAATGATTTCAAAATATGGAGGAATGACTTCCAACCTGGAATTCCATATTCAACTCAACCACAGTGTAAAGAGAACTAAGATTATTTTCAGATTTGTGGGGCTTAAAATAAGTATCTATCATGTATTTTTCTGAAGATGCCACCGGAAAATGGACTCTATCAAAACATGAAAGTAAACCAAGAAAAAGAAATACACAGAATTCAGCAAACAAAGTAAGACAGGAGAAACACAAAGGAATTCCCAGGAGGAGGGTGAAAGGTAATGACAGAACCATGAATGTATTCTTCTTGTTTATTCTAGAGTGAATAATCTTACATTTTGCTGCAGAAGTGTTAATATAATGGAATAATGGTGTAACCCCAGGCCCCACTGGGGTATTTACACAATATGTGGTGTATGCATCATGTTACCTTTCTAAAAATCTGAAAAACTCTGGATTCCAAAACGAATGTCGTCTAAAGGATTGGGATCTGAAATTGTGGACCTCCATATACATTTTTATAAACACATTTATGTATATTCACATAAAACTGGTATCATATGGCATATACAATCTCACACTTCTATCTTATTAAAGAATATTTATACATACGTATTTTCATGGCTGAATGGCATATGTCCTACAAAATGTTTCATAATTTTCTTATTGTTAGATATTGGGTTATATTCAGTTTTTGCCTACTATGAAATAATGGTGAGGTGGATAGCCTAATGTAGATCTTGAAGACCAATTTCTAGAAATAGAACTATGATGTCAAAGAGGTATGCATCTGCAAAACGTTTAAATTTACAGGCAAGTACCTTCATCTAGTTTATGAAGTAGAACACACAAAATGAATTAGTAAATGCACAAAGAAATATATAATTCAAATCACAGTAAGCAGTAAGAAGGAAAAGAACCTTGGGCTATGAGAATAAATGGGGAAACTGATACTGAATCACATAGGTATGGGCTCACTAAATGGCAGTGTAGGCTCAAATTAAGCAAACTGCAACTACACATACTAATTTTAGTTTTACTCATGCTCCAACTCTTTCTCCTAATCATGTAGTAATGAATATAATTAGGTTTCTAAAAGGGCATAAGTTCCAAAGACACCACATCATTTTCAGAGAGTGGATTTCTTCTTCCTCTCAGGCACGCTCAGGCTAGGGGATGCTATGTGGGGCTACAGGTAACACCAGCAGGCCTAGGACCCAAAAATGTCAGGGGGCTGGGTGAGGGGGAGGAAAAAAAGGAAAATTACAAGAGGGGAAGAGAAAGAGGTACACATGTGCCTCGGTTTCTTGTGTATGAGGCGATGATAATGGCTCGGACTTCCTCTGGGTGGCTTCCACTGAGCGAAAGAGTTGGCTCAGGATGACACTCCTGAAACAGCATCACTATCTTCAATGCCATACATTTTCTATTCTTTTTTATTGTAATACTTTTTTTAAAACTACTTTTTTTATATATATAATAGGCATGATGCTCAGAACAAAACCGATCACTTCTCCTAAGCCCAAAAGATCTAGTAAATGTAAGCACTTCTGGACGAAGGAAAAAAAAAAAAAAAACACTTTTTGTCAACACGTCTAATACCAACCCTATGTTCACACTTACATGTATCTTAAATATGTTTTTCTTGGAAATTAACATTTATTTGACGTGATTAGGAAACTCTGAGTGCCTGCAGTGTGATAGAACTGTCCTGAGGGCTGGGATGTACCAATGACTACATCAAGTCTGGGTCCGGCCTCATTTCATGGCTCTAAGAACATAATGGGGTGGCCAGGCACAGTGGCTCATGCCTGTAATCCCAGCGCTTTGGGAGTCCGAGGTTGGTGAATCACAAGGTCAGGAGTTTGAGACCAGCCTGGTCAATATGGTGAAACCCTGTCTCTACCAAAAATACAAAAATTAGCTGGGCATGGTGGTGCATGCCTGTAGTCCTAGCTTCTCGGGAAGCTGAGGCAGGAGAATCGCTTGAACCCAGGAAGCGGAGGTTGCAGTGAACCAAGATTGCGCTACTGCACTCTAGCCTGGGCGACACAGCAAGATTCTGTCAAAAAAAGAGAAGAGAAGGCCGGGTGCGGTGGCTAATGCCTGTAATCCCAGCACTCTGGAAGGCCAAGGCGGGCGGATCAGGAGGTCAGGAATCGAGACCATCCTGGCTAACGCGGTGAAACCCTGTCTCTACTAAAAATACAAAAAAATTAGCCTGGCGTGGTGGTGGGTGACTGTAGTCCCAGCTACTCGGGAGGATGAGGCAGGAGAATGGCATGAACCCGGGAGGCGGAGCTTGCAGTGAGTCAAGATGGCACCACTGCACTCCAGCCTGGGCGACAGAGCAAGACTCAGTCTCACAAAAAAAAAAAAAAAAAAAAAAAAGAAGAGAAGAGTATAATAGGATGAGACAACCAAATAATAAACCAACAAATAAAGAGACTGCTGATATGGCCAGGATTAAAGGGAATAAACAGGGTGATGTGACTGAGTAAATGGGGCTGAGGGGTGAATGTGGCCCTGGCTGAGACAGCATATGCTCAGGGAAATTCTCTGTAAGGAGGTGACAGAAAGTTCAAATAAGCAAGAACAAGAAATGCCAGGAGCTGAGGGAAGAACACTGCACATGGCAACAGCAGTGGGGCAAAGGCTAAGGAAGAAAAGGACTTGGCAGATTCCAGGCACAGAAGGAGAGGATGTGGCTCCAGTGCCTTAGGTGCGGGAAAAGTAGTTAGGAAGTCGTTCATGGTAAGAATGTGGATGTGATTCTCAATGCAAGGAGAAACCACAGAGGACTTTAAGGAGACTGATGAGATCACCTTTGAATTTTTAAAAATTATGCAACAGTGAAATCAGGGTCACCAGCAAGACTACTTTAGTAACCTAAGCAAGAGTGAATGATGGCTTGGCATAGTTGGTGGCCACACAGCTGAAGAAAGCTCTATTTTGAAGGTTTGACTAATGGGTCTTGCAGATGATATTAGAAGAAAGAAGGATTGTAGGAGGCTTTCTAGGTTCTGGGGTTCAGTAATATGGTGAATGGTAGGGTCACTTACTGAGATGGGGAAGATCAGTGCTACGGGTATAAACATGGGTACTAAATGCAGGTAAGCTTGCAGGAAAACATAGTAGGGAAATAACTAGGGTATGGTATTGTGTCCATTTGGCATCTTTGATTGTGAAATTTAAAGTAAAACTAGTTATTTCCACTGCCTGATTTATTCCCCAGCAACTGTTCTGTTGCAGTTCTGATGCAGACTCAGAGGACAAACTGAGTTCATCTAGGCGTGGGGGGTTTGCCAAGGAATAAAATGAAAGTAGACAATGGTGCATGAACTCTAAACCTATCTTCACAAGGAAGAAAAGACAGAATTAATAGATGACATAAAGTAAAATTTGACATTAATTAGTAATCATTTACAAACTACCCATAATACAGTGAAAAAGATCATCCATCTATTAACTGATTCACAGATGGTTGGTTGAACCATCATCCTATTATAGAAACTATAAAATGAAGGACAAACTGATGATTAATTTTGAAAGCAATTTTTCCTTAACTTGAAACTATTATAAATTAAACTATCATATGGTAATACTTCTAAGCAGAATGAGAAAAAAGTCTTTACCTCATGATTATAATCCAAGATTCCTTTTAAAATTTTCTTTAAATTGCTTATCTGTTTAAAGAGAGAGAAAACAACTGGTTTAAAGGCATGACAGATGAAAACATAATTTAACACAAAAAATTTCTGAGCCAACCAATCACTGCAGTTAATCATAAAGTAAATATTAAAAAATAAAATTCAAAGGCATATTTGAATTATCATCATCATCATCAAAAAGTACTATTATGGCTTTATATAATCCAAGAGATTTATAAAACAAATTATGTTTCCAATTATGTAGAATTTTCAATGTTATGGCCACACTGACAACAACCGGAGGGTAACTGAATGAGACTTAACAATAAGATTAAATTATTTAGGTTTTCTGTGGGTAAAGTAAAAATATGCCATCCTTAACGAAGACTTGAGTTCAGAGCTATTCTCCCCAGAAAAGTCAAACTGCATCTACATAGAAATTAACTTCTAAAGAGAGTATTAAGCAAAAATTATAGTAAAATCTCTTTAAAATAACCCATAAAGTATAATGTCTTTAAATTCTTCCCCTACCAGAAAAAAAAAAAAAAAAAAAACTACTGTTTCTTCAGTTGATCATCAAACTAAATGTTTATGAGCCATGTTAGGTGAAGAACAGGCAGAATCACCTGCCCTATTTATTGTAAACTATAATTTTTTTCTTTTTGTTTGACCCAACTCACACAGTTTTGTGTTAGGTTAAATGGGTATGTGATATAGCTCTATTGATTTTATTTTATTGATCTAGCTGTCCCTGGCTGGTGTCTGTAGTTGAGACATCCTAGAAAACAAGCTAGTAGGAACTGAGGCTTTCAAATAAGAACGTGAATCACAGCAACGTGATCCAGTACTTAATTAAAGGCATATTTATTTGAAAGGAAGAAAATAAATTGAAAACTTATTTATTTTTACAGGTCTCATAAAATTAACATGCTTAAATGTCTATAAAAATTTGTAGATATGGAAAATGCATAATATGCTTTATCTCTTTCATTCTAGGATGTTCATTTTCCCATATTTTTAATGTTTGAAATTAAAATGCCTTGAAAATCAACTGCCATTCATTTAAAATTGTAGTTTTTTAAATCACATCACAAAAAGCTATATCTTATCTTTATTTATTTATTTTTTGACACAGAGTCTCCCTCTGTTGCCCAGGCAGGCTGGAGTGCAATGGCGCGATCTCGGCTCACTGCAACCTCTGCCTCCCAGATTCAAGCAATTCTTGTGCCTCAGCCTTCTGAGTAGTTGGGATTACAGGCACCTGCCACCACACCCGGCTAATTTTTGTATTTTTAGTAGAGATGAGGTTTCACCATGCTGGCCAGGCTGGTCTCGAACTTCTGACCTCAGGTGATTCGCCCACCTTGGCCTCCCAAAGTGCTGGGATTACAGGCATGAGCCACCGTGCCCGGTCGTATATCTTGTCTTTAATCAATGGCATCATAAAATTGAAGTATAGCATAAAATATAGAGAATAAGAAGGTCAGTTCTGAGTGTTAAGACTACGATAAACTTTTCTACCCGTCTCCATATACTACCACTGCCCTACTCATGACACTGGGGACAGCATATGTGGGTATGTATATCTATCTGTGTGCCTGCTGGGAGGAGATATACAACTCCTGATCAAGCCAGTAAGCAGACACAAAATGATTAGTAGCATTATTTTAAACATCATAAATTGTTTTAAACATGCTGTAACATTAAAAAAAATTTTTTTTTTTTTTTTTTTGAGACTGAGTCTTGCTCTGTCACCCAGGCTGGAGTGCAGTGGCGCAATCTTGGCTCACTGCAACCTCCGCCCCCTAGGTTCAAGCAATTCTCATGCCTCAGCCTCCAGGGTAGCTGGAATTACAGGCACCCGCCAAAAAACCTAATTTTTTTTTTTTTTTGAGACGGAGTCTTGCTCTGTCACCAGGCCGGAGTACAGTGGCGCCATCTCGGCTCACTGCAACCTCTGCCTCCAAGGTTCAAGTGATTCCCCTGCCTCAGCCTCCTGAGTAGGTGCGACTATAGGTGCGCAATACTACGCCCAGTTAATTTTGTATTTTTAGTACAAATGGGGTTTTACCATGTTGGCCAGGATGGTCTCCATCTCCTGACCTGTGATCTGCCCATCTCGCCCTCCCAAAGTGCTGGGATTACAGGTGTGAGCCACCGTGCCTGGCCTAATTTTTATATTTTTACTAGCAACGGGGATTCACCATCTTGGCCAGGCTGATCTTGAACTCCAGACCGCAAGTGATCCACCTGCCTTGACCTCCCAAAGTGCTGGGATTACAGATGTTAGCCACCACACCTGGCCTGCCAGGTTGAGGCAGGAGGATGGCTTGAGCCTAGGAGTTCGAGACCGGACTGAGCAATATAGCAAGACTTCATCCCTACAAAAATTTAAAACATTAGCCTGGTGTGTTGGCATGCACCTGTGGTTGAGCTCAGGAGGTGGAGGTTGCAGTGAACTGAGACTGTGCCACTATACTCCATCCTGGGTGACAGAGTGAGATCTTGTCTCAAAAAAAGTCAATAAAAATAAATAAACTGCCTCCCCTTGAAAGATTGTTTAGAAATTAAAACAGGGCTGGTCGGGCGCAGTGACTCACGCCTGTAATCCCAGCACTCTGGGAGGCCAAGGCAGGCAGATCACCTGAGGTTAGGAGTTCAAGACCAGCCTAGCCAACATGGCAAAACCCTGTCTCTACTAAAAAATATAAAAATTAGCCGGGCATCATGGCGCGCGCCTGTAGTCCCAGCTACTCGGGAGACTGAGGCAGGAGAATCTTTTGAACTCGAGAGGCGGAGGTTGCAGTGAGCCGAGATTGCACCACTGCACTACAGCCTGGGTGACAAGGTGAGACTCTGTCTCAAAAAAAAAAAAAAAAAAAAAACAACTAAAAAAACAAACAAAAAAACCCCAGTGCCATTAAACAGTTTTCATTTACTAGCTTAGTAAAAAGAAGGAACTAGATTTTGGCAAACCAAATACTTAACCAATAAATAAATATTTTTGTTATCAAACATGTTTCTTGGGGAAAATATAAAGATAACTCAAGCTGAACATGTCTTAAGTTCAGGCGCCTTGCATGCTTAAATCATTTGTATGTCTGAGTCTTCACCAGTCTATATCAAAAAGAAATGGTTGCAGGTTTCTCCACTGTCAGACAGGAAAACTACTGGGTCATAACAATCAATTTAATGTTAAGAAAATCACAGAGACGGAGAACAAATTACGGGTTGCATGGGATTAGGGGTGGTGTGGATGTGGTTATAGAAGCAGCACAGGAAGCTGTGTGGTGACGGAATAGTTCTGGGTCTTCACTGTGGTGGTAGTTAAAAGAAGCTACATATGAGACAGAGCTACACAGAACTGCACACACTAACACAGAGTGCAAGTAACCTTGGTAAAATCTGAATAAAATATGGACTGTACCAATGCCAGTTCCCTAGTTTTGATATTGTATTATAGTTATGCAAGATGTTACCACTGGAGAAACTGGGTAAAAGGTACACATAACCTCAGTACACGTTTTTTGCAACTCCTTGTGAATCTATAATTATTTCAAAATATAGGCCAGGTGTGGTGGCTGATGCTTGTAATTCCAGCACTTTGGGAGGCCAAGGCGGGTGGATCACCTGAGATCAGGAGTTTGATACCAGCCTGGTCAACAGGGTTAAACCCCATCTCTACAAAAATGCAAAAATTAGCTGGGTGTGGTGGCGGATGCCTGTAATCCCAGCTGCTTGGGAGGCGGAGGCAGGAGAATCACTTGAACCAGGGAGGCAAAGGTTGCAGTGAGCTGAGATTGCACCACTGCCCTCCAGCCTGGGGGACAGAGAAGACTCCATTTCAAAAAACAAAAACCAAAATATAAAGTTAAAAAAATAATTTAGTGGATTACAACAAACATTTTAAAAAATAAAATGCAAACATCACTGCCTAACATAAGGGCAAAAACCTGTTCAGCTATATATATGCACACATTTAGGTGGGAAATTGGTTGCAATGTAAACTTTTTTTCTTATCGTAAGTTTTGGTTAAAGAAGCTTGTAAAATACTTAAAGGTTACTAGGAAGGAAATGGAAATGTTTCATTCTCTGAGTGTTTAGGATACAGTTAATAATGAACAATATTATCTTATTATAACTACCACATGTACAGTTCTAAGTACTTGGCATAATAACTCATTTCTGTGAGGCAGAGCCTCACTGTGATTTTACAAATGGGGAAACCAAGGCAAAGGAAGGTCACAACACTTCCCCATAGACAGTAAATGGCAGAGCTATGATGTGGACACAGGCACACTGGCTCCATGCCCTTGGTCGCTATGCATTACTAACTCATATTATGTTATGCGTAGGTGCACAACTCCAGGTGAGTTCAATCTTCAATTCTACATTATTTCATTGCAGGCTACCTAAGTTTCTAAAGCTCACCGGATACATTAGACCAAAAAAATCAACAGATATTATACACATACAAATATTTAAAGATTTAACAGATGGAAAAATAAAGTACCTTTAGCCTCCAATTATCTCCTACTTCAGTTTTGATTCTGTTTAGCCAATTTTCATCAAAATATGCAGGATCTCTGCAAAATAAGAAAAAGCTTACATATTAAGATCATGTAGCTATCAAGCTAAACAAAGAAAATTGAATCTTATCGCATATCATCACTTAACTGTAACATAAAAATGTATTTGACACATATCAGCCACTAAATAACTTTACATGTTAGTAACAGTCAAGTTGGCCAGGTGTGGTGGATCACCCTGTAATCCCAGCACTTTGGGAGGCTGAGGTGGGCGGATCACTTGAGGTCAGGAGTTCAAGACAACACCTGGCCAACAAGGTGAAACCTTGTCTCTACTAGAAATACAAAAATTAGCCTGGTGTGGTGGGACACACCTGTAATCCCAGCTACTGAGGAGGCTGAGGTGGGAGAACCCCTTGAACCCAGGAGGCAGAGGTTGCAGTGAGCCGAGATTACACCACTGCACTCCAGCCTGGGCGACAAAGTGAGACCCGGTCTCCAAAAGAAAACCAACAAAAACAACAATAACAACAACAAAAAACAGTCAAGAATCTACCATAATTGCAGATTCTCTTAAAAGTCAACTTGACTGTTAACACATAATTAATGACATATTTTATGGTTGTTTTGTTGTTGTTGTTTTCTTGAGACAGAGTCTCGCTCTGTCACCCAAGCAGGCTGGAGTGCAATGGTGCGATCTCGGCTCACTGCAACCTCCACCTCCCAGGTTTAAGCGATTCTCCTGCCTCAGTCTCCCAAGTAGCTAGGATTATAGGCCCACACCACCATGCCCAGCTAATTTTTGTATTTTTAGTAGAGATGGGGTTTTACCATGTTGGCCAGGCTATCTTGAACTCCTGACCTCAGGTGATTGATCCACCTCGGCCTCCCAAAGTGCTGGGATTACAGGTGTAAGCCATTGCCCCTGGCCAATGACGCAGTCTTTAAACTGATAAATATATAAAGAAAGTTAAAATAAGTTTTTCAGTTAATACTTCAATGAACTCCATCACCTAATACTTCAAAGGTCACCAATAACATCACTAAATTCCGATTTATTCAAATAATATAAACTGAGAATCTATTTTCTCAGATGTAGTACTAGGCTTTGGACACATCTGAACACCACTGTTGTTTGCAAAAGACTTAAAAAATTTAAGATAAAACACCAGTATGGACAAACACATCGAAACGAGGATAGAATCTGAATATCCTTTATATTTTCCCAGGAAAATTTTCTATGGGAAAATTTCCCATATTTCTAATAAACACTAGGAAGGAAGGAAGGCAGGAAGGGAGGGAGGGAGGACAAAACTTTTCAAACTCAGCATGAGCCTCATTTTACAGGTTTTGAAATTGATCCTCTAAAAATTAAATTATTTATCTAAGACCACAGACAGAACATCTAAGTTTGTCCTGCTTGAGCAATTGCTAAGTCCAAAAATCTTTCCATAACACTACAACTGTCTCTATTCACCTCAAAAAAACAGAAAGACAATGAGACTGATAGGTTAAGAAAAAAACATATGTTTTAACTTTTACTGTAACTCATACTGATAAATACACAATCAGTATTAAATTTTATTCAAATTAGCTTAAAATGAAGCAACATGATATTCAGAATTTTTACCTATTATGAAAAAAGAAAACTGTATTTATTTTAGGTAATAAGCATGTTTTTTTAAAGTTACAACTAAGTTACCTCTATAGAAATCTGTTATGATTATTTTTGAAGCCTGTCTCATATCATTGGATAACATATTAACTTATCTATTTACTTTTAAAAACAGCTTTATTGAGAAATAACTCACATGACACAACTTACCCATTTACAGTAGACAATGCATTTTAGTATAGCCAGAGTGGAACACCTATCACCACAATCTAGTCTTAGAGCACTTCCATCTTTCCAAAAAGAAACCCTATCTCCATTAGCCATCACTCCCGTTTCCCCTTCTCTCCAGCCCCTGAAAATCAATAATCTACTTTCTGTCTCTATGAATTTGTCTATCCTGGACATTTCATATAAATAAAATCATACACTATGTGGTCTTTTGTGTCTGGCTTCTTTCAATCAGCATGTTTTCTAAGGTTTATCCATATTACAGCATGTATCAGTACTTCATTCCTTTTTGTGGCTAATTAATATTCCATTTATAGATATATCACATTTTGTTTATTCATTTATTTGCTGATGTAACTTGGGTTATTTCCACCTTGGGGCCATTATGAATAATGATGCCTTGAACACTGCTGTACTAGTTTCTGCGTGGACATTTGTTTCATTTGGGTATATGCCTAGCAGTGAAACTGATGGGTCCCATGTTTAAAATGTGAGGCAAGGCCAAACTCTTCCAAAGCAGCTATATTTTGCATCCTCACCAGCAATGTATGTTCTCTACAGCCTTGCCAACACTCATTATTGTCTGTCTTTTTAGTTATAGCCCTCCTAGTGGATGTGAAGTGGTGTCTCACGGTGGTTTTGATCTGCAATTTCCTAATGGCTAATGATGCTGAACATCTTTACATGTGCTTGTTGGCCATTGAATATCCTCTCTGGACAAAAAGCCTACTCAATTATTTGTACATCGAAAAACTGTTGCCTTTTTTATTGAATTGTAAGAGTTTTGGTTTTTTGTTTGTTTTAATATTCAGGATACCAGCCAACAGACATATGACATGTGAATATTTTCTCCCATTTTGTAGACTGTTTTTCCACTTTCTTTTCTTTTTTTTTTTTTTTGGAGACAGAGTCTCACTGTGTTGCCCAGGTTGCAGTGCAGTGACATAATCTCAGCTCACTGCAACCAATTCTCCTGCCTCAGCCTCCCAAGTACCTGGGGTTACATGGCGTGCACCACCATGCCCAGCTAATTTTTGTATTTTTTAGTAGAGACAGGGTTTCATCATGTTAGCCAGGCTAGTCTTGAACTCTTGACCTCACCTGACCTCAAGTGATCCGCCCACCTCAGCCTCCCAAAGTGCTGGGATTAGAGGCTTGAGCCACTGTGACCGGCCATGTCTTTCTACTTTCTTGATGGCATATTTTGCAAACAAAGTTTTTAATTTTTTTTTAAGAGATAGGTTCCCACTCTGTTGCCCAGGCTGGAGTGAAGTGGCATGATCACAGTTCACTATAACCTTGTATTCGTATTCCTGAGCTCAAGCCATCTTCCCACCTCAGCCTCCAGAGTAGCTAGTGGTAAGACATACCACCATGCCTGGATAAAATTTTTTTCTTTTTTTTCTTTTCTTTTTTTTTTTTGGAGAGATGGAGTCTCACTATGTTGCTCATGCTGGTCTCAAACTCCTGGCCTCAAGTGAGTCTCCTGCCTTGGCCTCCCAAAGAGCTGAGATTACAGGCATGAGCCACTATACCAGGTCAACTGTGTCAAATTTTGATGAGGTTCAATTTATCTATCTTGAACTTTCTGTGTCATATCTAAGAGGCTCCTGCCTAATCGAAAGTCATGAAGATTTATTGGTATGTTTTCTTTTCAGTTTTATATAACTTAGCTCTTACATTTAGGTCTATAATCCATTTGTGCATGGTGTAAGAAAGGGAGCTAACTTCATTGTTTGGCACGTGGATAATCATACTCATCTATTATTATTTTAAGCTACTTTATTTGAGGTTCTTCTGAGACCTAATACCATAAAAACCCTAGAAGAAAACCTAGGTAATACCATTCAGGACATAGGCATGGGCAAAAACTTCATGTCTAAAACACCAAAAGCAACGGCAACAAAAGCCAAAACTGACAAATGGGATCTAATTAAACT